>CM076684.1:131015913-131743413 GCA_038501925.1 Xenopus petersii
AGAGGTAGCACTCACTCAGCCATTGTGTAACCACAAATAACACAACACAGTTGCTGAATGTGCAGATGTAACAATCAAGCAATTAAGTAGGGCTGCCCTTCTGCAGAGACTGGTATGAATGTATCATTCTCATGCACACAGGCTGTGCAAAATGACACAAGGGGGCATTGTCTCCTGCTGGGGGGTGGCTGGTCTCTAGGGCTTGCATCATTTATACATACTGATAGCAGTGATGGGCGAATTTGTCCCATTTCTTTTCACCAAAAAATTTGCAAATTTCCTGGCAAAAATTTAGCGAAACGCAATTCTGACGCTCGCATCAATTTTGACTCCGGCATTAAAGTCAACGGGCATCCAAATTAGGGATGCACCGAATCCACTTTTTTGGATTCGGCCGAACCCCCTTCACGAAGGATTCGGCCGAATACCGAACCGAATCCGAACCCTAATTTGCATATGCAAATTAGGGGTGGGAAGGGGAAAACATTTTTTACTTCCTTGTTTTCTGACAAAAAGTCACGCAATTTCCCTCCCTGCCCCTAATTTGCATATGCAAATTAGGATTCGGTTCGGCCGGGCAGAAGGATTCGGCCGAACCCGAATCCTGCTGAAAAAGGCTGAATCCTGGCCGAATCCCGAACCGAATCCTGGATTCGGTGCATCCTTAATCCAAATAATGTTGAATCGTGACGGTTTTGACACAAGTGACTTTTCTGATTGCGCTTCCAAAAATGTTTGCTGCCAGTGAATTTGCGCTGCCGAATTTTCACTCTCTACATCATACTAAAAGTAATCTAAAGGTGAACAACCCCTTTAAGGGCAGTACTTCAGAGCATAAATTGGTTGTCATTTAAAATTATATTAAATCATTACTGATTTAAATCTATCCCCTAAGGGATGATTTCCGCACGATCCGATGTGCTAAACGCAGGCATCACGTCGGATGCAACAGAAATAAGGTAAGTAATGGAAATGTCGGAGCGTTGATCCGACATGACACGACTGTCGGATGCAGACGCAGCGTACAATGCTGTGACACCATCTGACAATGCTATTACATTATTTCTGTCGCATCCGACGTTTTTGCGCAGCGTGTCGGATCGCGTGGAAATTGTCCGTGTAGTCGTACCCTTAAGAAGTAAATGTCAGAGTATTAGGAACCACTCTATGTGACTTAATAGAGAAGTAAAGCAGTTAATAGGAAAGAAGAGAAAGGAATTTAAAAACTACAAGTCTGTGGGGACAGAAGCTGCATTTAATGAATATAAACACTATAATAAATCTTTTAAAGCAGCAATCCGTAAGGCAAAGATAGAAAATGAGGAGCACTTTGCAGCAGAGGCTAAAACTAACCCAACAAAGTATAAAAAGTATATTAATAGTAAAATGATACAGGTTTAGTGATTCATTACATAACAGTAATAATGTGGCTTTAACAGATACAAAAAAGGCATAAGTGCTAAATCAGTGCTTTTCTTTTTTACAACTGAGGAGTCGAGAGTTTCAAGACCCAACCTGATATGGGCACTGATAGCTCAGCTTAATCTAGTCAGAGGTTGACACAGGACATGGTACTTGTACATAAAGCTTTACTCAAAATTACTAGGGATGCACCGAATCCACTTTTTTGGATTCGGCCGAACCCCCGAGTCCTTCACGAAGGATTCGGCCGAATACCGAACTGAATCCGAACCCTAATTTGCATATGCAAATTAGGGGTGGGAACGGGAAAACATTTTTTACTTCCTTGTTTTCTGACAAAAAGTCACGCAATTTCCCTCCCTGCCCCTAATTTGCATATGCAAATTAGGATTCGGATTCGGTTCGGCCGGGCAGCCTGCTGAAAGAGGCCGAATCCTGGCCGAATCCCGAACCGAATCCTGGATTCGGTGCATCCCTAAAAATTACTGGCCAGATGGAATACACCCTCGGGTACTGAGAGAGCTTAGTTCAGTTTTAGACCAGGCTCTGTTTCTCATTTTTGCTGACTCACTTTCATATGGTATGGTTGCTTTGGATTGATGGAAAGGTGATGTAATTTATATATTTAAAATGGGATCACAATCTCACCGGGTTATTCTTCCAATTTACGGAGCGCTGGTAAGGCCCCATCTAGAATATGCCGTACAGTTTTGGTCTCCAGCGCTCCAATGGGGCATTATTGAATTGGGTTCTGCAAAGGGCATCTAAGCTGATAAAAGGTATGGAAAGTCTCAGTTATGGGGGTTGTTCACACTGAAAAAGAGGCATTTATAGGAAAACTATACCCCCCAAAATGAATACTTAAGCAACAGACAGTTTATATCAAATTAAGTGGCATATTAAAGAAGCTTATCAAACTGGAATATAAATATTTCAGTAAATATTGCCCTTTTACATCTCTTGCCTTGAACCACCATTTAGTGATGGTCTGTGTGCTGCCTCAGAGATCACCTGACCAGAAATACTACAGCTCTAACTGTAACAGGAAGAAGTGTGGAAGCAAAAGACACAACTCTATCTGTTAATTGGCTCATGTGACCTAAGAAGTATAGTTTGTTTGGTATGTTTGTGAGAACAGTGAATCATACGATCCCAGGGGGCGGCCCTTAGTTTTTTAAAATTATAATTTTCTATTTATGATTACCCAATGGCACATACTACTAGACAAGTATATTATTATGAAAATGGTTTATTTACATGAAGCAGGGTTTTACACGAGTAGTGGTGGGCAAACTTGTCCCATTTTGCTTTGCCAAGAAACTCGCAAAACAAATTCTGGATTCGCGCATTGAAGTCAATGGGCATCCTTTTAACGGTCGCCGGCGCAAAAAACAAAACACGCTAGCTGGTTTTTCTAATTTTTTCGGCAGTGGCGAAACATGAAAATTCGTCACGAATTTGCACCTGTGTAATAAATTCGCCCATCACTACATATGAGCTGTTTTATGCAATATATTTTTATAGAGACCTACATTGTTCGGGGGTATAGTTTTCCTTTAAGTTATAACTCTGCATAAATATATAAGGGGATCATATAATAATCTCTCTAATGCTTTTTATATACCAGTAGGTCTTTCCAGCTGACAAGAAGGAACCCATTCAGATTAGGGGTTCGTGTCTGGTCAAACCCACTAAAAGCAGCGGATCACCTTCCAAACACTATTTTTTCCAGTCCAGTTGGTTTTTCTCTTCTCATGTCTGCCAAGGGCATAGACTCCTCAAAACTATTCTAAATCGTTTCTTTTGTTTAACATGTCCCTTCTGAACATAATTAGTGATGGGCGAATTTATTCGCCAGGCGCGAATTCGCGGCGAATTTGCGCGATTCGCCGCCAGCGAATAAATTCGCGAAACACCCGCGAAAATTCGCGGAAAAAAATTGTGCAGTTTCGCGAATTTATCGACGTTTTGCGAATTTCGCGAATTTTCCGGCGAAGCGAAACGGCGCAAATTCGCCCATCACTAAACATAATCCCTGCGTTCCCTTAATAGCGGCCATTAGAATTGATTCGATAGTTGCTAATATGCCACAGTGACTGCCGAGTAATGTATCAACTAATGGAGCAAATTGTAACTGCTCAGAATCTGCACCTGGATCATGGAGCTGCCACACTGAAAACACCAGAGACACAAACATTCAACTTTAAAGGAAAAGTAAACCTTAAAAATAAGTGAATGTTAAATTGATGAGAGGGCTATTATAAGAACTTTTGCAATGTACATGCATTTTTATTCATTCCAAGATGTTAAAAGTTACATTTATAGTTAATGAATGAATTGTGTTACAACAGCGCCACCTGCTGGTCATTTTCCCACCAGTCTGACCACCAAGTAGTCAAGGAAGTTGTCAGGAGAAAGAGGCTGCTCTGATGTTCTTCTGCTTTGGAAAGATTTGAGAAAGGTTTCTAATTTTTTTCCTAAGAACATCAGAGCAGCCTCTGACAACTTTCTTGACTATTTGGTGGAGTGGTGGGGAAATGACCAGCAGGTGGCGCTGTTGTAAGAAAATTCATTCATATTAACAGTACGTGTATCATTTAAAGGGATACTGTCATGGGAAAAAATTTTTTTTTCAAAACGCATCGGTTAATAGTGCTGCTCCAGCAGAATTCTGCACTGAAATCCATTTCTCAAGAGAGCAAACAGATTTTTTTATATTCAATTTTGAAATCTGACATGGAGCTAGACATTTTGACAATTTCCCAGCTGCCCCTGGTCATGTGACTTGTGCCTGCACTTCAGGAGAGAAATGCTTTCTGGCAGGCTGCTGTTTTTCCTTCTCAATGTAACTGAATGTGTCTCAGTGAGACATGGGTTTTTACTATTGAGTGTTGTTCTTAGATCTACCAGGCAGCTGTTATTTTGTGTTAGGGAGCTGTTATCTGGTTACCTTCCCATTGTTCTTTTATTTGGCTACTGGGGGGGAAAGGGGGGGCTGATATCACTCCAACTTGCAGTACAGAGTGATTGAAGTTTATCAGAGCACATGTCACATGACTTGGGGCAGCTGGGAAATTGACAATATGTCTAGCCCCATGTCAGATTTCAAAATTGAATATAAAAAAAATCTGTTTGCGCTTTTGAGAAATGGATTTCAGTGCAGAATTCTGCTGGAGCAGCACTAAACTGATTCATTTTGAAAAAAATGTTTTTTTCCCATGACAGTATCCCTTTAATATTTTGGAAAAAAAAAAAAAAAAAAAAAAAAAAAAAAGCAGTACAAAAATCAAGCTGGAAAACAATTAGGGAGGAAGAACTCCTTTTGCCTAGAAGATGTATTAGAGATCACTATTAAAATCACCAGACATCATGTCTCTCTACATGCAGGATTTGTGCAAAAGGCAGTTATTTTATTAGATTTTGTTTGTACAGGAATCAGTTATTTGAGTGAGCTCTAATTTATCGGATAGGAAAGGAAGCCCCCCTATAAAATATATTGGATCTGTCAGTGACACCCAACTGCTGCATGACGATAGAATGAAGAAACAGATGCAGAGAGAGGAATAGTGAAGATAAACCTTTTTTTTTTCAGAAACGGTATTTTAATTGATTATGTTTAGAAAACGTATTTCAGTATGATGAAGCTCATTTTCGTGATAGCTCCCCTTTAAGCATCAATCTGAAAGCTTCTCGTGTCCTGCGCAGGTCCGTGGGCTGGAGATCGTTTCGCTTCCATATATAAAGCAGGGCGATGAGAAATTCTGGTGTTTAATGGAAACCAATTTCTCCCTTTAATACAGTTGATGTGGGGGAGGGAGGGAGGCATAGAGCAGACAGCAATGATAAACACCATGAAAACGAAGGGATGAAGACGACAGTCTCATCTACATATAATAAAGCTTTATTGCAAATGAAATGTCCGTGTGGAATTGCATTTATACACATGTTTGGCAGGTCCATATTTACATTAGAGTGTGGTGCTTTAACACAAGTACTTGGAGGTGCCACTACATCAGCGGCAGAAGACGAGACACACACACATACATATATATATCACATACAGACAATAAAAAATAATGAGTGATTTACATCAGATCCCCCATCCAGAAACCCTAAAGAAACGTGTGCGGTTTTAATTCCTGATCTGATTGGCAGGAAGGCTGGACTTATCCAAGTCGTCGAAGTAGGGGTGCAGCATAGCTTTTCGTGCGGAAATCCTCTTGGCGGGATCATAGACTAGCATTTTCTGTAAAAGAAGTTTAAAGTTATAAGATTTTTAGATCCAGAACAACTGCCCAGTTGAATAGGTCAAACCAGGTGCAAACATTTTCAGCCCAAACCAAAGCAATCGGTCTAGTGTTGGTCTCTGTTCCCAAACCCACAACAATGACAAACCCAATGAGCTCACACAGTAGAGTGGCCCCCCATACTTACAGACAGCAGGTCCAGCCCATCCTCATCAATATTTTTCACGTTCGACGACAGGCTTCCCCCTTTCCATTTGGGGAATGTGTTCTTGTAATCTTGTAAAGACTCTACTTCTGGCCACACTTCATTGTTGGGTGTCCCCAAAGACCTGCAAAAGTGTCACTTTACTTGTGAGATAACAGACATTGCCTTTATTTTGATGCATTTCAACCTCCCCCAGCTGTGTCAGCTATTTAGATGGTCCTCCCAAATTTCAGGCAAATTACTTGAATTGCTGCATGGAAGGGAAAAGGCTGTGACTTCCGCATTCAATATAATAAGTCTGCTTTAACAGACATAGAAAGTCACATGACAAGTAATGGCTTCCTCCATGCAAGAGTAAAATTTAACATTTTCAAGCTGAAAGTGGTCATAACACAGTAATTGGCAATTAGTGGCAATAGTTTTATATAAACAATTTATCTTGGTAGTTCTGCTTTCAATAAGAATATCTGAAATGGATTGCAGCCCACCAATAAAATCTGAGTGCTACAAGAAGTGTGCAGTTCTAATAAAATGAAACCTCAATTTTACATTGTTGCTTTGTGGGCCCACTAGTGATGTGCGGGCCGGCACAATAGCCGCAGGACGGTCGTGTTCCGGCCGACCCCGTACCCCCCCTTTTTGGATGGCGAGTGGGTCCGGTCAGGCTCTTCCTCCTGCTCTCCCCGTCCATCACCTTAAACTGCCGGCTTTATAGCCGCATGCCTGCTCGCCCCGCCCCTTTTGTGAAGTCATCGGCGGGGCGGGTCTAAAAAGGGAAGTTGGAAGTAAGGCGGGTGCGGATCGGGAAAAACATGGCCCTCACATCACTAGGGCCCACCTATATATTATGAATAATACATTTCCCTAAGTTTACACCATTTTTTTCTGGTCCCCTGAAAAACGTAAAATGGGAGTTCTACTTTATTTATGAACAGACTACACCTAGGGAAAGATTTATTTAACCAAGTTTAGAGCTTAAAGGAACAGTAACACCAAATGTTTTCAATGCTTAACGCCCCCAAAACAGCTATAATAATAAATAATAGGCAAGGCTTACTTTCCCCTTGGATTTTTCTCAGATCTTCAGCTTGAATTTAACTTTCAAAGTGACCAATAGGAGAATTGGTGAAGAGGTGGCGGCAGCTTGAATTTCTTTGTGCGCTGAACCAGAAGTCAGCTTTGTACCGATAACCCAAAGCACCTGCAGCTTAAATATATGCTCACATCATTACCCCCAAAGCGGTCTGAAGGAATAGAATCATACATTTTAAGCTGCAGACACTGAAAAAAACCTTAGGCTTACTTTCCCTTGGATTTTTTAAAATCTTCAGCTTGAATTTGACCTATGATTATAGCTATTTTGGGGAAATACAAGTATAAAAATTTGGTGTTACTGGTCCTTTAATAAATAAGAACTTACCCACATTCTATTCATTCTTAATGGATTATTTAGAACCGTATTTATCAAATGGCGAGTTATAACTTCCACCCACTGATAAATACAATTCTAAAAAACCCTCTAGGAATGGATAGAATGTGGGCGAGTTACTTATTAGGGATCCTTCCCGAAAGATTTGGCCAAAATACCGAACCCTAATTTGCATATTCAAATTAGGGGTGGGAAGGGGAAACCTTTTAATTCCTTGTTTTGTGACAAAAACGTCACGAGCATTCCCTCCTCACCCCTAATTTGCATATGCAAATTAGGATTCAGCCGAATCCTGCTGAAAAAAAGCCAAATCCTGAATTCGGTGCATCCCTAGTTCTTATTTATTAAGCTCTAAACTTACAGTTCAATAAATCTGCCCCCAAGTGACAGAATTCTTCAACAAGCACCAAGGACCAAAGTCACTGTTAAAGGTGGGAAGGTACCTGAATATCCTGAAGAGCTGGTCAATTTCAGAGTCACCGTGGAAGAGGGGTTTCTTTGTGGCAATCTCGGCGAAAATAGTTCCTACGC
The DNA here is from genome assembly GCA_038501925.1 of Xenopus petersii. NCBI lineage: Eukaryota > Metazoa > Chordata > Amphibia > Anura > Pipidae > Xenopus > Xenopus petersii. Next base: position 131,023,748 of record CM076684.1, read on the forward strand.
TCCAGACATCAACTGGCGTGGAATATCGGACTGACCCCAACAGGACTTCCGGGGCTCTGTACCATAACGTCACGACCTGTAATCAGACGCTGTAAGTCTTAATGTTCCTGAAAAGCTGGCAGCCCCCATTCAAGCCCACTTTCCTCAGATTGCTTCATAGAAACCATATAATTACGTTGAACCCTCAGCTTAAGGGCTCTTACACACGGGCGTTTTTTTCTGCGCTCTCCTGCGTTGCGCTTTCTTCCGTTCAACCGCAGGAGTAGACGCAGTCAATTATTGTGAAGGGGGCTGTACTCACACAGACGCATGTAAGCGCAGAACGCAGGTAAAATGCAACATGCTACGTCCCACCTGCGTTTGCGCGAGTACAGCCCCCTTCACAATAATTAACTGCATCTACTCCTGCGGCTGAACGGAAGAAAGCGCAACGCAGGAAAAAAACAAAAACGCCTGGGTGTAAAAGAGCCCTTAAAAAGGCTTTAATCAAGTGTTTAATCATTGTAGGGTGCCAAATGTCAGACTTTGTGCCTGGGTGGGGGGGCTTTATTGCTAGAATATTATTGGGCGGGAGATGCACAAAACGAACCTGTACTAATAAAGGCTTTTTACACAACCAGGCGGTTTGACCATCTTTGAAAGCAGAGAGTGAAGAGAAAGAGAATGAAGGGGGTTTAGTTAGAGGCATATCACGTAGAACTCACCTCGTGTGTGTAAACCCGAACCGGAATTCCAAAAGCTCTGGCAAGGCCAAAATCTGCCAACTTTATCACTCCTTTATTGTCGATGAGCAGGTTTTGAGGTTTCAGGTCTCTGTGTAGAACTCGTCTGGAGTGGCAGAATACAATCCCTTGTAAGATCTGGTACAGGTAACTCTGTGGGGGAGAAAATGTGTAAATTAACGACATTCACCAGAACTCAAAAACCACAAGCAATGGAAATTATATAGGTACATTAGATATACATTCTTTTTTTTTTTTAAAGGGGTTGTTCACCTTCAAACAACTAGTTGTTTTAAGATAGAAAATAGAAAGTCTTTGGTGATCTATGTGTCACTGTTTTTCTAATACTGAAGTGTAAAGTGTCATTTTTCACCTTCTAAAGCAGCTCAGGGAGGGGGGGTCGCCGACCCTGTATCTGTTCTAAATTGATACATTTAGTTAATACATTTCTTATCTTTGTCCCTGCTGAGCAGAATCTCTGGGTTTCATTACAGGCAGCTGTTAGAATTGATACAATAGTTACTAATACTCCAGAGATGCTGCTGAGAAATGTATCAACTCAATGTTGTAAAATTGTAACAGTTCAGAATCTGCACCTGAATTACTGAGCTGCCAGACTCAAACACCAGAGACACAAACATTCAACTTTAAACTTAGATTTGGGGAAAAACAGTAAAAAATAAAATATTGGAAAGTACATTTCTGGGGAACAATCTGAAAACAACTGAAAAAAGTGTTTAAAAGAGCATGTAAAGGCAAAAAAATAAAATCCAATTTTTACTTTCTTTAATGAAAAAGAAACATCTTACACTAATAATATACTTTAATTAAAAATGTCTATTTTTTTTATAAGAAACCTGACCCTTCGTTTAACTTGCTCCGACAGCTGCAGTTAGGAAAATTCAGACTGTCCCTAACTGCTGTGCAGGGAAACGATAGGGGAGCTCTCACATTACTTCCCAGAACTCGAGCAGCTTTGTTTGTTTTCCTGTAACAACTGTGTAGAGATTTGTATCCACAGGACCCAGTGCAGTCTGTATATTCTGATTATTAATCAGTCTTGCTGTATTGGCTTCTGGCAGATATTATTTGACCTGTGCTGTTCTGATAATTTAGGACGATCCCTAAGCAGCCCAGATCACACTGAGCATGTGCACAGTCTTGGTCTTGCAAAGAGGTTTAACAAAGTTACAAGATGGTGACCCCCTGTGGCCAACTTTGAAAGCATAAATAATGTTTGATTAGGCTTGTGGTGCAGTAAGTTCATGTTTATATTTAGTATACAAAATACAGCATTTCATTATTTTATTCTAGACTTAATTGCCCTTTAAAGAGGACAAGATTTGTCTGAATGTGATCCGGACACAGCTTTGATATTCAGATATTAACCAGGCACCATAAGATGAACCAACACAGCACATTAGATCAGGCCTAAGTTTATAACAAGGTTATACAAGTGTTGCTATTGAAAGTAGTGTTTTGTCTCTTTCTATTCTCTGTCCTGATGGCCGTTGATACAATGTAACATAAGACAATTAAATTAACAGAACTGTCTTTGTTGGGGAACCAAGACTTTTGCAACATTGTTTAAAAGGGAACAACCAAATGCTGCTTTCAATAGCAACTGTTTTTACAAATAACTTTAAAAGCAAATAAACTTTTTTTTTAAAGGGGACATTGTGTAAAAAAAAAAAAAAAAAAATAAGAACGTACCAATGCGTTATACTCATTTAGATATAGAATAATTTTGCTTTAAAAAAAAAAAAAAAAAAAAAAAAAAAAAAAAAAAAAAAAAGTAGTGTTTCAGGCTGATTTATTGAATATTTCTGTAAAACACCTAATAATTCTTTCCTTCTCTTCCTGCTCCCTGAATTCCCAGGCTGTTCACTCGGCTCACTGCACTGTCGGACAGGAACCAATCAGCAGCTAGCAGGACCTGATAGGGAACTGAAGCCTGTCTGCGAATTTAGACTGCAGGGTTGTGATTGGCTGTCCCCCCCCCTCCTACGGTGATTCTGGCAGAGACCATTAGGACACGCCCACCCCTCATTTGAAACTAGGGATGCACCGAATCCACTATTTTGGATTCGGCCGAACCCCCGAATCCTTTGTGAAAGATTCGGCCGAATACCGAACCCGAATTTGCATATGCAAATTAGGGGTGGGAAGTGAAAAATAACTTAACTTCCTTGTTTTGTGACGAAAAGTCACTCAATTTCCCTCCCCACCCCTAATTTGCATATGCAAATTAGGATTTGGTTCGGCCGGGCAGAAGGATTCGGCCGAATCCTGCTGAAAAAGGCCGAATCCCGAACCGAATCCTGGATTCGGTGCATCCCTATTTGAAACACAGACAGGGACCAGAGAACATCTATAGGGAGCTCCAATAAAGGGGCTATTTTTAAAGATAATATCCGTTTTTAGCACCATGTAAAAGCAACACCATATATTACTTATAATTGCCTACAAAATTAGGGTTATTTCATTTATCCTATATCTCCTTTAATGTCTGTTGGAAAGTTGTTTAGAATTAGGTTTTGTAAATTATAATTTTGGGGTTGACATGCCCTTTAAGCAACTGCTTGGTTTCTGGGTCAAATTGGACTCCAGCAACATCTAAATTCCTGTACAAGAAGCCAGTTGATTGAAAAGGTGACCCACTCTGGATTTTTTTTTTCTACAAGAACGCACAGTACAACATTGGCATTGGGCATTCTGCAAAGAAGGGGTTGTTCAACTTTGAGATAACTTCGTATGATGCAGAGACTCATATTCTGAGACAATTTAAAATTGTTTTTCATTTTTATTATTTTGTTTTTGAGTGATTTAGCTTTTTATTCAGCAGCTCTTCAATTAGCATTCCGGTAACTATGGTCCAAATTCCCCTAGCAACCATGCATCGATTTGAATAAGAGACTGGAATATGAATACAACTGGGCCTGATTAGAAAGACGATTAATAAAAAATAGCAATAATAATACATTTGTAGCCTTACAGAGCATTTGGTTTTTTTAGAACTGGTCAGCAACACCCATTTGAAAGCTGCAGTGTCAGAAGAAAAAGGCAAATAACTAAAAATAAACGATGAAGGCCAATTGGAAAGTTGCTTAGAATTAACCATTCTATAACATAAGTTACTTGAAATGTGAACCACCCCTTTAAAGGGATACTGTCATGGAAAAACGTGTATATTTTTCAAAACGCATCAGTTAATAGTGCTGCTCCAGCAGAATTCTGCACTGAAATCCATTTCTCAAAGGAGCAAACAGATTTGTTTATATTCAATTTTGAGATCTGACATGGGGCTAGACATTTTGTCAATTTCCCAGTTGCCCCTGGTCATGTGACTTGTGCTCTGATAAACTTCAATCACTCTTTACTGCTGTACTGCAAGTTGGAGTGATATCACCTCCTCCCTCCCCCCAGCAGCCAAACAAAAGAACAATGGGAAGGTAACCAGATAGCAGCTCCCTAACACAAGATAACAGCTGCCTGGTAGATCTAAGAACAGCACTCAATAGTAAAAGCCAAGTCCCACTGAGACGGATTCAGTTACATTAAGTAGGAGAAATAACAGCCTGCCAGAAAGTAATTCCATCCTAAAGTGCAGGCACAAGTCACATGACTGGGGCAGCTGGGAAACTGAATGTCTAGCCCCATGTCAGAATTCAAAATTGAATATAAAAAAATCTGTTTGCTCTTTTGAGAAATGGATTTCAGTGCAGAATTCTGCTGGAGCAGCACTATTAACTGAAGCATTTTGCAAAAAACATGTTTTTCCATGACAGTATCCCTTTAAGACAATGTACTCCCTTGTTCTACAGTGAATGAGGATTGTGCTGAACATGTTGCTTGTTTTAATCACAAAACGCAGTGGTTTACGTTACATTTTGAGCTAATTGAAGCTACTCCATGTTTGAACCTTACAATGTAGATACTAGGGATGCACCGAATCCACTTTTTTGGATTCGGCCGAACCCCCGAATCCTTCATGAAAGATTCGGCCGAATACCGAACCCTAATTTGCATATGCAAATAGGGGCGGGAAGGGAAAACATTTTTACTTCCTTGTTCTCTGACAAAAAGTCAATTTCCCTCCCGCCCCTAATTTGCATATGCAAATTAGGATTCGGATTCAGTTCGGCCGAATCCGAATCCTGCTGAAAGGCCGAATCCCTAACCAAATCCTGGATTTGGTGCATCCCTAGTAGATACATTACAGTGTACTGTCACCTCCCTTCACCCTTTGCTGTGATGGTTTTGTTAGCAGAAGCCCATTAGGCAGAGATTGGAGCACTGGTAACAATTGTCTACCTTGCAACGACCAGTAGCTTCAATTAGGCAAGGAAAAAGAACCACTCATTACCTTAACGAGCATTGTATCGATATACTGGCCGCTGGGTATCGAGTCTAAATACTTCTTTAGATCCATGGAGAGAAACTCAAAGATAAGATACAACCTTGAGTCTTGCATGAGGACATCTAGGAGGCTGGAAAGAAAAGAAAGTTTATCAATGCCACAGAAAAGCAAGAACATTTGCTGGAACTTACCCTTCAACCTATGGCCCCTCAGCTGTTAAAGGACCAGTAACATCAATTTTTTTTTTATATAAATTAGTTCGTATAGAACGAAAAAACCCCCCAGAAATTAAACTTTAAAATCACGAAGTCTATTAAGAAATAACTATGCATGCTCTCCTCCTCAGAAAAGGCCAGCCATCATGCGGCGCTCTATTTCTCCTCCCTGCCTTCCTTATAGGAGATAGCCAGGGAGGAGCACCGCACGATGGATTGTCACCCTGTCGTCTTTTCTGAAGAGGCGCGCAAGTTGAGTTTTGGTAAGTTATTTCTTAATAAAGACTTAGCGTTTTCAACGTTTAATTTGTCTGTTTATTTTTTTCCTTGTATACCAACGAATTAAAAAAAAAAAAAAGTGATATTACTGGTCCTTTAATCAGGGAGGCTGGTTTAACCAAATTTAGAGCTGTACTCACAGGTGCCAGTACCAATGACTGCCATGTCACAGCCGAAATTCATTTTACCCCTTGTTGGGAATGAGATTGAAAGCATGGCAGGCAATATAAAAGCTTACATTCCTTTGCACGGATGTTAATTGGGTCTTATAACGACTCCCCATAATTAAGATATGCTAGGGCACCATAGGAAAGAAACCTGGGTAACAATTACCAGACTATGTTGGGGTGCTGAAGCTCTTTAAGTAGTGATATTTCTCGGATTGCTGTACTTGGGACACCTTCCTCTTCGTTTTCCAATCGAATTTTCTTCATTGCGACGACCTGGCCTGTTGCTTTGTGACGACCCTTGTACACGACCCCATATGTGCCTGCGAAGAACAGAAAGAGGAGTTCACTTTGCTCCAGATAACACCGCATTCCAGCAGGCCCTAATCCATTCCAAATTAAACTCAAGATTTACTTTTAAAACAAAAAAAGGTTTCTCTACACAGGCCCATGTGTGGAATAACTGACAAGATAAAATATAAAAGGGTTCTATAACTTTTAAGTTTAACTTTTAGTATGTTATTCTATTCTAAGCATCTTTTCAATTGGTCATTATTTTTATTTATAATTTTTCAATTTGCCTTCTAATTCTGACTCTTTCCAGCTTTCGAATGAGGGCCACTTACCCATAAAAACAAATGCTCTATAAGGCTACTGCATCATTGGAGGCTACAACAGTAAATCTATTGTGGCCATGGATGTGCCAAATTCCTTTATTTGCCTCTCAAAGATTGTAAAACATTTGAATAGTCACATTGGTTTGAGGACGCCAGGCTCACAATCAAGTGTTGTGTCTTTCTCTGACTTTAACAACCCCCCCCCAAAGTGAAAAAGTGCTGTACCAAAAAATTCCCTTCAACTTACCCTCTCCGATCTTCTCTATTTTAGTGTACTCGTCCATGTCTGTTTCCCAAGTTTGGACTACTGCAGGGAGGAGAAATATACAAGTTACTGGGGAAAAGAAACACCTGTATATGAAGAAGAGACCCCACATATAAATATTTACAGCATATTTGTACAGTAGAAGCAGCCGTTACCCCTCTGATCCCCCAACCAGTAGCTCATGAGTAACATGTTGCTCTCCAACCCCTTGTTGCTCTCAGTGTCCTCAAAGCAGCAGCTTATTTTTGAATTCCAGGCTTGGAGGCAAGTTTTGGCTGTATAAAAACCAGGTGTACTGCCAAGCAGAGCCTCAATGTAGGTTGACAATCCACATAGTGGCTACCAATAGCCAATCACAACCGTTAGTTGGCACCACCCAGGGACATTTTTCATGCTTGTGTTGCTCCCCTACTATATTTAAATCTGAATGTTGCTCACGGTTGAAAGGTCGTGGACCCCTGCGTTACCCCTTTAGTGATGGAATCTGGAACATAAACTGTAATTAAAAAGCAGCCCTCAGTAACAGGCTCCTAATCATATTAAGTACTATTGAACTAGCGTTGCTCCCTTACTATATATAGAGTATATTACATCTGCTACTGTACAGTGCCCCATTAAGCTGTGGCCACTGCCATACTGCTGTTTGGTGCATTGTTCAATTGTTTCAGTGCGACCAATCACAAGCAGCTGTGCCTTACACTGCCGGAACCCTGCGCCTCTATTTGTTTTCTGCCTCGTCAGGATTACATCTTGTCCTTGTCACATTACCCCCCATGCCCAACACATTATAAATAATCAGAATAAGGCACCAACCCAGAGGGAACCCAGAGGTGACAAACCAGCTGCTGAACTGCACCTCTATACCCAGTCATAACTATAAGCAGTTGGAGAGTCCCAGCCCACCTGTTGACCTATAACTACCTGCAGTAGTGGTCTATGGCAGTTGTGCCTCCCTCCAGCCCTTGTCTGCACCTTAACTAGTTACTAACTGGGTCTTGTCTCCCCAGACTGCTGGACTACAACTCCCAGCATCCCTCAGACACAATGAACACAAGCTGCAAGTTCTGCCTGGAGGGGAGACCATGGAAGGACATTTAAATGTCTCTGGATTTAAAGGGATGGGCTGCCAATCCCAATGACTGACAGTCCCTGAGCAATTTCACTGGGACAGTTAAATGTCTGTAATGAGACAGGTGCTCCCATCTCTCACCCTGACTCCCTATTGGGTCATATCAGCAGCGCTTATAGCAGGGAACAAAGAATTCTCTGCAAGTAAAAAGCAAACATTCAGCCCTTTCCCCTATTCGCAGCCCTTTCCCCTATTCGCAGCCCTTTCCCCTATTCGCAGCCCTTTCCCCTATTCGCAGCCAGGAGCAGCAAACCCTCCGGCAGAACAAAGCTCCATTTAAAAGCCGGAGCCCAGGCGGCCTTACCCCCTCTTGCAGCGCCGCTTCTTCTTGCTAAATCCTCAACTCGCCTTAACAGAGAGATTTCAAATCAAACGCGCAAAACGCTGTCCGTCCGGACCCAATCGCTGCGCCCGTGGATATTTAAAGCGGCCAATCAGAATGAGGCAGCGGTGACGGCGCGAAGGAAGCTGGGAAGGGCGGGAGTAAAAACAGCAGCGGGCGGGGATGAGAAAGGAATAAATTCGCACCGGAATGTTTGCGTGGAACTGAAGAGGTCGGGCGGCTGGATTATTATTTTTTATAACTTTTTTTGTCGGAGTAGCGGTGCGAGATTTGTCGTGATGCAAGAATTACAGACCGAGAGGATCACTTATACACACCAGTCGTATGATCTCACTTGCAACCGGCTGTTTTCTGTTTAACTACAACTCCCAGCATCCCCTACAGAACGTTTGCCTGTTAGGGCTTCAGTAAGAGCTGGAGGGCAGGTGTGTGGTGTTTATACAGTGAATAAAGTACCCCCTCTTGTAAAATAAGGAGTTTCATGACCATATAAAAACATGAGGCCCACCGAAGGGAATACTGGGGGTTCTTTATTTATTATAATACACAAGTTGCAGTGAGTCATGTAACCGAAATGACATAAGAACTCACCGTTTATAACTGATGACATCAGAACTCAACGTTTATAAGGATATAATTAACAAGATATTAATGGCTTATGTGTATTATATAGTGAAATATCTGTGCTCTAACAAGTGCTGGGTCATAGTTCATTCCTGCTTTTGTCATTCCTTATGGGCGGCATTTAGTTAAAGGGGTGGTTCACCTTTAGTTTAGTATTACGTTTAGTATTCTATAGAATGGCAAGTTCTAAATAACTTTTGAAATTCATTTATTTTTTTATAGTTTATTTATTTGCCTTTTACTTCTGACTCTTTCCAGCTTTCAAATGGGGGTCACTGACTGCATCTAAAAAACATGCTCTGTAAGGCTACAAATGTATTATTTGTTATTGTTACTTTTTATTACTCATCTTTCTATTCAGACCTCTCCTATTCATATTCCAGTCTTGTATGTATGTTTTTATTTGTATAGCGCTCCTGGAGGGCCAAACCATATATTCGTAGTAACAAAAAACAAGGGGTCACTGCATTAAGTAACAATAAGTGCATTTAATAGAAATACAATTCACCTAAATATAGAATATAATTACACTACAGATTAAGTGCTCAGTGATGAGGAGACCTAAAGATGGAGGACCCTACCCCTAGGGGCAGAGACACGCTCAGATTCTGGGAGATTTAGTCGCACAGTGATAAATCTCCTCTTCGGGCGACTTATCTCCCCGGAACTGCCTCCCACCGGCTAGAATGTAAATAGCCGACGCTTAGTTGGATGTTTTATTAACTACTTTACCATATTTATCACAAGAACTTTCTGGATTTTCTCTGGCCTCCAGCATCCATATACAGGAGCACCTAAAGTGATTGGACTAATTATGCTAATTGTTTTTTGGTGGGGGTTGTGCAGGGTGGGCTTAAATAGCCATTTGATGTTCACTTGAGAAAGGGCACCACTCTGGGCCCAAAACATGTTGTGTCTGAACTAAAACCTCACTTGAGCAGTAATATGCTTTGTCGAGTGCTCTCCTTTCTACAATCCATGGCAATTTTCCAAAGTCGGCCGAAGTTGCTTAACGAGGAAACTTCTGGCGACTTCTGAAAACGAAGTGCTCTAAGTAGAGTCCCGCAGCGGATCGGGTACCCGCAAAAATCTGCGGTACCCTGCCGGTTGCAGGTGTAGACGTGGTTCTCTGGGTTTGCGGGACAGGTCGCGGATCTTCTCAATTATGTCACTTCCGGTTTACAATGTTAGTACTTCCTGCGTCTTGATGGTCACCGTAGCGGGTCCAAGCGAGTTAGTATGCGGGTTGGGTTCGGGTTTAACAAATTGGTTCCGCGCAGGACTCTAGCTCTAAGTGCCAGCCCGTCGGCTATTTAGATTCTAGTCGGCAGGAGGCAGTTGGGGAACATTAGTCGCCCCGAAGTAGAGGAGTTTTATCGCTGTGCGACTAAATCTTCCCTAATCTGAGCGTGTGTCTCTGCCCTTAGGGCTTATATAGTCTAAATGGGAGGGTAACTTATAGACGCAATTCAGAGGGGTATATAAGTGCTGTAGGTTACAGTGTGTGACACTGTCATATAAATCAAATCAATGCATGGTTCTTAGAGGAATTTGGGCTCTAGCAACCAGATTGCTGAAATTGCAAACTGAATAAAAAGCTAAATAAATCAAAAACCATGAATAATAAAAGCGAGTTATTCACCTTTAAATTAAACTTTAGTATGAAGTAGAGAGTGATATTCTGAGACAATTTGCAATTGGTTTTCATTTTTTATTATTTGTGATTTTTGAGTTATTTAGCTTTATTCAGCAGCTCTCCAGTTTGAAATTTCTGCAATCTGGTTGCTAGGGTCAAAATTACCCTAGTAACCATGCACTGATTTGAATAGGAGAGGCCCGAATAGAAAGATCAGTAATAAAAAGTAGCAATAACAATAAATGTGTAGCCTTACAGAGAATTTTTTTCTGGATGGGGTCAGAGATCCCCCATTTGAAAGTTGAAAAGTCAGAAATAAAAGGCAAATAATAAAAAAACTATAAAAAAAAATTAATGAATTTCAAAAGTTGCTTAGAATTGGCCATTCTATAACATAATAAAATTTAACTTAAAGTTGAACCACCCCTTTAATCAAATACCCCCCCATTGGAAAGACACAAGCAGGAATGAACTATGACCCAGCATTCTGTTAGAGCACAGATATTTCACTATAATACACAAAAGCCATGAATATCCTGTAAATTATATCCTTATAAACGGTGAGTAGTGATGTCATCAGTTATAAACGGTGAGTAGTGATGTCATTTCTGTCACATGACTCACTAAAATTTGTGTATTATAATAAATAAAGTACCCCCAGTTGTAAAATATGAGGATATTAGAAGTTACCTCGGAGTTCCATGACCTGTATAAAAACACTCGGCCTTCGGCCTCGTGTTTTTATATGGTCATGAAACTCCTCGGTAACTAATAATATCCTTATATTTTACAAAAGGGGGTACTTTATTCACTATATAAACACGTCTGCCCTCCAGCTCTTACTGAAGCCCGAACAGGCAAATGTTCTGTAGAGGATTCTGGGAGTTGTAGTTTAACAGGAAACAGAGGGTTGCAAGTTAGATATGGCTCGATTATAAATATATTTACTAGGAAACAGTTGACGTCTTCAATACATATTTTCCCTGCTGTATATATGGGGAACATCCAAAAACACTGTGGGGGCTATTTGCTAAACTCTGAATGCAAAATCATGATTTTTTTTATATATATATATCGGACTTTTTTAAAAAAAAAAAAAAAATCCAATTTTTCAGAATTTATTAAACCCAGAGGATGGAAAAGTCAGAATCTGAAAATCCGGCATCTCAGACCTGTTGAGGTTTCATATAAGTCAATGGGAGAAGTCCCAATGATTTTTTTTATTTTTTTTTTTTTTTTTATGTGCGCTGGGTTCCCTGCAATTCCCTGAAGTTTTCTGAGGTTTCGGGTGAAAATCGTATGGGGAAAATTTGAAAAAGTCATGAAAATCTGATTTATTTTTTTTCCCCGCAAAGCAAGTTTTCAGGAAAATGTAATAAATAAGCGTAAAAAACCAGAGCGGATTTGATTGAATTTTGTAGCAGAAAATATAGAGATAAATTTGGACTTTGATAAATAACCCCCCATCTGTTCCTTTATTCACCAGAGGTCCCTCCAGCAGACACAAGGCCACCCTTTCCAACTGGAAGAATTGAAGTCCCATCTTCAGAGGAGTTTCCACCCAAAAGATTTATACTGTACATTTGTAAAATAAAATAAAATGTAATTCTAAGCACCAGTCCAATCTGCAATCACTACAACTGTAATTTTAAAGGAATTTTGAAACACAATTGCAAATGAAAGTTGTATTTTTTTTGTTACTTTCTGTACTGCCGGTTCAGACGCTTGAACAATTTACTTCTGCAACATTATTGCAGCAGTGCAGAGAACAGAAAGGGACAGAAAATCCTGCCATTACGTTCACAACAGGTAACACTAGACGTTACACTAGACATTTACAGTAGGGGGTACATTATCCCTTATAATACATGAGTGATACTCAGAGTTCCCTGTATAACTCAACCTGCAGCCTTGTGCCTTTATATGGTCACAGAACCCCTCAGTGACTTCTAATATCCTTATCATTTACAGTAGGGGGTACATTATCCCTTATAATACATGAGTGATACTCAGAGTTCCCTGTATAACTCAACCTGCAGCCTTGTGCCTTTATATGGTCACAGAACCCCTCAGTGACTTCTAATATCCTTATCATTTACAGTAGGGGGTACATAATCCCTTATAATACATGAGTGATACTCCGAGTTCCCTGTATAACTCAGCCTGCAGCCTTGTGCCTTTATATGGTCATAGAACCCCTCAGTAACTTCTAATATCCTTATCATTTACAGTAGGGAGTACATTATCCCTTATAATACATGAGTGATACTCAGAGTTCCCTGTATAACTCAGCCTGCAGCCTTGTGCCTTTATATGGTCACAGAACAACCCCTCAGTGACTTCCAATATCCTTATCATTTACAGTAGGGGGAACATTATCCCTTATAATACATGAGTGATACTCAGAGTTCCCTGTATAACTCAGCCTGCAGCCTTGTGCCTTTATATGGTCATAGAACCCCTCAGTAACTTCTAATATCCTTATCATTTACAGTAGGGAGTACATTATCCCTTATAATACATGAGTGATACTCAGAGTTCCCTGTATAACTCAGCCTGCAGCCTTGTGCCTTTATATGGTCACAGAACAACCCCTCAGTGACTTCCAATATCCTTATCATTTACAGTAGGGGGAACATTATCCCTTATAATACATGAGTGATACTCAGAGTTCCCTGTATAACTCAGGCTGCAGCCTTGTGCCTTTATATGGTCACAGAACCCCTCAGTGACTTTTAATATCCTTATCATTTACAGTAGGGGACACATTATCCTTATAATACATGAGTGATACTCTGCATTCCCTGTATAACTCAGCCTGCAGCCTTGTGTCTTTATATGGTCATAGAACCCCTCAGTGACTTCTAATATCCTTATCATTTACAGTAGGGGGTACATTATTCCTTATAATACATGAGTGATACTCAGAGTTCTCTGTATAACCCAGCCTGCAGCCTTGTAGGTCTGGGACCTGAAGTTATGGATCGGAGGCACTGCAAATTCCTAACACAGAGCCCAACCACAAGAAAATGTTGTGAATGAACCACACAAAGAATAAGCAATGGGCCCAAAGCTCCAAGCAGATTGCACAGGAATTTAACCCAGAATCCCTTAAAGTACTAACCTTATCCCAATAAGCTGGAGGAGAATTTTAAGGATTAATTAAACAGAAACATTGACCCCTTTTTATACTTTTTTTTTTTGAGTGGGTGAATGATTATCCCAATGATGATGCCTTTTTTAATTAACAAGAGGATTTTTAAAAGTAGTTTAAAGGACAACTATACCTTCGAATTTTCCTTGTGTGCCAAATTGTGCTTAATACAGGGGAATTACACAAATGAGAAACTGGGAAAAAGATCAGCAAAAAGAACCATTCATTTCTATATATATATTGCTTCATTAGTACAGGGGAATACCTATGCTGGCACAGTTTTATGGTATCTGTCTGTACAGGCTGCCTTTTATTTTTTTTAGTGACTGTTCCTGTGGAATTGTGCTTAGTACAGGGGAAAACTGGCACTGATTAATGGTATCACTCTGTTCCTGTTGAATTGCACTTAATTCAGGGGAATTCCTCTTCTGATTTATGCTCACTCTCTGTAACAGGTTATCTGTATTAGAGAAAGGGGATGAATAATTCTCACAGTTCAGGCACAGACTGAACTATACCCCTCAAACAATGTACTGTAGGTCTCTATAAAAAGATATTGCATAAAACAGCTCATGTGTAAAACCCTGCTCCATGTAAATAAACTATTTTCATAATAATATACTTTTTAAGTAGTATGAGCCATTGGGTAATCATAAATAGAAAAAGGCCATTTTAAAAAATAAGGGCCGCCTTCTGGGATCGTATGATTCACTGTGCACACAAACATACCAAACAAACCATACATGTTAGGTCACATGAGCCAATTAACAGACAGAGTTGTGTCTTTTGCTTCCTCACTTCTTCCTGTTACAGTTAGTGTTGTAGGATTTCTGGTCAGGTGATCTCTGAGGCAGCACACAGACCATCACAAAATGGGGGTTCAAGGCAAGAGATGTAAAAGGGCAATATTTACTTAAATATATATTCTAGTTTGGTAAGATTCTTTAATATGCCACTTAATTTGATATAAACCATCTGTTGCTTAAATATTCATTTTGGGGGTATAGTTGTCCTTTAATAAATGGCCAGGGCACAGATAATTTAGGAAGCTGCTGGAGAACCCCCACTTCAATCAAACCTTTAACTGGATTTCAAACTGGCTTCTGAGGGTGCCTAAAACAGGATCCCCCCAGATCTTACTCTATCTTGCCTACTAGCTTGCATTTGTTTTATAAATGGGGTCAGTGACCCCCATTTGAAAGCTGAAAAGAATCACAAGAAGGAGGCAAGTAATTCAATAAACTAAAAAAAAAAAATGAAGGCCAATTAAAAAGTTGTTTAGAATTAGCCATTCTATAACATACTAAAAATTAAAGGAGAACTAACCCTTTAATGCACCTCATTCCACCGCACCACATGGCGCCTGTTGGATGCGTACAGACAATGCAAACTGAAAGAAGTTTTGGTTGCCATGGAGACTTTGAAATTAGGGGCCAAAGTCCAGACACTCCCTTTCCCTGGAGATAGTGTAATTGTCTCTGGAAGGTGTCCTGATTGGTTCAGAGCCAAATGTCCTTGCCTGTCACCCTTAGGATATATATAAGGAGCAGATCCTATTTCTAGCACTAGTTATCTCTAGATCTCTATACATATTCCATGGGCTGAAGGACAGTAACCTACATACTGTAAATATTGGAGAATAAGGAGCCGGCTCGTGGCTGTTTATTGGCTCTATTATCCACCATGTATTAGTCTATATAAGTAGGTTCATGTAATATAATGTACGGCTCTGGGTAACATGCAGATCCAATGCACTGGTTAGGAAATTCAAAACTATGTTGAAATGATTATGAATAGCAACCCACTATTTCATTGGTTAGGGAGTATGCATAGGGAATGGAGTCTCCCCATAAAGTAACTTTTAATATCCTCATATATTTGATCTTAAAGGGGTTGTTCACCTTTGTATTATCTGATATAGAGAGTGATGTTCTGAGACAATTTGCAATTGGTTTTCATTTTTTTATCATTTGTGGTTTTTGAGTTATTCGCTTTTTATTCAGCAGCTCTCCAGTTTGCAGTTTCAGCAATCTGGTGGCTAGGGTCCACATTCCCCTAGCAACCATGCATTGACTTGAACAAGAGACTGGAATATGAATAGGAGAGGCCTGAATAGAAAGATGAGTAATACAAAGTAGCAATACCAATACATTTGTAGTCTTACAGAGCATTTGTTTTTTTTTTAGATGGGGTCAGTGACCCCCATTTAAAAGATGGAAAGAGTCAGCAGAAAAAGGCAAATAATTCAAAAACTATTAAAAAGAAAAAATGAAGGCCAATTGAAAAGTCACTTAGAAATAGCCATTCTATTACACTAATAGCTTAATGGTGAACCACCTCTTTATTTTCTTATAATAAACAGGTTTTTGGTGAGGCATGTGACATCACTATTCACCATTTGTCACTGATGACATCAGTCATTTTTATTTATAAAGATATAATACACAAAAGCCATGAATATCTTGTAAATTATATCCTTATAAACGGTGAGTTCTGATGCCATTTCTGTCACATGACTCCCTGAAACTTGTGTATTATAATAAATAAAGTACCAGTTGCAGTTGCAAGTACCAGTTGCAAAATAAGAGGTTATTAGTAGTTACCTCGGAGTTCCATGACCTGTATAAAAACTATGGTCATGAAACTCCTCGGTAACTTATAATATCCTTATATTTTACAAGAGGAGGTACTTTATTCACTATATAATACACAAGAGCCACGGATATACTGTAACTTATATCCTTATGAATGGTGCTTAGTGATGTCATTGGTTATAATCGGAGCTTAGTGATGTCATTTCTGTCACATGACTCACTGAAACTTGTGTGTTATAATAAATAAAGTACCCCTTTTTGCAAAATATGAGGATATTAGAAGTCAGATCTGTGTTCCAAGTCCTGTATAAAAACATATGGTCATGGAACTAGAGGGGGTATTTTATTCACTATATATTTTTACAGAATATTCATGGTTTCTGTGTATTATTGCTAAATAATGTTTGATGTCAGTGGATGGTGGGAGTTGTACTTCAACATGACTGATACTGCACGATGGACAAGTGTGATATAATGTGGGCAACCCAAGGACAGTTCCCCCCCATATTTAGACCCACCAAACAGCGCTTTGTCTGACCAGCAAATAGGACTGCAGGCTGTTTAACCAATCAGAACAACTGTATGAGCGAATGACATGTCCCTTGTACATCTTCAGATGTAGTTCAGATCTCCTAGGACTTCTCATAGATCATTATCTTCCCACTTCTGAATGGAAACAACCCCATTAATGATCAGACGGCACAAATGTGATATATAAATGAGAAGGAAACTCACACTATTATGCAATTACAATAATTATCAGGAACATCAGGATTTCCTTCCTAACTCTCCCATTGGTAATAGGAGATTATCCCCAAATGGATTATTCCCAAACTCATTGAAACACATATGACATTTGCTTCTAGAATCTTGTCCGTCCTGTTTTTAAGTCCAGACAGGAGCCATTCTAATAAGCCTGTCTAAGTGTTCTGAAGGATTCCCAAGTGCAGTGACATGATCCATGGGGGGGAATGTTCCAGGAGACATTTGTATGGAAGACGTGTTCATGATGAGTTAATACTGATGACCTGCTGGCTGCCCATTGTTAGTGGCCAGTAGTAAATATAAAGCAAATGAACAATGGACCAGCTGATGCAGTTTATCACTGTGAGCTTTGCAATATCGGGGCTCCCCAGCCAAACTTCCAGTTAAAGGGGTTCACCTTTAAGGGTGAAGGCACACACAGCTACTAGTAGCAGCTAAACAAAGGCCTGGGAGTAGGGTGGCAAAATATTCGGGGCGGCATCCTGCCCAGCCGCTTTACCGGGAGCTCTCCGGTCAGGTCTGGACTGAGAATTAAAATAGGCCCTGGCATTTCAGGTACACAGAGGCCCAATCAGCCCACATAGAGGCCCAAACCAGCCCACTAAATACTGACTTTCTATTGGACCTTATAACAGCCCCTCTGGCATTTGCCAGAACCCACAGATTGCCAGTCCAGGCCTGTCTCCGGTCGTGGCACGCATGCACGCTCGCACGGAGGGAGGTATGTCAGAGGGCACTAGGACCGTGCGGCCTCAGGGCTCCTGCCCATGAAATCCAGCACTGAGTATCTTAATATGAATGAATTTTGTTACAACAGCGCCACCTGCTGGTCATTTTCTGACCAGTCTGACCACCAAGTAGTCAAGGAAGTTGTCAGAAGAAAGAGGCTACTCTGATGTTCTTCTGCTTAGGAACGATTTGAGAAAGATTTATAATTTTATTCCTAAGCAGAAGAACATCAGAGCAGCCTCTTTCTTTCTCCTGACAACTTCCTTGACTACTTGGTGGTCAGACTGGTGGGAAACTGCAGGTGGCGCTGTTGTAACAAAATTCATTCATACTAAAGGAAAACTACACCACCAAAATTAATACTTAAGCAACAGATAGTTTTTATCATATTAAGTGGCATATTAAAGAAGCTAGTTGGCAAGATAGAGTAAGATCTTGGGGGATCCTGTTTTAGGCACCCTCAGAAGCCAGTCTTAAATACAGTTAAAGGTTTGATTGAAGTGGGGGTTCTCCAGCAGCTTCCTAAATTATCTGTGCCCTGGCCATTTATTAAAGGACAACTAAACCCCAAAAATGAATATTTAAGCAAAAGATGGTTTATATCAAATTAAGTGGCATATTAAAGAATCTTACAAAACTGGAATATATATTTAAAGGTGGCCATAGATGCAAAGATCCGCTCGTTTGGCGATGTTGCCAAACGAGCGGATCTTTCCCCGATATGCCATTAACAGGCATGGCTATATCGGGGGTAATCTGATTGTTCGGCCGTACGGCCGAACGATCAGATTACAATGTGCCATGAGCTCCGGCGGGATCGGTCGGGTCAAAATCAAACCTGACCGATCGACCAAACGACCGATCTCCACCGGACGAAAGAAGTCGGCACATGCCACACACGATCCGAAAATCGTACGAATCCTCGATTCGTACGATTGGATCTGTGTGTCTATGGCCACCTTTAGTAAATCTTGCCCTTTTACATCTCTTGCCTTGAGCCACCATTTGGTGATGGTCTGTGTGCTGCCTCAGAGATCACCTGACCAGAAATACTGCAGCTCTAACTGTAACAGGAAGAAGTGAGGAAGCAAAAGACACAACTCTGTCTGTTAATTGGCTCATGTGACCTAACATGTATAGTTTGTTTGTGTGCACCATGAATCCTACGATCCCAGGGGGCGGCCCTTATTTTTTAAAATGGCAATTTTTCTATTTATGATTACCCAATGGCACATACTACTAGAAAAGTTTATTGTTATGAAAATAGTTTATTTACATGAAGCAGGGTTTTACACATGAGCTGATTTATGCAATATCTTTTTATAGAGACCTACATTGTTTGGGGGGTATAGTTTTCCTTTAACAGTACATGTATCCCTTAATATCTTGGAATAAAAAAAAATAAAATAAAATAATGAATGCATGTACATTGCAAAAGTTCTTAGTGTTTAAATATTTTATTTGATTCTCACATTAAACAAATAAAAGCAATAGACTATGCAAAAGTTCTTAGAATAGCACCCTCATCAATTTTACATTCACTTCTTTACAAGGTTTACTTATCCTTTAAAGTAATGCATAGGCCGACGAATTAACAGTATGACTCGTGTCCTACACAAACACTTTAGTGAATGGAAAGAGAATGGAACATGATGATTTTACTTCTGTGCAGAATAATCTGATTTCCCGGCGCAGCCTGAGCGCTGAGAGCCACGCCCACTACCTGCCTGGCCACGCCCTCCCGCTCTGGGCTGTTGGCAAAGAGAAGCGACTGATCGCGGTTGGAGAAAGTTCTCTGCGCGCTGCTGAGAGGGGCGATCCGGGAGATCGGGCGATTCAGGGCAGTGGAGCTTTGCAAAGCAGCGGCCCGCCTGGGAATTCAGTCCGGCTTTGGTCCTCCTGCTTTCTTTTGTGGATTGTACTGGACTGGGATAGGGAAAGTTCACTGCAGGAGTTCAGTATGGCCTCTCCGTCTGGAGGAAGGAACCAGGTAAGAAGCAGGGGGTCATTACTGTCACTGGGTGGGCAGAGTTATTGCAGGTGCTCAGTGGGTGCCGATGTGATCCTTGTGTATGGGTGGCAGTTGCAGCTGACTGTTCCTATTGCATGGGTGGCAGTTGCAGCTGGCTGATGTATCAAGCAAAGTCATGGGGACACTGTTGAGTAGTAAGTAAGACGTGTACTGGACATTTAGATCCCTGTGGCTGCTATAGACATAGACACTTCATATTAAACCTCAGTCTTGTTTTGCACATTAAAGAGCAACTGCCAGTTTTTGCCTTTCCAATTCAGTGCATAGGGCTGCTGTACACTCTGCCACGCAAACCAACATACAAGGCATGTTCTGGCCCTCTGACTGTCACTTCTGCCCTGTGCGTAGTTCATGTCCTCAGGAAAGTATAAAGTTACTCAATGAAGTGGCACAAACACTGGCATTGTATTATAAGCACTTGACGTGCATTCCAGCCCACCTTGATGGCACACGCTATATGGGAGGTCTGTGTGTTCTTTGTACAGTTGGATACAATAAGGGTTATTTATTTATAGAGTCATGACGGCAGCAATGTTACTTGCTCCTTGTGCTTCCATACAGTTGTGCTGAGCATCATGGCATCCACCCTGTCTCCAGTTGGAGATTTAAAGGGGTGGTTCGCCTTTCAGTTAAAGGGCGATAACATTTTTCACAACCAAATGTGCCGGCTAATAGAGTCCACACTCCAGTTGGGGGTAACAGTAGTTTCTTTTAAAAAAAAAATTGCCCCCCGCCGGCGCTAGGGCACTCACACTGGGAGGGAGCAGCCATGTTGTGCAGAGTGAATGCGCATAGTGAACTTCTGATGTCATGCGCATAATGAGCATAATAATCGCCCATTATTAGGGATGCACCAAAACCACTATTTTTGATTCTGACAAATCCCCGAATCCTTCGCGAAAGATTTTGCCGAATTCCGAACCGAATCCAAATCCTAATTTGCATATGCAAATTAGGGGTAGGAAGGGGAAAACATATTTTACTTCCTGGTTTTCTGACAAAAAGTCACGCAATTTCCCTTCTGGCGTCTAATTTGCATATGCAAATTGGGCCAAATCCTGCTGAAAAAGGCCGAATCCCGAACTGAATCCTGGATTCAGTACATCCCTACTCATTATGCTCATGCGTGTGCTCCAACATGGCTGCTTGAATCAGGAGCTCCCTCCAGGTGCGAGTGTCCTATTGCTGGCTGGGGGCAACTTAAAAAAACCTCAAAAAAAATACTGTTACCCCCAACCAGAGTCTGGACTGTATTAGCCGCACCTTTGGTTGTGGGAAAAATTTTGCCCAACAGGAGCCCTTTAACTTTTAGTATGTTTTACAATGGCCAATTCGAACCAACTTTTTCAATTGGTCTTCCTTATTCATCTTTATAGGTTTTTTTTTTTTATTATTTTCCTTTTTCTTCTGATTCTTTCAAGTTTTCAAACAAGGCTCACTACACATTCATAGTTATTGCGACTTTTTATCACTCATATTCCAGCCTCTTATTCAATCAGTGCATGGTTGCTAGGGTAATTTGGACCCTAGCAACCAGATTTCTGAAATTGCAAACTGCTGAATAAGCTAAATAACTAAAAAAAAAAACACAGATAAAAAAAAAAGAAATCCAGTTGCAAATTGTCAATCATCCTGTGATCTTGGTTCTATAAACTGTTGTTGCTCAGTAAACCCAATTGGCGATCTCTTTTGGGCAGATTATCATGACCCATTAGCAAGGAATTGCCTTTATTTTACAGATAAGGGGGATGCTGCTGTTTTCCATACTCTGCATTGTCTTCTAAATCCATTGTCGGACAGTCTAATGTATTATTATTTCCGATTATTTTCCCGGGAGTCAGAGAGCGTGCATCTAGACACAGACCAATTACTGGTTTGCTGAGCAGAGTGGTTGCACTTTATTATACTGGAGCCTCAATCATCTACAAAGAAAGGGCTGAGACGCTGCAGGAGGGAGTTGCTTTACTGCCATTATCAATGTCTTTCTGCTGTTGTGGTTTGACCAGTGTGACTGTTGCCAGTAAGCGCTGTGTTGCATTTACAGATTGTCTTGTTATGCTTCATAGTTCTTTAATGAAGTTGTCTTTTCTAAATAGAACAAATGGAGATTTTGGGGGTTTGCATTGCCGCGTATTTAAATAGCTCAAACACGTGGCGCTAGGGCTGGAATCAACTTAATTTATTGGCTGACTGGCACTAATAAAATCTCATGTATAGAGAATAAGATAGATATAGGTATATATATATATATATATATATATATATATATATATATATATATATATATATATATATAAAGAATCCACTATTTGGGAGTCGGCCGAATCCCCAAATCCTTTGTCAAAAATTTGGCCGAATACCGAACCGAATTCTAATCCTAATTTGCACATTCAAATTAGAGTCTGTAAAGGAAAAAGTGGGGAAACATTTTCTTACTTCCTTGTTTTCTGGCGAAAAGTCACATGAGTTCCCTTGCGGCCCCTAATTTACATATGCAAATTAGGATTCGGTTTCGGTTCGGCCAAGCACAAGGATTCGGCCGAATCCTGCCCAAATCCCGAACCGACTCCTGGATTCAGGGCATCCCTTATATATATCTCTAGGGTTTTGGTTTATGTATGTATAGACAATACAGAAAAGCAATGAATATAATACACAAGCGCAATGAATATCCTGTAAATGATATCCTTATAAACGGTGCTTAGTGATGTCATCGGTTATAATAGGAGCTTAGTGATGTCACATGACTCACTGAAAGTTGTGTATTATAATAAACAAAGTACTCCCAGTTGCAAAATATGAGGATATTAGGATATTATTAATTTCTGATATACATAGCGAATATATTGTAAAATATAAAGAAATTATAAGTCACCTTCGGCCTCATACTTTTATATGTTATGGAACGCCTGGGTAACTTATAATATCCTTATATTTTACAATATATTCGCTCTTTAAGCAGAAATTATTGTAATTAGTTATCATAATGAAATTGTGTATTAAAAAGAAATATTGGAAGGAACCTCAGAATAGAGTCCTGCACGGGTCTATTTTTTGGGACCCGTACCAGCAACCTGCAATGTGAACCCACATTCTTACCCGCTTGGAACTGCTACCTGACCTGCAAGTACCTTATCCGCAACCCGGACCCGCGACCCGCTGTCATTGTAAACTGGAAGTGACATCATCGGATGTAGGCGTGACCAGAAAAAAGGAGTAAAACAGGCAGTGCTGTCATTGTAAACCGGAAGTGACGTCATCAGATGTAGGCGTGGCCAGAAAAAAGGAGTAAATGTCGCTATTAAGAAGACCCGCAATCCGCAAACCCGCAGAACCACCGACCCGCGTCTTTACCCGCACCAGGAACTTCTACCTGCAACCCGCAGGTTTTTGCGGGTAACCCGCGGGTACCCGACCCGCTGCATGACGCTACCTCAGAATTACATGACCTGTCTGTGGCCTTGTGACATCCAATAGACAGTGGCTTCTAATATCCTTATCATTTACAGTAGGGGGTACATTATCCCTTATAATACATGAGTGATACTCAGAGTTCCCTGTATAACTCAGCCTGCAGCCTTGTGCCTTTATATGGTCACAGAACAACCCCTCAGTGACTTCTAATATCCTTATCATTTACAGTAGGGGGTACATTATCCCTTATAATACATGAGTGATACTCAGAGTTCCCTGTATAACTCAGCCTGCAGCCTTGTGCCTTTATATGGTCACAGAACAACCCCTCAGTGACTTCTAATATCCTTATCATTTACAGTAGGGGGTACAATATCCCTTATAATACATGAGTGATACTCAGAGTTCCCTGTGTAACTCAGCCTGCAGCCTTGTGCTTTTATATGGTCAATATGGTCAAAAAGTTAATTTAAAGGTGAACAACCCCTTTAAATTAAGCACATGTTGTTTGTGTAAGAGTTTGTGTATGAATGTAACATGTTTTGCATTTTAGTAAATACTGTGTAAGATACAACACACACACAGTGTGGGTTTTTGTGCCCATATTTACATTTTCTATATTTATTCTAAACCTGTTTAGTGGAATGAAAACCTTTGTGCTACTAATAATAGATTGTATGGCACAGAGTGACAGTTTGGCTTTGTGTCGCCTCTTCAGTTCTTGGATCATCCCTCTTTTATTATTATTATACCATAAGTGTAGCTCTATAGAAAAGCCTGAGCTTTATCCTTTCTGTGCCCCTGAGCATTGTTAGAGTATTTGTGCTGATACTTTGTTTCATGAGTGCATTAGTGTTTGCCACTCTTGTAATCGTTTGTACCATTCATTGAATTGTGTGTTGAACAAGACTGCGTTGTACAGCTGATGCGCTCGAATGAACTCAGACCCCTGACAACAGCAAATCCATGAGATGAATGTGTTAGACACCAAATACTCAACAGGCCTTTTAGAACATCTCATATAGTAGCACAAGTTATTATTATCCTTTATTTGTATAGTGCCGAGTCTGCCGACATATTATAGAGATTAGACATCATTCCTGCCCCAGTGAAACTTACCATCTAAAGCCCCTATCACTTTCACACTCTAGGGTCAGTTTTATCAGAAGCCAATTAACCTAATTGTGTGTGAAGAAACAAGAATACCCCAACTACTACTATATTATACTACTATACCTGCTATCCCATAGTCACACTCCCTTCCCAGAGACTATTATCCACTGTTACTATAGGCACCATCTCTCCCTACTATACCTGTTATCCCACAGTCACACTCCCTTCCCAGAGACTATTATCCACTGTTACTTTAGGCACCATCTCTCCCTACTATACCTGCTATCCCACAGTCACACTCCCTTCCCAGAGACTATTATCCACTGTTACTATAGGCACCATCTCTCCCTACTATACCTGCTATCCCACAGTCACACTCCCTTCCCAGAGACTATTATCCACTGTTACTATAGGCACCATCTCTCCCTACTATACCTGCTATCCCACAGTCACACTCCCTTCCCAGAGACTATTATCCACTGTTACTTTAGGCACCATCTCTCCCTACTATACCTGCTATCCCACAGTCACACTCCCTTCCCAGAGACTATTATCCACTGTTACTATAGGCACCATCTCTCCCTACTATACCTGCTATCCCACAGTCACACTCCCTTCCCAGAGACTATTATCCACTGTTACTATAGGCACCATCTCTCCCTACTATACCTGCTATCCCACAGTCACACTCCCTTCCCAGAGACTATTATCCACTGTTACTATAGACACCATCTCTCCCTACTATACCTGCTATCCCACAGTCACACTCCCTTCCCAGAGACTATTATCCGACTGTTACTATAGACACCATCTCTCCCTACTATACCTGCTATCCCACAGTCACACTCCCTTCCCAGAGACTATTATCCACTGTTACTATGGACACCATCTCTCCCTACTATACCTGCTATCTCACAGTCACACTCCCTTCCCAGAGACTATTATCCACTGTTACTATAGGCACCATCTCTCCCTACTATACCTGCTATCCCACAGTCACACTCCCTTCCCAGAGACTATTATCCCACTGTTACTATAGGTACCATCTCTCCCTACTATACCTGCTATCCCACAGTCACACTCCCTTCCCAGAGACTATTATCACACTGATACTATAGGCACCATCTCTCCCTACTATACCTGTTATCCCACAGTCACACTCCCTTCCCAGAGACTATTATCCCACTGTTACTATAGGTACCATCTCTCCCTACTATACCTGCTATCCCACAGTCACACTCCCTTCCCAGAGACTATTATCACACTGATACTATAGGCACCATCTCTCCCTACTATACCTGCTATCCCACAGTCACACTCCCTTCCCAGAGACTATTATCCACTGTTACTATAGACACCATCTCTCCCTACTATACCTGCTATCCTACAGTCACACTCCCTTCCCAGAGACTATTATCCCACTGTTACTATAGGTACCATCTCTCCCTACTATACCTGCTATCCCACAGTCACACTCCCTTCCTAGAGACTATTATCCACTGTTACTATAGACACCATCTCTCCCTACTATACCTGCTACTATACCTGCACAGTCACAGGTGCTTATCTGGACACTGTTCTTTCCTATTCCTGCTGTGATGTGGGGCTCCAAAATGTTGGCTCCGAGGACATTGCTGCTGAGACAATAGTAAATCATTCCTTCATCTACAAGAAGTACATAAAAAGATTTCCCTAGTTAAACACACAATGGTTCCTATAAAAGCAGAATATACAGAACCATTGGCTTCCAGCCCAGGATCATTCTATATTTTCCCTATTAACGTCGCATTTGAATGACCCACGGGCACAATTGTTTAAGCCTGGTTAAACATTTATATCTTTAAGACTATTTTATTATGTGAGTTTTAAAATACACGTCCCAGTTAATTAGTTTAAAAGAACATTTTTCTTCCCTGTTCACAAATCTGCGTTTAAAATGCGAAGCTTTAGTTTGATCCTTCCGAGGAAAATCTCTGTCCTAAATATTTTTTCGGATGAATTTCTGCGGATTTATAAGGAGCATTAATTATATCATTGCGAAAATAACATTTGTGCATAGGATTGTCCATTTATCTTATTTTGCAGCCTATCAAGGAATCTATTGATAATGCAGAAGCAGCTGTCAGCTGCGAGTTCATACATGTAACAATCGCAATATTGATACTTTATTGCAGGCTGACAATATGCAGTTGGGTGAGCGATTTCATTGCACCGAGGGAATGCTCTCACGTTTGTATTCCATTCTTATAAAGTAGTTAAAGTCAGAGCCATCTTTAGCTGTGCCAGGCCCTACTAGGACAAGGGTTTCATTTAGAATGGCAGGAGAGGGTGCATCACAGTTAGCAGAGCTGCAAATTAAATATGTCAATATATATATTTAAAGGAGAAGGAAAGCTACCAAAGCAGTTTATTGCCAATACATTAGCCACAATAGTTATAACACTATATTTATTCTGCAGAATGCTTTACCATACCTGAGTAAACCGCTCTAGAAGCTCTTGCTGTTTGTTTAGGATAGCAACTGCCATAATAGCTTGGTGTGACATCACTTCCTGCCTGAGTCTCTCCCTGCTCACTCATAGCTCTGGGCTCTGATTACAGCAGGGAGAAAGGCGGGAGAGAGGAGCAAACTGAGCATGCTCAAGCCCAAGCCCTGAAAACAGGAAGTCTGATACAGAAGCCCATGTGGATACAATAGAAGGAAAGAAATGCTGTGTTTCTTTTAACAGAGGAATCAGAGCAGCATTACTTTTAAGGCTTACTGGTGTATTTATATATACCTTTCTGATAAAGCTTACTTCATTTTAGCCTTTCCTTCTCCTTTAAAGGACAATTTACCTCCCTGCCCCTAAATTGCTTATGCAAATTAATATTCTGTTCGGCCGGGCAGAAGGATTCGGCCGAATCGGAATCCTGGCAGAATCCCGAACCGAATCCTGAATTCGGTGCATCCCTAATAAAAAGTAGCAATATACAGAGCATTTATTGTTTAGATGGGGTCAGTGACCCCCATTTGAAAGCGAGAGTCAGAAGAAAGAGGCCAATAAGTGAAAAACTATTAAAAAGAAAAATAAAGGCCAATGTTAAATTGCTTAGAATTAGCCATTCTATATCATACTAAAAGTGAACCAACCTTTTAATGTCAACAACTGTGGTTACCCAGCTTCACATACTTCACTTGTATTTCAGGTATTTATTAATTGTCACTTGAAACTATTGCCCAAGGTTTCCCTATAATTTCATGATAAAAATTCACAACATCTTGGCAGCTTTTTCTGGCAATGTATTTTCGAGTTGCTTTATCAGGAAAGCCTATGAAAAACGTGTGCATCATTTTTTTGGGTGGTGTCATGCTAGAGAAAATTCAGTTGGCAAATTATAAATGTCTGATAACAAACCAACCAAAAAAAACTTCTGTCGGCCCCTATTATGATCCAGTTGTTGGTCCAGGGGCCGCACAATTGGATCACTAAGGAGAAAAAACCCACCAAGACAAATTAAACTTTAAAATCGCAAAGCCTTTATTAAGAAATAACTTACCGAAACTCAACTTCTGCTCCTCTTCAGAAAAGACGACAGGGTGATCCATCGTCCTCCATGCCTTTCTTATAGGAGATATCCAGGGAGGAGAAATCGAGTGACGCATGCTGGATCGTGGGGTTTTTTTTCATTAGTATACTAACAAATTTTTTTTGGAATAAATTTGATGTTACTGGTCCTTTAAAGGGTACTTTTTTTTTCTGTAGCTTTTTCCGAAGAGGAGCGGAAGCTTCAGTAAGTTATTTCTTAATAAAGGCTTTGCGATTTTAAAGTTTAATTTGTCTTGGGGGCCGATTCACTGACTTCGAGTGAAGGATTCGAAGTAAAAAAACTTTGAATTTCGAAGTTTTTTTGGGCTACTTCAACCATCGAATGGGCTACTTCGACCTTCGACTACGACTTCGAATCGAAGGATTCGAAGTAAAAATCGTTCGAATATTCGACCATTCAATAGTCGAAGTACTGTCTCTTTAAAAAAAACTTCGACCCCCTAGTTCGCCATCTAAAAGCTACCGAAGTCAATGTTAGCCTATGGGGAAGGTCCCCATAGGCTTGGCTAACTTTTTTGATCGAAGGATATTCCTTCGATCGTTGGATTTAAATCCTTCGAATGGTGCGATTCGAAGGATTTAATCGTTCGATCGAAGGAATAATCGTTCGATCGTACTATCTGCGCTAAATCCTTCGACTTCGATATTCGAAGTCGAAGGCTTTTAGTTCCTAGTCAAATATCGAGGGTTAATTAACCCTCGATATTCGACCCTTAGTGAATCAGCCCCTCAGTGTTTGTTTTTTTTTCCGTTAGTATACTTAAAAAATTTTTAAAACAAAATTTGATGTTACTAGTCCTTTAGGCTAAGGCCACACTAGGCGATAGCGCCGTGATTTGACTCGCAGCGACTTTTCGCCGCGACTTTTAATCGAGGCGATTTCGAGCGACAATAGAAAAAAGATCGCCGCGTGTGTTTTTACGCTGGCGATTTTACGCGATTCCCCATAGACGCCAGCGCAAAAGTTTCCCCAGCGATTGCGGCTTAAAAGTCGCGGCGAAAAGTCGCCGCGAGTCAAATCGCGGCACTATCGCCTAGTGTGGCCTTAGCCTAAAGCTGCAAGTCACAGTTTCCCCGAGAGACCTGCTTATCTTAGTTACAATTGTTTCTTTGCTAATCTTAAATTGTTAAAAATTTATCTAAGTGCACCTGCCACATATTCTGGGCTCTCTACTGAAAGCCAATTAAGTTTCAGAAACATTTTATCTTTTTCTGGCTGTTCATTGCAGGAGATCAAAAAAAAAGTTGGGACTTTTCAGTAAAAATTCGGGACTGCGGGTTGAACTGTCAAAATCGGGACTGTCCCGCAAAAGACGGGACAGTTAGGAGGTATGCGTGGGTGACAAAGCAGGTAGAGATCAGCTTATTGTATTAGTGTATTAATGATGCAGGTTTAAGTCTTTGGCCTTGAGCATAATGTTATTTTCCAGTGAATATAAATGACAGGGAAGCAGGTCTGTCTGGGTTTGATGGAAGATCGGCTTCCCTATGAAGAGTAGTTAATATATAGCTGGTTTTATTACTGGGTTGGCTTTTAACTGCAAGTTATCAAGGTTACTAAGGTGAGTTGCCTCACCATGCCAAACGCATTTCATTTATTTCTAATAACTTCATACGAAGAATATCAATGCATTATAATCTAATCTCAAATAAAATCATATGGTGGCATTTACAGTATACGGCGGTACATGGTAAATTCCACATATAATATTTCTGATCCCACAGCATGAGAACCGCAGCTGTAAATGAATCCGAGTGATACATATCAGATATCAAATAACTTCCAACTTGATTGTACAATCATTTTTGTGACTGTGTCTGCGCAACAAGCTGATTGCAATTGAAACCTGTCCTGGAGATTGGCCAGAATTTTACCTTTTAGTTATGTCTAAAATTTGATACATGGCTTCCAACCCGCATATTCTTTTTGAAATGCAGCTATATTATCATCTTTATATAAAATACATAGAGAAACTTTCAGAGAAAAAAATTCAGAGACGGACAATCAAATGAATTAAGGGGCTGAATGGCATAAGATTTTATTGGCCCCTGTATGGCCAGCTATATAGTTTACTCTACAGCAATGCAATTAATCCCTAGGCAATTTCTATCTCTGCAATTGGCCCTACGTTACGTTGAAACTGCCACCAGCCTCAGCCATTTTCAGTCTGAAGAAATTTGTAAACTGTCCAGTTCCCTGGCACAAAAAGTCTGTAATCTTTGTAAAAAGATTTCTGTTGTTGGCGTCTCACTGACTTTTACTACAGTCATTGAAAAATGAGAGTGACAGACAGCAGTTCGGCTAGAAAATGGGATAACTGCTAATTGCTAAAACTGTCATCTAAGTAGGCACTTGCACATGTGGCAGTTAGGGTTGCCACCCGGTCGGTATTTTACTGGCCCAGTCTGTAAAACACCTGCCAAGGCCGGGGCCGGTATTGCAAATTTGTAATACCCTTAAAAAAAAGCCCTTGGCCCGCCCCCAATTCGCTCAGAACTCCTGTTTTATTCAGGCTTCTGGCCATTGTGCGTATTGCCCTGCCCCTTTTGCGTCACTGTGTGTGGCTCCACCCCCTTTTGCATCAAGGACCACCCCCTTTTGTTCCCGCCCCCCTACCGGCCGGTACATTTTTTTTTTAGAAAAGGTGGCAACCCTAGTGGCAGTGTGGGTCATTTATAAACACTGGGCAAATTTTGTCTGTGGGCAGTAACATGGCATTCATTGTTCTGCCTTCTGCTGGCTGAAAAAAAGTCACTGATTGATTGCTATGGGTTACTGCCCACGGGCAAATTTGCCCAGTGTTGATAAATGAGCCCTAATTGTGCCCATGCTTCTCAAGGCACGAAGCAACTTCTTTGTCAACTCATCCAATTCATGGCACCGCGGGGGGGGGGGCTATCTCAGCATGGGTGGGATTTTAGGCAGATTGTAGTAATGATCTAAAATGAGCCAAATTTTTATTTTGAAGCGTTGAGCTGAGATGGAAGCAGCTAACCTCACCTGACTGCAGAAATCCCTATAATATAATTATAGATTTTTTGTTTGGTAAGCAGGAAAAAAAGATAAAATGCCACACCCTAGAAATAACATTAGCAAATCCCGGCACCCAGAGATCGTTTGCACTGGGCTATTTCCACTTTATCTCTTTATATAATGGAGTCAACACAAACAGGCGCCTATTAGAATTATGCACCTCGGAGACATTCTCTCATCAGTCCAAGGCGTCATTTTTTTTTATAGAGGAAATCGAATAATATAGAGTTTAATTTAATCCCTTGCATCAGGCAGAGCAGGAAGTTGTTGCAGATAATCTGATTATTCCGTGTCTTGTCAGTCATTGTTATTCTGTATCTTGACTCCAAGCAATGGTTTGCTTTCGGTTTTGTTTTATTTGCCCATAAAGCTTGCACAATGGTGGCCATCTCTGTGTGGAGATAAACTGGGATGGGGGTCCCCAATTAAAGTATGGTTTTCACTCACCACATTTTGGAAGTGGCCCAGGTTAATTGTCCTGAGCCCTCAGCACGGAGAGCAGACATACCGAAAATTTCAATGGAGCAGAATAAAGGCAATCTTCTGCCAGGTTGTTCAAACAGGGTAGAAAAAGTTTATTGTGTCCTCAGCCTTGTACGTTTCGTGTTTACAAACACTTCGGGGGTTATTTACTAAACTCAGAATGCAAAAATCACGAAAAATTTGTGATTTTTTTTTTTATAAAATCAGACTTTTAAAAAATCACGAATTTTTCATGAATTTATTTAACCCCAAGGATGGAAAAGTCTGAATCTGAAATTCAAATGCGCTGGGTTTTGTGCAATGCCCTGAAGTTTTTGGGCAAAATTCTGAGTTTTTGGGTGAAAAATCCGAAAAAAATCGTGAAAATCGGATGAAAACTCCGAAAAAATCTTGAAAATAGTTTTTTTTCCTACAAAGCAAAGACATTTTCGGAAAAATATGATAATAAATAAGCGTAAAAAAGCTGAGTGGATTTGAATAACCCCCTTAGTCATAAGCTACAGTTGTGAGTGTGTATGATATGCAATGCCTTGTATTGTATTGCAAGTATTGCAAAGTTTTCCTTTGCCAGTGCCAGAAACCAGACATATGGGGTATATTCATCAAAGAGTGAAGTTAGAGATCGCCACAGTCCTCTAGAGTGAAATTCTGCCTCTCTCCATTTATTTCTATGGGATTTTGAAAACTTCACTCTTTGATAAATATACCCCAAAGAGGCAGTGAAACAATGAGTTTGATATGATATTGGGGCTGGGACAATATCGTTTTTTGGTTGGGGGTATGACATAAAGGGTGGAGAACTGATGTCGGGGTAAGCAGTGAGCTCACGCATGAGTTTGGGACAAATTTTTGTCTGGGTTGTTGAATCAGACCTAATTAAAAACAGACTAAATTAAAAAAGAGACAGGTGGCAACCCCAATCGGATTGTCCTTGAGCCACTCAACTGTTACTTTGGCCTTGGGTTTTGGATCATTGTCTTTCTAAAAGACAAACTTTCATCCAAGCTTTAGTTTTTTAGCAGCTTAAAACTGGTTCTCTTACAGTATTTGCCTATAAGTATCACGAGAACCAATCCATGGCATGATGCTGCCACCACCATGCTTTACTATGTTGTGGTGTTGGCAGAACTTTGTCCAGAAAGCTACATCTTGGCCTCATCTTACTACAACACAACTAAGTCATTCTCATGTTTTTGGCAAACTCTAGGGGGCAGATTTACTAAAGGGTGAAGTGACTAACGTTAGCGAAAATTTGCCAGCGTGACGTCCGTTCGTTATTTCGCCGATTTACTAACGGTCGCTGTCGTAACTTTGCTAGCGAAGGAGATAGACTCTAGCGGTAATTCTCTCCCTTACGCCTGGCGAAGTTGCGCTCTGGCGAATGGACGTAACTACGCAAATTCACTAAGATGCGGATTTTACTGAACGTTAACGCATACACCAGACTTGCCTTCACCACCTCAGACCAGACGAAGTCAATAGAGTAGATAGGACTTCCTCAAAAAATAGTTGACATCTTTTGTAAGTCCCAAAAAACGCTGGCGACTTTTCATTTTTCAGGGTGAAAAGCTACAAAAAGATCGTAATTTTTTTCTGGGGTACCCGGCTTCCCCCATACATTTCATGGCACATAAACTATACACTGGGATCATGTGTAGGGCAATATAACAACTCTATTTTTTTTTTATGAAGGTTTCCCGGGCTTGTGTAGTGTAATGTATTTGCTGCATATACGTCCATTCAACTTTAACTTCCCGCCATATGCTAATTAGCCAACGCTAGCGCAACTTCGCTTCACTTGCCACAGTAACGCTAGCACCACTTCGCCAGCTTTCGGCACCCTGGACGCAACTTCGGATTTTAGTGAATTAGCGTTGTCCTGACGAATCTACGCCTGGCGAAGTGATGCGATGTGAGTGAAGCCGTCGCTGGCGAATTTTAGGAGGTTAGTGAACTTGCCCCTAGATTCCAAGTGATTCAGATTATGCTACCTACAGTTGCTACATTATGCCAAAAAGGCTATCCTAATGCACTGGAGATCTCTTGACCCTTCTCCCGTACGATTTTGGCAAAAGTTGGTAAATGATTCCCTTACAAGTCAAAATTTGACTTACCTAGCAAGAGGTTGTCCAGAGAAATTTAATACTATATGAGGTACTTGGCTTGAACTTCAAAATGTCTGATTGTTTAACATCTCCTTCTTTAATTTGGTGCCTTGGCCTCACTTTGTATTGCTTTCCTCTTTCCTTTCTCTCTCCTTTATTACTGTCTCAACTGTTTGTTAATTTAAAAACATTGAAAAATAAAAAAAACACTGTTGAAACATACGTCCCAGTTTCGCCCATCTTTGCTCTGACTGGGTTAGGATTGGCTAAAGTAGATAATTTGTCGACCCATGCTTTGCAAGTGGGAACATCATGTAGGACTGTCTTTCATCAGTGAGGCTGAGACCCCATCTTGTTAAAGTAGAAGGAAGAATGAATGATGTGAAATACAGAACATCAAGAGAACCTGCTCAGTGGTCTCAATAACACAACTTTGTACAATTCCAAGACACAAGTAGCTAGAAAAAAGTCCAAAGTGACACTGTGGCCCAAGAACAAAAGGTTGATGGACCAGTCAAAGCCCTGATCTTCGTCTTCCTAGAAACAAAATATTATATTGATGTAGGGTTGTCCCTACCATTAAATTACTCCATTGCCCACTCTCAGCAGCTCTTTTAATTAGAAGAGATATAGTCAGTCGCTATAATTTTTCTCAAAGTGTGATTTGAACCTCCTCTCTATCCATGTTCATTGTGTATTGTTGCTCTGTGGGATAGTGGGGCTGTCAGTTTAGTGATGCAGAAACCTAGTCTGGCTGGTGTTAAATTCCTGTTGTGGGAAAGTGCAAGGCATAACTCTGCTGTGATAACATGACTTGTATATTTTAGGGGATTTTCTTATTTGGCCTGGAAAGGGGCTCCCAGTGCCAACAACACACTGAGAAAAGAGAGTGAAGAGCCTCAAGCCACTAATTAGAAAAAATAATGTGAATGTGTAATCAAGGAAATATTTCTGTTCCCATCTATATGGAGTCAATTGTCGCTTTATTGGAAAAGCCCTGAGGGTCTGGTCCTTAGCACAGTTTGTTTCCCACTATGAGAAGATGAATTATTTCATAAAATAAAAAGGCATTGATAGGATGGCTGCTGCTTGGGGTTTTGCTTACCTCCTTGTAGTTGGAAGGCATGAACTTGAGATGCTTTTCTATTTCTACATTGCTTAAGGTGCTTATAAATGAGGTCCTTCCCAGTCTGATCATGGCTCATTCAGATATTGACTTGGTTGGATCTAAAACTCCCATTGGCTGAGGATGTATCAGTCCATGCGTGAGATCCGTAGCTGAAGGCTCTGCACATGACCCCTTCCTTGCTTGTGGGGTAAATAATGGGTGGTTTGGTAGTCACTGGGGTGACCAGTTTGAGCAAAGATCTACTTCTTGGGCAACTTAGCCAAACAAGAGGATCTTTCCATGTATGGCCAGCCTGTTATTTTGAATAATATACTAGAAAATAGGAAAGAAAAATCTAATTGCAGCTTGTCTTACTGGACTGAAAATGTAATTTACCAATGACTTTTTTATACCAGTAGACCTCAATCATGGACCCCAAAAGGGACAAAGCTCCTAGAGAGTGGGTGATGTTTCCAGCAGATAGTGGAGATGGTCAGGAGTAAGGTCTAAATTGTACATAAACAGGCAAACTAAGTTCCCGGATTTTATGGTTTCCTAGATTTATTGCTGTTTTGACTCGGCCCCTGGAGTATGTAAAATTGGGGTTCTGCTGTATAGCAAAAGATGGGAGGTACTGTATGTATTTCCCAGTGTGTGGAGGGGGCAGAACTGTGAAGACCTCTAACATTCCACCACCATTAATGTTCATTTGCTGGAGATGCAAGTTACACTTTACAGGGTGGTGGTGCTAATATAAACATCTGGGCCACCATCAAGATTCAACGGGTTCCATAATACTAAGTTAACAGCGTCCATCCTTCCCCCCCCAAGAGGACCCCAATTATACACTCTTTGGTAACTTGGGCCCCATGTGTCTTGCCAACAAGTTTGAAAATCGAAAGGCCCCTGGATGCATGATCACACACCTGAACCCCTCTTTTACAATCATTATACTAAAACCCTGCCCATGATCAGCCCAAACTCCACCCACTGTCCCTCAAGCCCCACCCCTTTTGTTACCTGAAAATGACACCCACTTCCCATAAATCCCCATGTTTTGAGTCTGCAATTCAGGGCTGTCCAATTGAAAACTAGTCATTTGGAAGAAATGGACTGTGGATGCCAGAGAGCTAAGCAGCAGCCTCTAAAACGGGATATCAAGTTACAGTCTCCGGTTCGAATCCATGCAGTAACTCGTTGTGACTCTCACAAAGTTCTCAACGTCACAAGTTCTGACTTAATTTGAATCTTAGGAGATAAATAACTTCATTTGATTTGCAGCAACCCCCCCCCCTCCAAAAAAAAGCAGGTTTTAGTGATATTCATTGTTTCTTTTTCTTAGAATCATTCAGCCAACCAGAACACTTTTACAGTGGAACAAGAAGCTTCACAATAAGAGAGTGAGCAAAGTAATTTAATGCTCAGTTCCTTATACAAACTTGCTCAGGCACAAACAGGATTAGGAACACTAATGTTTGCCATACGTCTCTACACAAACCAGTAAGAAGAAGAGGAATGTGGGTGGGTTGCCGTACACTTCATACGGGACTCCTGAATATGGTCGTCTGAAAGAAGAGGGGAATATACACAAATATTTTGATGGGGGCTCATAAAACCAAACCTTTATTTAAGTTTAAAATAGAATGCAATAAGTGCAAGCCAATTTATCTGATATAGACAATGTTCTAAAGGCAGCGTTTTGCTGCATTGCGGAAAAACAATCTCATCATATAGACATTTCTTTAGAGAGACTCACCATGTGAATGAGGAGGCTCAGGTGCTTTGCCCCAAACCTTCAGCATAAGAGAGCGGACATCACCGTATTGTTTTGTAGGGTAGCCACTCAAAGAGCAGTCCTCCAGGCAGTATAAGTAAAAAACAGGTCTTTTTATTGAGGTAGAAGCGTGGATCACAGCCTTACGCGTTTTGTGTTCTCACGCATTTCGCATTATCAGCCTATGATTAAATGTTGTGAGAACGCAAAACCCGTAAGGCTGTGATCCAGGCTACTACCTCAATAAAAAGACCTGTTTTTTACTACTACTGCCTGGAGGACTGCTCTTTGAGTGCCTACCCTACAAAACAATACAGAAAAACAATCTCCCTGTGTGCCATTGCTCTAAAACATACTGTATATTGTTAACATGAGTAGATCACGCCACACTTACTTGATTAGCTGGGCCCCCCATCTTTCTGAGAGCTGCTGACTTCGGGAAGGCATGGACGTTTAAGGGGCCCTGGCCACCAATTTTCTTATAATGTGGGGGGGTGGGGCGCCTGGCCACCAATTTTTTTTTATCTCATGTGGGGTCCTAGCCACCAATATTTTTTAATGGGGGGGCCCTGGCCACAAATGTTTTTTTTATGGGGGGCCCTGACCACCAATATCTTTTTATTTTTTATTAACATGTGGGAACCCTAGCCACCAATATTTATTTTGTTTTTTTACTGTGTGGTGGGGAGGGCGGACCTGTAGGTGGGACTTGCGGTGGGCGCAGCCCAGGGGGCCCAGGAAATTTTGTCGTATGGGGCCCTGCAATTTCTGATGGCGGTCCTGGGTGGGGTTTGGAGTGGTGGATCCTGATAATATTAATTGTATCCTGATAATATTAAACCTAGTATGTGTGAATGTGATAGGGTCCTTAGATTGTAAACTCTGGGGCAGGGATTGATGTGAATTATGTATAACAATAGTCCCCAACTGCCAGGCCGCAGACAGTCTTGAACTGGGTGCTCCAGAATTGGACGCCGACCCCTCCCCCGGTCCAGGGGTCAAAAACAGTTGGGTGGAGGTTGGGCTGATTATGAGCAGGGTGTTAGTATAATGATTGTAAAGATCATGGCAAGACATGGGGCCCAAGTGTCCAAAGAGTGTATAATTGGGGTCCTCTTGGGGGGGAAAGGATGGGCCCTGTTAACTTAGTATTATGGAACCAGTTGAATCTTGGTGGTGGCCCAGATGTTAATATTAGCACCACCACCCTGTACTCTACACAGTTCTGCCCCCTTCACACACTGGGAAATACATACAGTACCTCCCATCTTTTTCTATACAGCAGAACCCCAATTTTACATTTTCCAGGGGCCGAGTCGAAACAGCAATCAATTTGGGAAACCATAAAATCCGGGAACGTAGTTTGCCTGTTTCTGTACAATTTGGTCTTACTCCTGACCATCCCCACTATCTGCTGGAAACACCATCCACTCTCTAGGAGCTTCATCCCTTTTGGGGTCCATGATTGAGGTCTACCGGTATAAAAAAAAGTCATTGGTAAATTACATTTTCAGTCCAGTAAGACAGGATGCAAGTGACCAAAGAGTGTATAATTGGGGTCCTCTTGGGGGGAATGATGGGCCCTGTTAACTTAGTATTATGGAACTCGTTGAATCTTGATGTATAATCTGTATAAAGTGATGTGGAATATGTCAATGCTATATAGTTAAAGGATTACAATAGCAGCCACACTCTTACCCATTGTAAGGCCTATGAAATACCAGCTGGGTGGCTATAACTATAAAACAAGCCAAACAGGCCATTAACTGGAATGTTTAATACTGTGCATTGTGTAAGGCTGCCATCACTACTCAAATGCGCAGACTCCAACCAGTCTCCAACCAGGAGTAAAGAGACTGTCCCTTGGGGCTATGGAAATAATCATTAGAAAAAGGCATTGAGATATTTCTGGAATGCTGCCTGGTGCGGAGAATAACAACATTCAGCAAGACCTTTCCAGCAAGCATTTGTATTAAATACAACAGTTTAATCTGAATATTTCTACACTGTGGCCTTTAATTCATTGTCCTTTAAAGGAAAACTATAACCAAGAGCTGAGGTGACTATTGACAGGCAGTATTCAGTGTTTATGTATTATATCATTGAAAAACAATCAAATAGAAACATTTGTAGCAGAGATGGGGCTGCATTTTTAATAGTCCG
Organism: Xenopus petersii; assembly: GCA_038501925.1. NCBI lineage: Eukaryota > Metazoa > Chordata > Amphibia > Anura > Pipidae > Xenopus > Xenopus petersii. The sequence continues at coordinate 131,062,163 of CM076684.1, forward strand.
AAACTATGGCGTTAGAGTGTGTTAAAGCAGCCCTCATAGATTCACAGTTCCTGGCAAGTGCTCATACTAGGGCTTGTTAGAGTATACTTATACAGGTATGGGACCTATTATCCAGAATGCTCGGGACCTGGGGTCTTCCGGACAACGGATCTTTCCGTAATTTGGGTCTTCATGCCTTAAGTCTACTAGAAATTATTTTAAATATTAAATAAACCCAATAGGCTGGTTTTGCTTCTAATAAGGATTAATTCTATCTTAGTTGGGATCAAGTACAAGCTACTGTTTTATTATTACAGAGAAAAAGGAAAGCATTTTAAAAATTTGGACTATTTGGATAAAATGGAGTCTATGGGAGACAGCCATTCCGTAATTCGGAGCTTTCTGGATATTGGGTTTCCTGATAAGGGATCCTTTACCTGTAGTATGAAAAAGCAGCAAGCCTAGTAAGCGCTTAAAGAGCCTGTTGTGCCATTATCTTCTTTTCTATTTTTTTGAGGTTCTCAAAATGTTAATATTTTCTGCTCTCAAGCTTGGGAATTGAACTGCTGGTGCTTTTGGTGTTAGGATCTTAAATACCTAATAATTGAACTTCCCCTTTTAGCTCTTTTAGCATGGGTGGAGTCTATAATGTGTAAATGGGTGGAGCCTATTATGAATCAATGGGTGGAGCCTGTTTTGCAAGGGCTCATGGACAGATACTTGGAGTAAGGAGTAACAGTAAGAGGATATAAGAATTTGACGAAGCAAAACTGAAAATATCGGGCTTTGATGTGACTGTGAGGTGGGGCCCAGTAAAAGTTCCAAAGCTCATACTGTGGTTTTATTTCCCAGCGGTATAGCAATATAATATATTCATTAACATGATTTGCCTTGCTCCTTCCAAAAGTCCCTACATTTCCACCTTGGAGAGCAGATTTGAAAATCAGGAATTTATACCACAATTATGAGTTGTGGCCATTTGGGGCTGGTTTAATTAGGGCTAAGAGACTGCAATAATGGGCTCTGGGGTTTCAGGTAAAAACCTCACCCACGTCGATATGAAGGAATGAGTTCTGGCCCACTCCAACGCAGTTCCATAATATCTCCAGCTGTTCAACTAGAACAAGCTACAGGCACAATGTCCTTGATAATTGTGTGGAGAGAAAGAAAACAAATGGAACAATTGCATCAGGCCACACTCTGCACATTCATCTGTCCCAGACGTGATTATTCCTGGGAATAAAGGAGGATTTGTTCATATCACAACAGGATTAATTTAAATCACAAATAAAACTTTCTGTGTAACTTAGAGATTTCCTAATACTGCAGCACTACCCTTGTGCTCGGAGCATGACTAGTTCAACTACTTGTTAGCACTTGTCTTTTTACATTAACTATTCCCAGCATTGCCCTCACACAGGCAGGAACAGATTTCTCTAGATACCAACACATGATAACACAAATGAGAAGGGAGTGTGACTGTGGGATAGCAGGTAAAGTAGGGAGAGATGGTGCCTATAGTAACAGTGGGATAATAGTCTCTGGGAAGGGAGTGTGACTGTGGGATAGCAGGTATAGTAGGGAGAGATGGTGCCTATAGTAACAGTGGGATAATAGTCTCTGGGAAGGGAGTGTGACTGTGGGATAGCAGGTATAGTAGGGAGAGATGGTGCCTATAGTAACAGTGGGATAATAGTCTCTGGGAAGGGAGTGTGACTGTGGGATAGCAGGTATAGTAGGGAGAGATGGTGCCTATAGTAACAGTAGATAATAGTCTCTGGGAAGGGAGTGTGACTGTGGAATAGCAGGTATAGTAGGGAGAGATGGTGCCTATAGTAACAGTGGATAATAGTCTCTGGGAAGGGAGTGTGACTGTGGGATAGCAGGTATAGTAGGGAGAGATGGTGCCTATAGTAACAGTGGATAATAGTCTCTGGGAAGGGAGTGTGACTGAGGGATAGCAGGTATAGTAGGGAGAGATGGTGCCTATAGTAACAGTGGGATAATAGTCTCTGGGAAGGGAGTGTGACTGAGGGATAGCAGGTATAGTAGGGAGAGATGGTGCCTATAGTAACAGTGGATAATAGTCTCTGGGAAGGGAGTGTGACTGTGGGATAGCAGGTATAGTAGGGAGAGATGGTGCCTATAGTAACAGTGGATAATAGTCTCTGGGAAGGGAGTGTGACTGTGGGATAGCAGGTATAGTAGGGAGAGATGGTGCCTATAGTAACAGTGGGATAATAGTCTCTGGGAAGGGAGTGTGACTGTGGGATAGCAGGTATAGTAGGGAGAGATGGTGCCTATAGTAACAGTGGGATAATAGTCTCTGGGAAGGGAGTGTGACTGTAGGATAGCAGGTATAGTAGGGAGAGATGGTGTCTATAGTAACAGTGGATAATAGTCTCTGGGAAGGGAGTGTGACTGTGGGATAGCAGGTATAGTAGGGAGAGATGGTGCCTATAGTAACAGTGGGATAATAGTCTCTGGGAAGGGAGTGTGACTGTGGGATAGCAGGTATAGTAGGGAGAGATGGTGCCTATAGTAACAGTGGGATAATAGTCTCTGGGAAGGGAGTGTGACTGTGGGATAGCAGGTATAGTAGGGAGAGATGGTGCCTATAGTAACAGTGGGATAATAGTCTCTGGGAAGGGAGTGTGACTGTGGGATAGCAGGTATAGTAGGGAGAGATGGTGCCTATAGTAACAGTGGATAATAGTCTCTGGGAAGGGAGTGTGACTGTGGGATAGCAGGTATAGTAGGGAGAGATGGTTCCTATAGTAACAGTGGGATAATAGTCTCTGGGAAGGGAGTGTGACTGTGGGATAGCAGGTATAGTAGGGAGAGATGGTGCCTTTAGTAACAGTGGATAATAGTCTCTGGGAAGGGAGTGTGACTGTGGGATAGCAGGTATAGTAGGGAGAGATGGTGCCTATAGTAACAGTAGATAATAGTCTCTGGGAAGGGAGTGTGACTGTGGAATAGCAGGTATAGTAGGGAGAGATGGTGCCTATAGTAACAGTGGATAATAGTCTCTGGGAAGGGAGTGTGACTGTGGGATAGCAGGTATAGTAGGGAGAGATGGTGTCTATAGTAACAGTAGATAATAGTCTCTGGGAAGGGAGTGTGACTGTGGGATAGCAGGTATAGTAGGGAGAGATGGTTCCTATAGTAACAGTGGATAATAGTCTCTGGGAAGGGAGTGTGACTGAGGGATAGCAGGTATAGTAGGGAGAGATGGTGCCTATAGTAACAGTGGGATAATAGTCTCTGGGAAGGGAGTGTGACTGAGGGATAGCAGGTATAGTAGGGAGAGATGGTGCCTATAGTAACAGTGGGATAATAGTCTCTGGGAAGGGAGTGTGACTGTGGGATAGCAGGTATAGTAGGGAGAGATGGTGCCTATAGTAACAGTGGATAATAGTCTCTGGGAAGGGAGTGTGACTGTGGGATAGCAGGTATAGTAGGGAGAGATGGTGCCTATAGTAACAGTGGGATAATAGTCTCTGGGAAGGGAGTGTGACTGTGGGATAGCAGGTATAGTAGGGAGAGATGGTGCCTATAGTAACAGTGGGATAATAGTCTCTGGGAAGGGAGTGTGACTGTGGGATAGCAGGTATAGTAGGGAGAGATGGTGCCTATAGTAACAGTGGGATAATAGTCTCTGGGAAGGGAGTGTGACTGTGGGATAGCAGGTATAGTAGGGAGAGATGGTGCCTATAGTAACAGTGGATAATAGTCTCTGGGAAGGGAGTGTGACTGTGGGATAGCAGGTATAGTAGGGAGAGATGGTTCCTATAGTAACAGTGGGATAATAGTCTCTGGGAAGGGAGTGTGACTGTGGGATAGCAGGTATAGTAGGGAGAGATGGTGCCTTTAGTAACAGTGGATAATAGTCTCTGGGAAGGGAGTGTGACTGTGGGATAGCAGGTATAGTATACCTCCCAACTGTCCCATTTTCAGACAGGACAGCTCAACCGACAGTCTCTCTTTTGTACTGGAAAGTTCCGATTTTCTATGCACTGAACAGCCAGAAATTTTGTAACAATTTTGAGATAAGGAAATAAGTAATTATAACAATATGAGATAACAGGTCCCTTGGGAAAAGTTAGACACATAGCTTAAAGGGCAATTCATCTTCATTAGCAAAACTGTAATAACTGAAAAAAAACTTTCAGAAACTGCCAAATTTTGTAAAGTGAACATGGTAGTTAGAGGGTGTGGCCACAAAAACGGGCGTGGTCAAAATCCACTGTGGGATAGCAGATATAGTAGGAAGTTTTTATAATGGAAGTACATTTTATTTTGCTTGACAAACACAAAAGAAAATAATTATTTGTTAGGGTGACTGGTTCCTTTTAACTGCAAAGATGGGCTTTGAAACCATATCTAATTAGTGATGGGCGAATTTATTTGCCAGGTGCGAATTCGTGGTGAATTTGCTCGCTGATTGTGACGCCGGCATCAACGTTTTTTCAGTGCCAGCAATGGTACTGGCACCCATTTAGAGGCGTTTTTTTTGTAAAATTCGTGGCGAAGCGAAACGGGACAAATTCACCCATCATTATATCTAATTACTTTAATTTTTCTGTGACAATGGTTAGAGTAATATTTAGCCCTGGTAACACTTCAGTTGCTAGTGCATTTATATATATATATATATAACTATATAATACTGTATGTGTTCCTTCCTTAGTGCAGACACCACAGAATCCCTGAGCACATTAATCTCAGTGTGTTTCTAAGCCTCTCAGTTAAAAGGGAATTACTCAGGCTTTCTGAGCTGGGCTGTAACTGGAACCGAATTCCATACTCTGCACAAAAATAAATCTTGTCGGAATAAATTGGCCGGAACATCTATTGTTAAATGGGAGACGGTGCTTTTAGGCATTTTTATTATACACACAAGGAAGTCATTCTGACACACACACATACATATATATATATATTGGATTATTTATTATTATATCGCATACATCAAACAAAATGACTTTAAATGTACTACTACTTTACTAGTGAATGACCACCATGCATCTTGATCCCAGAAGAAATTCATTATAAAGAACTAATCATCTTATTTATAAAGGTATTTTTGTTGTGATTGACTTCATGTCTATAATGGCACCATTATTTTACTCCACTGTAAGGTTCAAGAATATCTGGTAGTTTGATCCAGAATTTGACTTGTTTTACCAATAATTATTGAAACTGTATAAGAATTAGGACCTCATGGGACCCCTATATCTCCTGGGCCAAACTGCAGTTGCAGGGTCTGCTTCCTCTGTAGTAGTCTGTGGTGTATTGCCTCTTTCCAAATTTGGGGTCACTGACCCCATATGAAAAAACAAATGCTCTGCAAGGCTACAATGTATTGTTATTGCTATTTTTTATTACTCATCTTTATATTCAGGCCTCTTCATATTGCAGTCTCTTATTCAAATTAGTGCATGGTTGCTAGGCTAATTTGGACCCTAGCAACAACATTGTGGCAATTGCAAACTGGAGAGCTGCTAGATAAGCAAAATAACGCAAATACTAAAAAATGTTAACCAATTGCAAATTGTTTCAGAATATCACTCCCTACATCATATTAAAAGTTAAAGGGGTGATTCCCCTTTCAATTAACTTTCAGTATGTTATAGAATCTCCAGTTCTAAGCAACTTTTCAATTAGTCTTCATTATTTATTTTTTTTATAGTTTTTCAATTATTTTGTCTTCTTCTTCTGACTCTTTCCAGCTTTCAAAAATCTATAAACAAATGTTCTGTAAGACTACACATTTATTATTATTATTATTATTATTATTATTATTACTTGTACTTTTTATTACTCATCTTTCTCTCTCTTATTCATATGCCAGTCTTTTATTCAAATCAGTGCATGGTTGCTAGGGGAATTTGAATCCGAAAAACTAGGGATGGGCGAATTTTTTCGCCTTGTTTCGAAGAAAAAATGACGCCCATAGACTTGAATGGCGTTGTGCGTCAAAATAAAAAGAAAAAAAAAATTTTTTGACGCCCATAGACTTAAATGGGCGTCGGCAACATTTCGCTGGCGGCAAATTTTTGGTGAAACGAAAGGGGTCAAATTCGCCCATCCCTGCGAGCAACAACATTGCGGCAATTGCAAGCTGGAGAGCTGCTAAATAAAAAGCGAAATAACGCACAAAAATATAAATGAGAAAAAAATGAGAACCAATTGCAAATTGTTTCAGAATATCACTCCCTACATCATATTAAAAGTTAAAGACTTTGTTCGCCTTTGAGTTTACTTTTAGTATGATGAAGAGAGTGATATTCTGAGACAATTGACAATTGTTTTTCATTTTTTATTATTTGTGTTTTTTGAGGTTATTTTGCTTTTTATTCAGCAGCTCTCCAGTTTGCAATTTCAGCAATCTGGTTGCCAGGGTGCAAATTCACCTGGCAACCATGCACTGATCTGAATTTCCAGCTTCTGCAGAGCCATGCCCCCTGGCTATTTAGGGTACAACCTGCTTCTCCATATTCTTGGGCTCTATACCTCTCCCTGCCAACCCTCTATATAGTCAAAAAGTAACAGATTTTGGGTCATAGAGGTTAAAATATCCCCTCCTTTCTGTATATCTGAGAATGTTCCATGTTTGCTGTAAGTACAGTTTATGGATTTGTGTCCCATGGAGCCCTGGTTTATACAATGAGTATAACTGACAACTGATATTCTTCATAAAAGCCTTGTTGTACCCCCGGTTCTTTGAAGTTTATTCCATGCATGGAAATTACAGAGAGTAATATGTTGCCTCAGGTTATCTCCCATGGGAAAAAAACATGGTGCAGAAACTAGTCCCAAATAATACAATGGCACAAATAGGGACGGAGATACCAAATGACTAAAATTCAGGTTTCTGGTGGGTGTGTTTTTGGAAGTGAAGTTATGTGTGTGGCTATTGAGAATTAATACTCAGATGCCATGTTGCAGTTTCAGATCTTTGCAACCAGCCAGTGGTGTAACTACCAAGGACCGGGGGCCCCCCCATGAGAAAAAACTTTGGAGGGCCCCGGCCCTGCACTATATGTCAGCGCCTCACCCTCACTCCCTGATATCAGCTGCCTGCGCTCACTCTGCTTCTTTATTTGCAGCATCGGGCAGCGAATATTAGGAGGCAGAAGGGGCTGGAGGAAGGTAAATCCATAGAGCAGACCCTGAGGATCGGACCCCCTTGTAGTGATGTGCGGGATATACACAGGGTCGCCGTTAGAAATCACGGGGCCCCCTACAACAAAATTTTCAGGGCCCGGCCCCCAAGCTCCACCCCAGATCCCGCCCACATCACAGTTAAAAGACCACACAGACATCAGCCTTATACAAAGCTATTGGGGACCAGGGCCCCCCTATAAGTTAAAAAAAAACATTGACGCCAGGCCAACATAAAAGTTTTTTTTAAAAAAGTATTGGTGCCAGGGCCCCCCTTACAAGTAAAAAAAAAATTGGGGCCCCGAAGAACATTTTTTAAAAAAACATTGGCGCCAGGGCCCCCCTTAGAAGTTGAAAAAAAATTGGGGCCCCAAATAATATTTTTTAAAAAAAACATTGGTGGCAGGGCCCCACTTACAAGTTGAAAAAAAACATTGGCGCCAGGCCAACATAAAAGTTTTTTTTAAAAAGTATTGGTGCCAGGGCCCCCCTTACAAGTAAAAAAAAAATTGGGGCCCCAAAGAATATTTTTTAAATAAACATTGGCACCAGGGCCCCCCTTAGAAGTTAAAAAAAAATTGGGGCCCCAAATAATATTTTTTTAAAAAAACATTGGTGGCAGGGCCCCACAAATTTGGGGCCCCAAAGAATATCTTTTTTAAAAAAACATTGGCGCCAGGGCCCCACTTAGAAGTTAAAAAAATTGGGACCCTAAAGAATATTTTTAAAATAAACATTGGCACCAGGGCCCCCTTAGAAGTTAAAAAAAAAATTGGGGCCCCAAATAATATTTTTTTTAAAAAAACATTGGTGGCAGGGCCCCACAAATTTGGGGCCCCAAAGAATATTTTTTTAAAAAAACATTGGCGCCAGGGCCCCACTTAGAAGTTAAAAAAATTGGGACCCTAAAGAATATTTTTAAAATAAACATTGGCACCAGGGCCCCCCTTAGAAGATAAAAAAAAATTGGGGCCCCAAATAATATTTTTTAAAAAAACATTGGTGGCAGGGGCCTATAGAGTATTCAAATAATACATTGATGGCCAGGGGATTAAAAAAAAAATAAAAAAGCACACGTTGATATTCAGAGGAATTGAACTCGTGGCTTCAGGACTTCAACTTCACCCCCTTTTGTGACTTCGGGTCTTTTTGCCGATTCAGGACTTTGGGAGCTTTCAGCACTTCCACATTTTCGGAGGCAGCAAGGCTTCGGCGCTGTCAAGGATGGCCCGGCTCTTTTAAAAAGTTTAGCACCCCCTTCAGTCGGGCTGTTTCGGGCCGACCTGGCACCTCCGGTTGCGGGTGGCAGGCGGGTCCGGGTTGAGCTCTTCTTCCTGCTCTCCCCACCCGCCACCTTGCACTGCCCACTCCCGGCTTCCTTTTTAGACAGGCGCCTTATCGCCCGCCCCTTTTTGTGACATCATCAGCGGGGCGGGACGGCACAGGTCTGTAAAAGGAAACCGGAAGTCGCGGGCACAGGTTGAGGGAGGGCTGGTTAGGGTCTGGTGCGGGTTGGGTAAAACTACCCCCTTGTACTTAGGCCCCCCGGCAGCTGTGGGGTCTGCTGTATGTTTATTACACCAGTGCAACCAGCCCTAACAATAGGTGCCATTGTGGAATCAGCTGCACCTCCAGCAAACACAAACTTCTGATACTCTGGAGAACACACAGAAGACAATTGCAGGCAAACACAGGAGTCTGACATATCCTAAACGAATAAGATTTTGTTTCATTGCCCAACCTTTTTATCTCACTGAAGCAACGTGGGTCCCTTTAAATGAAAATTGCAGGTAAATAGATCATTGTAGATCCATCAATACCCGGCTGATGATATGAAAAGATCACTTTACTAATATAACTGGTAAATGGGATATGGGATCCCTCTGAAGCCTTTGGAAAAGAAATTCAAAGAAATATGTGACGAGTAAACATACATATCTGGTGCTGTGTGTTTTTCCTTTGCACTCATATTTGTATGTGTGCAGGGGGGGGGGGTAAATGGAAGCCTGACATCACTGGATCTCGCCAGCCAAGTACATAAGAATCCCCATATTTGGAGATCTTTATTGTTTTTTGGTAACTTAAAGGGGTTGTTCACCTTTAAATTAACTGTTAGTATGATGTAGAGACTGATATTCTGAGACAATCTGCAATTGATTTTAATTTTTTTATTATTTGTGGTTTTTGAGTTATTTCGCTTTTTATTCTGCAGTTCTTCAGTTTGCAATTTCTGCAATCTGGTTGCTAGGGTCCAAATTACCCTAGCAACCATGCATTGATTTGAATAAGGGACTGGAATATGAGTAAGGGAGGCCTGAATAGAAAGATGAGTGATAAAAAGTAGCAATAATAAATAGCCTTAGAGAGCATTTGTTTTTTACCAGGGGTCAGTGACCCCCATTTGAAAGCTGGAAAGAGTCAGAAGAAGGCAAATAATTCAAATACTATTAAAAAGTTTACAAAAGCATACTGACGTCCTCTAGATTCAATATCAAAAACGTATCCTATGTTTAATGGTCAGTGTTTTCGAGTCACAGCGGGATGTCTTCCTCAGGACTTATATATTTGGGGATCTGGATCTTTACCGTTTTTGGGTAATTTAAAGGGGTTGTTTACCTTTAAATGAAATTGTCGTATGATGTAGAGAGGGATATTCTTATACAATTGGCAATTGTTTTTCATTTCTGTTACTTCTGGTTTTTGAGTTATCAGCAGCTCTCCAGTTTCAGCAATCTGGTTGCTAGGGTCCAAATTGCCCTAGCAACCATGTATTGCTTTGAATAAGATACTGAAATGTAAATAGGTAGGGATGCACCGAATCCACTATTTTGGATTCTGCCGAACCCCTGAATCCTTAGCGAAAGATTCAGCCGAATACCGAACTTGAATCCAAACCCTAATTTTGGGGGTGGGAAAGGGAAAACAAATTTTACTTCCTTGTTTTGTGACAAAAAGTCACGCGATTTCCCTCCCCGTCCCTAATTTGCATATGCAAATTAGGATTCGGGCCGGCCTTGCAGAAGGATTCGGCAGAATCCTGCTGAAAAAGGCCGAATCCCGAATTCGGTGCATCCCTATAAATAGGAGAGGCCTGAATAGAAAGATGAGTAATAAAAAATAGCAATAACAATACATTTGTAGCCTTACAGAGCATTTGTTTTTTTTAGATGGGGTCAGTGACCCCCATTTGAAAGCTGGAAAGAGTCAGAAGAAGAAGGTTATCGATTAAAATACTATAAAAAATAAATAATGAAGACCAATTGAAAAGTTGCTTAGAATTAGCCATTCTATAACATACTAAGTTAACTTAAAGGTGAACCACCCCTTTAAGAAGAGATGTCCTATTGTGTTACCCTTGTTTATTACTATTGTTTTGTTTAAGTTGTCCTTGTGGCTGTATGTTTAGATGACATTGGATAACACTGGTGGTTAGTGGTGGGTTGTACAGAGCAGTGGCTGATCTCGTAGGATGGATGTGGTTTGTTTTATTAATTACCTGGAATGTCTTTATTATATTCCTCCACACCTTTTCTGTTGAAAACCGCACGAACCTCCCACTGTCTTTGATGTCGTTTTCATGCCTGGGGCAAATTCAGATGCCGTGTTATACTGAGTCGCACACCTGCAGTGGCAAATCTGTATCAGCAAAGTGTGTGCCAACAACTGAGTAATACGACTATTAGGCACTGCTTAATCCCTGGATATGCCATTTTATACCTTCGTGTAGGATCACATGTAAAGTTTTGTATTTTCATCCACAGCTTTATTATCGTAATTTGTATAATGACAGATTTAATATTATGTAACTGCTCCCAATAGAAGTGATAATGGACTGTGAGTATAAAAGTCACTGAGGAGCTCTTTGTCCATATAACTACTCAAAGCCAAAAACTTATACAGGGCAGGGAAGTATCACTCATATATTATAAGAGATAATGTATCCCCTACTATAAACTATAAGGATATTAAGGTGGCCATACACAGTCCAATTAAAGCTGCTTACTGGCTCATGTATGTAGCCATCCGCCGGGCTTTCCTGATGGATATATAGATGAAAATTGGGCAGATATCGATCAGACAGGTTTAAAAATCTAGTCGGAGCAAGGACTGCATCAGCATCTTCACAGATCTTATAATGAACGGCCAGTTTTAGAGGTCAGGAAGGAGGTCTGTGACCATATTAAGGCATATGGTTGAGTTATACAGAGAACTCTGAGTATCACTCATGTATTATAAGGGATAATGTACCCCCTACTGTAAATGATAAGGATATTAGAAGTCACTGAGGGGTTGTTCTGTGACCATATAAAGGCATAAGGCTGCAGGCTGAGTTATACAGGGAACTCTGAGTATCACTCATGTATTATAAGGGATAATGTACCCCCTACTGTAAATGATAAGGATATTAGAAGTCACTGAGGGGTTCTGTGACCATATAAAGGCACAAGGCTGCAGGCTGAGTTATACAGGGAACTCTAAATATCACTCATGTTTTATAAGGGATAATGTCCCCACTGCTCCTATAGGCACCATCTCGCCCTACTCGGTCAAGGAAGCCCAGTGGAAGGCTCCATACATGAACCAATAAGAAGCTTTTATTGGCCTGTGTATGGCCACCTTAATATCCTTATAGATATAATTTTATTGCACAGCCTTTTGTGCATTCATAGGTCTTCCTACCTGTAGCTGCTGCTTTGTGGGGCTCCAAAATGGGTCGGCCCAGCACAGCTCCCCAATTCTCACTTCTGTTAAACTGTCACATCCCTACACACATTTACACAATCGCATGTCTTATGAGTGCAACGCTAATTCATTTCCCTATTCGTGTGCCAAGGGAATGTGATTTGAAAACAAACATTTCATCATTCTCTTATTGTCAGATAAACGCTCCGCCCTTAAAACGAAGAAGGTCACTTCTATGCCTCGTGCCTTATGCTGAATATACTTATAGGCACAATAAAGGGATAACAAATGCAGTTGGTGCCTGGCTAGTCTTTTCCTGGTATCCCCTTGGTTCCCCTAATGCCATAAATACAGAATGTGGCACCACCTCTGTCTTCTGCTGCCATTGCAGACATTGTGCCAACTGATAGTGTCCAATAATCATAGTTGAGCTTTGTGTATGGCAAACTGAAACTTCCCCTGTGTTTGTCTATGGTTTCAGTGATGATTACTTTATTGCACCCCAATATCAAGTTATAAAAGCCCTTTGTACTCTGACAGTCTTGTCTCAGCCCTACTGAACGTAGAGGAGTCCTATAAGGTTTTTTACAAACAGAGCCACAAGTGTGGTCAGGAATCAAACATTGTGTTAGTTGACACCATTCATAAAACACTGGGTACCTGAGGAAGGTAGTTATACCACCAAACGTTGTACAGAAACCTACAAATATCATTTTCTGTTTTGATAACCTTTATATCAAGTATACTGTGTGCAGGAGAAGGAAGGGGAGCCCCAGCTCCACAATATTGAATAAAGGGTGTGTTGCCAAATGCTAGGCGCTATTGTGTCTGCTTCTACTGCTGAATCAAGTGTAAGGACATCTATTAATGCTGGGGACCATAGAGCTACCAGGGTTCAGCGGGGTGGGGGGGCATTCGAGGGATCCCCCTTTAGGTTGTGTCGGAGGGCACAACAGACTTGTGCCAAAAGAGAGTAATTCCATTTTAACTCTGCATGCAGAAGTCACACAATCCCCAGTTGGATAATGTAAATCACCACCAGCACTAGATTTCTCAACATGCACAGCTTTATTAGTGTCGACACATCAGCAACAAATGCCCAGATTTCTGAGAACAATAGTTGCATTGTGGGTAAGAAACATGGTGATTTGAGTCTGAAATTTGCTTTTTGTGTTCGTAAGTGGCCCATGGGTCAGATGGGAATGAGAGATTGGAGATCTCATTGTTAAAATACTTTGCAAAAGTGGGCACCTAAAAACACCTAATGACAGAGGTGGGCCAACACAAAAAAGGTGCCCAAGCCAAGCCTCCAATTGAATCCCACCCCTCCATCTTCACCCCAATTCTTGCCACAGCTGATGCTCCCTGTTGCTTTTCTCTCCCTTCCCCTCAATTACAAACCTATACTTCTCCCTACTGCTCCTCCTTCCCCCTTGACACTACTGTTGGAGGTGGCTGGAGGGGTACATACATATGGTCCTAAGTTAGCACCCCACCACCACTACTATTGCCTCTTAGGCACATGGCTCTTCTTCCTACCTCTAGTTCCGGGATACCCTCCTGTCCTATGTGGTGATCCCCCCATGCACAGGCTGCTAGGGAGTCAATGTACTACATGATCTGACAACTTCTTAAAATAAACAAGAGATGAAGTTAACTTGGCAGAATGACTAATTGTCATGGATCATTTGGTCATACTCCCTGCCCTGCAGGCACATCTATCTCCAAGATAACATTTGTGCCTCCAGGTATTGCAAGCTGAATGTTTGTTGCAAAAAAGTTTGTAATTGCCAATTACTCCTCAGTCTCCCCATAACTTAACTGAAAACTGCATTTTTAGATTATTCCTTGGCCAACCATACATACTCTTGTCATTAGAATGCTTTAATGGGGTGCTCAAAAGTAACATACATATTTGATTACTTTAGAAGATAGTGGAGGCATAATTAGTGAGGAACCTTATGGTGGTCTCCTCATTATGATAGTGCTCATATACAACCTGTCACATCCAACAAAAACTGTAGTTGGGTGGAAAGCAATAAGAATTGTTGTTTTCTTTTAATATAGAAGCCTTGACAATAGCAAGGAACAGCCTACACCTTCATTAATGACCTTCTTGGTACATCTTGGTGCACAACTAAAGAACTTGGTGCATCTTGGTGCACAACTAAAATAAGTAGTTGTAGCCTATGTGCATTTCATGATTGCAATCTTCCTACATGTGTTATTCCCCTGTAGATAAGCTACCCTACCCCGGAGCAGAGCACCTCCATTTAAGGTCTAAAACTGAACTTAAGCTGCAATAGCTGGAGAATACTGATAATAGGACAATGCTGTGTTCTACTGTCTATGCTACAAGTCATAGTGGCCATTAAGTTAAAATCATTCTAGGATAAGACTTTATTACAAATGTGTTTTATTTCCCCTTTAAGAGGACAAGAGAGGTGGTATAAGCCTTGCTGTCTCCAGTATTACTTCCCAGAACAAGGCAATAATGGGAGCTGCACCTGCTTGTTCTTAGAGGCTATGTCATCAGACAATGAAGGGCAGGAAAAAATTAAGAATTGTATAATAGAAGAATGAGCTCCATTGACTGATCATCTCCTTTGTAAACAGAAACGCCTTTGTCCCTTTCATGGGCCGTTCTACAGAACCCAATGTGCACACAAGTTCAAGAGCTGTGCTAACATTAAGGAGTTATTGTCATGAAACTCAAGGATATGTTGCGCAAATAACTGAGACAAATAATTTTATCAAATGAAGGGATTTTGTTTATATACAAGCTGCCATTGGTTCTTCTTATGCACAGACTTGTGCAGGAACAGCTTCATGGACTCACTTTCCCTTCATATTGTCCTGCTGCGAAAAACTGCTCTCTGTGAAGCCACTCCCTTAGCTTCCAATGCACCTATGGGCATGACTTCAATAATTTGGTATTACAGACTATTTTTTTGTTACCTCCTCTTTCCACCTTCCTCTTCCTCTCAGCCCCTCTCTGCCTTGAACATGCCTCCTGGCTGGTCCCCAATGTTCTCCACCTGGTCCCATTTGTTTCCCAACAAACTGAAGTCTTCTTGCAACCTTCTCCTGTTGGTTCCATTTGTTTCATACTGCCTTCCCAATATGTTCCACCTACATCAACAAGCAAACCAGAGAATATTATTATAAGGATTGCTGTTCCATTAGTAACTGGTGGCCACACTGTGCTTTTATAGGTGGTGGTCAAACTGTCATCTTAAACTAGAAGCAGATATTTTTCATCATATTTTGGATAACACAGCACCATTAGTAGCTGGGAGTCACTGGCGGGGGCCTGTAAATGGTATAAGCAGGCCCGAAATTGTGGAGAGGCCATCAAGGTCCGGGCCTAGGGTGGCAGGATTTTAGGGCGCGGCATGCTGTTCAAGCACACCCACATTGGTTCAAAATCACTGGGGATGTGCAGGAGATATGATAATTTTTAAAATTTCCTTTGTACAAATCCCCATTGCTCCAGTCCTGATGATGCAAATTTGAGCAAATATAAAGGAGGGGATGGGGCCATGAATGACAGTGGGCCTAGGTCTGCTCGCTATGTAAATCCAGCCCTGGACATCAAACACGACTTATAAAAGGGGCGTATTTTTAAGAATGGGCATGTCAATCAAAGGGGCATGGCTACAATGTAGGCGTGGTTTCAGTGCCGAACAAACATCATGATTTTCATTTCTAGAATGTTGGGAGGTCTGACTGCCTGATCTTCTCAAGGTCACCAAGCGAGTGGAAATGGGCACAATTTCACCACCCATGGGCCAAATTGGGATGTTCACCTGCCCTGGTTTTCAATGATTGCATCATAAAGAGGCAGCCTATGCAACGGGCTGATTCAGTCCTTGTCCAACAGGATTTTGAAACCTGTCCAATTGATATGTTGAAGATTTTTGGCCAGCTATTGGTTGTGTAGGCCAGTTGGTGGAGGGACCAGTATAGGCAACTTAAGGCTTTTGTGCAGATCACTAGTTATAGATGACAGATGGGGAGCTCCTATAAGTTCTGGCAGCTGCTTCTTACAGGATGGGAACGACTGATATATCTTGTCATCTGTCCATTGTTCTGTTGACAGTTGGAACAGACAAGGCTCTATTTACATTACATCAGTGGGTCAGGGAGAGGGGTATTGACATCACTTTAACTTGCAGGGCAGCCCTAAAGGGAGACTTTAGCCTATGAAAATGCAGCCTATCAGGAGGCTGAAAAGAATATGGGCAAAGGGAGAACATGCATAATGTTTCTGTTTGAAAACAATGTCATCGTACTTGGGGAGCTCTAATAACTGATGCGGTTAGATATCAGGATGTGTCGCTATAATAGTTTAAAGCCACCAAACTGCTTCACTATTGAGCTTATTTATAAGATAAAGAGACTCATTTATCAACTCCAGAGGCACAAGTGCAGGATCTTTAAGGGTTTCAATATATATATAAATATATTAGTGATGCACCGAATCCACTATTTTGGATTCGGCCGAACCGCCGAATCCTTTGTGAAAGATTCGGCCAAATACGAACCGAGTCTGAACCCTAATTTGCATATGCAAATTAGGGGTGGGAAGGGGAAAACATTTTTTACTTCCTCGTTTTCTGACAAAAAGTCACGTGATTTCCCTCTGCCCCTAATTTGCATATGCAAATTAGGGTTCGGATTCGGTTCGGCCAGGCAGAAGGATTCGGCCAAATCCGAATCCTGCTGAAAAAGGCCGAATCCTGGCCGAATCCCGAACCAAACCTGCATTCGGTGCATCCCTAAAATATATAGTGAATAAAGTACCCCCTCTTGTAAAATATAAGGATATAATACGTTACAGAGGAGTTCCGTGACCCTATAAAAACATGAGGCCGAAGTCAACAGGGGGTACTTTTTTTATTATAATACACAAGTTTCAGTGAGTCATGTGACAGAAGTGACATCACTAAGCTCCGATTATAACTGATGACATCACTAAGCACCTTTTATAAGGATGTAATTTACAGGATATTCATGGCTCTTGTGTGTGTGTATATATATATATATATATATAAATATAAAAAGCAGCAGATATGGGCCGCACTCCCTGATCTAAGGTAATACCTGGGTGCTCATGCAAATATAATTCATAACAGGTAAGAGGTGATGACACTCACAGGATTTGCAGAAAAAACAAACCGAGGGTAAAAATAAAAAAAAGGTTTATTAATCCAACGTTTTGGTCCCACACAAGGACCTTTCTCAAGATCCTCACTAAATATATACACATATATATATTAGCTAGGGATGCACCAAATCCAGGATTCGGTTTGGGATTCAGCCAGGATTCGGCTTTTTTCAGCAGGATTCGGATTTGACCGAATCCTTCTGCCTGGCTGAACCAAATCCGAATGCTAATTTGCATATGCAAATTAGAGGTGGAGAAATTGTGTGACTTTTTGTCACAAAACAAGGAAGTAAAAAATGTCTTCCCCTTTCCACCCCTAATTTGCATATGCAAATTAGGATTCGATGTGGTTCAGTATTCGGACAAACCCTTGTAAAGGATTCGGGAGTTCGGCTGAACCCAAAATAGTGGATTCGGTGCATCTCTCATATTAGCCCTGGGCCTGTTCTGCGGGCACTTGAATGGGGAGCACAACAGCACCATTTTTTTCTGCTTCCAGGTATTCCATGTGTTTTATGGATATGGGGTGGGCACCAGTGCTTTATTCAAAACTCTGGACACAATATATTTCATACTGAAGCCCTATTGACTAATATGGAGAGTTCAGAGGAAAATACTGTATATTGTCATAGAAATAGATGCAAATGAAGTCCCCTGCAGCCCCCACATGGTTCTTGCTAATTTTATAGGAATCCTGGATTTTAGGGAAAGAATGTTGTGTTTGCAACTTGCACATAATTCTATTAGATTTAGTACATGCTATTCTTGTATTCTTTCAGCAGATGGAGCCAGAGCTCCGTGTTTCTCTATAAAAAGGGGGTTTATAATAATGAAAGCAGTACTTTATTTGTACCGAATGACCCTGAGAAGTCTCTTTTTCTCTCACTAGAGGCATACCAACCCGTTTTTGAATTCTAAGTAGATATGTTTGCATGTATCTGCATTTATTTAGGAAGCCCTGTGAGTTTGTATACGTGAATACGTGCTGGTATTTAATTTGGTCTCATGAAGAGGTTAATATTTAAACCACTGTTATTGCAATTTTCAGCTGTGACTGTGAAAGGGTTATAACAGCTAAGCACCAATTCCCAGAATCCTTAGTTGGCTAATGCAAGTTATTGTCCATAAGAAACTGGAGGGCAGCCAATCTAAGAATCTGGTGTTCTTAAAACATGCCTCATATGCAAAGTGAAATTGATTGCCCTCAGTTCGGGCGGGTTCGACCCGACCTCGCACTTCTCTTCGGGGGTGGCTCCGGGTTGAGCTCTTGTCCTACTCTCCCCACCTTGCGCTGTCGGCTTCTTCTTTTATAGACGCTGTGCCTGCTTGCCCCACCCCTTTTGTGATGTCATCGATGGGGCGGAGCGGCACGGGTCTATAAAATGTAGGCGGGTGTGGGTGGGATCGGGTGGAGGGAGGTAGAGTCCTGCACGGGTCCATTTTTTGGAACCCACACTTGACCCGCTACCCGACCGGCAAGTACCTTATCCGCAAACGGACCCGCAACCCGCTGACCATCAAGGATCAGGACGTGCTGTCGTAAACCGGAAGTGACATCATCGGAAGTAGACATGATCAGAAAAAAGAGTAAAAATCGCTATTGTGAAGACCCACGGCCTGACCCGCGACCCGCAGAACCGCCGACCCACGTCTATACAACGTCTATACCCGCAGGGTACCGCAGGTTTTTGCAGGTAACCCGCGGGTACCCGACCCGCTGCAGAACTCTAGAGGGAGGGCAGGCTTCGGGCGCACACAGGTCGGGAAAAATCCAACCCGCACATCACTTCCGTCTACCCCCTTTTCCACGAAGAGCTTAATGATTAGCACATGGATTAGCACATGGACAGAACATACAGTTTTTTAATCAAGCTGTATATAATTATATGCCTGAAAACATTTTCGCTTTCTCATTTCCTGTCTTGCTTCCTGGTTCTGCCGAGTCACTGTTTGCAGAGGAGAAGGCAGTAAAACAAATTGCTAGCCCTCTGTATAACCTGTTGCTCCTTATTTCAAAGCCTAACAAAGGCCGCAGCTTAGGGTTTGTTTATACATACAAAGCTCATTCTCTCCGTTTGAACAAACGACCCTGTTTTAGGTTAATTGCCCTTTATTAACTAATGTAATTGACAGGCCTCTAACTGATTTTTCTTCATTGCGTTTGTTCTCGTGCTGCTTCTGATCTCCCTGCCTCCCACCTACAGAAGTGCCAGAGCGGATACAAAGCTAAAAAAAAAATCCTACGTCTCAATCCCATTTCATCAATTGTCTTTGTTCTGTGTCATGCGGAGGGTCAGGGGGAGCATGTATGCGTTGCCATGGAAACAGATAGGCACCCATTCAACGCGGCGACTTAAGGAAGGGACAATAAATACACAATGTCACTCCCACATCGTGTGTCACGCACAGAACCTCGCTGATTGGCCGTCGCCGCGGCAACATGATTGTTGCTGCCATTAATGGCGGCTGTTGTTATGGCTTTTCCGAGCAAGTGATTTTATGTATTCTGTTTTTTTTTTTTTAAATTTGCTGCAGTTTGTGAAAAACTGACGGCTGTTGGGTGCTTTGATGAAGGAAAAAAAAAACAAAATGATTTTTAGTCGTTAGATATTTGGTGTTAATTCTGATTATTGTAGAATTTTGAGACAAAAATGAGCGTATCTCCAAGATTGTGTGATTGTTAATATTCATCTTGTTCCCTCGGGTATCACTGACTTTATACCATATCAGAGAGGCTTCATTTTAGATATGACACTGTCCCTTTGTAAAGGTTTAACTTGCCAAACAGCAGCAAACTTTGTGTTTTTAAATTAGCAGAACAGTCCGGGGCAGGTTTGTCAACGGTCGAATTGAAAATTTGAATTTGAAATTCCAATTCTCGATTTTTTTATTTTAATGTTCAAAACTGTCAAATTCGACAAGGGAGTTATTCAAATACGATTTGAGTTTTTTTTAAAAACAATTTAATTCGATTTTCGAGAGTTGTCATTAAAAGAACTCAAATTCGACTATTTGCCACCAAAAACCTGCGGAAATAGCATTTTAAGTCAATGGGAGAGGTCCAGGGATCAATTTTGAGTCGTTTGCAGTCTTCCTGACATTTGAGTTTTTTTCTGAGAAAAAAACTCAAATCAAGTTATTAAAATTCAAATCGATTTGACTCAAATTCGAGTTTTCGGGTCGACTCCATTCAAAAAAAAAAAATTTCGATTGGTCGAATTTCGAATTAAAGGGAATTTTTAAAAACTCACATGAATTCGAAAGTCGACCTTTGATAAATGTAAATACTATGTTACTGTTGATGAGCTGCATTCACTGGTTAAAACAGACATTTATTAGGACTTTTGCAATAATAGTGCAAATGTTACAGCTTTAACCCTGTACATCCCAGGCCGGCTTGGCACAGAACTCCTCTCTGTCACCCGCAGAGATAAACAGCTGATTTCTTATTACTTTTCAGCATTGAATTGAACAGGGATCATTTGTGTCTAGACACAAGCCATAACACCAGCCACACTAGAAATTATCTTTGTATTTGTAATTAGCGGCTTACGGATCAGCTGCTGTGCTTGGGTCAAACCCCCTCTCAGGGCAGTGCCATCCTGCAGCTGTAACAGAATATCCTCCTACTCAGTAAGCCAAGGACAAGACAAGTCGTAGCATTGGAACAGCTGGAGGAATGTGTCTTGCCTTTGTCCAGTCAGCTTTGTTTATTGTATTTGGCACTATGCTCTGATACTGTATAGAGCCTGTGCTGGGAATTGGCAGAAAAGAAGGTGGAGAGCTACTGGGGCATCTTTAGAGGCATTGCTCTTCCCTGCTGAAGGACTTTGGGGGATTTAGTCTTGTAAAGACATAGGGGCAAATTCACTAAGCGCCGAACGCTAGCGTTAATTCGCTAGCGTTTGGCATTTTCGTTACTGCGCAAATTCACTAACGAACGCTGGCGTAGTTTCGCTAGTGTTACTTCGCATCCTTACGCCAGGCGAATTTTCGCTAGCGACGTAACTACGCAAATTCACTAACTTGCGCAGTGTACTGAACGCTTCCTTTTACGCTAGACTTCCTTCGCCACCTCAGACCTGGCGAAGCGCAATAGAGTAGATAGGGATTGTTTAAAAAAAAGTCAAATTTTTTTCTAAGTCCCAAAAAACGCTGGCGTGTTTTCTACATGATGGGTGATAGGCTGAAAAAGATCAAAACTTTTTTTGGGGCTCCCCTTCCTCCCCCCTATATTTCCTGACTCATGGCAACTTACCTAGACAGTGGGCACATGTGTAGGGCAAAATAAAATTTTTATTTGCTGATTTGAAGGTTTTCTAGGCATTTGTAGTGCTGATACGTGTTCCTCCATTGAAATTTGAATTTCGCGCCGTATGCTAGCGTAACTTCGCTTTACATAGCGAATCAACGCTAGCGCAACTTCGCAACCTTACGCTACCCCTGTGCGCAACTTCGGATTTTAGTGAATTTGCGGAGCACTGGCAAAACTACGCCTGGCGAAGTGCGGCGAAGTTGCGCCTGGCGCAACTTCGCATCTTAGTGAATTTGCCCCATAAGGTTTACCATTTCTACCCCAATTCTTTTTCGAGCCAGTGCTCTCTAACTTCTTTCTTATCAATTATTTTTATTAGCATATTTAAAACCAGAAAGAACAAAGAGCAGCAAAGCAATAGCTCAGCATAACATTTGTCAATTACATAATAAAAATAAATATCATGCAGCAATTCAGTGTTAACAAAACATCAAACAAGGACAATAACAAAATTCATCAAAGAAAAACAAAATGATATCAAATAAAATAAAATTAAATAAGGTCTTCCTCTCTATCAACAAACATAAAATATTTACCCAAATAAAAAACTAAAATTATCACATCCTCAATAAATCTTAGAATTACAATGAGCCAATTTAGAAGAGGAGTTTTCAACTCTCTAACTTCTAATTGGCAGCGGGACAATTATTTCTCATAGAGAATGTTCGAGGACTGGACATGGGAGGGCCACATCCAGCCCATGGGGTTCCAGCAGGACAGCCCTGAGTTATACCAAGCGTTGGTACAGGTATGGGATCCTTTATCCGGAAACCCGTTATCCAGAAAGTTGTGAATAATGGAAAGGCCGTCTCCCATAGACTCCATTATAATAAATGAATCCAAGTTTTTAAAAATGATTTCCTTTTTCTGTATAATAATAATAGTAATGGGCGAATAGCACAGTTTCGTTTCGCCGAATTTCGCGCAAAATTCACTAAACAGCGAAAAATTAGACTCGTTTTTGACGCCGGCACCCGTTTTTTGATGCCAGCGCCCGTCCACAGCAAATTTTTTCTGCCAAATTTTTGCGGGTGTTTGGCAAATTTATTCGCTGGCGGCGAATCTCGCGAATTCGCGCCTGGCGAATAAATTTGCCCATCATTATTAATAAAACACTAGCTTGTACTTGATCCCAACTAAGATATAATTAATCCTTATTGGAAGCAAAACCAGCCTATTGGGTTTATTTCATGTTTACATTATTTTCTAGTAGTATTAAGGTGTGAAGATCCAAATTACAGAAAGCCCCATTAACCCGGAAAGCCCCAGGTCCGGAGCATTCTGGAAAATAGGTCCCATACCTGTACCTTTACATGGTTGTGCTCAATCAGAACATAAGAATCTTCCCAGTGCTGGGCCAACCTTTAGCCAAAAAGAGTAACGTTCACATACAAACCCTACATACCAGTAACAGTCACACATATGTTATAGGAAGTTCATACATGATCCGAACTGTGACATTTACAGGTTATTCTGTTTGGCTTGTGGTTCAACGTTTGCAACTCAGAGTTTGTTTTGATTCTGTCTTGACTCCCCCCCAGGCAGTCACTCCTTCCAGGTTTTATGACTTGCCAGAATCAAGGTCATGTTTTGGGTTCTGTTTTTATAGATTGTGCGAGATGTGTTTGTATGAATGAGACAGGAGGTGTTTGGTCCCCTGACATCTTTGCCTTAACTTCCAGTTGCCATAGGCACAGATTAATATTCCAGGGAGGCCCGGTTGCCATGGCAAAACATGTAGTTGTCGAGGGTTTCCATGGTGACTCTACACCATTAGGTATCTTTACCGAGCAGGCGAGAGATATGTCGGTATAACCGTGCAACATCCATATTCCAATAGGTATTTATTAAGGGCTGATTTAAAGACCTTGGACCATCCATGTAAATAAAAGATTGAATTCTTGGCACAGCTCTGTGATCTCTTGCACTGAATGCTCCATAGCTCATTGGGGGGTTGGGGGGGGGGCTGGCATTATTCTAGGTGGAAGATTATTTATAGGGATTTAAATCTGGTAGTGCAATTATTCTTCCTTAATGGATTTTATTCAGCTTCACCCCTAGAATGTTCAAAAATATGAAATTGCAATTAACATGTAATAATGCGATGGGTGGTAGCTTAAGCCGGATCAGGATTTAAAATGACAAATTGGGATCACAGGCAAAGAAAATTGCATATAACTCATGCCTATATATATATATATATATATATATATATATATATATATATATATATATATATATATACACACAGTATTTCTTTACATAGCTCCACTTGATATCAATACATTAATAATAATATTACAGATGGGGGGAAACCCATTGCAATAATTAAAAGTGAAACATATAGAGATGTTCGTACCATGCGGGAGGAAAGATATCCCTGCCCTGCAGAGCTTACAATCCAGGTGATAATATTAACATACAGGTATGGGATCCGTTATCTGGAAACCCGGTATCCAGAAAGCTCAGAATTACAGGGAGACCATCTCCCACAGACTCCATTTTAACCGAATAATCCAAATTCTTAAAAATGATTTCCTTTTTCTCTGTAATAATAAAACAGTAGCTTGTACTTGATCCCAACTAAGATATAATTAATCCTTATTGGAAGCAAAACCAGCCTATTGGGTTTATTTAAAGTTTAAATTATTTTGTAGTCGTCAAAGTATGAAGATTGAAATTAAGGAAAGATCCATTATCTGCAAAACCCCAGGTTCTGAGCATTTTGGATAACAGGTCCCATACCTACTGTATATGTTTCTCTTTCCTCCCTACCTGCTTTCCTTGTCTATTGATCATTCCTTCTTCTCTACTTTCCTTATAGTTTTCTTATTCCTTCTTTTCTGTTTTCCAAATGAAATTTCATATTACAGGTATGGGATCCGTTATCCAGAAAGTTCCAAATTACGGAAAGACCGTCTACCATAGACTCCATTATAATCAAATAATCCAAATTTTTAAAAATGATTTCCTTCTTCTCTGTTATAATAAAAGAGTACTTTGTACCTGATCCAAACTAAGATATAATTAATCCTTATTGGAAGCAAAACCAGCCTATTGGGTTTATTTAATGTTTACACGATTTTCTAGTCTTATAGTGTGATGATCCACATTACGGAAAGACCCATTATCCAGAAAGCCCCAGGTCCTGCGCATTCTGGATAATAGGTCCCATACCTGTACATAACACATGGAGTCCATGCAGGATCCTTTATTCTTTAAGGCCTCGGTTTTTCATTTATTCTTTTCAGGATGGAGAACTCTTCTAAAGTTGAGCTGAGTGGGAGACATCTTTTACAGTATTTCAGAAAAATAAGCAAAGAAGTAAAGGGCTTGAGGCTGCATTGCTGATGGTGCAAAACAATGCACATTAAGTGCCATATCTAGTGTAAAGCCAATGAGACCCTTGGGATTTCGGATATGGTCTAGGTTTGTAATTAAGAAATTACAGTAACAGGGAAAGACTAGAAGTGTCTGCAGATTGAACAGAGTTGGATATGGCAGGCTGTTATTGATAAAGCAAATATAATTCCATATGAAGCTTAATAAAGGGTTACTCAGCAGGAAGCTGGAAATAATTGCAGTCATGGGAAAATATTCATTATTTATTAGTTGAATGTAATTAAACATGTTACAGAGCGAGTGGAATCCAGTGGGCAGTTTTTCATTAAAAAATGTGCTTTGTTTGAAGCCACATTTGGACCAAATACGGCTCAGACATGGGATTACGCTTCCTTTACGCCCTGTATATCATTTATTGCTTGTAATTGCCCAGGAGAAATGTCCTTTTGCATTGTCCCAGCATATAATGTATAGTCCCCGAGGGGGGTCATCATTAGGGATGCACCGAATCCAGGATTCGGTTCGGGATTCGGCCAGGATTCAGCCTTTTTCAGCAGGATTCGGATTCGGCCGAATCCTTCTGCCCAGCCGAACCGAATCCGAATCCTAATTTGCATATGCAAATTAGGGGCAGGGAGGGAAATTGTGTGACTTTTTGGCAGAAAACAAGGAAGTAAAAAATGTTTTCCCCTTCCCACCCCTAATTTGCATATGCAAAATAGGGTTCGGATTCGGTTCGGTATACGGCCGAATCCTTCGTGAAGGATTCGGGGGTTCGGCCGAATCCAAAAAAGTGGATTTGGTGCATCCCTAGTCATCATCCCTACAAATGTTACGTGTTTCTCTCCGCTGAGCATATTCTCTGACTGCCAGAAAGAAGATTCGCCAAATAAGTGGCGAGTCGGTGGTGTCACAATGACGATGCAATCTCTCTCCGTTCCCCTGGAAGCGCCAGACAGTATTTCTAATTCCAAACCAAGAAGAATCTCATCCGCTTCATTTACAGTGAATATTTAGTGCTGAGTTTGAGATGCGTTTATGGAAGTGTCCCTGTTTGGGATGAAAGAGAATTTCCTGCCTGTTATTTACTTTACAGAGAGGGCGATGTTATAAGTGATCAGTGCTGGCTTTTTGGATGTTTGTTTGGGCGAATGAATATGGCACATTCTGAAAAGTGGGTTGTGGAATGAAAAATAAATACAGTATATTCAAGCCTTTTATCCCCAGTGTTCTTGTATCTGATGCATCTCAGCTCTCTTCTGCCTGTTGCCTTATTCCCTCCCTTCTTTCATTGACACTTTAATGTTGATCTATACTTTACTTATGTGTTGTGCATTCTTCTCTCCCTGATTTCCTTGACTGTTGGTCATTCAAACCTCTCTACCTCTTTCTTTCTTTCTTTCTTTCTTTCTTTCTTTCTTTCTTTCTTTCTTTCTTTCTTTCTTTCTTTCTTTCTTTCTTTCTTTCTTTCTTTCTTTCTTTCTTTCTTTCTTTCCTACTTGAATATTTTGCATTGCCCCATTGCTCCATAGCTGCTTTCCTTGTATGTTGGCAATTTCTCCAAATATGCTTTCCTTGTATATTGGCCTTTGCTTTATACCTGCTCTCCTAGTATGTTGGCCATTGCTCCATATCTGCTTTCCTTGTATATTGGACATTGCTCCATACTTGCCTTCTTTGTATGTTGGCCATTGCTCCAAATCTGCTTTCCTTCTATATTAGCCATTGCTCCATGCCTGCTCTCATAGTTTGTTGGCCATTGCTCCAAATCTGCTTTCCTTGTATATTGGTGATTGCTTTATACATACTCTCCTAGTATGTTGGCCATTGCTTCACATCTGCTTTTCTTGTATACTGGACATTGCTCCATACATGCTTTCTTGTATATTGGACATTGCTCCGTATCTGCTTTCTTTGCGCATTGGCCATTGCTCCATATCTTTTTCCTTTTATATTGGCCATTGCTCCATATCTTGTTCCTTTTATATTGGACATTGCTCCATACCGACTTTCCTTGTCTCTTGGCCATTGCTCCATATCTGCTTTCTTTGCCCGTTGGCCATAGCTATACATTTGCTTTCTGTGTCGTGCTGGCCTCTGCTCCTTTCCTACTTACCTTATTTGCATCATGTATTTCCTTGTGTGTTGCTTAGTGCTCCCTACCTGCATTGCTTGTCTGTTTTCAGAAACTTCCTTTCTGCCATAAAACAATGAGCAACAGTCAATTCATGGCTTCTGAATTCAAGTGAAAAAAAAAAGTGCAGCAGATCAGTGATCCAAAATTTGGCTATGGGGGTCCAGTTTCGGATTAAGCCGCACAATGGAAAAGACTCATAAGACCATGTTGCCGACCCGAGTAGAACTAACTCCTGTCCTGATACATTGTGAACAGAAAGAGATAAACAGACACTTCTTTCATTGGCAAATACATTTACAAATAACTGAAGGTATATAGGCTTGAGTGGTGTAAAAATGATGAGGATCTGGTGTTTTGCAGCACAGACATTTCTTATTTTCCTCCCTGACTGGATATTTATGAACAAGTCCTATTATTCTCCTTAAAGCTCTAATATCATTATTGCAAGTTTTGCATTCTTGGCATCTCGGTTGCGACACGCCAACACATTTAATTACCGTATATTCAGTTGCATTAAGGCTGCAGCAAATAAATGGGGTTTCGCAGTGCCAGGAAAGAATGACTGCAGAACACTGGCCAAGTTTAATGGCGTTGGGAGTGGAAGAGGGAACATCACATTAGGACTCTGTGAGTCTGATTGACGGGCACTCTCCGCTTCCTTATTGACTTGCAGTCATGGGATAAAATAAATATATTAGTTGCTGTAGGAGGAGGAGAACCACTGGGAAGCAAAGTGTCTGCGAGATTTATATATAAATTTTCTCTGTGTTTTAAAGCATTTATTTCTGCTGATCTTGTCCAGTCGCGATGAATACGTTTCCGAAGGTAATAATAATGCACCTACCCACTGAGACCTTTTTGACCTAAGTAAATGTCATTAATTGTGGGGAAAAAGGCCAGTAAAGTAACCATTGATTACCTGGTATCTTGGAAAACATCTTAGACCCCCCTATCTATTAGCTTATGTGGAGTTTTAGAGCTACCCCACTATTGTTTAATACTAAAGAGATAAATTGGCTCACTTTCAGAATTATATAGAAGTATATTGCTTTCTGCTATTAAATTTGTCACGGTTTTTTGGATAAATCTGCCGATTGCAACTGAAAAAATAAAATAGGGATGCACCGAATCCAAGATTCGGTTCGGGATTCGGCCTTTTTCAGCAGGATTCGGATTCGGACAATAATTTGCATATTTTTCATCACAAAAGAAGAATTTTTTCCACTATTTCCTTTCCTGCCACTAATTTGCATATTCAGATTCGGTTCGGTATTCGGCCGAATCTTTCACCAAGGATTCGGCCGAACTTTCACCAAGGATTCTCCCGAATACCTAATAGTGGATTTGGTGCATCCCTAAAATAAAGCAGTAAATTGATGCAATTGCCTGGAAAGCAGGGTGTCCATCTGACTGGTATTATGGCCCTGACTGCTCAAATGAGACTAGTGCTTTTAATGGGGAAAACCGGTATACCCTAGGGGTCCGCCTGAAGGTTGAGTATGTTGTGCAGTTTTGCTATCAATATTGGACCCCAGTGAACCAGTCTGACGAAGCATTAAAGCTGCAGCAGATGACATTTTTTAGTTTGGAGAGACTTAAAAGGGTTGTTCACCATTTTTAGTATGACATAGAGAGTGATATTCCGAGACAATTTGCAATTGGTTTTCATTTTTTATCATTTGTGGTTTTTGAGTTGTTTAGCTTTTTATTCAGCAGCTCTCCAGTTTGCACTTTCTGAAATGTGGTTCCTAGGGTCCAAGTTACCTTAGCAACCATGCACTGATTTGAATACGAGACTGGGATATGAATAAGAGAGGATTGAGTAGAAAGATAAGTAATAAAAAAAACAATACTTTTGTAGCCTTACAGAGCATTTGTTTTTTAGATGGGGTCAGTGACCCCCATTTGTAAGTTGGAAAGATGAAGATGATGGCAAATAATTCAAAAACTATAAAAATAAGTAATGAAGACCAATTGGAAAGTTGCTTAGAATTGGTCATTCTGTAACATACTAAAAGTTAACTTAAAGGTGACCACCCCTTTAAAGGGTTTGTTCACCTTCAAACAGACAGATCACCAGCAATGACGACTTTATTCAATGACTTTTTATTATCTATGTGTCATTGTTTTTCTAATATTGAAGTGTAAAGTGTCATTTTTCACCTTCTTAAGCAGTTCTGGGAAGGGGGGGTCGCCGACCCTGTAAACTGTTCTAAATTAATACATTTATTTGATACATTTCTTATCTTTGTCCCTGCTGAGCAGAATCCCTGGGTTTCATTACAGGCAGCTGTTAGAATTGATACAATAGTTACTAATACTCCAGAGATGCTGCTGAGAAATGGATCAACTAAATGTTGCAAAATTGTAACAGTTCAGAGTCTGAACCTGAATTACTGAGCTGCCAGACTCAAACACCAGAGACAGGGACATTCAACTTTAAACTTAGATTTTGGAAAAACAGTAAAAAATAAATAATGGGAAGTAATTGAAAAAGTCTTTATTTCTGGGGAACAATCTGAAAACAAGTGAACTGAAAAAAGTGTTTGGAAGGTTAACAGCCCCTTTAATCTGAACTGATAGTAGGGTGGGCATCAGTTTAGCGAATAGGGGAGAAGTGTAGGCAGGGACTTTGGAGTCAATAGTTGTGCTCGGCACCGGTAGAAGGAGAGAATAGGCAGTTTAATCAAATGGCCCTTACCAGTTAATTCTCTCTGTATAATCAACTCCTCCTTATCTGTAAACTGAGACACAGAAAGTCGCTGGGGTGAGCTTGTGAACATGATCTCTTTAAAAAGTGTCTCTTGATCCATAAAACAGCTCCAGGCTTGGCCGGCCCGGCACCCTGGCCAGTCGTTACAGCCATTGAGGAGAAATGGGGACCGGACTAGCGGTAGGAAGCAGAGATGGTACGTGCCTGGTGCCCCCCAACCCAGCCTGGCGCCCTAGGAACATGCCTACTCTGCCTACTCCTAGTTACGGCCCTGCCATAAAATATGGATTTTTTCATTTAAAGTGGACCTGTCACCCAGACACACAAATTTGTATAATAAAAGTCCTTTTCAAATTAAACATGAAATCCAATTTCTATTTTTTATTAAAGCATGCATAGCTGTTGTAAGCTCAGTTAAAAATCTCAGCTGTCAATCAAATATTGTCTGCCACTCCTCTATGCCAGTGGCATAGAGGCGGGGCAGACAATTACTTTCACTTTCCATTCAGCACTTCCTAGATGTCACTGCTCTCCCCACATTCCCCCTTTCTCTTAACCATTTAATTGTGTAGCCAGGACATGGGGATGGACATCAGGTCCCCCATTCTGGTGCACAAAAAATATTCTGAGATGATACAAGGTTTGTCTTAATAACAGTGTCCACAAAATGGCTGCTGCCTGCTTGCTATAATTTTGAAATCCCAGACTGAAGGAAGCAAGAATTAAATAATTTATATAGTGTAATTAAAGTTAATTTTGCTTGATTAATGTGATAAAATAGGATTTTGAATAATTTTTTTGGGTGACGGGTCCCCTTTAAGATGTATATATACTGTATAGCTGTCCCCTTTGGCTGAGACTCTTCTTCTTTCTTATAGAATTCATTTTCAGCCTGATTTTTCTCAGCTACTAATTAATTAAAAAAAAACTAAAACTGCAATTGTAAATATATTTATACAGTATACGTATGCTCAGACGCCAGCGCTTTATAGTAAAGTACAAATAGAGTCAGTTGTGTAACAGTTTAGCGTTCAGATTATAACGCAGCATCTGTTTTGTATTGTAGGTTTTTCGGAAGAGCTCGTCACCCTGGAACTCACCAAAGGTAAGGAATGGGGAGATAATAACATTCTAGTGTCACACCTCACAGGGTCATTGCATAGAATGATAACGAAGAACATATTCAGCTGTTTGTTATGATTTAATGTGATATGTTATGATATGATTGTTATGATTTGTCTGTTGATATAACTTAGTGGCGTAACTACTATACAGCAAACTCCATGTCCACAAGAGGATCTGCTGTATGATAGTTCCCCTCAGAAGCAAAGAATAATTTGCCATGCAGCGTCAGACAGGAGGACCCCAGCCCCCCTCCAACTCTGGGGCCCCCCATATTTTATCTTGTTCTGGCTGTGATTGGGCTGTGGTGGAGGTCAGGGTGCAGAGTCCAGGGTGGGGAGCAGGTCTGGGTTGTCACATCTGGGGCGGGTTCCACCTCCTTCTTCCTCCCCGCACTTAAAACTTTAGCATCGGAGCGGGTCAAAGGGGGGCCATAACGCTAATGCAGAGAGCGCTATTGTTAGGGTTGTCACCTTTTCCGGTCGGGGAAACGGGTGGATGACATCGGGGGGCTGGTCAGTGATATCTAAAGGCCCCCATACACAGGCGGATAAAAGCTGCCAAGTTGGTTATTGGACCGTGTGTGGGGCCACCCGACGGGTTTCCCCAATCGATATCTGGCTGAAAGTCGGACAGATTTCGATCGGGCGGGTTAAAAAATCCAGTCGGATCGCGGCTGCATCTGTGAGTCTATACGGTCCTGCGATCCGACCACCCGCCCGCATCGGATTTATGATCCGATCTTTGTGCCCTTGGGCCCACGATCGGATCAGCCCAATATCGGCCACTACAATGTGGGCATATCGGGGAGAGATTCGCTCATTTAGCGACATCGCCAAACGAGCGGATCTCTACGTCTGTGGTCACCTTAAGGGTGAGTTAGTGCTGTTTGGGGGCGGGGCTGATGATGTCACTGGCGGGACTAATAACATGGCGACCATCGATTGGCTGATCACCATGTCATTAACTTCGATGTCCTGTCCAGATTTCCTAATTTGGAAATCTGAACAGGCACTTTTCACCCGGACTTTTGACCCTGTATGTCATTCACAGAAGGTGGAAGCCAATTAACCTCAGCAGCTTTGTTGTTATGCTTCCTTGTAAATGTTCATGAGCAGAGTTGCAAACCTCGAGGAGGAGGTATCCTAGTGGGCATTTCCTAATTGCCATGTGCCATCACTCACTGCTCACTGCCTATGTGCACATGGAACGTAGAGGGAGAATTCTAGAAACTGGGGGAATGGTCTATTGTGACATCACTCATTGCTCACTGTGTATGTGCACATGGAACTCAGAGGGGAAATTCTAAAAACTGGGGTGAATGGTCTGTTGTGACATCAATCACTGCTCACTGTGTATGTGCACATGGAACTCCGAGTGAAAAATCTAAAAACTGGGGGAATGGCCTATTGTGACATCAATCACTGCTCACTGTGTATGTAAACATGGAACTCAGAGGGAAAATTCTAAAAACTGGGGGAATGGCCTTGGAATCTTGAAGGAGGAGTTCTGGGGGGAGGGCTCCAAAACCAGGTAACTCCTGGATAATCCAACGGAGTGGACATTTCCTCATGAGATCAGCGACATTAAAAAGAATAAACCTGAATATGCTATAAAACCCTTTCCTGCCCATGGCACACAAAGCAATTATAGAGGCTTATGTCCATGCCTTAATAGTCCCATTTGTGCCACCATCTGGCTTGACCCATATAAATTGGCCATTAGGGATGAACAAAATATTTTGCTGCGTTTTTGCTAAGAGTTGGAAGCAGTACAGCAACCATATCCAGAGCAGGGGCAGTAATAAGCTTCATTTGTCCTTTAACATGAAGCTTTAGGGCCAGGGAAGCTGTAAAACTGCTTTCAACATGAAACATAATGGACCGCTCCAACGGTGCCATATAGTGTTGGTGTGACGTCTGTGCGCTGGGCGACTAATCTCCCCGGAACACTACATATGCCACCATCCTAATCAGGCATGGAATGCTGGCCTGTTATCCTTGGGACCTGGGGTTTTCTTGATAAAGGGTCTTTCCGTAATTTGGATCTCCATAGTTTAAATCTAGTAAAACGAAGAGCTCCGGTTGCCATCCCGTCGGCAATAGTTCAGGGTAGAGTCCTGCACGGGTCCATTTTTTGGGACACGTACCCGTACCCACATTCTTACCCGCTTGAACCCGATACCCAGCCTGCATGTACCTTATCCACAACCCCGACCCGCGACCCATTAAGAATCAGGAAGTGCTGTCATTGTAAACCGGAAGTGATGTCATTGGAAGTAGACATGACCAGAAAAAAGGAGTAAATATCGCTATTGAGAAGACCCACGGGCCCACAGAACCACCGACCACGTCTATACCGGCAACCAGAACTTCTATCCGCAGGTTTTTGCGGGTAACCCGCGGGTACCCGACCCACTGCAGAACTCTAGTTTGGGGAGATTAGTCGCCCCGACGGAGAGGAGATTTGTCAATGGGCGACTAATCTCCCCGAATTGTGAGCGTGTCTCTGCCCTAAAAGCTGGGGCTGTATGCACATATGTGTCCTATCATTATGCACTATAGGAAGAAATATAATTTGGGAGACAACTCACTGTTTTCAGGATTTTTGCATTACCCCTAATAGTCCATGAATGTGACTGTGACGCCCCCATTAACAGCCCTCGAGATCCATCCTTCATTCCCCCCCCACGGCTGAATCATTGAGCACCTGTGTTTACTGAGTTATGCACCAACTAATTATGGAAATACTTGGGCTTCCGGAACATTCCCGGAGCATGTGCTGCTATCTGTCTGTCTCATCCTCTGCCAGATCAAGTGCACAGGAAATACACATTTAAACAGGCTCAGGATCACTTTTCAACCTGTTACCTCCGGAGATTCGTTTCCGCAATGTAAACATGTCCTCATTAAATCATCGCTATTTGGGGATGTCGGGGGATCTCCGCCGCTTCTGCTCCACATTAGGACTGCGTTAAGGCGAATTCTTCCAGCACTGGATCGTGAATATCCTGATATATTGTCACTGGTACAGCAAGTCCAGAGAGAAATAAAAATTGATTTCCTTGGGGCAAACGTCCTGTATTTTGGTCATGTTTTTTTAAAAAAAAAAAATTTGTTAGTATACATGGAAAAAAAAAACCACCAAGACAAATTAAACTTTAACATCGCAAAGTGTTTATAAAAAAATAACTAGGGATGCACCGAATCCACTTTTTTGGATTCGGCCGAACCCCCGAATCCTTCATGAAAGATTCGGCCGAATACCGAACCTAATCATTTTTTACTTCCTTGTTTTCTGACAAAAAGTCACGCAATTTCCCTCCCCACCCCTAATTTGCATATGCAAATTTGGATTCGGTTCGGCCGGGCAGAAGGATTCGGCCGAATCCGAATCCTGCTGAAAAAGGCCGAATCCTGGCCGAATCCCGAACCGAATCCTGGATTCGGTGCATCCCTAAAAATAACTTACCGAAACTCCACTAGTACTCTTCAGAAAGTGATTGGGCGATCCATCGCGCAGCGCTCGATTTCTCCTCCACGTCTTCCTTATAGGAGATAGCCAGGGAAAAACCAAGACAAATTAAACTTTAAAACATAAAACATTTATTAAGAAATAACTGAAACTCCACTTCCGCTTGTCTTCAGAAAAGGCAACAGGGCGACGATCTATCGTGCGGCGCTCGATTTTACCTCCCTGGCTATCTCCTATAAGGAGGAAGGAAGGCAGGAAGGAGAAATCGAGCGCCACGCGATGGATCACGATCTCCTTTTCTGGAGAGGAGCACAAGCGGAGCTTAAGTAAGTTATTTCTAAATAAAGACTTTACGATTTTAATTTGTCTTGGTGTTTTTTTTTCAATGTATACTTACAATTTTTTATTTTTTTTTAAATTTGATTCTACTGGTCCTTTAAATCAATGCATGGATGCTAGGGTAATTTGGACCCTAGCAACCAGATGGCTGAAATTGCAAACTGGAGAGCTGCTGAATAAAAAGCTAAATATCTCAAAAACCACAAATAATAAAAAATGAAAACCAATTGCAAATTGTCTCAGAATATCACTCTTTATTATACTACAATTTTTTAAGGTAGTCAGTGTACCCCCATGTTCAACATGAGGGAAATAAATAGGGCTTCTTATGATTATACTTTTTAAATGCTGTTTTAATAAAAATCTAATCTAAACAGAAAGAATATAGACTGAAGTTACTCCATGTTTTTAGCCTCCTGGTTTTTCTGTAGGGTCGCCACTATTGCTGGAACTAAAACCTGGATAGATGGGCCTGGACAATGATGTTTGGGGGGTGGAACATTTGTGTTGGGGGCAGGGTGACTTCACGTGGGCTCGACTGGTCAGATTTTTTGTCTGGTTTTACAATGCTAAAAATATCTTGAAATGGACAGCTCCCTGAAAACCGTATTGTCCGAACTGGACACGTGGGGTAGATTATCCGGGGACCATGGAACAGATAACCCCCTGCATAATGGCCTTCAGCTCATCTGTAAGGCCGAAACAAAGGGGTGGCGGGTCGGGGTTGTTTATACAGAGCTCATTATTTCTAGTTAAACTAGTTACAGGGTACAAGTACATGTGAAAGCAGAACAATGTTCTGTTACGGTTTTATAATAAAGAAGGTTATTTCTTAATTTTCTATGAAACTTTTGCCAACAGATTTATGAAAGTATTTGGATGAGGTTAGGGCTCAGTTAATAAAGGCCGGCACATACCGTTCATAGCAGTGTGGCTACACCCAGATGCTGCTGAACTACAGCTTTCAGAATATTACAGTGTTGCAGCATGATGGTAATCCCACAAATTAAAGGGATACTGTCATGGGAAAAAAATTTTTTTTCAAAACACATCGGTTAATAGTGCTGCTCCAGCAGAATTCTGCACTGAAATCCATTTCTCAAAAGAGCAAACAGATTTTTTTATATTCAATTTCGAAATCTGACATGGGGCTAGACATTTTGTCAATTTCCCAGCTGCCCCTGGTCATGTGACTTGTGCCTGCACTTCAGGAGAGAAATGCTTTCTGGCAGGCTGCTGTTTTTCCTTCTCAATGTAACTGAATGTGTCTCAGTGAGACATGGGTTTTTACTATTGAGTGTTGTTCTTAGATCTACCAGGCAGCTGTTATCTTGTGTTAGCCCCATGTCAGATTTCAAAATTGAATATAAAAAAAATCTGTTTGCTCTTTTGAGAAATGGATTTCAGTGCAGCATTCTGCTGGAGCAGCTCTATTAACTGATTCATTTTGAAAAAAATGTTTTTTCCCATGACAGTATCCCTTTAAGTAGTGGATTCTTAAAGCTGCACAGTGCAATACAAACTTTAAATGGTTACATATTCCATAAAATGATCCCATAGTCATCAATATTCTCTGCTTTTATTTTCTTAAAGGAGACATATAGGATAAATGAAAAAAAAACAATTTTGTAGGCAATTATAAGTAATATATGGTGTTGCTTTTACATGGTGTAAAAAATTAAT
This sequence comes from Xenopus petersii, assembly GCA_038501925.1. NCBI lineage: Eukaryota > Metazoa > Chordata > Amphibia > Anura > Pipidae > Xenopus > Xenopus petersii. Next base: position 131,098,290 of record CM076684.1, read on the forward strand.
CTTTATCTTTTAAAATAGCCCCTTTATTAGAGCTCCCTATAGAATCTATATAGTATAGATGTTCTCTGGTTCCTGTCCCTGTTTCAAAGGAGGGGTGGTCATGTCCTAATGGTCCCTGCCAGAAGCACATTATGAGAGGGAGAGCCAATCACAGCCCTGCAGTCACACAAGCACAGACAGGCTTCAGTTCCTTATCAGGTCCTGCTTGCTGCTGATTGGTTCCTTTCCTACGGTGCAGTGAGCTAAATGCACAGCCTGGAAATTCAGGGAGTGGAAGAGAAGGGAGGGATTATTAGGGTTTTTGCAGAAATATTTAATAAATCAGCCTGAAACACTACATTTTTAAGCACAATTCTTCTATAGATAAATGAGTATAATGCACTGGTACATTCTTATTTTTTCAGCAAAGGGGTTATTTACTAAACTCAGAATGCAAAAAATCACGAAAAATGTGTGATTTCTTTTTTTATAAAATCGGATTTTTTATAAAATCAAATTTTTAAAAAAAAAACTCGTTTTTTTCGAAATTTATTAAACCCCGCAGATGGAAAAGTCAGAATCTGAAAATCCGGCATCTCAGACCTGTGAAATGGTGAAATGGTTTATAGTAGTTATAGCTATAGCTTTACTCTACCCTGCTGTTGTCCTTCTGGCAATCATTTAGATGCAATTCATTTGCCTATGGGTCACGTTAGTTAAAGACAGCTTTGAGAACATCTCATTTAGTAAAGAGCTAATAAATTGCAGACATGGGCTATGAATTGGCCGTGCTGTGGAGCTCAGGCTGCCAGCTGAGTCAGTACATTGTACAGCGGATCAAAGAACTGAGCAGAGTTCTGCTGAGATGCACAGGAGATAAGCCAATGGCCGCTCCCGGCCCAGGAAGCCCCGTTCTTCATGATGATTCTATTCTGGGGCTCCTTACAGTCACCCTGTCATGCCTTTAAGTGGTGTAACTATAATTAAACAGACCATGGTGGGCTCTGGGGAGAGGGCTGAGGGCCCCTGACCTGGAATGGATTCATTTTCCACCGTTGCACCTACCTTACTGCCCCACCAAGTGGTCGAACTGGTGAGTAATGATGAGCGGATCATACATTTCTCAACCCCAACCCAACCTTGACCCATGACTCCCTCATATATGGACAAGATCAGCCACCTCAGGTTTGGGGTCAACACTAACAACACCAAAGTGGAGGGACCCTGCTTGAAGTTTTACCCATCCACACCTGGGACTTGTCCTGCAGGTTCAGGCAGGGTTGTACTGGGGGGCCCACTGGGGTTGCTGCTTCAGGGCCCCCACAAATCCCCCGGGGCCCCCCGCCCCAGCAGTGAAGATATGTTAGACACCTCAGGCCACCCTCCCTGCCGTAACCCCTCTGAGATGTCCGCGCCGTTCCTCAGACCCCATTGCACATGTCCGTGTTGCTTTTGGACAAAGGAATTTTGTAGACAAGTGGTAGAGTTTCGGGACTCACAGGTCTAGAAAATTAATTTGTTCAGAAGCAACACAGACATGCGCAGTGGGATCTAAGGAACATCTCGAACATCTTAGCATACACGGGGGGATAGGCACATGCGAAGGAGACGCCAAAGACACCCCAGCACACATTGCGGGAGAATCGCTCCCAAAAAAGGAACACCGCAGACATCCCAGCGCATTGTGGGCGAGATAGGCTTTAAGTGGAAATATTGTAAGTGCAATATATTTTTATTATTAAAGTACTGCAAAACGCTTTCCGCACATTCTACTCTTTGTTGTCCAAAGGAAGGATTTGGGGAACAAATGCATCCTTGATATGTGAGATACATTTCTGGCCTTCTGTGAGTATAAACAAACACCAGAAACAGGGTTAAACAGTGTGGGTATTCACCTATCCTAAAAAAAAAGGATGCGACGCAGCATGTTGCATTTCACCTGCGTTCAGCGCATACATGCGTCTGTGTGAGTACAGCCCCCTTGAATAATTGAGTGCGTCTACTCCTGCGATCCCCTGCGGCTGAACGAAAGAAAGCGCAGCGCAGGAAAACCTTACTAATGAACACAGTGCACAATTCTGATGGTGTATATATGAAATTAATTTCACCCTCACCTAATTTCAGGTCTGAGGTGGGGAACATTACACTGATGATTGTGTGAATGGAATCACCTTCAGGTGTAATTTTACAAAGAACGCTGCACTATATTTTTCTTGTTTTTTTATCTCCATTTTACTTTTTTCGAGGTACGATCAGTAGCATTTTTAGAACATTGTCGATAATAGGTGGTAGAGCGGGCCCCAAAAAATGGTTTTGCTGGGGGGCAGCTGACTTGAGTTATACACAGTCATGTTACCTTAGTAATTTGTGATTGTCTGTTCAAATAACCTCTGTAAGCTTTTAGCAAGTTCTAGTAAGGGGGCACAAGAACAATGATCCCCAACCAGTGGCCCGTGAGCAGCATGTTCCTCACCAACCTGTTGGATGTTGCTCCCAGTGGCTTCAAAGGATGTGAACATTATTGAATTCCAGGCTTGGAGGCAAGTTTTGGTTCAGAAAAATCATATATTCTGCCAAACAGAGCCTACTGTATGCTGCCAGTCCACATAGGGGCTACAAATAGTCAATCACAACCCATAATTGGCACCCTAGGAACTTTTAGTATGCTTGTGTTGCTCTCATGTGGCTTATGGGTAAAAAAGGTTGGGGATCCCTGTGCTAGAATGAGCCTTAAGTTTGCCATACACGGGCAGAGTAAAGCTGTCGCTATTGGTCCTTTAGACTGAATCGTCAGCTTATCTGCCCGTGTGTAGGAGTTCACGACAGGGAATCTGCCAGATTTCGATCTGTTAAGTTTGATTTTTTTTTCCACGATCCAGGACCGCATCGGCTAGTAGCCCATTCGTAGCATTGTAATCCGATCCCAAGGGCTAAACGTTCCGATTCACCCCTGATATCGCCCAGCCATTAGTGTAACCCATATCGGGTTAAGATACGTTCATTTGGCGACCTCTCCAAATGAACAGATCTATAGTGTATGGCCACCTTAAATCAGGAATTATTCTTCATTCCTTCCATAACTATGGTATTCAGTCTTTGGGACATCACAACCAAGAGGTACAGCTGACATAAAATTGCTTCTCGTATTAATGAGGGTCCCTACTGACTAATGACATATAATTACATATTTTTTTAAAAAAAATCTCAATCTTTTTTTCCAAATATTTTCTAATTCCTGTTAAACCAGGGTGTGATTATCAGTAAATGGTGCGTATACAGAAAATGCGGAAGACTCAATCCGGGACTGCATTGCTAATCTTGTTAATATCTATACATTTCTCTTCGTGCCAATGCAATCAGTGGAATTAGTATCTAGGCAGCCTCTGGGTTTGCCAGAAACATTTATCTGCCTTTTATTTTGCTCTGACATAAATCCATATTCCACATTATGAAGTTTATCTGCTACAAATTCAACTGATGGAGATCGTTCTCACATCTCACTTACTGGTATGCCGAGGGCTCTTACATGTGAATAAGGGTTGGGAATTATTATTATTATAGGGGTGGTTCACTCTTAGGTTATCTTTTAGTTTGTTATAGAATAGACAATTCTAAGCAACTTTTCAGTTGGTCGTCATTATCTATTTTTTGTATTTTTATAATTATTTGCCTTCTTCTTTTGACTATTTCCAGCTTTACAATGGGGGTCACTGACCCCATCTAAAAAATAAATACTCTGTAAGGCTACAAATGAATTGTTATTGGTACTTTTCTATTCAGGCCTCTCCTATTCATAAACCAGTCTCTTATTCAAATCAATGCATGGTGGCTAGGGGAATTTGGACCCTAGCAACCAGACTGCTGGAAATGCAAACTGGAGAGTTGCTGAATAGAAAGTTAAATAACTCAAAAACCACCAATAATAAAAAAAAATGAAATTGCAAATTGCCTCTCTACATCAGGGGTCCCCAACCTTTGTTACCCGTGAGCCACATTCAAAAATAAAGAGAGTTTGGGAGCAACACAAACATGCAAAAACCGCCCGGTGAGCCAAATAAGGACTGTGATTGGCTGTTAGTCCTTATTTGGAATGCCAGCCTACAGGAGGCTCTCTTTTGCACTACTCTTGGTTTTCATGCAACTTGAACTTGCCTCCAAGCCTGCAATTCTAAAATAAGCATCTGCTTTGAGACCACTAGGAGTAACATCCAAGGGGTTGGAGAGCAACATGTTTCTCTGGTTGGGGGATCACTGCTCTACATCCTACTAAAAGCTAATTTAAAGGTGAACAGCCCCTTTAAAAGCCATAAAATGTGCACCCCCTCAGTGGTTATACCTTTCCATCTCCTTTCAATGGAACCAGGCCCCTAGTTAAAAACCATGATAAACAGCTCAAACTATTATTCATCCTGTACTAGGTAGTGTTGTGCTGGCATCTGCCAAATCCAGACTTATATATAGAGTTTTGGGTTGCCACCTTTTGGGCCCTCTAACGCCAGACGCAAATGGACGGGCCATGATGAAATGGGGGCGCGGCATGACGTCAGGTGATTGGCCGATCATAGGGAATCCTGCCTGATTTTCCTAATTTGGAAAACCATGCAGACAGTTTTGAATCTGGACAGCCCTTCTCAAAAAAAAAAACAAAAAAAAAAAACGGACTGTCCAGGTCAAAACCGGACAGGTAACAACCCTAATAAACGTATAGATTGCCAGACGGTGAAGTATCATTTATCAATTTTCCTTTGCACCCTCGTACAATGGCAGTGGCTGTTACACCACTGCACCCGACTCATGGGGGCACATTTACCTAGGGTCGAATATCGAGGGTTAATTAATCGAAGTCGAAGAATTTACCGTGATTCGAAGGATTTTAATCCATCGATCAAAGGATATTCCTTTGATCAGAAAATTGTTTGGAAGCCTATGGGGACCTTCCTCATAGGCTAACATTGGCCTCGGTAGGTTTTAGGTGGCGAACTAGGGGGTCGAAGAATTTTTTAAAGAGACAGTACTTCGACTATCGAATAGTCGAACGATTTTTAGTTCGAACCATTCGATTCGAAGGTCGTAGTCGAAGGTCGAAGTAGCCCATTCGATGGAAATTCGAAATATTATTCCTCTATTCCTTCACTCGAGCTAAGCAAATGGGCCCCCTGGTATTGTACATGGTGGTGTTCGGCTTGTGTGCACCGTTAGTGATGTGCGAACAAATTTGCAGGAATTTCCACGGTTCGCCACCGGCGAATAAATCTGCAAAACTGCTGCCAAAAAAAAAATTCGCCAGTGTCAAAAAATTTTGGATGTGCGTTGGAAAAGTCACTCGCGTCAAAACCATTGTGCGTCAACATTATTTGGATGCCCATTGACTTTAACGCCGCCTTCAAAATTGACGCAGGCGTCAAAATTCACGTTCAGCTAGATTTTCTGCAAAGTGAAACAGGACAAATTCACTATGCACTGCTGCTTACCCATATAACCCCCACTCTTCTGATAAGAAGTCCCAGTGCTGACATTGCTTCCATGGACAGATTTGAACTCAGCACTGAGTGTTCCTGCTGAGAACATGTGATTTTAGAAGTAGTATCCAGATACTTTCGTCCATATCATGTGCCTGGATAGTCCTGGCCTATAGATTGAATAGGTAGATTCTACCCATATGCCTGTCTGAAAACTGAAGAAATGATTTAGTAGTCCTTAGCTAAGCTTCCGCCAGGCTGGGGGGAACATTAGGCAATGCAGAAGGCAATATCCCGTCCATATTTACAAGGTCAGCAATGGCTGAACTTGTGGCCCCGCATGCCTCGCATGACTTGATGTGTGAATAACATGATACCTTCTAAACGCAAGTCGTTTAATCTCAGCTTTCCTTCTACAGTGAAATCGCTCAGGCTTTTTTCAGCTCTGCAGCAGGAAATTACACCGTCCCGCTTTTTTTAAAAGGCCGATACCTTATTGTCTGAGTTTCGGAAGAAATCGTTATTTATACTGACTGCTCGCAATCCATTTTAAAAGAGGAAAGTGGCTGTAACCAGTAGTTATTGTAGCTCTAAAACGTCTCCTGTGAATTTATGGGAATTTCAATTATTATTGTCGTATAATCAGCTCCAGGCTTGTTTGTATCATAATGAGATAATATGGCTAGAATGTAATGTTCCCTTTGTACGTGTTGTTCTTTTTGAAAATTGTATAAAATAAGAGGCTTCTATTTCATAGGGACAGAAAAAAACCCGCGGCTCTATCCAAAAGGTAGATGCTCCCAATTTCCAATAAAAAAACCAAAGCTCACCCGGCATTTAAATTGACCTGAGTGCATGCCCCCAGGTCCGTCGCTTAAGGGTGTAGCATTCTCTACAAATGTATTCAAGCAATGTTGTTTCACACTCACCAATGAAGAAAGGTGGCCCAGGTGCAGAGCCCCAAACCCATAGCTTGGGGTGAGATGCAAAGAAATAGATGAATAGGCATGCACTTCTGCGACCCACCAGGTTGGATAAACATTTTTTTGATCTTTAGTCCATAGGTTAAAATCAAATGTCCTAACGCGTTTTGTATCTAGAGATACATAATCATAGTGATTACATATCTCTAGATACGAAACCAGGGGCGGAACTACCGGGGGGAGCAGGGGGTGCGAGCGGGCCAGGGCCCCCCGGCAGTCCACCCGCTGCATGTTCCCCAGCCAGTTCCGGGTGTACGGAGGGGGGCGGGGGGGCTGCGCGTCCTGTGCCAGGGCCCAACCCCCTCTAGTTCCGTTTCTGTATGAAACGCGTTAGGACATTTGATTTTAACCTATGGAATAAAGATCAAAAAATTTTTATCCAACCTGGTGTGTCGCAGGAGTGCGTTACTCTCACAAATGTTAGGCACACCCAAGTGATTGTATTTACGTACCTGAAACTCCAGTCCGGTGCTCCTTTTTGGCAAAAAACGGCACCAGCCTGGGGTTATTCCAGTGAGCACCACAAAGCGATCCTCTTCCGGCTTCTTGAAATGTCCCGACTTTCTCTTTGATTTCCGGCACTGAACAGCCAGAAAAAGAAACATAGTTTCTATTTTAATTGGTGTTTGGCAGAGAGCCCAGAATACATGGCAGGCGCATGCTACTTTTGTAACAATTTAAGATAAGCAAAGATACAATTGTAACAATTTAAGATAAGCAGGACTCTTTCGGGGAAACTGTGACTTGCAGCTAAAAGGGCAATTCACCTTCATTAGCAAAACTGTAACAACACAGAAGAACCACAGAAATGACCAGCCAAATTTTCCAAAATGAACATGGTAATTAGGGGGTGTGGTCACAAAAATTGGGCAAAGTCAAAACAATTTTGTTCCTTTTTCTATTTCCAAAATGTTGGGAGGTATGATGGTAGGCAGAAGAGAAACACTGGTGGTAGGGGGCCCAGGGGGTTGGGGTAGGTATGTACTTCTTATACATGTCTACACCTAGTTGTGGCCCTTCTGCAACTCTGGTGAGCCTTTGAGTTGGTGAACGGGGAGCGGGAAGCAGATTTCAGTGGCTTTAATGTGACTTGTAAATGTAATTGCTATTGAAAGCATCGTTTTGCCTGTCCCCTTTCTTTTTTTCACTGCAGAACTCCTCCAGGCTTAGTAATCAATTGGCTTCTGCTACATTGTTTCTGGAGTTAGAACCACTAGTGCAGAGAATATAAACAGACAGATACCACTTTCATTAGCGAATAAATGTCCAAATAACTTTAAAATTTCAATCAATGTATACTGGAAACTTGCTTAGAATATTCTTTCCTTAGACTAATGACAGTTTTCAGAGGGTTTGGTGCAGTTTTTTCCCTTCCCCGAGCTGTGGCACAGCGATTTGCAACCTGTAATTCACAATGCCACGGATTAAATACTTATTTCTTGGAAATAATTGTTAGAAAGTCAGAACGTTCTGCTTGTAACCCACTTATAACTCCCACACCCAGTGTGCATGCAGCTGTGCATTAAATCCATGCCTATACTATGATTGGGGCTGACAGTTTATTTCTGAGCTGCGGTCATAAAAAATAATTTTGCCGCCAGCAAATTTTCGCTACAAGTTTGTGAATTTATTCGCCGGCGGCGAAATGCGCTGCGAAGTCGCACCAATCACTAGCTTTGTAAAATATATTAGTCTTTTCTTAATCTTTTTATTATTAAAGGAGTTGTTCACCTTTAAATATAACTTTTAGTATGATGTAGAAAATGATATTCTAAGACAGTTTGCAGTTGGTTTTCATTTTTTATTATTTGTGGGTTTTTTTTAGCTTTTTATTCAGCCGCTTGGGCTGGTTGGAATTCCCCTAGCAACCATGCATTGATTTGAATAAGAGACTGGAATATGAATAGGAGAGGCCTGAATAGAAAGAGGAGTAATAAAAAGTAACAATAACAATACATTTATTGTCCTACAGAGCATTTGTTTTTGGGGCCAGTGACCCCCATTTGAAAGATGGAAAGATTTTGAAGAAGGAAAATAATTAAAAAACTATAACAAATAGAAAACTATAAAAGAGAGACCAATTGAAAAGTTGCTTAGAACAAGCCATTCTTTAACATACTAAAAGCTAACTTAAAGGTGAACCACCCCTTTTCAGTGGATCTACTAACACTAACACTTTCCTTCAATCAAGGTTTACTGGACTACATACCCCACTGACCTTGGGGTTTCTGGATAACGGGTCTTTCCATAATTAGGATCTTTATACATTACGTCTACTAGAAAATCATGTAAACATTAAATAAACCCAATCGGCTGGTTTTGCTTCCAATAAGGATTAATTATATCTTAGTTGGGATCAAGTTCAATGTACTGATTTATTATTACAATGAAAAAGGGAATTTTTTTAAAAAATTTGGATTATTTGGATAAAATGGAGTCTACACGACAAACTCCCATTTCTCCTCCCACCTCTCCAAAGCTTAGTGATTAAATCTTAAAGGGGTGGTTCACCTTTCAGTTAACTTTTAGTATGTTATAGAGGCCACGTCTAAGCAACTTTTTTCATTTGGTCTTCATTCTTTTCTTTACTTAGTTTTTTAATTATTTGCCTTTTTCTTTTGTCTCTTTCCAGCTTTCAAATGGGGGTCACTGACCCCATATAACAAATAAATGCTCTCTAAATCTACAAATTTATTGTTATTTATACTTTTTATGACGCATCTTTCTATTCAGGCCTCTCCTATTTATATTCCAGTCTTATATTCAAATCAGTGCATGGTTGCTAGGATAATTTGGACTGTAGCAACCAGATTGCTAAAATAGCAACCTGGAGAGCTGCTGAATAACTCAAAAAAACACAAACAATAAATAATGAAAACAAATTGCAAAACGTCTCAGAATATCCTCACCTACATCATGCTAAAAGTTGATTGAAAGGTGAACAACCCCTTTAATTACAAATGGGGGAACTAGTCGAAATTCAGCTCTTAAAGGTACTAGGAGCAGGTATTTTTCACCCCAGATGAAATGCCACCTCCTTGGAAAAAAAGCCCCTGCATTTGGAGAATCCATAAAACATATTCCCCCTTGGCCTTTCCTGTTCTGCTTTGCGCTGTGCATGTGCCGTAAGGGAGAGAAGGAGATGGGAGGATTATGTTGCACGTCTGGGAGCCAGCAGAGCAAATTGTTGAATCATGTGCATTAGATGCCAAGATGGCTCGGCCCCTTCCCACACTTCCATTATGTGCTCATTGTGCTCAGCACCTTCTGTGGGTGGGGGGGGAATCGGCAAAATCAGAGCCTGGCACGCAGTTCTATCCTATGGGACCAAAGATGGATTTTCTCAGAATATCCCCCAGGGCTTATTTATGTGTTTACACTTCCAGCACCAAGTGTCATTGGAAGCAGATCTCCTCCCTATACAGGAGCCATCAGAAAATCCCAACGAAAGCAATTGAAACAAAGAACCACCGGCACTGTTGTTTTATGGAGCAATTTAATTGGACTCCAATGCAAAAGGAAGGTATGGGAAGAAAAGCAGATTTTACCATGAGTTTATGGCACATTTCTGCTCTTAAACCAGAACTTTGTGCCGCCATATTTTCCCCGCTCCCAAACATCTCTTGTGTGACTGTAGCTGGGCCCATGTGCTGTACATTGGGTTGCCATCTGATTAAAATATAATATCCATTCTGGGCATAAACAGGGCAGAGTGTTGATTGTAAAGGGTGGCCTTTAAGGGGGCGTAGATAATGACTTAAATGGGTGGATCAGTTGGGATTTGGTGGGTAGGGTTTGAGCGCATGGGGTAAGCCAAGAGTATGGCTGATTCAGGGCAGAAGTGGGTGAGCTGAGGGCAGAACGATCGGAAATTACAGATATGGGACCTGGGCTTTTATCCAGATGTTTCCATAATTTGGATCTTCATACCTTATGTTTACTAGAAAATCATGTGAACAGAAAATAAACCCAATAGGATCAGCGCCAGATTGGGGCAAAATCCTATTTGGCGCAAATCCACCTCCCCCGCCTCATTTGTGCGCATGCGCAACCTTTTGCCGGTGTGACTGGTGTCAGGGAGGAAGCGCAGGGAGTCAACAGGCCCTCAAAGAGCTTTCAAACTGGGCACTAATGGGTCTAGGAAAGTAAAAATGTATTGTCCCTAGATCTCACCCTACCTGGCCTTCATGTGGAACCCCCTACTGCCAAGGCTTTAGAACCCCCAAAAGTTTGAGAGCCACTAGTTGAAAGCATAAAATCAGGCCAGTGATAAAAGTTCTTATTTCTGTAAATGAACAAGTCTGTATGTTATTACCACTAATCAAACCAACGAGACAGATTTGGTTGTTATATTCTCATTAGGAATTAGATCTGTAGCACCTGCAGTCACCAGCTTGACATGACTTTGTAGATGAAAAGCACGTCAGCCTTTTAAGTTAAAAGCCGTTATCAGATTATGCCAATCAACTGGCACAGCCTCTCTGCCACATAAAAAAGCACTGCAACATTTGTTATGCCCATTGTGTTACATAACCTGCTTGTAATTTGCATCACATGGAGGCAGGAGAAAATGCATAATGACTGGGTGAGGTTAATATGCTTCATCAGTCGGTTAGACCAGCAGGGCTGTGTACAATCAGGGATAAAACAAGGGGTAGGCACTAGGCAGGATCTAGAACAAGGGGTAGACAGGAACTAGAACTAGGGATAGGCATGATCTAGAACAATGGGTAGACATGATCTAGAACAACGAGTAGACATGATCCAGAACATTGTGTAGGCAGGATCCAGAACAACCAGTAAGCATACTCTGGAACAAGGGGTATACATGATCTAAAACAATGGGTAGGTATGATCTACAACACTAGGTGCATATTGTCTAGAACAATTGATGTGCATGGTCCAGAACAACGGGTAGACATGATTCAGAACAGCGCTTGGCTAGGTATGATCTAGAATGCTGGTCTAGAACAAGGGGTAAACATGATTTAGAACACTTGGTGAGTGGTAATAACATAGCAAGATCTAGACCAATGGGTAGACCGGATCTGGAACAATGGGTATGCATGATCTAGAACAAGGGGTAGGCATGATATAGAACAATGGGTAGGCAGGATTGACAGCAGTGAGATGCAGTGGGGGGGGGTGAGTGAGTGGTGGGTCCTGGGGTACCAGGCCAAGTAGCAAAGCCTTGGCTGCCAATTCTACTAAACTGGCACTGCCAACAAAGATTGATCTGCCCTATAACATACAGTTATGTCACACACCCATAAACTGGCCAGTCCAAAATTTTAATTACAAAATTAAATACTAAATAGGGGGTTGTGGGAGCACTCCAAGGCTAAGTTAAAATACAATGGAAGTTAATCAATGCACATTCCCTGGTCCCGTCTCAAGTAATTCAGTATATATATATATATATATATATATATATATATATATATATATATATGCGAAAGTGCACGTATTTACAAAAACAGGGGTTACAAAGTTATGATCATAAAGTAGATAAGCCGCTCCAAATCTTGCCCACTTTTTCTTAAGCCCATCTTTTTTGGTGTCTGCAATTTGTGACTGCCCCATGGAAATTGAGGAAGCCCTGGTTGGCTTCAGACCCTCCAGTCCTATAGTGACTGCAACCTGCATGGGCCAGAAGTACCTTTCTACCTTTCTAGGGTAATTTGGACCCTAGCAACCAGATTGCTGAAATTGCAAACTGGAGAGCTGCTGAATAAAAAAAGCCAAATACCTCAAAAACCACAAATAATAAAAAATGAAACCGAATTACAAATTGTCCCAGAATATCGCTCCCTACATCATACTAAAAGTTAATTGAAATAGCCCCTCATTAACCTTACCCAAACACTGAAACACTCGCACAGATCCTCATTACTGAAGGGTGATCCGAGGAGCTTGCACACTTACATCTGTGCTCTCACAGACGCTGTCATGGAAGATGATGCAGGGGGTGACTACGTTTATATTTAGAAAGTTGGCTGTGGCATTAAAGGCAGATTGGGCATGTTTGACAAGGTGCCACGGTACTTTCTCTAGCTGCCTGTTCCTGATGAGGGAGGCCTGCAGCGTGTTGGGTAGGGTTGGTGCCTTTGTTTCATAGCTGGGCATTGCGCCAACTGCTGCCCACGTCTCTTGCTAAATTGTGTTTACAAATGGCAAAGCGGCAGACGGAAACTTGTATTCTAGCACTGCCGCTACAGCTCTTGGCGATTTCCAACTCCCAGTGTCACCCGTTGTTTCTGGGAGTTGCAGTTCTCCAACAGCTGGAGGGCTTCAAATTGCTTTGCTATTCAGCCAACAGTTAGTTTGTACGAATAATGATGGAAATCATTTTTTGGAACCCACAACCCGCAATCCGCAACCCAGAGCCGAAACCCCATTCTTACCCGCATGGACCTGCTACCGACCCGCAAGTACCTTATCCGCAACCCAGACTCGCGACCCACTGACCATCAAGAATCAGGAAGTGCTGTCGTTGTAAACCGGAAGTGACATCATCGGAAGTAGACGTGACCAGAAAAAAGGAGTAAAAATCGCGATTGCGAAAACCCGCGACCCATTGAACCGCTGTCCCGCATCTATACCTGCACCTGGAACTTCTACCCGCAACCCGTAGGGTACCGCAGGTTTTTACAGGTAACCCGCCAGTACCCGACCTGCTGCAGGACTCTAGTAATATTCAGTGATTTGAATTGTGCCCTCGCCAACCTATGCACAGACTGGGTCACAGTTATACAGCCTTGCGCACAAGTTTTCGTACAGCAACGCTGCTCCCCGTCAAGCCCCTGAGGCCAATTATCAACAGAGGCGAATGCGATTCCCATACAAGATGAGATATGAAATATTCAGTGGGTGAGAGTATTCGAGGTGTCATTGCTTTGAATGTCTCTTACCAACTAACTGGCAAAATAGCTCCCGTATGTCAGAGCAGATCTAATCATCCGGATAAGGAGCCCTGTGATCTCTGCCGGGTAAACAGCTAAAAAAAAAAAGCCCTAAATTCAGCATGTAATTTTTATGAATTCTTCATCGTCGGCAAGGAAATGTGTCTCTTCTGCTCTTAAGGTTGAATGTTGTTCGTTAAAGGGCCACAGGTTATTCTTCTTCATTTTCCCATTGTATGTGCTGGATATATTACGAGGCAAATTAATTGATGATGCATTTTCCCTGGCTTCTGTACAGGTATTCATTGATCTGATAGCAGATTCTGCTTTTCACAAGGCCTCCGTTGTTCTCTCTTCTCTGGCTTTTCACTAGTAAAGGCAAATTCAGAGTCGAAATAAAGTTCGGACTGGTCTCCCGGTGGGCCCTCCTGCTTCTAAACATTTGACCTATTTCGTGGTCATTCCCAATTTCTATGAGAATAAAGAGGCTAAATAGATGGAATAATAGGTTATAGTATGTAAAGAAAAAAGAGAATAGAGGTTGAGTGAGGAAAGGAAGAAAATAATACTTAGAGTAGGCCCCTGGTCTAAAGGTTTTTGGTAGGTATAAATGTAAGAACAGTCCCTTGTTGGGTCATGAGCCTTTAGGGCCCAGTTCAATTGGGGGACCCAGACTGATGGGAAATGGGTGAGGTTTCACAGATTTTGTCAGATTTCAGCAGAGATTGTGCAGATTGCTGCAGTCTTGATAGGGTCAAGGTCGTGGCCAAGTGGGGATATGGGATCCCACAAAGCAGGGTAAGCTGGTCTCAGGGGAAGGGGCCATATTGTAATTGAAAGGGCAGTAACAGTGATATAATGTCAGGAGGGTTCATTTACAACTGCAAGTGTAGTGTGCAAAATTTGGATGTGGATTTCAGTGAAAGGGAAGGAGATTCCCATTTGGAATCGGATGGATGGATGGGGGGCAGGATTGGTTGGGCATACAGAGCCCCAGGATTGCTTACTGCAGCCTCACTGGTACATATCACAACATCTAATGAGGTTTATTTGGGGATTAGTAGTTCAATAGCAGTTGGTCATCTATCAACAATGGGAAAGGGAAGGGACCAGTCTGTTTAATCAGATGAAGTGAGAGTGTGTTATTGCTGGGTCTCCTGCCCTAAATAGCTCACAGCAGGGTGTTTGGGATCTCCGGGCCCCTGTCCTGTTTTGCTCTTAGCCAGTAATGCATAGAATATATGTGGGCATAAATTAAGCCCTGGTGCATTCACAAGAAAGGGCAGAGAAATTTTGTGGATGGGTTGGTATAATCATAACAAGTTCTAGCAGGGGCGTAACTACAGAGGAAGCAGACCCTGCGGCTGCAGGGGGGCCCAGGAGGTATAGGGGCCCCATGAGGCCCTAATTAATGAGCAATTTCAATATATATTGGTAAAAAAGGGCAATTTGTGGTTATGTTGGGGGCCATAAAATGAATTTGCGGTGGGGCCCAGTAATATCTAGTTACGCCACCGAGTTCTAGCATACCTCCCAACATTTTGGAAACAGAAAGAGGGACAAAGATTTGCCGTGGGGAGCACGGAAATATTTTTGACCATGCCCATTTTTGTGACCACACCCCCTAATTGCCATGTCCATTTTACAAAATTTGGCAGGTTATAAAAGTTTAAAACACATTTCTATGGTTTTATATGTTATTACAGTTTTGCTAATGAAGGTGAATTGCCCTTTAAGCTGTGAGTCTTTGTTCTTATCTAAAACTGTTACAAAAGTATCTTAAGTATGTGTTCTTTGCTCTCTGACAAAAGCCAATTAAGTTAGAAACTTAATCTTTTTCTGGCTGTTCAGTGCAGCAGATCAAAGAGAAACTTGGGAAATAGTACAAATCTGGGACTGCGGGTTGAGCTGTCAAAAGCGGGACTGTCCCACTCAAAACAGGACAGTTGGGACATATGGTTCTAGGGTGGAATAGCCGGCCCTGACCAACCATAGGGGCAAAAAGAAAAAAAAAAAGGCACTGTATTATTGTTCTTAGTACATGCTAATACAGATCTGTTATCCGGAAACACATTATCCAGAGAGCTCTGCATTATGGAAAGACCATCTCACGTTCACTCCATTTTATTCAAATAATCCAGATTTTTAATAAAACAGTATCTTGTACTTGATCCAACTAAAATATAATAAATCCTTATTGGAAGCAAAACCGGCCTATTGGGTTTATTTAATGTTTACATGATTTTCTAATAGACTTAAGGTATTTTTATGGAACGATTCCTTATCTGGAAAACCCCAGATCCCAAGCATTCTGGATAGCGGGTCTTGTACCTGAACCTAGTTGCCCGTGCCTCTTCCAGAAGACTCCCTTCAACTTGAACTTCAGCTGTTCTAACTTAAGAGATACTGACACCAGAAATTAAACTCTTTATTTACATCTGTCATAATATTGCCTTTGAAAGCAACTTATAATTTGCACAATGCTTTTACATTACCTGTCTGATGCCCCATGTTCCTGTATGAGGGGGCTGCCATATTGCAGCAGGAGTCCGTTAGCATTAGAAACTAACGGACAGGCTGAGATGGGACAGTCAAGTTGGCAAAACAGTCAGGTTTAACTTCAACTAACAATTACTTACATAAGCAAACCTCTCAGCAAAAAACAATTAACATGACCTATAGGTAACTTAATGTACATTCATATTTTAAAAAGTAGTTTTTTAGTGTCAGTATCACTTTAACTCTCACATGTCCCAATATTCACTAGGTCCGTCAAATCATGGACCCCAAAAAAATAGATTTAATCTGTAGCCAGTGTCGGACTGGGGTGCCAGGGGCCCACCAGAAAACCTTAAGCCGAGGGCCCACTTTTCAAACTATTATACTTCCTTTCCTCACTCAACCTCTTTATTCTCCTAGTTTCTTTTCTCTACATCCTATACTCCATTCTTCCATGTAAGCCTCTTCCTGTTCCCATAAAGAAATAGAGGATGACCATGAAATAGGCCAAATAGTTAGAAACAAAAGGCCCACTGACATCTGGGCCCACCGGGAGTTTTCCTGGTATCCCGGTGGGCCAGTCCAACACTGACTGCAGCATCAGACCCACAAAGCTACACCCTTATCCCCAGTGATATGTATTTTGCATCAGTCACATCTGCTCCATCTGTTGCTCCATTGAGATATGTCTTTTCCCAGAACAGCTTTATTTGGTCAAGTCAAAGTCAACAGAAAGTCAAACAGAAGGTTTTTTTTTTAGTATTGTGACGCTTCACGTTCTGTACAGAATGCCGTAATTGACTTTTATTCATAACCTCTTTGTCCTGTGTTGAGAGCAAAGCACAGTGAGTGAGTCTGACTGAGCAGAGAGATAATAGAAAATGATGTGCGATTATGAGACTGGCATAGTAAATACCCCCCATTACGACTAGGGTTGCCACCTGGCCTGTAAAAATGATGGTTGATCCCAATGTTATTACCTTAATAGGGAAAAAAGAGAAATATATAGGAAGGCCAGTATTTTTTTCCAGAAAAGTTGGCAACCCTAATTACGAGTTGTAATCCTACTTTCTGTTCTGTTAGCAGTTCCTGAGATCCATAGACCTCCCATCAATGAGTGGTTCCCTCAGTAACTTATTAGCTCTACCAGAACCTATAATGCCGTTTAGGTTTTAAAAGCTAGAAAATAATAATTGAATGCCTTTAACTACCATCCAATGACAGCAAGACCCAAGAATGATTCTTATTGGAGTATTATTTTGCATTAATTAGGCTACTGGACCTCCCCTCATTGGAGAGTACTGTCTTAAAGGGGATATAAATGCTGTCTGCTTATCCAAACTTTGCCTAGAATAAGATTTATTGGGGTACAGTTTTATGGAGGGTACTGATCCCCTTAGATTGCTGTGTGTGCGGTGTGTTAAAGTAGATCCATTGTTCTGACTGGTTCTGAAGAGATAATCACTTTTCTGTGAAGTCGACTGCTTGGTGCGGCTCCGACAGGGTTTCATCTTGTGTACGAATGTTTGCAAGTATGGTAACTGCCACAGGAGCTCCGAGCCTGGCATCTGAATTCAGCAAATGGCCCCTTGGTAATGTAAGAGCTAATTTTAGTTATTGGGTCGTTTGGACTCTGGGAAGGTTGAGCATAGAGGACTGGTAGGACTGGGGTATGTTAAATACTCTGTACACACACATTGTTGGAGGGGGATAAATTGCAGAAGGATTATAGAGGCAAGGGGTGCCCAGAGCATGGCAGATCATAAATGGACAGGGGTGAATATATGACCAGAGAGAGATGTGAAGCAGCAAATGTTGTGTGGCTTCATTTCAGGTACAGGTAACAGGGGCCGGTTATCCAGAATACTTGGGACCTAGGGTTTTCTGTAATTTGGATCTTCATGTGTTAAGCATACTAGAAAAAACCCGTTTTGCTTCCAATAAGGATTATATATATATATATATATATATACATATCTTAGTCAGGATCAAGTACAAGCCACTGTTTTATAATTAAAGAGAAAAAGGAAATCAATTTAAAACATTTGGATTATATGGATAAAATGGAGTCTATGGGAGACTGTCTTTCCGTAATTCAGAGCTTTTTGGAGCCCCCTCCCGCCGCGCACTGGAGCTGCCTGCATCCCCTTCTCCCAGCCAAAGGTAAGATGGCGGCTGCGGAGGGGGGTTTCCACGTAACTATAGAGGAAGCAGACCCTGCGGTGCTGGCCCCTTTGCTACCACTGGGTCTGCTTCCTCTCCTCACAGTTGTTGCCCGGGCAGCTTAGCGGAGCCTTCCACCTTCAAAGTTGGTTGCACCTGCAAAACTGCTGCACATTTGGTGTGCCCATCCCAGCATAAAGCTCATTATAACTAAATTGGTCCTTGGAGACAAGGATGCATTTCCTTTGCCGAAAGCCGTATAGAGATCTATATTCAATCTCTGCAATATGTTTATCTTCATCAGTAAAGTGCCGCACAAATTATATATATAATAATGGAGAGCCGTGTTCCAATGACAGCATTCCATCTTTAAATGGCGGACGCTGATTGATATCTCTGAGCTTGTTAATCATCGCAGGGCAATTACATGTTGCAAACAAAGGCAGCCAATGGCGTGTTACCAACAGAGTAAATAACAGTGGCTGTGACTCATGGATAACAGTGGATTGTAGGCTTGCCACATGCACTCGCTGAATTAATGGCATAAATGGCGCTCGCTGACAATCTGTATTCACTGCTTCCCCCCCAGGATTCACAGTTATAATGTACCTACAGAGAAATGGGGACATCATATTCAAATGGGTCTGCAAAGTCAGGTAATGCTGAGCTAAAGAGGTTAGCACCCAGTTAAAGGGACAGTATAGATATATAAGATGTATAGAGCACCTGTTACGAGAAGATAGACTGGAGAGAAGAAGATTTTGGCATCAGTTTAGGGAGGGAGTATATAATGTAAGGGCAAGGCATGTGTTTTCAGCTATGTCATACAGGTATGCGACCCATTATACAGAATGCTCGGGACCTGGATCTTTCTGTAATTTGAATCTTTATACCATAAATCTGCTAGAAAATAATTTAAACAAATAAATCCAAAAGGCTGGTTTTCTTCCAATAAGGATTAATTATATCTTAGTTGGGATCAAGTACAAGTACTGTGTGATTATTACAGAGAAAAGGGAATTACATTTTTAAAATTTGTATTATTTGGATAAAATGGAGTCTATTGAAGATGGCGTAGTTCGGAGCTTTCTGGATAACGGCATTGCGGATAACGGATCCTATTCCTGTAGTAGAAAATAATTCACTGGCACACTGAGCTACTGCAAGGTGAAACCATTTAATTGCGAAAGTGCAGCGTTTCGGGGCCATGCCCCTTTGACAATTTGAGGTTGCTGAACCTCTAACATTGAGCACCGGGCTTATCAAACTTGTGGAGAATAAAGGTGTGAGGGTGGCTACTTGTATTTCTACTTCAGCTGTGTCATTGCAGCTTTCATATATATTATCCTATCTAAAGGGCCACATATTGTACAGTGCTGCTCAGTAGTTAAGGCGCCACTATAACCTCAGTTAGTACTGGTATTAATTAGGGTTGCACCGAATCCAGCATTCAGATCGGGATTCGGCCAGGATTCAGCCTTTTTCAGCAGGATTCGGCCAAATCTTTCTGCCCGGCCGAACCGAATCCGAAAATTTGCATATGCAAAATCGTTGACTTTTTGTCACAAAACAAGGAAGTAATAAATGTTTTCCCTTCTAATCCCTAATTTGCATATGCAAATTAGGATTCGGATTTGGTTCGGTATTTGGCCAAATCTGTCATGAAGGATTTGGGGGTTCGGCCGAATCCAAAATAGTGGATTAGGTGCATCCCTAGTTTTAATGCAAGGAAATAACCTATACTGGCACAGATTGGCATTATCTCTTATTACAGGGGATGAGAAAACTTAAAGGCTTGTCCTGCTATTGAAAGTTCAAATCATAGAAATGATAGTAAACCCCCCCCACTGTAATGACACATCCCCTGGGCTGATAGGCCACACCCTCTTGTGCCTTGCAGTGGAGCAGTGGCCGCTTACATGAAATCTTGGGGAAATCAATGGTGTGCTTAGAAAAAACCCTTTTGTTGATATGTGAAACCAGTGGTGTTTATAAAGGATGAGTGCAAACAGGAATATGGCTATAAATACATAAAAAATACAATAAAAAAACCAAAAAGCTAGGAGGGGCCAAAAGATGGAAACTTTAACTAGCATACAAAATATTCTAAAGGCATTCATATCTATGCTAGGCGCTTAGTCATAACCATACAAGAACAACCATCACATTCAGCATCATGGGAGCGGTATAGAGATTGTGCATATGGCTCATCAGTACAAGCCAAAAAAAGTTCATGGCTTCACTGGTTTTTAGGCAGCAAGATCATGTAGCACCTCTGCTATCGATTAAATCTGTATCCCACCCAACCTTAGCTCCGGATACAAGGTAATTAGCTAATGAGCATCCTGCTGTTATTTAACATCTGAGAGATTACTGTGCAATTTTTTTTTCTTTTTAGTATTAGTGTGTAACCAAATATCGGAAGGTTGGGTAGCGTTCTTTGCAGGTGCCCAGTACTAAATATGTATTTATGCATAATGAACTAAGAATATGGAGCATAAATCAAATTAAATGATCCAAAAAGGGGCATCATTTCCATTTAATGTGGCTAACCATGTAAACAAACAGGCCCAGATTTGTGGCAAGGTCCCAAAGGCCCGGGCCTAAGGTGGCAAGTTTTTAAGGGCTTTCATGCTGCCCAGCTGCAACCTAAGGAGCACCAAGGACACATTCTCCTGTACACGTTATCCCCAGTACT
The DNA here is from genome assembly GCA_038501925.1 of Xenopus petersii. Classification (NCBI taxonomy): domain Eukaryota; kingdom Metazoa; phylum Chordata; class Amphibia; order Anura; family Pipidae; genus Xenopus; species Xenopus petersii. Next base: position 131,118,973 of record CM076684.1, read on the forward strand.
CCAGAGCATGCACATGAGTGTGTGTGAAGGTCCCGGCACTAGGACCCAAGCAGGGCCTAAGGGCAAAATCCGGGCCTGTAAACAAATATCCAAATGGAAAGGAAGATGCGGTTACATAGCAGCTGAAAAGTTGCATCCATCCAGTGTAGCCTCTTTTTTCATAATTCCTACCAACCTAATTTCTGGCTAATCCAGAGAAAGGCAAACAATTTGTGAAGAGGTCTCCAAAAATTAATTCTTGACTTTATTATACAACTGGACTAGCCCGGATTATCCTGGTACCAGTGGCGGATTTATGAGATGTGGGGCCCCTAGGCTACATCCACACAAGCCCCCCCCTTATGGCTACTGCTGGGTCCGTATGTGTTGCAGATCCAGGCACACGCGCACCTGAGTTCTCTACACCAGGTCGGGTTCATCTTGCGCTAGTGATGTCACTGGATCTGCACTTATCCGGACGCATTCACGTGTCTTCTCTCCCAGCAGGTGCGCCCGACTGGACAAAGCATGCAAATAAAAATGAATATTAAAAGAAAATAGAAATAATAATTGAAAAGAGTTAGATGGACCCCTGATCACACCAGGCCCGTAGACTATATCCTATCCTGTGCATTAATTCCCTGCCTGGAACTATCAGTATTAGTACCCACAACCATTTATTTTGTCAGTTGTTATAAAGGAATACAACCATTCCTTAAAACTTTCCATCTAATGTAATTGAGCTTGGAAAGGTATTTGGTTTGTTAGAAAGAAGGTAGGGTATCTGGTGGGGCTGGGTGTAATGTAATGCCTGGGTGGGAGTTGGTTTAATGTGGGATGACCTAGATGGGAATAGGTATAATGGAGAATGGCCTGGGTGGGAATAGGTGTAATGGGGGGTGGCCTGGGTGGGAATGGGGAATGGCCTGGGTGGGAATAAGTGGAATGGGGGATGGCCTGGGTGGGAATGGGTGTAATGGGAGATGGCCTCGGTGGGAATAAGTGGAATGGGGGATGGCCTTGGTGGGAATGGGGGATGGCCTGGGTGGGAATGGGTGATAGCCTTGGTGGGAATAGGTGTAATGGGAGATGGCCTTGGTGGGAATAAGTGGAATGGGGGATGGCCTGGGTGAGAATGGGGAATGGTCTGTGTGGAATGGGAGATGGCCTTGGTGGGAATAGGTGGAATGGGGGATGGCCTGGGTGGGAATGGGTGGAATGGGGGGGGGGGTCTGGGTCACTGGGTGGATTGATTACATTAATAGTGGTTAGTTTATGGGTGAACACAGAGGAACTGTGGTCATTCCCATGGGTCAGGCAGGTTGGGTCACAAAGGGGTGCTACATTCATGGATTGGGTCCAGAAGCTGGACTTGCCACTTTTACCCATGTGTCTGCCCTTTACTATAGCTGTGTCTTTTTGCAATTATGTCCCCCTCTTGGTGATATTATTCCACAATTCTGCCTGAGGGGTTGGAGTCCAAGGAAAAGTAGATGTATGTATGTTAGGTTCCGGTTAATTACAATTTTGTTTTCACAAAAGGAACTAAAAGCCTGATTTGCAGGTATTACATGTATGTAAATGCTAGAGAATAAAATTCCTCTCCATTGTATATTACATCCCTCTCCAGATGTAGAGCAGTACTGAGTATATTGTGCACTTAATATCCCAGCACTCCCCTCACCCACTCCCCGCAGCCTTTGGCATCTGTTTTATAAACAATATTAAACGTTAAGAATAAAGTCTCTCCCTTCTGTAATGTGTTCTGTCTACTGACAGAATGAGCCTGGGAGTGGCTTGAGAGACATGGAAAGGCGATCCGAGGAGCAGGTCCCCTCGCTGTCGGGCATTAATGCATTCAGCACATGTGCCGGTGTTAGGGCTCGCTCGCTCTCGCGCTGCAATTAGAGCAATTTACACCCAGTAACACCAGTGAGAGAGAAAAAATCGTAAGCTCACTTGTCAGCAATCTGCAATTCCTGAATGTGAGGCTGACTAGTTTCCAGTCTAAAGGTTGGACACTCCGTGGATAAACAAGCTTTGAAGTCTGGTTCCAATACAACTCAGGGGATACAATCTAGTGCAAAAGTGCACAGGCTTAACATTCATTTGCTTTGAAGAAATAATAGTCAGTTGATCAGGGGCAACTCCCAGCTTCTTGCTTTGTTTTTAGCTTCTTTGTAAGCGGAGCAGTAGAAATGAGCACGGGAGATCTCAGACTGTGCCGCTGGAATCAAGGCTGTGCTTAACCATCTGGCAGGCATCAAGGGGACTGGACTTTAGGGGGGTTCAGTGGTTTTTGAATACACGCGTTTGGCTTTGGATGTTGGAATATATCGGATCAGACGTCCCTTGTCGACCATCACCCTGGCAAAATGAGTGAGGAGACCAAGGAAAAAGCAGCCAAACCTGCCCATAGGAAAAGGAAAGGCAAAAAGGTAACGTCTCTCTCTTTAGTGTTTTTATTGTCTGCCCGGGTGGTGGGTTATGAAGCAAATACAGCCCAAGGCGTCAGGCTTTTCCATTGCTGGGAGCAGAAGAAGTTTCTGTGGAACAGGCAGAGACACTGGTTCTTGTTATTATTATTATTTATTATGGATTGGGTGTGTGCCGTGGATAAAGCCGTCACTTACCATTGACACCCACATAAAATGAGTATTATGGGTGCCGTTTCTTATTCGTTCTTATTGAGGTGCTGATTAAGAGCCGTGGTCACATTTACACAACGCTCTACCAAAGAGACTCATTACCCTAAATAAACAGTTTCCTATGTACCCACCAGCTGTAGGCAAATCCTACGCTTTAAACTTTGGCTTTATATGGTTTCATTCCAACCTGTTTGACCGAACGAAACTGGGAATCAGTTGAAGGCATCCCAGACGTTAGGGGGGTACGGGGAGACTTGAGTGAATGGAATGGATCGGTAGCACAGTAACACATGTTCAGAGGTTCGGGGATGGACTAGTATAACTAGTATGAATGGTTTTGAGGGGGGGATTAAGGAGGGAGGGCTGGAATGGGGGGATTTAGAAGCATACAACAAGACAAATACAGGTGTGCTGTAATAAATAGACAGATAGATAGATGATAAATAAATAGATAAGAAATAGATAGCGATGTGGATGTATAAATTAAGAATAATGATAATTGATATGGAGAGAGACAGGACTAGAGTAACAATAGAGAAGAGAGATGATATAAACAATAAAAAAATGAGACATTCATAGATAGATAGATAGATAGATAGAGCTAACAAGGCAGAAATATAAAATGATTGATTGGTACGTCAGAGATACAGGTGCTCTGCTAATGATAGTCTGGCACAAGCAAGTTTTGTAAGTAATAAAAGTGAATGTACCACACCCTTTTTGTCGATCTTCCCAAAACAAAGGAATAATGGCAGGTTTTGGGGAACACAGTAGCAGATATGCCACACAGCCGGGCAGCGCGCACACACACACACACACAAGGGCTGCTGACATACAATAACATGCAATTCCCAGGTCTGGCAGTTTGGGCTGACGGTGAGATTCCATGTTAGAAGTGAGAAAATGAGTGAATTGCGAATGATAAATTTGCGGCTCGGCTGCGGCGCCCAGCATGTTTTATGCAGTGAGAATCTTAGGAGAGGTAAGGGGGAGTGCAATAGAAACGGGTAAACCGGTATCTGGATTATGATTTTTTTTTTTTTTTTTAAAAAAAGGGAATTATTTGATCCTGAGACTTCCTATGGGCTTAGCATTAATGTTTTTGTATTATTTAGATTCCATCAAAAAGAATTAAAATTAGATGAAAAAAACTTATGGAGCCCTGATATATTTGTTAATTCGCCATGGTTAACCCCCCCCTCCCAGGCACATCCCATCTAGCCATGGTCACTTCCCTGCCAGGCCATGACCCATTATGCCAAAACCCAGCCCCCCACAAGCCACACCCCCTCAGCAAACTGCCAATCAAACTTTTATATCTCTTGGTACCCCTCCTGATGGTGTGTCTGGGTGCATCATAAGAAGTAACAGAGTTTAAAACAAGCAATTGCCAGTGAAATACAACTTTTTCACATGCAGTACCACTTATCACCAGCTGCTACTGACATACTTGCACAGAGAGCAGCGGAACAGCGCCACCAACTGTGTGACATGGTGCAGACAATACATCGACATACGAGCTGCAGGAAAAATGCTAGAACATTTACGTACATTTCTAGGAAATAATCCACATTTCTCCTATAAAGTATGACATCAAAAAATAGTTTTCTGCTATACAGAAAATAAAGGAATCAAACATTATATCTAGTGCTGTCTGTTTGTACGAGATGCAAGGTATCGTAATTGTTTTACTGTCATTTAATGTATATAAAGTTCCTGTGGGGCCGCACACCGCCAGACTGTTTTAAACGTCACGTTGGCTGTACATGCATTTTCAATACACTTGAACCTTTTTTTCACAAAATATATCGGTGTTGCTGGTCTTTTTTGTACAAAATATATATATATTGTGATGTTTGGGGGATCACAGCGGGGTTCTTTCACCAAACATGCAGGCCACTCCACGTTAAAGGAAACATTTAGTTTATTTTCTTCAGTTCAAATAAATCTCTCATAGACAAGCAGTGGCATAAAAAATCAAAACAGCTTCAATTCAGCAACAAAATAAGTCCCAACAAAAGAGCCATGTACTTGCCATGAAAACTTGCAGTGTCCAGTCTGCCGGGAGTGAACTCCCTAGTCTTTTAGCAAGGAATTTTTCTCCAACTCCACAGTGAGTAGCCACACATGAAAAATCAACCTTTTTAGTTTCACACAGCAGTGAGTTTCCACCTCTGAGAAAACACTCCCACCCTTTCACCTGCTGCTCACCTCCATTAAACACCCCTTGGATGTCCAGCCCACCTCTGGCTGGTTAACCCCATGGTGTCTTTTAAAGAGGTAATTTTAAAACCTAAAGAATGGGGATATATATCGGTCATCTACAATATATCCCCCCCAGCTTCTACATATCCCCCCCCCCTCTGCCTCAACCCAGGGGAGGTGGAGGCACCAGAAGAGCCCAAACAATGGACTCGGGAAAGAGCATCAGCATTCAGGTGCTGTTTTCCGGGTCTGTGCTCTACCCTAAACTTGAACTCCTGGAGTGCCAAGAACCACCGTGTTACTCTGGCATTTGCCCCTTTTTTCTGCTTCATCCATGTGAGTGGGGCATGATCAGAAACCAGCCTGAACCTTCTACCTAAAAGGTAATAACGGAGCGAGTCCAAGGCCCACTTGATGGCCAGGCATTCTCGCTCAACTATTGCATAGTTTTTCTCTGCTGAAGTCAACTTTCTACTGAGGAATACCACGGGATGCTCTTCCCCATTAATGACCTGAGAGAGTACCGCTCCCAAACCTACATCTGAAGCATCGGTCTGGACAATAAACTCCTTGGAGAAATCTGGAGCCACCAAGATGGGGTGATTACAAAGTGCGGACTTGAGCTCCAGAAAGGCCTTTTCAGCATCAGTGTTCCACTCAATCATAATTGACTTACGACCTTTGGTCAGGTCTGTTAATGGAGCAGCTATAGTGGCAAAATCGGGGACAAACCTACGGTAGTACCCAACTATTCCCAGGAAGACTCGTACCTGTTTTTTTGTTTTAGGGCGGGGCCAGTTCTGGACTGCATCTATTTTATTTAACTGGGGTTTTACTAGCCCTCTTCCAACGATGTACCCAAGGTACCTTGCCTCTTCCATACCTAGGGCACACTTTTCTGGGTTCACTGTGAATCCTCCCTCTCTCAAGGAGTCAAGAACTGCCTGGACTTTAGGCAAATGGGACTCCCAGTCCCTACTAAAGATGACAATGTCATCCAGGTAAACGGAGGTGTACCTGTGATGGGACCTCAAAAGCTTGTCCATTGCCCTTTGGAACGTAGCGGGCGCTGTTTGTAAACCAAAGGGCATTCTCCTATATTGAAAATGGCCATCTGGAGTGGAAAATGCAGTTTTCTCCCTTGCTGCCTGAGTTAGGGGTATTTGCCAATACCCTTTCGTGAGGTCCAAAGTGGTGATATACCGGGCAGGACCCAACCTCTCTATAAGTTCGTCCACCCGGGGCATGGGATAGGCATCAAATTTGGAAATTTCGTTGAGTTTTCGGAAATCATTGCAGAATCGCAGAGTACCGTTGGGCTTTGGTACCAACACAATAGGACTCGACCATTCACTCTGTGACTCTTCAATAACTCCTAATTCCAACATTTTTTTTACCTCCTCTGAGACAGCCTTCCGGCGAGCCTCTGGAATACGGTAAGGCTTTAGACACACCTTTACTCCCGGCTCTGTAATTACGTCATGCTCTATGACATTAGTGATCCCAGGCAAATCAGAAAAAATATCTTTGTTTCTCTGCAGAAACTCCCTGACTTGCTGGGTCTGAGCTTTTGACAATGCTGTTGCCACGCGGACACTGTCAGCACCAACCTGAGACTCAAGTTTCCCACTAGCCAGTGCCGAAACTGGTTCTCTATCCCTCCAAGGCTTTAACAAATTTATGTGATAGATTTGGTAGGGCTTTCTCTTACCAGGTTGGTGAACCTTATAGTTCACCTCACCCACTTTTTCTACAATTTCAAATGGGCCCTGCCACCTGGCCAAGAATTTGCTCTCTACAGTGGGAATCAACACTGCTACTCTATCTCCCACCTGGAATTGCCTCACTTTAGCAGACCGGTTGTATACCCGGCGCTGAGCCTCTTGGGCACTTTGCATGTGTTCTTTAACCAGGGGCATCACTCCTGCAATTCTTTCCCTCATTTGAGAGACATATTCCAAAACACTTTTGTGGGGAGTAGCTTCACTCTCCCAAGCCTCCTTTACAATATCAAGCAGTCCCCGGGGCCTGCGCCCGTACACCAACTCAAAGGGGGAGAAACCTGTGGACGCCTGAGGCACCTCCCGAATTGCGAATAAAAGAGCAGGTAATAAACAATCCCAATCCTTACCATCTTTTTGCACCACCCGCTTAAGCATTGTTTTTAAGGTCTTATTAAAACGTTCAACCAAGCCATCGGTCTGAGGATGGTAGACAGATGTATGTAACTGCTTTATCTGGAACAAGTTACACACACCGGCCATAACCTTTGACATGAATGGGGTACCCTGGTCAGTGAGTATCTCCTTTGGGAAACCTGTCCTTGAAAACATTAGGAACAGCTCACGGGCAATGGCTTTAGATGTGGCATTCCTTAAGGGAATTGCTTCCGGGTATCGGGTGGCGTAATCAAGGATTACCAAGATATACTGATGCCCTCGGGCAGATTTTACCAGGGGACCTACCAAGTCCATGGCTATACGTTCAAATGGTACTTCGATAATGGGTAAGGGCACCAAGGGGCTACGAAAATGAGAAGCCGGGGCTGTTAACTGGCAGGTGGGACAGGACGCACAGTAGGTTTTTACTTCCGACTTTACACCTGGCCAGAAAAAACGGTCTGTGATTCTTGCTTCGGTCTTCTCTGCCCCCAAGTGTCCACCCAGGGCATCATTATGCGCTAGGTCAAGTACCATTCTTCTGTATGGCCGGGGAACTAACAATTGTTCAACAACCTCCTCACGGACCTTGGTGACTCTATAAAGGAGATCACTATTTACAGCAAAGTGTGGCCATCGGTTATCTGCACCTGGTTCTTGGGGAACCCCATTTATCACCACCACCTGTTCTCTAGCATTAACTAAGGTGGGATCCTGCATCTGGGCCGTGCTAAAGGCTCCCCTTGACACATCCAGATCAGGAGAGACGGGATTTGATGAATCATTCTCATCATCCTCCCCCAGCATTACCTGTAATGGAAAGAAATCCCCCCCCTCAGAGGACAGTTCGGTCTTCTGACTGGGATCCTCCATTGCCTTATTACTTTTCTCCTGAGTTTGGGGCAGTAACACATCATCATTTTGAAAATCATACATCACATCATTTTCAATATCACTGGGTATATCAATTATCACATCCCTTGGGTTTTGGGGACCTAATCCCACCCTCAAGTCAGTGGTTTCCTTCCCCACAAGTCCCAGAACTTTGGAAAGTCACGTCCCAAAATAGCGGGGTGCAACAGTTTACTCACCACCCCAACTTCATGCACAATGGATTCACCAGCAATAGTGATGGTCACTGGGACTAGCGGGTAGGACCGGATATCCCCATGGATACAAATTACCCGGAGAGATTTGGCTGCTGGTTCGAATTCTCCAATAACACTGTCTAGTACCAGGGTTACCATACTCCCCGAATCTAGGAGAGCCTTGACAGGAACCTGATTGATGTAAACATCACACTCAAATTGCCCCTCAAACAAGTCAGGGCATGCAGTGTAAACTTTCTGTGCATAACAAGAAAGCTGGGTGAGAGCCCCACACTCCATGGTCTCGTCTTTCCACGGGCACTGTGCTCTAGTGTGCCCCCGGCTTGGCACTTCCAACACTGCACGTTCCCCCCTTTCCAGGGTGAAGAGGTATCTGTGGGTGCCCCTTGTTGGGCCGGTGATGGCACTTCTCCACTTTTTTTCACACTAAGCCTAGGACTCTGCAGGGAACTTTTCCTGGCCGGTGTAGATTTCTCCGGACGTGAAATGGCGAATGGTCGCTGACGGTTGGGAGCCAGTAGTTCCTCCGTAGCCGTGTACCTCTCAACCATCTCGACCAGCTGATCCGCTGTTTTGGGGTCCCCATGACTCACCCAACGTTGTAGGTCAACAGGGAGGGACCGGAGGTACCGATCTGTCACAACTCGCTCCACAATCTGGGGTCCATTCAGATCCTCGGGTTGCAGCCACTTGGTGGCCAAATGGATAAGGTCGTGCATCTGTGACCTAGGTGGTAAGTTGGTTTGATATTTCCACCTGTGTACCCTTTGGGCTCTGACTGCAGTGGTTACCCCTAGGCGGGCCAGGATCTCTGCCTTTAGCCGATCATAATTCATGGCGTCATCTGGGTTCAGATCATAATACGCCTTCTGTGGATCGCCAGACAGACATGGAGCTATTAGGCCAGCCCATTTATCTCGGGGCCACCCTTCTCGCTCTGCAGTCCTCTCAAACGTGGCAAGAAAGGCCTCCACATCATCCGTGGGACTCAACTTTTGGAGAAAATAACTGGCCCGGGTGGTTACCTGGTTCCCCTGAGCCACGGCAACGGACTCCCGTCCTGGAGCACATTGCTGTACAGCCTCAGCCAATGCCTTGGCTTGGGCAATTGTAGCCTCGTGTAAGGCGGTGGCTTGTAAAGTTACAGACTCTCGCAAAACAAGCAACTGAGCATCTGTGGAGTGCTGTTGAGATACCATGGCCGATAGCTGGGCCTCCAGGCTCTTTTGCTGAGCATCTGTAGCCTGCTGCTGCACGACCATGCTCTGCTGTAGCTGAACTGTAGCTCGAGCCAGTTGCTGCAACAGTTCCTCCATCTTAGCAAAAATGGGTTACTGGCTCTTTAAATGTCAGTTTTCAGAGAGAGAAGAAAAAAAATGTCTTTACCCTTTGGTAGTGCCTGCCCGCATCCGAGCACCAGTTGTGATGTTTGGGGGATCACAGCGGGGTTCTTTCACCAAACATGCAGGCCACTCCACGTTAAAGGAAACATTTAGTTTATTTTCTTCAGTTCAAATAAATCTCTCATAGACAAGCAGTGGCATAAAAAATCAAAACAGCTTCAATTCAGCAACAAAATAAGTCCCAACAAAAGAGCCATGTACTTGCCATGAAAACTTGCAGTGTCCAGTCTGCCGGGAGTGAACTCCTTAGTCTTTTAGCAAGGAATTTTTCTCCAACTCCACAGTGAGTAGCCACACATGAAAAATCAACCTTTTTAGTTTCACACAGCAGTGAGTTTCCACCTCTGAGAAAACACTCCCACCCTTTCACCTGCTGCTCACCTCCATTAAACACCCCTTGGATGTCCAGCCCACCTCTGGCTGGTTAACCCCATGGTGTCTTTTAAAGAGGTAATTTTAAAACCTAAAGAATGGGGATATATATCGGTCATCTACAATATATCCCCCCCAGCTTCTACATAATATATATATATATATATATATATATATATATATATATATATATATATATATATATATATATATATATATATATATATATATATATATATATATATATATATGCGCACAGGTATGGGATCCGTTATCTGTTATCCGAAAACCCATTACCCAGAAAGCTCTGACTTATGGGCCATCTCCCATACACTCCATTTTATCCAAATAACATATATTTTTAGAAATGATTCCCTTTTACTCTGTAATAATAAAACAGTACAGTGTACTCGATCTTAACTAAGATACAATTAATCCTTATTGAAGGCAAAACCAGCCTATTAGGTTTCTTTCATGTTTAAATGACTTTCTAGTAGGCTTAAGGAATGAAGATCCAAATTACAGAAAGATCTGTTATCCAGAAAACCCCAGTTCCCATATACATATATATATATATATATATATATATATATATATATATATATATATATATATATATATATGTATATTGCAAAAAGGCTACCAATATGCTTTGCATTATATCCTTATAAATAGTGCTTAATGATGTCATCAGTTATATCATGCATAATGACGTGACTTCATTTTGTGTATTAATAAAGGCTGCAAATAGCTGTCACAGTGGAATTCTGGGATGTCTCATCTATTTTACAGCATGGAGTAAATGATTTCCTGCATATTCTATGGTGAATAGGCTATGGGCTATTTGGATATGGGATCATAAAAGTGGGGCTAAACCCCAAACTATGACAATGTCTGCCATACAGTAATAACATGTCACTCTGAAGGGGATTGGCTCTTGTTGGTAGTATTGAGAAAATCTATATGGAGCATGATTGGTTAATTATATTTGGCATTGATTATTACAACATAAATCTCCATTTCCTAGTGGGCCAAATATTCCCGACTTTGCATATTAAAACGAGTAGATATGGGCTGCCAATCAGATCACAGCAATCTTACCTTACCCTCATTCTGTACTCGGGGTATAGGGTGTTACTAGACGATGACAACGTTCTCCTTGCATTCCTTGGAAAGGATTAGTAATAGCTAAAAATAGATAACCTGCTGGTAATAAGAACCACTTTCAGGAATTTTATATTGGGCAATATTTTTCCAGACTCGTTTCAGTTTGAGGGGGTGGATATAGGGGTTCCCCCTGCTGTTGTGCATCTGCAACCCCCAGCAAGTCTAAAGAGTATCTGCTGGGACCTGTAGTTCAACAACATATTCCATTGATTTCTGTACTGTCCAAAAGGGGCTGGTGCATTGAGTACCTGCCTGCACTCAGAAGTAAGAGAATAGAATGACTTGTCCCCTTCCCCAGTGATTCTACCTATCCTTTCACCTTTAACCCACATCTGACCCAACCTGCTGTAATGATGTCACAAGTAAGTGATGCTGGCATGGTGACATCAGCAAAGGGAAGGGGGTTGGTGCAGAAATATCACCATAAGGGAAGGGTCCCTCCTCTAAATCTGACATGCCATTGTCTCAACCTGATTGAGCATGCCCATAATCACAGGTTTTGAACCAACTCTTCCATTGCACACCATCTTGCCTTAACTATACACACTGCCCTGGAGTATAAACCTTTCCCCTACACCATCATGCCTTACTATACACACTGCCCAGAGTATAGACCCTTCCCCTGACACCATTTTGCCTTACTATACACACTGCCCAGAGTATAGACCCTTCCCCTGACACCATCTTGCCTTAACTATACACACTGCCATGGAGTATAAACCCTTCCCCTACACCATCATGCCTTACTATACACACTGCCCAGAGTATAGACCCTTCCCCTGACACCATCTTGCCTTACTATACACACTGCCCAGAGTATAGACCCTTCCTCTGACACCATCTTGCCTTAACTATACACACTGCCATGGAGTATAAACCCTTCCCCTACACCATCATGCCTTACTATACACACTGCCCAGAGTATAGACCCTTCCCCTGACACCATCATGCCTTACTATACACACTGCCCAGAGTATAGACCCTTCCCCTGACACCATCTTGCCTTACTATAGACACTGCCCAGAGTATAAAACCTTCCCCTGACACCATCTTGCCTTACTATACACACTGCCCTGTAGTATAAACCCTTCCCCTGACACCATCATGCCTTACTATACACACTGCCCGGAGTATAGACCCTTCACCTGATACCATCTTGCCTTACTATACACACTGCCCTGTAGTATAAACCCTTCCCCTGACACCATCATGCCTTACTATACACACTGCCCGGAGTATAGACCCTTCACCTGATACCATCTTGCCTTACTATACACACTGCCTTGGAGTATAAACCCTTCTCCTGACACCATCTTGCCTTACTATTAGGGATACACTGAATCCAGGATTTGGTTCGGGATTCGGCCAGGATTCAGCCTTTTTCAGCAGGATTTGGATTCGGCCAAATCCTTCTACCAGGCCAAACCTAATCATAATTTACATATGCAAATTAGGGGTGGGGAGGGAAATCTCGTGAGTTTTTGGCACAAAACAAGGAAGTAAAAAATATTTCCCCCTTCCCACCCCGAATCTTTCGCGAAGGATTTAGGGGTTTGTCCGAATCCAAAAATAGTTGATTCGGTGCATCCCTACTTACTATACACACTGCCCTGGAGTACAAACCCTTCCCCTGATACCATCTTGCCTTACTATACACACACTGCCCTGAAGTGCCAGTAAAATTAACCCCCATGACACCTTTCTTGCACTCCCTTTATAATCAAGCTCACAGCTTGGGGTTCTATATGAATATTGTGCTAATTGTCGAGCCACATGTACTAGTGGTACCCGAGGGATTTAGTCCTGAATACAAGGATTTGTAGTTGTTATTATGACATGGTATTTACACTGAGTTGTAATTTATGGGCTCATATATCAGCTCCAAGAAAATTCAGCTCTGACACAACAAATGATGTTCATCTTAAACTCTAATAGATGTGTCAGTTATTCCTGAGCTTTTATGGGACACAGGCAATTAAGCTCCATTTATTTCCCATGGATCATGGCAGGGAATTATACATAAAGGCAACAATGTCTGGGCTTCATCCTGTCTGTGTAATAGGCAATAGCCCGTCACATCACTTGTTTCCCACCTGGATGTTGTGGTGCGACTAAAAAGGAGAGAAATAGGGATACTATTGTCCCACTGCAAGGAAAATACCCGCTGTGTTTAAATGAAATCAATAGTTTTCCCTATAAGTGGTTTTATTTTGTCTGTGCGCATTTCTGTCTATGGCTTAGTGTTTATTATGTGCACAGATCATGCCTTCCCTGCATATGTTCATTTAAACAGGAGTGGGAGCTGCCATATTGTTATTGATGGCTGATATACGACTGATGCATTTTTCATAAAGACCAGGAGCCCATCCGTCAGAAATAGAATTCTAAATAAAAACACTAGAAAAACAATACTGATACTAATACTGATTGCTGAAATCAGTGGAGAATTATCTGGTTGCTAGGGTACCGTTCACCCTAGCAACCAGGCAGTGGTTGGAATGAGAGCCTGGAAGATGAATAGGAGAGGGCCTGAGTAGAAAAATACTTAGTAACAATAGCAATATAATTGTAGCCTTACAGAGTTATAAATGTTAGGTTACTGGGGTCAGTGACCCCTATTGGAAAGCTAGCCCATTCACACCAGCTTGCGGTATAGAGAATATGATGGGTAGCATGGGTGCAATTTGACAGGAATACTAAAGCTTATATATAAACTGGAAAAAATGAAAATACATTTTGTACTAGGCCTGAGGCTTCAGAGGAATTTATTGTATATTAGTGCATTGTGGGTATCTACCTATAACCCTTTGCAGTTCATTATATTAATAGTGTAAAAACTGCTAAATCTTGAAAACTAGAAAAAAAAAGTGTACATAGAAGAGCCCTCTGAGCAATTTAATTTTTTTTTTAGCGTTTCCATACCCTTTAAACCATTATTTAATGTACTGTATAATGGAAATGACTTTTTCTTTCATTACATGTTCAAACTGGTAATAGGCATTAAATATGTGGCCTTGAGTTTACAATCTAATTCTGAAGAAATAGGAACTAGGGGGTCACAATACTGAGCCCCAAATTAGCGTTTACCTGTATATCTCCGGGGATACTAAATAAAGTGATTGTGCCATTGCCCGATGATTTTCTCGTGGCACAGACGTCTGGGAGGCTGAAGATAAGAGCAGTCGTATATGTCATTTTGGAATCCCTTGATTATAAGTGCAGTGCCCTTGGCTTCCTCTACTGGGAATGTTCCTCCAAACTTAAGTAAAAAGCAGGATTTTCTTACCCTTGTTATGAAGGTTCTGCGGCTGCCCAAAGAAATCACTGGTGTCCTTCATTTACCCTTCAAACCCCACTGGAACTGCACTTACAACCAAGCAACTGCCTTTGACCTGTAACCCGAGGATTAATCAGGCTTGTTAATTAGCCACCAGTCTGAAGTTACCATAGCAACCATGCATTGATTTGAATCAGGACTCTTACCCACGGGCGTTTTTTGCTCAATTATTGTCAAGGGGGCTGTACTCACGCAGACCCATGTAAGCACCAAACGCAGGTGAAATGCGTCTAATTAAGTGCGTTTACTCCTGCGCTCGCCTGCGGCTGAATGGAAGAAAGTGGAACGCAGAGGAGCAGAGCATAAAACGCCCGTGTGTAAGTGCCCTGAGGGTACAACTACACAGACGATTTCCCCGCGATTGTGCCGGATCCGAAACGCAGGCGTCAAGTCGGATGTGACGGAAAACTAGGTAAGCAACAGCAACGTCGGATGGTGTTGCAGCGTTCGTCCGAAGTGACACGACCGTCGTATGCAGACTCTGCATGCTGCGTCTGCATCCGACAGTCATGTCACTTCGGACGAACGCTGCAACACCATCCGACATTTCTATTTCTTACCGTCGCATCCGATACAATCGCAGGGAAATCGTCTGTGTAGTTGTAACCTAAGCGACTGCAAACAGTATTGTAACGATGGAGTGGCGGGCCCAGGTGCAGACCGTGCAGCTGGGACCGCCCACCCCCCTCCACCTCGCTCCGAAAGTGGGTTTTCTAATTGCGCACAAACTACTATCCAGTTTTTTTAAGCGTACGTGAACTACCGGCGGCCCTTGTACAATTGCACCACCTGCTCCCCCGGTCGTTCCGCCACTGGACTGCAAAATGAATTTTATGGGGCTTGAATAGAAAGATGAGCAATAACAATAATTTTGTAGCCTTACAGAGCACTTGTTTTTTTAGATGGGGTCAGTGACCCCCATTTGCAGGCCCGGATTTTCACCTTAGGCGCCCCGATGCAGCAGGGTCCTAGCGCCTGCCATATTCAAGCACAACCCCCTCCCCACGTGAGTGTGCATGTCCCTACAGTCTTGCTCCCCTTTGTGGCCCGGGCCTAGGCTAGAATGTAAATCGCTGTTGGGATGGCACTCAGAACACTTAATTTTCCGAAGTCGCCCGAAGTTGCCTCACGAGGCGATCCGAGTGCCATCCTGCCGGCGATTTACATTCTAGCCGGCAGGCAGGCAGTTTGGGGAGATTAGTTGCCCGAAGAAGAAGCAATTTGTCTCTGGGCGACTAATCTCCCGAAATGGCAGCGGGTGTCTCTGCCCTTAAAGCCCCCCTCCCCCTTAATGATCCGGTCCATGTTCCCGGGGGCCCAGTCGAGCAGATGAAGATTCACGCCGAGCCTGTATCTGCCGTAGATAGATGCAGATATGTTAAGATTTAGTCAAGTATTTATCCTGGAGATGAAAGTTCTGCAAGTCTAAACGCCTACAAATTCACTCAATCAGCCTAAAATGACTTTGAGATTATTTAATGTTCCCCTTCCATTCACTTGGGCATTAGGAAGTAGAATTGTTCCCTCCCGGCTGCTAATTGGTGCTGGAAGCAGAGGATTAATTTGAGAGTTGGATGTGGCTCTTTTCTTATGCGAGCGAGGGATTTAAATTTAGCAGCGGGTTTAATCCACGCCTTCTACGGTCAGAATGAGGCACGAGATATTCCATGTAACGTGTTTAGTCTTGTCATCCTCCTCATCCTCTCCTCTGGTTTCCGTGAACAAAGAGAAAAAATGCTCTTAAAATATTAGAGTGATATCAGGGCTAAGTACATGTAAACCCCTGTCAGCAAACAGCCGCTCTCTGTATGTTTGTGCAACTGCACTATGCCGCTGGGGATGCTGGGAGTTGTAGTTTGGTTCATAGACGGTAATAATTAGCCTTCTCATGGACAAATCACAACTGCTGCAGAAACCCAATGCAAGTTTGGCTAGGTCATTATAATGTCTGCTTATCTACATTCATGCTGGTTACTGGTAAAATACCTGCCAGGTGGAAACCCTACTGGTTACTAGGAGCAGTCTGTTGCTTCCTTTGCAGTTGAAATCTCCATAGGCTTTGTGAAACAGCGCCATCTAATGGTCAAAAAGAAACAGTGCCCTTCTACTTAAATTTAGGGTGATTGCTGTGTCCATGGTAATCAATATGGAAGTTCCAAGTCTTCTGTATGTATGTCAAGAGAATGGAGTTCCCTGGCCCGTAGAGTTTACAATCTAAGTGGATTAGTAATTTACAGGCACAAATAGAAGTGTTTAATTTCAACAATATCCATATATCTGTTTGTTTAAATATATAGGAACATTGATTGGACATGTGCCCATCAAGTTCGACCTGTTTGGTTTAAGGGAGACTTAAACGGAAGGTTAACTGTGTATTTTCCTCTACAAGGTTAATACCAGTAGGGGAAAAAATACATTAAAAATATGTATTTGCTCAGAACCTGTGGTTTTCCAGATAAGGGATCTTACCATCATTTGGATATTCATACCTTAAAGGACCAATAACATCAAAAAAATTGCAAAGCCTTTATTAAGAATAACTTACCGAAACTTCCGCTCCTCTTCTGAAAAGGCGACACGCCGATGATCCATCATGCGGTGTTCGATTTCTCCTCCCTGACTATCTCCTATAAGGAAGGCAGGGAGGAGAATTAGAGCGCCGCACAATGGATCGCCCAATCGCTTTCTAAAGAGGAGCACAAGCGGAGTTTCGGTAAGTTATTTCTTAATAGAAAAAGACTTTACGATTTTAAAGTTCAATTTGTCTTGGTGATTTTTTTTCCGATGTATTTCAACGGATTTTTTAAAAAAATGTTACTGGTCCTTTAAGTATGCTAAAAAGTATTTTAAATATGAATTAAAACCAATAGGATTGTATTGCATCCAGTTGAGGTAAATTATATCTTAGTTGGGCTCAAGTACAAGCTACTGTTTTATTATTACAGAGAAAAAGGAAATCATCTTTAAAAATGTGAATTATTTGATTATAATGGTGTTTATGGGAGACAAACTTTCTGTAATTCAGAGCTTTCTGAATAATGGGTTTCTGGATAACAGATCCTATACCTGTATATGATTTATAGGTTCCAGTTTCTAGCCATGGATTAAAATGAGTAAAGCTGCCCACCAAAAAGTAGTGCCACTGGCACAGCTTGGCCAGATAAGGGTATGTGACCCAAACCAGGGTCAATTCATACTAGGGATTATTATTATTAACATCTATTTATATAGTGCCAGCATATTTCTGGCGCTATATAAATATATATATATATATATATATATATATGTATAGGTTCCCTTATCCGGAAACCCGATATCCAGGAAACTCCGAATTACGGAATGACTCCATTTTATCCAAATAATCCAAATTTTTAAAAATGATTTCCTTTTTCTCTGTAATAATAAAACAGTAGCTTGTACTTGACCCCAACTAAGATATAATTAGTCCTTATTGGAAGCAAAACCAGCCTATTCTAGTAGACTTAAGGCGTGAAGACCCAAATTATGGAAAGATCTGTTATCCAGAAAGCCCCAGGTCCCGAGCATTCTGGATAACTGGTCCCATACCTGTGTGTGTGTGTGTGTGTGTGTATATATATATATATATATATATATACTATTTTGGATTCGGACGAACCCCCAAATCCTCCGCAGAAGATTCGGCCAGATACCAAACTGAAACCTAATTTGCATATGCAAATTAGGGGTTGGAAGGGAAAAACATTTTTACTTCCTTGTGACAAAAAGTCACGAGATTTCCTTCCTGCCCCTAATTTGCATATGCAGAAGGATTCAGCCGAATCCTGCTGGAAAAGGCCCAATCCTGGCCGAATCCCGAACCGAATCCTGGATTCGGTGCATCCCTAATTCATACATCAGTTGGGCTATAAACTACCTGCTATGGTTGACTTTCACCTGTAGGAACAATGTCCCCCATCCAAAACAATTTTATTATAATCACCTGTGTAGCATGACCAATAGTACTTCCTATGTCCTCAAGGGGAAATTAACCTTTTCAATTATGTTTAACATTTTGTAACAATAAAGTTGCAGTTGGTCTAATTTTATTGTTTGATCAGTAGACTGGAAATGATTAGAATTACCTTTATTATCTCCTATTGATGTTGAATTGAGATATTAAAGTCATTACCTAGGTGCTGATGTGACCCGTCGCCAGTAAAAGGCGAGTGCACAGTTCTTTATATGAAGTGGGTGCAAATTCTGGGATATAGTGATTGATACCAATAGGGAAACCTGCGATTCAGATGTTCCTATCCAGAAACAATAGCTGCTGTTTAGCATAATAACATGTTGTTTCGTGCAAGAGCGATGTGATTGAATAGCAATATCATTCCCTGTTGGCAAGTGGTACGTTCCTGATTAATCCTCCTACTTTGATGTCAGGGCAGCAGTTTAGTAAATAGGTTATTATATTTAGGTGTGTTTCATCCTGTAACTTTCTTTAATGGCGGCCTTTCTATATCTGCTGTGGTGGGAAGACAGTGACACTCACTCACTTCTTGGCTACAAATCAGTATTGCCCAAGTGTTGTTTGTAATGTAAAAATGAAGAGGTAAATGAATGCGTTGCTAGGCATTCCCTCATTATATAATTATACAAATTACATGGATCATTGGCCTAGATACAAGGGTATAAACTCTAACCTCACAAGGAAACTTCGGGCGACTTCGGAAATCAAAGCGACGTGAGTGCATTGGCGCTGGCGTCTTCGCATTATAGCAGGCGGAAGGCAGTTCGGGGAGATTGTGGCCCCACAGGAGAGGCGATTAGTCGCCAGGCGACTAAATCTCCCCGAATCTGCCCGTGTGCTGGCTCTCTAAGCAGAGCAAAATTGCTCCCCAGGGCCCATGTATGTATAGTAGTATATGTGACTGGGGTGGTATAGACTGCGCTCTGCGCTTCTACTTACGGGCTTATTTCTTAAAACCCAATTTATCTTGTATTTAATTTAAAAAAAACACAAGCAAAATCCCATGCTTAATTTGACCTTAAAATAACCTGAATTAATTGGATAGTGGAAAAACTCAATAAAATCGAGCTAACCCCGAATTGCTTGATTTTTCAGGCTTTTTTACGAATCGCTAAATTTTTTCGGCTTTTGGTCCGAATACCCTGAAAAAGTCGAATTTTAGGGCTAAACCCAGCACAGACCACAAAAACTTCAAATTGAGATAGGTGCCTCTCCCATGTACTTATACAGAACCTCGACAAGTCTGAGATGGCGGATTTTCGGTTTAAACCTTTTTGTCTCATAGGGTTATAGGTATGGGGATCCATTATCTGGAAACTTGCTATCCAGAAAGGTTATCTCCCATAGACTTTATTATAATTAGGGATGCTCTGAATCCAGGATTCGGTTCAGGACTCGGCCTTTTTCAGAAGGATTCAGATTTGCCCAAATCCTTCTGCCCACCCGAACCAAATCCGAATCCTAATTTGCATATGCAAATTAGGGGCGGAGAGGGAAATTGCGTGACTTTTTGTCACAAAACAAGGAAGTAAAAAATGTTTTCCCCTTCCCACCCCTAATTTGCATATGCAAATTTGGATTCAGATTCAGGTCAGTATTAGGCAAAATCCTTCGTGAAGGATTCAGGGGTTCGGCCGAATCCAAAATAGTGGCTCGGTGCATGCCTAATTTTAATAAAATATTCGCATTTTAAAAATTGATTCCCTTTTTCTCTGTAATAATAAAACAGTAACTTGTACTTGATCCCAACTAAGATATAATTAATCCTTATTGGAAGCAAAACCCGCCTATTGGGTTTATTTAATGTTTACACGATTTTCTACTAGACTTGAGATATGAAGATCCAAATTATGGAAAGATCCATTATCCGGAAAACCCAGGTCCCATACCTATATAATAAATCTGGAAAAATTTGTGGTTTTGCCCAAAAAATCCAGCCTAGATAAATTTAAGGTTTCGTAAATAACCCCCTTAATGTGTGCCAGAGGGCTTTTAGAGGTGTCTTATGGCCTTGACTCTTCCTAGGGGTCAGTCCACACGAGCAGATCCGGGGAGATTAGTCGCCCCGCGACAAATCTCCCCAAACTGCCTGCCCTCCGCCGTCTAAAATGAAAATCGCCTGCGGCAATACACATGCGGCGCTTTGTTTTTAGAAGTGAGGCAACTTCGGGCGACTTCGGAAAACGAAGTGCATTGGTGCTGGCGTTTTGTCATTATAGCAGGCGGCGGGGAAGGGGGAAGGCAGTTCAGGGAAATTGTCGCCCTGCAGAAGAGGCGATTAGTCACCAGGTGACTAAATCTCCCCGAATCTGCTCATGTGCTTAAACCCTAGGATGGGGTTCATATCAGGGGATCCACTGCTGAATGCAGACAATGGCCATTATTTTATGATCAAAGTTCCCAATTAAAAGTTTTCTTATCAATGTCTGTGTATGGATGCTTAGTTAGGAAGCAGTTGCTGTAATATTTTATATATACAAGGCTTATCAGTACAGAGGGACAGAATGGAGATCTATGACCTTGCACAGTGCTGCCTTACCCTAAAGATACAGCCAAATACAATCATAAATCACATTTCAAAAGAATCCTGTGCCCAGGGAGAGAGAACTGCTGGCCCCCACCATCCCCTGCACTGGGTTTTAATTCAGTTCAATCCGGGTCTTGCTGGGGATTGTGAGGATTTGGCTGAATCACTGAAGCAAATCCCAGATTCAGTATTTCCTGACAAATTAACCATTATTCATATAGTCCTGTACTAATCCTCCAGGTGGGAGGCATTGCCTGTGATCCTTGGGCATTATTCCAGCTTTTCAGTACAGCTTTCGTACACTGCCGATATAAGTCATTAAAGCATTGTTGCAGTTGGTCGTTGTTATTTCGTTTTTTAATCTGTTCTAACCCAGAGATTTCTGTTCTGACTGCTGTCATGCATACAATGATACGATGATGATGTCACACATACGATGATGATGTCATGCATACAATGATGATGTCACACATACAATGATGATGTCACACATCATACGATGATGTTGTCATGCATACAATGATGAAGTCACGCATATGATGATTATGTCACACATACAATGATGATGTCATGCATACGATGATGATGTCATGCATATGATGATGAATTCAAGAATAAGATGATGATGATGTCATGCATACGATGATGATGTCACACATACGACGATGATGTCACACATACGATGATGATGGCATGCATACAATGATGATGTCACGCATACAATGATGATGTCACACATACAATAATGATGTCACACATCATACGATGATGATGTCATGCATACAATGATGAAGTCACACACGATGATGATGTCACGCATACGATGATGATGTCATGCATATGATGATGAAGTCAAGAATACGATGATGATGTCATGCATACGATGAGGATGTCATAAATGCGATGATGTCACACATACCATGATGATGTCATGCATACGATGATATTACAAGTCCAGATAAAATTGTATCTGGTTGTACGGAGCTGACACTTAAAGGGGTGGTTCACCTTGGAGGTAACTTATAGTATGTTAAAGAATGGCAAATTCCTAGCAATTTTGCACTAGGTCTTCATTATTTATATTTTATTGTTTTTTTAATTATTTGCCGCCTTCTTCTGACTCTTTCTGGCTTTCAAATAGGGGTCACTGACCCCTCCTTCTGACTCTTTCCGGCTTTCAAATGGGGGTCACTGATCCCATTTAAAAAACAAATGCTCTGTAAGGCTACAAATGTATTGTTATTGCTACTTTTTATTACTCATCTTTCTATTCAGGCCTCTCCTATTCATATTCCAGTCTCTTATTCAAATCAATGCATGGTTGCTAGGGTAACTTGGATCCTACCAACCCGACTGCTGAAATTGCAGCTGGAGAGCTGCTGAATAAAAAGCTAAATGAGTCGAAAACCACAAATAATAAAAAATGAAAACCAATAGCAAATTGTCTCAGAATATCACTCTCTACATCATACTAAACGTTAACTCAAAGGTGAACAACCCCAAGCAGGCGTTTAGCTCGTGATCCACTGAGTGTAACAGAACCATCTGTGCAGCTGCTTGGGGACCCTCAGTCAGATCAGGTTTCTTTCCAAATAAGCAAAGTGTTTTGAGCTCAGTTCTAATGTAACAGCTTTGTCTCATTCTGGAAACAATCAGATCCACTTGGCACTCGACAATAAATACATTGTATCAGGCACACGCGTCAATGGCCTCACTTTGTTCTCAAGTTATTGGCTCAGAGTGGGTGAAGGGAAAACATGTAAAACTAAAACAGCTAAAAACATCTAAGGGCTGGGGCACACGAAGCTACTGGGGGAGATTAGTTGCCCAGCGACAAATCACTTCGTATCCGAGTGACTAATCTGCTCCCAGCTGGCTACAATCGAAATCGCCGGCAGGATAGCACTCTGAGTGCTTCGTTTTCCGAAGTCGCCCGAAGTTTCCTCGTGAGGCAACTTTGGACGACTTCAGAAAACGAATCGCTCCGACTGCCATCCCACCTGCAATTTAAACTCTAATAAATCACAGGCGGGATGGCACTCGGAGCGATTCGTTTTCTGAAGTCGCCCGAAGAAGAGGCGATTTGTTACCAGGCAACTAAATATCCCCAAATCTTAGTGTGTGCCCTTACCCTAAATAAACTGTTAGTACAACGTAGAGAGCGATATTCTGAGACAATTTGCAATTGTTTTTCATTTTTAATTATTTGTGCTGTTTGAGTTATTTAGCGGCTCTTTAGTTTGTAGCTTCAGCAATCTGGTTGCTAGGGTCCAAATGATCCTATTGAAAAGTTGCTTAGAATTGGCCATTCTATACATACTAAAAGTTAATTTAAAGGTGAACCACCCCTTTAATCAAATGAAGATTTTAAGGTTAAAACAAAGCTATGAATATGTATTAACAGCACTTCTGTCTCTTCGGCTGACAATAAAGGATGCTGGGAGTTGTAGTACATATACTGTTCTAGGGTTTCAATTTAACAACAATGCACCTAAGTAACGACCTCTAGTGTGTAAAGGAAGTCTGCCCCGGTTATTTTTTTTTTGCTTACAATTAAAAATGTGGGTGAAGATCCCCTTTATCTGTAATGCAAATGCAAACTTACTGAACTACAACTCACAGCTTTTACCTTGAGACATTTGTATACTATACAGTTGCATGACTTTATAACCCTGGGCCCCAAACTGTGATTTTTTTTAGGGGCCAGGGGTTGCAGGTTATTATCGTTACCCCTATGCTTACAGGCCCCTTGGTATACATAAAATTTTATTATTATTTTATTAACATGTATTTATATAGCGCCAACATATTGCGTAGCACTGTAAAGTAAATGTGATGTATATGGAATGTTTTACCCCATATTGTAATAAAATACAAAGAAATTCCAAGTCGATGAGGGGTTCCCCGAACTTATTTACCAAAGTGGAGATTTCTAATACAGGTATGGGGCCAGAATGCTCCGGCTTTGGGGTTTTCCCAATAACAGATTGTTCCGTAATTTGGATCTTCATAACCTAAGTCTACTAGAAAATCATGACAACATGAAATAAACCCAATAGGCTGGTTTTGCTTCCAATAAGGATTAATTATATCTTAGTTGGGATCTGTTTTATTATTACAGAGAAAAAGAAAACCATTTTTAAAAATCTGGATTATTTGGATAAAATGGAGTCTATATGGGAGTCCGTAATTCAGAGTTTCTGGATAATGGGTTTCCGGATAACGGATCTCATACCTGTATCAAGTGACATCACTAAGCAACAAGTATAACTGATGACATCACTAAGCTATATATGTATGAATATATCACAGATTAGCCATGCCTCGTGTGTATTCAACAGATACAGTGAGTTGTAGGCACATTCCCTTATATAAAGGCATTTCTAGTTACTGTTTTATACTGAACTAATGATTTCACAGTGAATCCTGCCCAGGGACTGGCTAATTGCACTCACCCCCGATGCTTTTTAACAAATGTCAAACATTAAAGAACAATACGGTGTCAGTTCTATATGGCAAGGACCATTTTCCGGAACAAAGTGGCCCCTAGATAGTAACTAATTAAAAAGCTAGAATTAAAGGCACGAGAGATTGAGGGGGAGGAAAGCATTGCCAGTACATATGCTATTGTGGTTACTGCCTCTATAACATACGTGCTACTCCGAGGTAACTTCTAATATCCTTATATTTTGCAACTGGGGGTACTTTATTAATTATAATACACAAGTTTCAGTAAGTCATGTGACAGAAATGACATCAGAACTCACCATTTATAAGGATATAATTTACAAGATATTCATGGCTCTTGTGTATTTTATATATATATATAGTGAATAAAGTACCTCCTCTTGTAAATTATAAGGATATTATAAGTTATTGAGGAATTTCATGACCATTAGGGATGCACCGAATCCAGGATTCGGTTCAGTATTCAGCCATTTTCAGCAGGTTTCGGATTCGGCCAAATCCTTGAGCCTGGCCGAACCAAATCCAAATCCTTAAAATCACGTGACTTTTCGTCACAAAACTTTGTGCGCGCCACTATTTTTCCCTCCCCTCACTGATTCGCATATGCAAATTAGGGTTCGGATTTGGTTCGGTTTTTGGCCGAATCTTTCATGAAGGATTTGGGGTTCGGCCGAATCCAAAAAAGTGGATTCAGTGCATCCCTAATGACCATATAAAAACACGAGGCTGAAGGCTGAGTGTGTTTATTCAGGTCATGGAACTCCGAGGTAACTTCTAATATCCTCATATTTTGCAACTGGGGGTACTTTATTATAATACACAAGTTTCAGTGAGTCATGTGACAGAAATTACATCAGAACTCACCGATTATAACTGATGACATCAGAACTCACCGTTTATAGGGATATAATTTACAAGATATTCATGGCTTTTGTGTATTATAATTATAATTATATATATATATATATATATATATATATATATTGGTAAAAGCACTTTATTCCATAGAGTAATTCATCCTATAAGTAGGTGTATGGTGTGTATTTGTGTTGTGGTGCAATTGGGAGAACTCTGAGTTGCATTCCTTGCCTGATAATGTTACTTGGTGGGGTCAGGGCAAATGTCTATCAGATACACACACACATATTCGCAGATGGAATGACAGCTCTCCCGAATGATTTTGCAGGACTGATTTTCCAAGGGGGATTCCTAGGGCTTAATGGATTAAAAGGCTGCCAGTAGCATGACCTGTTTTGGGAAACGTAGGACTCATTTACTAAGCTGGGATTTTATATCTTGCCTTGTGGGTTGCGCCCCTCGGCACAGCTATGGGTATTCGCTCCTAGGGTTTTTAAAGGGGTTGTTCAAAGACTTTATTCAATTAATTCCATTTTTTTTTTTTTACCATTTTTCCAAAATCTAAGTTAAAAGTTTAATGTCCCTGTCTCTGGTGTTTCAGTCATTTCAGTAATTCAGGTTCAGCCTCTTAGGGGGTTATTTATCAAAGTCCGAATTTATCTCAATATTTTCTGAAAAAAACTGCGACCAAATCCACACAGGTTTTTTGGGATTATTTATTAATACATATACCCGAATATTTTGTTTGAGGGAAAAAATCCGGAAAAATCAGAGTTTCATGGTTTTTTTTGGATTTTTCCTCTAATTTTCAAGATTCTTTCAGATTTTTCACCCGTAAACTCTAATTTTGCCCAGAAACTCCTAAAACTTCGGGGTATTGCCAAAAACCAAGCACACATCAAAAAATCGTTGGGACTTGTCCCATTGACTTATGCAAGCTCAACAGGTCTGAAATGCTGGATTTTCAGATTCAGTCTTCTCCCACCCTTGGGGGTTTAATAAATTCTGAAAAATTTGTGATTTTTTTAAAAGTCAGATTTTGTAAAAATGCATTCTGAGTTTATTAAATACCCCCCTAAAACTGTTAGAATTTGGCAACATTTAGTTGCATTTTAGAAATGCTGAACATTTCTCAGCAGCATCTCTGGAGTATTAGTAACTATTGTATCAATTCTACAGCTGCCTGTAATGAAACCCAGAGATTCCGCTCAGCAGGGACAAAGATAAGAAATGTATCAATTTAGAACAGTTTACAGGGTCGGCGACCTCCCATCCCAGAGCTGCTTTAGAAGGTGAAAAATGACACTTTACACTTCAATATTATAAAAACGGTCGCGCATAGAAAATAGAAAGCCACTCAACTGCAGAACAACTTTTTGGGGGGTCTACATCTAATGAACCTGATGAAGGGATCCCCGAAAATTTGTTCTGCACTTTGAGTGGCAAATCTGGCTTAAGTAAAGGAATAATTTGACAGCAAGAAGTGGGGAAGGTGACCAACCCCTTTACCAGTGTTCAATATCAGTGGCGTAACTATATGTTAATGGGCCCCAGAGCAAATAAATTTTAGGGCCCCCAAAATTTGCAGCGGTTGTGCTGTTTTACCAATGTATGTTAAAATTGTCATTGATTATGGCCTCATGGGGCCCCTATAGTACCTGGGGCCCCCTATACTTCCTCAGCCCCCCTGTAGCTGCAGGGTCTGCCTCTGTAGCTACACCCCTGTTCTATATACAGGGGCCACATGGGCTTCCCAAGTTTTGGGGTGAGGGGGTGGCAGAGGACTTGCAGCTGACAGGTCCTTGGGCCAGATTTGTAGTGCTCTTGTGCTTACATTAGTAAATGAACCCCTCAAATATGCTGAGTCTATCTCACATTGGGCTTTGTATCCTCAAACATGTAAGGCAGGGGGCAGAAATGTACGTAAGAGGGTCTAAGGGGCAGATTTATCAAGGGTCGAATTTCGAATTCATGGGACTTGTTTTTTAAAAATCGCAAAACCTCCCATGAACTCGGAATGCGACCAATTGAAATGTATTAAAAAAAAAAGAATTTTCTAAACTGGGATGGATAGAATCGACCCAAAACTCGAATCAAGTTTGATTTGAATTTTAAAAACTTTTCTGAAAAAAAAGTTGAATGTAAGGAAGGCTGCAAACAACTCCAAATTGATCCCAGGAAGTCTCCCATTGACTTAAACAGCAATTCGGCAGGTTTTAGGTGGCGAATAGTCGAATTTGAGTTCTTAAAGGTCCAGAGTATGATAAATCTCAAAAATCTAATTGGAATTTTTCAAAAAACTCAAATCGAATTTTAACAATTCCCTAGTCGAATTTGACAGTTTTGACAGTAAAAAAAAAAACCTTGAAAATTCTAATTCTAAATTCGATTTTTCGATTTAGCCCTTGATAAATCTTCCCATTAGAGTGGTACATACTTTGCGCTCCTTACAATGGTTGTATGTAGGAACAGCTGGGAAAACTCAATAAAGTCATATAATCACTAGGGATGCACCGGATTGGGATTTGGTTCAGGATTCGGCCAGGATTTGGCCTTTTTCAGCAGGATTTGGATTCGGCCGAATCCTTCTTCCCGATTGAATCCTAATTTGCATATGCAAATTAGGGGTAGGGAGGGAAATCACATGACTTTTTGTCACAAAACAAGGAAGTAATTAATGGTTTCCCCTTCCCACCCCTAATTTGAATATGCAAATTAGGACTGGGTTCGGTATTCGGCTGAATTTTTCGCAAAGGATTCAGGGGGTTCGGCCGAATCCACAGTAGTGGATTTGGTGCATTCCTTATAATCACCTTTAGTGTCTGTCGTATAGACCCCAAGGGCTGAGGTTGTTGCTGTGTTTGTCAAACTACAAGTCCCTGTAGATCATCCGTAAGACCATTGTCAGGACAGCTCTAATTTATAAAACTAATGATCACTAAAGATGCTGCGCCATCAGAACACAAAGTCCATTAGCAGATGCCCCCATAGCTGTGCCATTAGGCTAAATACCTTTTTAATTAATTAACAATGAAAACATTCTGATTCAGAAAAACTGTCATTCTGGTCTCTCTCTGCAATTAGACTAATTGTTTTCACGGTCCAGCTACTGTGGCTTCACTTACAAAGCGAAAATGCTAAATGCTCCATAATATGTAATAGTCGTGAGCTCCCAGAATTCTTAGTAGATCTCAGCCAGCCCTGATGTAAAGTTTAAAGGGGAAGTTCACCTGCAGAAAACGTCATTTTCATATAGTAATGACTATTTTCAGTTGTTTTGTACTTACTGTTTTTAATGTTTTTCTAAAATGTAGACTTTCCTCTCTAATGGAAATTATGGAATCTAGGTCCAGATTTTCTAAACTATCACAACGTGATACATAAATCGATACATGTTTTAGCAGCGCCAGTTAAATGCCAGCAGCTAATTTATCGCTGGTAACAAGTTACATTCCCCATTCTTGGGAGAATAAATCGTCAATGGATAGCAGTAATCTCATAATCTGTGACATGTAATAGGCTAATTCAGGGATGCCCAATCCAGCTAAAGGGAGCAAAGATAGGAGGGCAGGAAAGAAAGAAAATGAAGGGGTGGTTCACCTTTAGGGCAAAGACACATCAGATTCTGGGAGATTATTTGCCCGGCGACAAATCTCCTTTTCTTCAGGGCGACTAATCTTCAACCAGGCGACTAATCTCCCCGAATCTGACCGTGTGTCTCTGCCCTTAAGTTAACTTTTAGTATGATATAGAATGGCCAGTTCTTAGCAACTTTTAACCTAGTCTTCATTATTTATTTGTTATAGTTTTTTTCATTATTTGCCTTCTTTTGATTTTTTCTAGCTTTCAAATGGGGGCTGCAGACTCCATATAACAAACAAATGCTCTGTAAGGCTACATATGTATTGGTATTGTTACTTTTTATTACTGATCCTTCTATTCAGGCCTCTCCTATTCATATTCCAGTCTCTAATTCAAATTAGTGCATGGTTGTATTACCCCCATCTGAAGATACAAACATTTGCAGTCCCACAGTTAAGAGACAGGCACTAAATAACCCGTGATCGCACCTCTGTACACTAAACTGCTTTAAAGGGCAGATATACCCTGAAGATTCAGGTTTCCCTTCTTTTTCTGTAAATGTTCAGCACAATCCATTGGTTATTCTGCCCATGGAGCCTTATTGTCTGCCTGTCTGTCTGTGATCATAGTGATCTTAGAGATTTTAGCCTTCAGTGGCTACATTTTTATAAAGACAGTTTATTTTTAAATGAGTGTAGTGTCCCTTTAACATGTTTGGCATGCTGTAGCATTAGTGATTCTTGTGATAAACATTGACAAATGAGGATTTGTGTCACTTATAGTAATCGGCGAATTTGTCCTGTTTCGCTTCGCTGCTAATTTTGCAAAATTTGCGCCATCGTCAAAGTTGACGCTGATACCTACTAGAGTCAATGGAAGTCCTTTTATTGTTGCCATCAAAATGTTTTCGACACCGGCGAAATTTCGAGGCAAATTCACTCATTTATTTGCCCGCGCCGAAACTGACAAATTCGCCACAAATTCATTGCTTGCGAATAAATTCGCCCATCACTAGTCACATAGTTTCTGATTAATTTCCCTGACTTCTTTGGAAATCAGACTCAAGTTCCCAGAATCCTCCCTGAGACCTGAAGCTCAGCTACTGTTCAGTGTGCCCTGCCTGAACCCATAATCCATCTCACAAGGCCCAGTGCTCCTGAACATGAGTCCTCCTGACCTCAGGCCGACAAGCTTATGTACAAGAATAGCCTCACACATTAATCCGGGGTGTGGCGTCTATCAGAGGGTTTGTGGTTGTGCAGTGAGCTGAATTGTCAAATCTCTCACCATGTTCTGAGCATCAGGTTCAGCTAATAAATACAGAAAAATCATCATTCGTCAAAATGTTGCATGGTGGAGAGTAAGGAGGGTACCTGCACCCAAAATGGTTTATTGCATAATGAAAGGAAATTTAATTCTAAGCAACTTTCCAATATACATATAAAAATGTTCCATTGCCCTAAAACCATGTAGTGGAAGCCAGATTAGTAAAATGGGTAATATACCTTTTAAAAGATACTGTCATGGGAAACATTTTTTTTTAACACACAGTTAATAGTGTTTCTAAGAAGAGCAAACAGATTTTTTTATATTTAATTTTGAAATCTGACATGGGGCTAGACATATTGTCAGTTTCCCAGCTGCCCCCAGTCATATGACTTGTGCTTTGATAATTTTCAGAGCACAAGTCTTTCCCCCCCCCAGCAGCCTAACAACAGAACAATGGGAAGGTAACCAGATAGCAGCTCTCTAACACAAGATAACAGCTGCCTGGTAGATCTAAGAACAGCACTCAATAGTAAAATCCAAGTCCTACTGCAACACATTCAGTTACATTGAGTAGGAGAAACAACAGCCTGCCAGAAAGCAGTTCCATCCTAAAGTGCTGGCTTTTTCTGAAAGCACATGACCAGGCAAAATGACTTGAGATGCACCTACACACCAATATTGCAACTAAAATAAATTCACTTGCTGGTTCAGGAATGAAATTTTATATTATAGGGTAAATTATTTGCAGTGTAAACAGTGTCATTTAGAAATATCATAAAATTAATGACAGAATCCCTTTAAATTCAATTAAATTACATTGTATTAGGATTAAGACAGT
This sequence comes from Xenopus petersii, assembly GCA_038501925.1. Taxonomy (NCBI): domain Eukaryota; kingdom Metazoa; phylum Chordata; class Amphibia; order Anura; family Pipidae; genus Xenopus; species Xenopus petersii. The sequence goes on from CM076684.1 coordinate 131,149,885, forward strand.
GAGACCATTTGCAGTTTATCTAAATGTTTAATGTTTTTTCTCTTTTAGTATTTTGCTTTTTGTTTAGCATCTTTACAATTTGGGATTGCAGCAGCTATCTGGTTGCTAGTATCCTGTTTACCTTAGCAACCAGGCAGTGGATTGCATAAGAGACTGGAAGTGGGATACTGGAAAGGGACTGAATAGAAAGATCAGGAATAAAAAGTATCAACATCAATAACATTAAAGCTTTACAGAGAAATCGTTCTTTAGCTGCCGGGGTCAGTTTAGTATTTCAGGTGCTATCTGGTTGCTAGGGTCTTATTTACCCAAGTGACCAGGCAATAGGTTGAATGAAATACGTTAGTATGAATAGGAGAGGGACAGAATAGGGAAAATAAGTAAGAAAAAATGAGAAGGAAAATAAAATTGTAGCCTCACTGAGCACTCATTTTTGGCTGCTGGGTCAGTGACCCCCATTTGAAAACTGCAAAGAGGCAGAAGAGGAAGACAAATAATTAAAACACTATATCTAATAAAAAATGAAGACCAATGAAAATGTTGCTTACGGGAAGGCCATCTTCCATAGACTCCCATTTTAATCAAATAAGTCAAGTTTTTTAAAATGATTTCCTTTTTCTCTGTAATAATAAAAAAGTAGCTTGTACTTGATCCCAACTAAGATATAATTAATCCTTATTGAAAGCAAACCCAGCCTATTGGGTTTATTTAATGTTTACATGATTTTCTAGTAGACTCAAGGTATGGAGATCCAAATTATGGAAACATCTCTTATTTGGAAAGCCCCAGGTCCCAAGCATTCTGGTTAACCGGTCCCATTCCTGTAATACAGGAAGGTGCCTGGCTTTAATAAGCACGCGGCTGGTGTAGAGGATTTTTATGCAAAGGTGATTGCAGAGGACGCGGGGGCATTGTTAAGATTAATGGAAAGGAGGCTTTAATTAATGCTCAGGCAAAGTTTTCCCATCACAAGGTCGCGATGTTCCTTTGCTGCTTCTTAAAATCAGTTGGGTACATTCAAGGCTAAACGATAGGATGCCACACACAGAGGGCATGACTGGCTTCACTAAGCATGTGGACTGGATGTTAAATGACCTTTATATATTAGAGAAGGAAAGCTACCAAAGCAATTTATTGCCAATAGTTTAGCCACAATAGTGCAAGCTATAACACTATATTTAGTCTGCAGAATGGTTTACCATAACTGAGTAAACAGCTCTAGAAACTCTCTGTTTGTTTAGGATAGCAGCTGCCATATTAGCTTGGTGTGACATCACTTCCTGAGTCTCTCCCTGCTCACTCATAGCTCTGAGCTCAGATTACAGCAGGGACAGGTAGAGGGAGGGGGGGGAAAGGGAGGAGAAAAGAGAGAGAGGAGCAAACTGAGCATGCTCAAGCCCAAGCCCTGGAGGTTTATTCTGAAAACAGGAAGTCTGATACAGAAGCCCATGTGTACACAATAGAAGGAAAGAAATGTGCTGTTTCTTTTGGTTGACATTGATATGGCAGTGGGAAATGCCAGCACTGCCAGCTTGAGGGGTAGCTCAGAAATTGGCCGTGTGTACCCTGCGATTCATTTGAAGCTAATGCCGGTTTATCCTGGTTGCCAGGAATTGTAGTATTTGTTCATAATATCAGTGCACTCGCTTGTCAGCAGTTTATTATATAATGAAACATTAATTAAAGGATGTAATTGGCTATAATAAATAATTCCTGTTTATGGGACGTGGAGCCGGCTGACAGCTCTGTGTTTATTTAATCGTTATTCAATTGGAAATGGCTCTCAACAGCCCCCTAAGAGTGGAGTCATTTTTTTCTGGGTGTTGTACTTCACCAACAGCAGGAGAGTCATAGATTTTAGTTCAGAGAACTGATGTTAGGGAGGTTGGGTACAGAGTGTTCAATATTTGCTTCCTTCCACCGTATTCAGGACTTACCCCCCTCTCCCAGTACAGTTACTAAACAGCACCTTAAAAGACTAGTAACGCTAAAAAATAAAAGTGTTTTAAAGTAATAAAAGTAAATTGCAGTGTTGTCCTGCACTGTTAAAACTGGTGTGTTTGCTTCAGAAACTCTACTATAGTTTATATAAACAAGCTGCTGTGTAGCCATGGGGGCAGCCATTCAAGCACAGGATACACAGTAGATAACAGATAAGTACTACTATAGTTTATATAAACAAGCTGCTGTGTAGCCATGGGGGCAGCCATTCAAGCACAGGATACACAGTAGATAACAGATAAGTACTACTATAGTTTATATAAACAAGCTGCTGTGTAGCCATAGGGGTAGCCATTCAAGCACAGGATACACAGTAGATAACAGATAAGTACTACTATAGTTTATATAAACAAGCTGCTGTGTAGCCATGGGGCAGCCATTCAAGCACAGGATACACAGAAGATAACAGATAAGTACTACTATAGTGTATATAAACAAGCTGCTGTGTAGCCATGGGGCAGCCATTCAAGCACAGGATACACAGAAGATAACAGATAAGTACTACTATAGTTTATATAAACAAGCTGTGTAGCAATGGGGGCAGCCATTCAAGCACAGGATACACAGTAGATAACAGATAAGTACTACTATAGTTTATATAAACAAGCTTTTGTGTAGCCATGGGGGCAGCCATTCAAGCACAGGATACACAGTAGATAACAGATAAGTACTACTATAGTTTATCTAAACAAGCTGCTGTGTAGCCAAGAGGGCAGCCATTCAAGCACAGGATACACAGTAGATAATAGATAAATACTACTATAGTTTATATAAACACGCTGCCGTGTAGCCATGGGGGCAGCCATTCAAATGAGAAAAGGCTTGGGTTACATAGCAGATAGCAGATAAGCTCTGTAGCACATAATAGTGTTATCTGTTATCCACTATTTAACCTGTGCCATATAATCTTTTTTCAATTTCAGCCATTGCTATACAGCAGCTTGTTTATATGAACTATAGTAGTGTTTCTGAAGCAAACACATCAGTTTATTTTCATGAGTTTAAAACATTTTCATTTTTTACTGTTCCTTTAACCCAACTTCATTTATTCCTCTGTACCCCATTGCCCGGTGTATTGGAGCACAAAACAAGAAATAAAAGCCAATCGAGTATAGTGACATAAGACACCTACACCACAACATGGCAAAGCTTACCAGTAAAGGGCGCATTTCCCCTTTAAATGCTCTAGCTCAATAATAGGAGTGTGGGTGTGTGGAATATAAAGACAAATACTGAGAAACGAAGGGAACAAACAAAATCTTGCTGTTGCTCAGTTCTTCAACAATAACATTATTCACCCAATGACACACTGGAGAATCTTCGCTAAGAGCCCGAAAAAAAGCGTGGAATTTCTTTGTGACCGTCATGAATAATTCTCAGCTGAATCTCAGGTTATTTGGTCACGGATAAGCACCTTCCCTTCTCCACACAACAGAGGCCCATTATAATATGTTAATCTTTCTATTAAATATATGCTGATGAAAATGGGGTTTGCCCAGGGAAGCCGAGCTCTATCTACAATAGGAAATAATTGAGGTCAATTAAAATGCGAGACCGCTAGTCCAGAAAAAAATAATAATTATTATTGAAGATACTGGAAGGAGCCAGTCCTGTTTGTTCTATTATTCCTTTTTTTCTCAAAAGGATAAAATGATTGAGTTTTTAAACGAACAGTTCAGTATAAAAATAAAAACTGGGTCAACAGGTAGTATGTGCAAAATAAAATATGTTTCTAATATAGTTAGTTAGCCAAAAAAGTTGAAAAATTGCTTAGAATTGGCCATTCTATGTCATACTGAAAGTTACCTTAAAGATGAACCACCCCTTTAAGGATCAACTGCAAACTCAAAGTTTTGTCCCATGTGACCCTCCTTAAAGGAATAGTTCAGTGTGAAAATAAAAACTGTGTAAATAGATAGGCTGTGCAAAATAAAAAATGTTTCTAATATAGTTAGTTAGCCAAAAATGTAATATATAAAGGCTGGCGTGAACAGATCTCTAATAAAACAGCCAGAATCCAACTTCCTGCTTTTCAGCTCTATAACTCTGAGTTAGTCAGCGACTTGAAGGGGGGCCACATGGGACATTTCTGTTCAGTGAGTTTGTAATTGACCCTCAGCATTCAGCTCAGATTCAAAAGCAACAGAAATGACCCATGTGGCCCCCCCCCAAGTCTCTGATTGGTTACTGTCTGGTAGCCAGGGCAACCAGTCAGTGTAAACAAAGAGAGTTGAAAAGCAGGAAGTAGTGTTCTGGCTATTATGTTACACATCCACTCACTCCAGCCTTTATACATTACATTTTTGGCTAACTAACTATATTAGAAACATTTTTTATATTGCACAGCCTATCTATTTACCCAGTTTTTATTTTTACACTGAACAATTCCTTTAAAGTCACTGACTAACTCAGAGTTAGAGAGCTGAAAAGCAGGAAGTAGTGTTCTGGCTATTATGTTACACATCCACTCACTCCAGCCTTAATACATTACATTTTTGGCTAATGAACTATATTAGAAACTTGTTTTTATTTTGCACATCTTTTTACCCAGTTTTTATTTTTATACTGAACTGTTCTTTTTAAGGGTAACTGGCCAAAGCATAGATAGGCTTTATATGAGAGACAGAGCAGTTTAAGGGAACAGCTTAAAGTGGCGGTGTCCATCCGGTGCCCATTTTCAGAGCAATTAGATATAGATAGTGGCACATGGTATAGGTTTTATAGAGGCTCATGGGGCCAATTTGCTCGCAGATGGCAGTCGGAGGTATTTTCCCCAGACACGGCAGTGAGGTAGAAACGAGTGATTCTATATTGAGTTGGAATCTGTCGCCGTGATATATTTGATTATTGGCACACTGGCACATGTTGGGTTTCACTCCTGCTGAACAAAAACAACAGCAGATGAAGCTGAAAGAGACATATTTTGTTTTGGCCACGAGAGAACAAGTTAAACAGAGGAAACACTCGCTTTTCAGTTATATTTGCACATGGCTACCGGTATTCACTAGATTTGTCCTACACCCCAATAAGGTAATAGTGACCCACAGAGATGGGTGTTTGCCGACCTGTATGTCTCTGGCTAAGGGAGAGAAAAATGATCCAATCTGTGTGTTCTAGAGAATCAAATCCATGTTGGTGTAGAGCAGTGATCCCCAACCAGTAGCTCATGAGCAACATGTTCCTCACCAACCCCATGGATGTTGCTCCCAGTGGCCTCAAAGCAGGTGCTTATTTTTGAATTCCAGGCTTGGAGGCAAGTTTTAGTTGCATAAAAACCATATATACTGCCAAACAGAGTCTCCTATTGGCTGCCAGTCCACTTAGGGGCTACCAATAGGGTTGCCACCCTAGCCGGTAAAATACTTGCCAAGGCCGGGGACGGTATTACAAATTTACCGGCAATGAAGCTGCCGGTAAATTTGTAATACAATTAAAAGGAGCCCTCGGCCTGCCCCCAATCCCCTGGAACTTACCTTTTCTTTACTTCTTCAAGCATCCGTGGTGTGGGCCCGCCCCTTCTGACAGCACGCCCGCCCCCTTTGACGTCACAGCCTGCCCCTTTATATCCCCGCCCCACAGCAGCCGGTAAAAAAATTAAAAAAAGGTGGCAACCCTAGCTACCAAATAGCCAATCAGAACCCTTATTAAACACCCAAAGGACTGTTTTCGTGCTTGTGTTGTTCTCCTACTCTTTTTACATCTGAATGTGGCTTACGGGTAAAAAAAGGTTGGGGACAACTGGTGTGGGGGATCCTTCACCCAGTTCTTTAGGATCACTATTGTGGTGGGGGTTGCAGTTCAGCAGGGGCAGGAAAGCAACACGTTTAGTTCTGTGTTGAATAAGCTGAATGCCAGAGGGCGATAGGAGTTGTTCCTAATGTTCCTCCATCATGAGAGCATTGAAGTCTGCCTGTGATGAATATTCCGTTTGATGAGCTGGAATAAGGCAGTTTGTTGGAGTGTCTGACTCCGGCTCATTCCCTGGATGGATCCCCAGAGACATGTCACTGTGTATTAATGCAAGTCGGCTCAGAGCGACAGTCATACTGCGGGGCCAGACATCAGGAACATCACAGACAGGCCTATTCTAGCAATGCAGGAGGCCCAATTGCTCATTTTTGTAATGAAATAGGGGCCCCCCCATTAAAAAGTTTTAGGGGGGAAGGGTTGAAGGATAGATACTGTGTTGCTTACCGGTTATATTGAATGAGTGGACAAGGGGCTAAGATTTGTTAGGGAAGGTGTAGCAGTGTATAAGCAGGGTTGCCATAATGAATTGTTGGGCCCCATACCCCTCTAGTGGTGGCCTTGTGTATCAGGTTCTGAGTGGGCATCATGTATTGGCTTTCTCTTTACGCCCAAGTTTCTAGCCTACTTCTAGCAAGTATGGATAAGCAGCCCCCAGACTGGAAACACCATGTCCAGCTGTTCATTGTTCATCAAGGGGTTCAGCCAATTCGATCCCCAACATTGTAAGCCGCCATCATATACAGAATAAACCCTCCCTCTGCTGGGGTGATTCACTAATAGAGTTCAAATGGAGCGTAATTCTGTTATATGAAGGGAGTAACAAATATTGCCTATTAGGGGATTCTAGCTGGCAATCAAAAATGTGCCAGAATTAACGGGACATTGATGTAGATAGACATTGAAGCCCTTAATCCAATTGAGTGGCCACAGGCGTATAACAGAAAAATGACGGGCCCTCTATCCTGAGTGGAGCCGACGCCAGCCTTGCAGGCAATTTAACCCACTTATAGGACAGAGACGGTGCCGATGAGCTTTTACTTGTGATAAATCTTTTCAGGAACAAGAATGACTGTACTTACTGTACATACAGTGCATTTACAGTAGGAGAAACCCCACTGAAGACTTACCTTGAATTCTTGAATTCTGAATAAAAGCAAAAGCAATAACAAGTAGGGATGCACCGAATCCAGGATTCGGTTCGGGATTTGGCCAGAATTCTGCCTTTTTCAGCAGGATTCATATTTGGCCGAATCCTTGTGCATGGCTGAACCCGAATCTGAATCCTAATTTACATATGTACATTAGATGCGGGAAGAGAAATCACGTGACTTTTTGTCACAAAACAAGGAAGTAAAAAACATTTTTTCCCACCTTTTCCTTTCCCGCCCCTAATCTCCATTATAATCAAATAATCCATTTTTTTTCTCAGTAATAATAAAACAGTCGCTTGTACTTGATCCCAACTAAGATATAATTAATCCTCATTGGAAGCAGTACCAGGCTATGGGGTTTATTTCATGTTTACATGATTTTCTGGTAGACTTAAGGTATGAAGATCCAAATTATGGAAAGATCCCTTATCCAGAAATCCAAGGTCCTGGATAACAGGTCCCATACCTGTATAATAACCCCCCCCCCCCTGTATGTGACCCCTGTCAGCTACTGTAGTACACCTCTTACATTTGCTCTCCATCTGTTCGGCCCAGTTGAACAGTGCACCCGATTACCCTGTGTATGGGGCTACCTTTAGTGTAATGTCCTTTAGGCTGCCCCCATGCCGCTTTTCGGACACCTAGGAAATCAGCCCAAGACTGTGGCTAATAACCTCCTGACTATTAGCCTTATTTACTAACAGGTGGCTCATAACTGGGCCTAGTCCAGTATGCCCATTCTGTCTATTACTATGGCAGACTTGCAGCACCCAGAGGTGCAAGGGAGCTTATTGCGCTATACTTGTTGTTGAACTACAACTTGCAGCGTTGCTTCAAATCCAGGGCTCTTTTTGGTCATTGTGCGGTCAGGTAACCATACACACCATAGAAGAACATGTAAGTGCTTACAGGAGAACGAAAGTCGTTTAGTACTTGGGGGTGCCAAATGTTAGGCACCTCCAAGTCAATGTATTTACTTACCTGAAACCCCGGGCCGGTGCTCCTATCAGCAGAAAACTGCACCGGCCCGGGGTTATACCAGTGAGCACCACGGAGCGATCCACTTCCGTCTTCTTCTTTCTTTGCGCGGCTGCACATGCGCAGTAGAGCGAAAAGCTGAACTTTAACTAAAAAGTCACCTATTTAGTTCTAATGTGCATGTGGCTGCCCCGGGAAATTTGAAGAAAGAAGAAGCCGCAAGAGGATCGCTCCGTGGTGCTCACTGGTTTAACCCCGGGCCGTGCAGTTTTTTGCTGATAGGAGCACCGGCCCAGGGTTTTAGGTAAGTCAATACAATTACTTGGGGGTGCATAACATGTGGCACCCACAAGTGCACAAAGCCTTTCCTTCTCCTTTAATGCCAATAACCATGTGGGTGCAACTCATGTTTAGCCCTTGTCCTCGCAGCCTAGTGAAGGAACTTTTTGTAGATACATTGTGGGAGAATTGTGCTGGTATTTGGCAACGATTAGGAAATCAGGCCCCGTAGCTGAACAAATAAGACTGTAACTCTGTAATTCTGCACACAGACACAGACAGCACCTCCAGCCACAAAAGGAACAAAACAATCCAATGACGTTCCCAAATCGGTGTGACATGGCGACTCCCAGCTCCGAGTTGAAGGTTGAATGCGATTGTTTACATGGTGGAGGAGCGCACTGTGTTTGCAGCCGGCCTGGTGGGGGGGGGGGGAGCTGTAAGCTCTGGGGGGTTTGATGCTATTTGTAGATCCTTTGAGATGTCAGTTGCCTAGGAGATCTCTGGCAGAATCCCAAGCAGGACCTGTGCCGTGATACAAAGGGAAAAAGCTGCCACGGATACAGTGCCCGTCATTAGATGCTTCCTGACCGGATCACCCGGCGAGGCTAAAGGAGCTTAAATATCCATCACCTGCTTATTATAACATCTGCCGGCCAATAAACTCTGCCAAATGGGGGGTTGCTGCTGCTTCTACGTATATACCATACTCACTATTCCCCACTAGAAATAACTTAATCTCTTATTATCATCATTATCATGGCACACACCAGGCTGAAACTCTCTCATTTATTCCCATAATGGAAATAAGACTCATATTCCAGTGGGTTTAAAGTTACGCGAAAATGTAGTTCAAGGGGTTGTTCACCTTCCTAACACTGTTTCCAGTTCGTTTTCAGATTGTTCACCAGAATCAAAGAATTTTTTCAATTGCTTTCTATCTTTTATTTTTTACTGTTTCCCCAAAATTTAAGTTTAAAGTTCAATGTTCCTTTCTCTATTGCCTCAGTCTGGCAGCTCAGTGATCCTAAAGCAGATTCTAAATTGTTACAATTTGCTACATTAGTTGATACATTTAGTTAATACATTTCTCAGCAGTATCTTGGGAATATTAGTAACTATTGTATCAATTCTAACAGCTGCCTTTAATGAAACTCATGGATTCTGCTCAGCAGGGTCAAAGATAAGGAATGTATCAATTTAGAACAGTTTACATGGTCGGCGACCCCCCTCCCAGAGCTGCTTTAATAAAACTTTACACTTCAGTATTAGAAAAATGGTCACACATAGAAGATGTAATAGGGAAAAGTCTTTGAAGGTGAACTACCCTTTTAATAATGAAAATAATGTCCCTTTGTTTTTCCTCAATTTAGCAAGAATCCAGTTCTCCTCCGGGTCACATAACTAGCTGACTCCGGTTACATTGTTTCAAGAGTGAGAGCTAGCAATGCAGAAAATGTAAACAGCCAGACTAGAAATGCTTGGCATTACAAAGGGTTACATATTTACTTCATTTACAAATTTCCAATGGATTTTTTGTACGTGAAAATGTAGTTAATACTGAAAATAACGTTTGTCCCTTTCTTCCCTGTGGTTCTGACAATGCTGCAAGAAGCCTGTTTTCCTCCAGGTCTCATAACTAGCTGCCTTCTGCTACATTGTTTCAGGAGTCAGAACTAGCAATGCAGAGAATGTAAACAGCCAGACTGTTAATGCTCGGTATTTCCAAGTGGCACACTTTAGCGATGTGCCAGGCAAGAAAAATGCGACCCTCACCCACTGCCAGAAACGGAACTAGAGGGGGTGCGGGCACTGCCCTGCTCGCACCCCCTGCTCCCTAGGTAGTTCCACCCCTGCCCACTGCTCCTCCACCTGCAACCGACCCTAACCCAGCGCATGCGAGTATGTAAATTAAGGTGCACAGAGGTGGAAGTAGATGTTGTGTGGAAGCCGGGCCGAACCCGTCCAACCCAGAAGTCCCGCATGCTTCGGGCCGACCCGCACATCACTTCTCTTACCACTAGTGTGTGCCATAGGCAGTGCATTTCCTATTCATAGCAGGAGGTTATATGGTACTAAGACAGGGCAATTAAAGGCATTGGCCCTGGGGTCTGAGCATTGCAGGGGCCTTTAGGAGAAAGCACAAAAGGCTCTTTGTGTTACAGCTTAACTACAACATTCAGCATGTGCTGCCCCAGAGCACACACTCTACCCTACCCTTAAAGGAAACCACATTGAAAATAAGCCTTGCTTAGGAACATTGCAAAGTTGCCCAAGTTGCTTTAAGTCAAAGTGCATCATGGGAGTTGTAGTCCATGGCAGCTGAAGGGGTGCCTCAGTGCTGAAACACCACAAGGTTACACAATGGGCCATAATGCGGTTTAGTGTCAGTAGCAATTAGCTAAGGACTAACGAGCTTAGCACTGTGTAATTAACTGACTCACATGTTCTCCTTCTCTCTCCCCAGGTAAGTGGCCCGGGCTCTTGTCACTCTCACTGTGTGGATATGTTGTGCTGGGGCGGATATGAGAGAAGCGCAGGGAAGTGCACTTATGGGGAGAGAGATGGTAAGTGCCCTGCTGGGTCACACACCTGGGTCAGTAGGGATGGGGTCACACAGCTGGGTCAGTAGGGATGGGGTCACACAGCTGGGTCAGTAGGGATGGGGTCACACAGCTGAGTCAGTAGGGATGGGGTCACACAGTTGGGTCAGTAGGGATGGGGTCACACAGTTGGGTCAGTGGGGATGGGGTCACACAGCTGAGTCAGTAGGGATGGGGTCACACAGTTGGGTCAGTAGGGATGGGGTCACACAGTTGGGTCAGTAGGGATGGGGTCACACAGTTGGGTCAGTAGGGATGGGGTCACACAGTTGGGTCAGTAGGGATGGGCCAGTCTCGGTGGGTTGGTGTCTAGCAGTGAGATTGCGGCTATAGTAAGGCAAGATAATGTGAGGGGAAGGGGCAGTTACTGTGGAGAAGTGCATATAGTAAGGCACGATGGGGACAGGTGAGTGTGTGTAGTAAGGCAACTCTGCGATAAGGCAAGAAGGTGCCAGGGGTTGTAGCTCTGAGACTGTGGATATACAGTAGTAAGGTAAGATTCAGGGCTGTGTAATATGCAGCTGAAGCCTGTGGGAGATCTTGCATGCTAGGCTATAATTAATTGATTATATTGCCTAAGCCCCACCTCCCCTAATTACAGCCCTGCCCTCAGGCTGCTTATTTGTGCCCAACATTAGGCAGCAGGTTCCCCTGGGCTGGAGGTGAAATAGGAGTCAGGGTCAGATATTATGTGTGTTGTTCCTGAGTTGATGCAGCTCTGTGCAATCACTTCCACTGCTCTTTGCCATCATTTCAATGCTTTGACTTGTTATTCTCTATTTCATTGGTTCAGGAATTTGCACTACAACGCACATTGTTAGTGCTATCCATTGTTACAGTTGTGCAGCTCTGCAGCGACATACAGCTTGTATAATCCTGGTAGGCTGTGTTTGGGGTTTAAAGTACTGGGACTCCAGCGAGCAGGGCCTCACAGTACTGGATTCAGGGGTCCCCATGGTAGGGGGCGGGACTTGGTAGAGAGTGGGTGGGTTTCTGTGTAATGGCTGGATCAGGGGGTGTGACCATGCTTGTGCAGGATATTTGTATTTATTATTCTACTTCTCATAGGCAACCAACCCCATTTAAAGGAAAACTGCTATAAAAATGCCCCCTCTACTCTAGTGATGTTTAAAGGAGAAGTAAACAGCTTGATTAGCTTTGACATCAGGGGTCTGGCCTAATTATTATAGGGCTACATGGAATCTGAGGGTGGAGGAGGAAATGATCATTATGAGATGAGACATCCTGTGACCTGGGTTTCTGCAGTGGATTAAAATCATATTATAGCCCTGGCTTTTGAAGTGCAATTATTTAACAATTGTTCCCCATCATTCATTTTTTTAGTGGACTGTATCCACTTCTGCTTTCCATCTCCTTGTTGTGGTCAACCTGGTTAAAGGAGAAGTAAACCCTTAAAAAGAATATGGCTAAAATGGCATATTTTATATAGTGAACTTATTGCACGAGGCTAAAGTTTCAGCTTGTCAATAGCAGCAATGATCCAGGACTTCAAACTTGTCACAGGGGGTCACCATCTTGGAAAGTGTCTGTGACACTCACATGCTCAGTGGGCTCTGATTGGCTGTTGAGAAGCTAAGCTTAGGGCTCGTCACTAATTATCCAGCAGAAAATGAACTTCCCCTGTAATATAAGCTGATGCTACAGGTTTGCTGATTATTAAATTCTGATGCTAATTGCACTGGTTTCTGTGCTGCCATGTAGTAATTATCTGTATTAATTACTAAGCAGCCTTATATTGTGACATTTCTTTTCTATGTGTACTGTATATTGTGAGTGGGTCCCTAAGCTCAGTAAGTGACAGCAGCACAGAGCATGTGCAGTGAATCAGCAGAAAAGAAGATGGGGAGCTACTGGGGCATCTTTGGAGACACAGATCTTTACTGCTAAAGGGCTGTGGTTGCCTTGGGCTGGTACAGAAGCACAAAACATAATGTACAACATTTCTAGCTACTTTTTTTAGTTAAGTTTTAGTTCTCCTTTAAGGGAAGAATCCATACTGAGGGCTATGTACTGAAAAGCTGTTGGTTACTCCACTTATAGTGGCCCATATCAGGCAGTTTTTTCGTGAGCCACCTTGTGATTGGTTGCTGCGGGTTACAAGACCTACAGCAGACATCCACCTGTTATTACACTAGCAAAACCTTATATGTGATCAATATAAGTCCATTAACCTCATGCACTGGTATTCCACCAAGGCCAAGCTATTCATTTTATCTTCCTGCACGGCTTTGTCTCAGGAGATACACGTAGAATTGTTAATGGAATCAGATGATGTATATTTCTATTGATACATTGTTATTCACCCAGAAATCCATTAGAATGTTTATGCCAAGGGACCAGTGAGCTTTCGATGCTGTAAAAATTAGTGGGCTCTGATCAAGTTGGCATCTGGAATAAACTCTCCCGTGCTTTCATTTACACGAGAAACTGGGTCACCAGTAACAATAAGCTTTGTGGGTATCTAAATGGAATGTATATTCGCTGCTGATGGGGGGCAGCTATTCTGTACAGCAGGGATGGAATATTATATAAAGTCGTTCCCTGCCAATTACAATCAACGTGCCTCTCGCCAGCTGAGCCCTTTGTATGACGCCGTCACTTTAAGCTGCTGTCAGTCTGTCTGTCGAGAGAAATCTCCAGGCTTATATGTGAGAAATATTCCTGTAAGCTCCAAAACCTCCCCTGGCTTATTGGGTTTGGACACTGATTTCAAACCTGTGGCTTTTCAGCTGGTATTGAACTAAAACTCTTATGTTTTGGCAGCCTGCTGGACTACATATTCCACAATCCTCTGCTGTCATGTGTAATAGCTTCACTCCCTCCGTTCTGGATGGTGGGGTTTGTAGACGAGGGTTCCCTGTGGATTCCATCCTTTTGTAGGGGGAATGTAAAGCTGTATGGAATGAGTCACTAGCTCGGTGCCCTTCAAACCTCACCTTGAATTCAGCCTTTGCGTTCTGGAGGTTCTGTCTGCTGAAAAGTACTATTAATATACACATCCTTAAAGAAACAGTGCAGTGTACAAATAAAAACTGGGTAAATAGATTATATGTGCAAAATAAAAAATGTGTCTAATATAGTTAGTACAGGACTGTAGTCGATAGCAGATACGTTCTAAAGAATCCCATTGTATACTATAGTGCATATTTGTTATCTACTGTGTATCCTGTGCTTGAATGGCTGCCCCCGTGACTACACAGCAGCTTGTTTATATAAACTATAGTAGTACTTATCTGTTATCTACTGTGTATCCTGTGCTTGAATGGCTGCCCCCATGGCTACACAGCAGCTTGTTTATATAAACTATAGTAGTACTTATCTGTTATCTACTGTGTATCCTGTGCTTGAATGGCTGCCCCCGTGACTACACAGAAGCTTGTTTATATAAACTATAGTAGTACTTATCTGTTAACTACTGTGTATCCTGTGCTTGAATGGCTGCCCCCATGGCTACACAGCAGCTTGTTTATATAAACTATAGTAGTACTTATCTGTTATCTACTGTGTGTCCTGTTCTTGAATGGCTGCCCCCATGTCTACATAGCAGCTTGTTTATATAAACTATAGTAGTACTTATCTATTATCTACTGTGTATCCTATGCTTGAATGTCTGCCCCCATGGCTACACTGCAGCCTGTTTATATAAACTATAGTAGTACTTATCTGTTCTCTACTGTGTATCCTGTGCTTGAATGGCTGCCCTGATGGCTACACAGCAGCTTGTTTATATGAACTATAGTAGTACTTATTTGTTCTCTACTGTGTATCCTGTGCTTGAATGGCTGCCCCCATGGCTACATAGCAGCTTGTTTATATAAACTATAGTAGTACTTATCTGTTATCTACTGTGTGTCCTGTTCTTGAATGGCTGCCCTCATGGCTTCATATCAGCTTGTTTATATAAACTATAGTAGTACTTATTTGTTCTCTACTGTGTATCCTGTGCTTGAATGGCTGCCCCCATGGCTACATAGCAGCTTGTTTATATAAACTATAGTAGTGTTTCTGAAGCAAACCGAAAAGTTTTACCAGTGCAGAACAACAGTATATTATATTGTTGTTAATTTTGGATGTTTAATTTTTCGGTGTTAGTGTTCCTTTAAGGCCTAAATTGCGGCTAAACATTATTCTGTCCAGTAAACGGATCTAAAAACTGTCATGTGGCGGAAAGGGCATTTCATGTGTGAGTAGCTCTTAGTTCAGTGACACGTGTACTGCCGTGTTTGATCCCATGGCAGCTCCTATAAGCCGGCGAGAGTGTTATATAGAGAGGTGGATATATTTTTAGCTGGCTTGTGGCGCGGCATCATGACTCTGATATTCGCTGCTATTGCTTTCTAACTGTCAGTTCTTCCCTTTCTGACTCTGTCACAGCTGTGAAACGCGTTGCGTCTCTATTACCTTCCTACTCTTTCCCTTTCATATATAACGGCCTCACGCGCTTGAAAGGCTTTACTGTGACTTCGGCATCACTGAGATTCCTCGTGTATCAGACACAGTTACAGAAACAGGCTGTTACACTTGGGCTGTTAGTAGGATATACAGTAAGTAAGTTCCGTCCTGTTTATAGACACAACTACGCTGTTTAGCAGTTCTGGGTTTTTGATTCATTACTTACGGTACCTATAGCTACTGCTGCCTCCCGGTCCAACTCACTCCAGTAGATTTCCCTCAGAGACAATGGAGATGTCCAGCTTGGGATATAGGAGGTCACAGCTTTTATTAAGAGCATTCAAATGTAGTAAGAGGTCATCCTGTAGTAAAGCAGTAGCCAAAAATTATTTTATGAAAGTAAAAAAAATCTTTAATAGGACATATGTGAGCCTGACACCTTTCGTGCCTAAGGTGGGCACTTACTCAAAGGCTAAGCCTATGCGTAAGTGCCCACTTTAGGTACGCAATGCATCAGGCTTATGAATAAGTGCCCACCTTCGGCACAAAATGCATCAGGATTATGAGTAAGTGGCCACCTTAGGCACGAAACGCATCCGGCTTATGAGTAAGTGCCCACCTTCGGCACAAAGCACATCAGGCTTATGAGTAAGTGCCCACCGTCGGCACAAAACGCATCAGGCTTATGAGTAAGTGCCCACCTTCGGCACGAAACGCATCAGGCTTATGAGTAAGTGCCCACCTTCGGCACGAAACGCATCAGGCTTATGAGTAAGTGGCCACCTTAGGCACGAAACGCATCAGGCTTACGAGTAAGTGCCCACCTTTGGCACAAAATGCATCAGGTTTATGAGTAAGTGCCCACCTTCAGCACGAAACGCATCAGGCTTATGAGTAAGTGCCCACCGAAGGCGTCAGGCTTATGAGTAAGTGCCCACCTTCGGCACAAAACGCATCAGGCTTATGAGTAAGTGCCCACCTTTGGCACGAAACGCATCAGGCTTATGAGTAAGTGGCCACCTTAGGCACGAAACGCATCAGGCTTATGAGTAAGTGCCCACCTTTGGCACGAAACGCATCAGGCTTATGAGTAAGTGGCCACCTTAGGCACGAAACGCATCAGGCTTATGAGTAAGTGCCCACCTTTGGCACGAAACGCATCAGGTTTATGAGTAAGTGCCCACCTTCGGCACAAAACGCATCAGGCTTATGAGTAAGTGCCCACCTTCGGCACGAAACGTATCAGGCTTATGAGTAAGTGGCCACCTTAGGCACGAAACACATCAGGCTTATGAGTAAGTGCCCACCTTTGGCACGAAACGCATCAGGTTTATGAGTAAGTGCCCACCTTAGGCACAAAACGCATCAGGCTTATGAGTAAGTTCCCACCTTAGGAACGAAACACTTAAATTTGTGCTAATAAAGATGTTTTTTACTTTCATAAAAACATTTTTGGCTACTGCTTTACTACAGGATGACCTCTTACTACATTTGAATGCTTTGTATTTTCCAAAAAATTGGCAAACCCTTGGACTGGGGGTTACCCTGGTAAGAGATCATCTTTTAATTACAATTTGCTTTTTTTTTTTGATTTTGTATATTTCAGTATTCATTTGTTTAATTTTTCAATTCTGGGCATTACCCCCAAAAAATGGAGCTACACACCAGCACTTACGTGGTTGTATGAGAATCACAGCTTTTATTAACACACAAACAACACAGAGATAAATACATAGTAACAGTGTAGTAAATGGCAAGGTCAGCACAATGATATAACATTTAACTTGTCACCATCCCCTCGTGAGTAAAGTGCTGACAAACACAGTCAATGCTGTTTTCATGCAGAAAAGGCGGGTCTTTATGCTTCAGACCTTCGTACTCTAACACCTGTTTTCGTACTCTAGCACCTGTTTTTTTTCAGTTTCGGCAGACTTCCACTTCAAATCAATTGATATAAGCTTATTCAAGGTGCTCCTCTGAGCATGTTTGCATTTTACGGTGATGTTCTATAAATAGTAGTTTCTTGGATGTTAGCGGTTTTAGGTTGCCAACACCAGGCTTTCGGCTCAGGGGCCTCGCTTTGAAGGTCTGAGTGTCAGAAACCCTAACTGCCTGTGCCCTTCCTGTTAACCCTAAGGTTGCTGACATTCAGAGCTGTTGAATAAAAAGCCTGGTTATTGGCAGTCTAAAACTGTGAATATTTCAAAAACTACTAATAATTAGAAATGCATATAAATTGCAAATGTTAAAAATACAATTTTTGGGTTTAGCGCCCCTTTATTACTCGGCCTTTTCTCCCGACCTTACTCCCTACTGTGACTCATCCCTGTCTACCTATCCCTATGTCTTTCACCTGTAGGATCAGTACAGTTCAATATATACGGCTTGAGCTGAGCTGGATTAAATGTAAGAATTATCTATGGTTTTTGTTATCCCTGTCAAGTGAAACCATTTTCTAACCTCCTATCACTTCCTGGTTCTGCCGAGTCACGGTTTGAGTAAGAGTAAGCAGTGAAACAAATGACTAGTCCACAGATAAGCCGGTTGTCCGGTAAAAAAACAAAAACTTCTCCTTATCTCAAAGCCTAGCAAAGGCTACAACAGGGGGAAGATATCCAAAACAATAAAACCAGACAATTTTCTATTAGTAATTTACAATAGAAAAAGATTATTGTTAATTGTATTTTTGAAAATTTTGCTGTAAGCCCAAAGCCCACTTTACCCTCCGTTCAGTTACTGTACAGTATGTGGGTATTTCATGCAGAAGGTACAGGCGTGTTTATTGTATGTGAGTTGGTCCAGGCATGCATCCGGCCCAATTAATGCAGAACCTCAGCTGGTATTTATCATTTAATGAGACATTTTCCACGCAGGCAGCATTTAATTGAAGACCCAGATGGAAATACCATTGCTGTTTGACAAGATCCCATTGGTTTAATGACAGTTTCATGTGACATGATATCCCAGCTGTATCCGAATATCTGATTCCGGCACTTCCTGGATCTACTTTGGGAATAGGCCGGAATGCCACGGACGCTCTCTTGTCCATTTGCATCGACAACTTCCCCTTTATGTGACAGAACAGCCTGTACCTCCAGCTCCCAGTCCCATGTTTAATTGCCTTACTGCGACCAAATGAAATCACATTTCCCCCCCAGCAGCTCTTTGTCTAAAAGCAAATATATTAGTAATGGGATTAGTGAGTGGTGCAGAGCAGGTAATGTAAAGCAGCTGTTGTTCAATTGAATCTTTCTCCCCCATTACGAGAATATTATGAAACTGTTTCCCATAATAAGACAACGTCACGTCACATCAATGTGGACTTTTCACCGCAAAAAAAAAACAAAAACTGATCGCTACGATCACACTATATCAGCACAATTCAGCAGGAACAGCCCATTTAGTTTGCTCATAAAACTAGAGACATTCCATAAAACTATGTCAGCATAGATATTCCCTGTACTAAGCACAATTCAGCAGGAACAGTTCCTTAAAGGGATACTGTCATGGGAAAAAAAATTTTTTTCAAAATGAATCAGTTAATAGTGCTGGTCCAGCAGAATTCTGCACTGAAATCCATTTCTCAAAAGAGCAAACAGATTTTTTTATATTCAATTTTGAAATCTGATATGGGGCTAGACATTTTGTCAATTTCCCAGCTGCCCCAAGTCATGTGACTTGTGCTCTGATAAACTTCAATCACTCTTTACTGCTGTACTGCAAGTTGGAGTGATATCACCCCCTCCCTTTTTCCCCCCAGCAGCCAAACAAAAGAACAATGGGAAGGTAACCAGATAGCAGCTCCCTAACACAAGATAACAGCTGCCTGGTAGATCTAAGAACAACACTCAATAGTAAAAACCCATGTCCCACTGAGACATATTCAGCTACATTGAGAAGGAAAAACAGCAGCCTGCCAGAAAGCATTTCTCTCCTGAAGTGCAGGCACAAGTCACATGACCAGGGGCAGCTGGGAAATTGACAAAATGTCTAGCCCCATGTCAGATTTCAAAATTGAATATAAAAAAATCTGTTTGCTCTTTTGAGAGATGGATTTCAGTGCATAATTCTGCTGGACCAGAAGTATTCACTGATTCATTTTGAAAAAATGTTTTTTTTCCCATGACAGTATCCCTTTAAGTTTGCTCATCGCCTGTACATAGAGATACCAAAAAATGATGCCAGGATAAGTATACCTCTCTACATTTGGACCTAACCTCAGTCAGAGGCAATTTTGGGAAGTTTTTCTTATGACTCTGGAATGACCATGGCATCCCCATTATGCCTGGCTAACACCTGGTGTCGATTTCCAATTAAACCCTTGGCAATGCACCACCCAATATATATATATATATATATGGGAGAATCTGTTCAGAACTCTATAGCCTGTGATACAAGAAACCTTCAGAAACCTGTCATCATCAGCATTCCCCTGTACTAAGCCCAATTTAGCAGTAACAGCCCTACATACATTCACGATTCAGCAGGAACAGTCCTTACATTTGTTTTTAGTCTGAGTTTTTTTTTAATTGCTACACTGGAACAGCCAAGGCATCCTTGTTGTTTAATCTGGGTCTATTGACAGCTCTGCAGCTTGTACAGAGAGATACCATAAACCTTTGCCAATATAGGGATCCCACTGAAAGCACAGTTCAGCAGGAACAGCCCTGTCATACAGCTGGGGTGGATCCCTAGAAAGACCTGGTACACAACAATTGAGGTGGATATTATGGGATGACAGTATCCTGAAAAGCACTGTGGATACTGTGAGGCAACTATATAAAGCGGCTTCAGTGATTTGATTTAAACCAATTGGCTTTAGGGAGCCACATGATTGGCTCTGGTTATTTCATTAAAATAAAACTGTTACTTTAATGATAAGCGCTCATTAAGTCATTGGGCGGCATTAATTAAAGGAACTCTGATTCCAGAACTGCTATGGGGTCATATGAAGAGATTAAAGGGCAAGTAAAGCAACAGCCACCTAAACCGAACCCTAAACCCTTAAAAAGTCTAAAAAATGTTGTATTTAAAAACTGACTTTACTGTACCAGCCCAATGCTTAAAATTACCCCATGTACCACTGTCCTAAACGGGAGGCAGGACTCTAAATTTCCTTTATTCTCTTATATCACAAAGCTGCAGCCTAA
Organism: Xenopus petersii; assembly: GCA_038501925.1. Classification (NCBI taxonomy): domain Eukaryota; kingdom Metazoa; phylum Chordata; class Amphibia; order Anura; family Pipidae; genus Xenopus; species Xenopus petersii. Next base: position 131,170,210 of record CM076684.1, read on the forward strand.
TGATCTATTTGCAGGAGATGAGAAAACAAAGCTGGGCCTATATCTATAGTATCCCCAGCCTGTCCAAGATGCTGAGAGGTATCTTGAAAACACAGTTTTGAATTATTAATTGCACCTCCCCGTCACAGTCAGGATGGCAGTTGCGCTGACCTTTATGGCGGTGCTGTGACTCCACAACTCAGTGCCAGTCATTATATTCAGGTGAAAGCTTCAGGCCAAGAATGCAAGTTCACTTCTGCAGAAATTAAAGGGAAACTAAAGCCTAAAATGAAACATGGCTAGGATAGAAATGCTAGAGCTTAGGTGAATTTAGTCCATACCTCCCAACTGTCCCTTTTTCGGAGGGACAGTCCCTCTTTTGACAGCTCAACCCGCAGTCCCTCATTTGTACTGGATTTGTCCCTCTTTTCTCTGCACTGAACAGCCAGAAAAAGAAACAAAGTTCCTCACTTAATTGGCTTTTAGCAGAGAGCCCAGAACAGCTAACAGGTGCAAATAAGATACTTTGTAACAATTTTGAGACACAAAAACACAGTTTAGATAAGGAGAAATATTTTCAAACTTTCATAACCTGCCAAATTTTGTAAAACAAACATGGTAATTAGGGGGTGTGGCCACAGAAAGGGGTGTGGTCAAAAAATTGCTGCACTACATGTGGAAAAAAATTTTTTGTCCCTCTTTTTACTTCCAAAATGTTGGGAGGTATGTTAGTGTACCAGCCTAGAGGTTCAGCAACCCTATAACAGCTATGATACCAGTTGTCCAGAGCAGTCCGCCATATTGGATCTTGAACGGCCATCTTCCTGGTGCCGGCGGCACTGCACATGCTCAGTGTGATCTGGGCAGCTCCGCTTACATATGAGCAGAACATGAGGTCATATAATCTATTGCTGCAGGGCTGATGATGATTAAATACTGTCCCGAATGCACTGGTTTTGTAAAGTGCCATGTAATATAAATCTCGGGGCATTTATATTACAGTGAAACCTCAATTTTACATCCCCTGATTTTAAGTTTCCCCTCATTTTACATTGTTGTTTTGTGGTCCCACCTATATATTATGCATAATACCTTTTGCCTGATTTTTACATTTTCCTGGATTTTAAACCATTTTTTTCTGGTCCCCCTGAAAAATGTTAAATGGGGATTCTACTTGTATATAAAAGAAGAAAATGTTCCCTTCCCTAAGCCAAAGAGCTTAAAGGCATTGATTGATTAAGGGCAGCTGCAAAAATGCACTTACCCTGTTACCAGGCAAAATAAAGAGGAAATAATGACGATTTGAGAGAAATGATTTATTTGCATGTGACTAATTCCCCTAAGTGTCTTGAGCTCTTTGAGCCAAGTGGATTAGAGCCATTCACATAGATGTCTCCCACTTTAAATCCAAAAGGTTATACGGACTGTAATTCCAGCATCAGGGACGGACTGTGATATTCTGCTTTTGGGTTGCCATGGTTACGGCAGCGATTATTATGCTCTTGAGCGGTGCATTGAATGTACACAAATGTGGGAGGGGCTGCTTTGAGCCTCCGCCATGTGTAGTGGACTGATAAGGGTTCTGGGAAGGGAATCTGTAGGACACATTGAGCTCAGGGGCCCCGAGAGTCCCGATTGGCATCTTTGTGTTTGGGGAATGGAAAGCTGTTTGGTGGGATGATTAGGAATTCCTCTCTCTTCTTATTTGACCTTTCCCGTTATACAGGCGTAAATAGAATTGTATTTAATATACACGGCAGGAGGGAAAAGAAAATGTGAGGACAGGACTCATTTTGGGAAACAAGGCATTCTTACTCTGCACGTAACCGTAATACAGGTATGGGATCCGTTATCCGGAAACCCGTTAGGCCAGTTTGGTATTCAGCCAAATCTATGGTAGAGGAATTGGTGATTGGATTTGGCACATCCCTGGTTGTCATTACCCTGTCCCTTTAAGCACTGTGACTCTCTCTCTCTATATATATGTGTGTATATATATATATATATATATATATACGATATCCAAGGGTGCACTCCGTTTACTCGGTCGAAACCTGGGTGCCAGCCAAAGTAAGTAGATATTTGCAGAAAGAAGCGACACTAACAGGATGTTTTCAATGCAGGAAAATAGTGTATTTATTCCACTCAACGTTTCGATCCCCCACAGGGATCTTCGGCAGGAGATTACAAACAAACACATATATATATATGCAATAATCAGAAAAGAAAGGAAGAGAATATTATTATTATTATTATTATTATAATACAGACAAGAGCGTAACATTCAGACCTTGGCCGGTAGCGGGACAGCGGTGCTGCAGGAACAACTCTAGGCACAGGCCCCCCTAGAAGGAGACTTTTGATGTCGGATAATTGATTTAACAGGAAGAAGAACAGTAAAGAGGATTAAATGGAGCCTTTCAGTGAATGTGTGTGTATGAACATGCTGCTTTGTCTCGGGATAATGCCTTTAGACAGGCTGTCACTGGCGTCTTCATTAGTCGCATCTCTGTAATATTGATTTTGGGAATGTGGCGCGACCCCGTGTGCACTGAGTAAGCCTGCACATTCTCATACTGCTGCTTTGTCTGGTTTTGGGCCCTTGAACACCAGGGTAAAGAGGGGTCACAGTGATTCTCAAAGCTTGGCCTTCCCAGTAGGTGCAGTTCATCAACAAGGAGCTCCAGGCTCCACCACATCTAAAGATGGTTCTGCTCAGGTCTAAGCCTCGTATTCATACAAGGCTTTAATTCCCCTTGATTCACAAACGCAACTACAGCTTATTTTCCAGATAATATTCCTACCCCAACAGAGATATTAGCAGGAAGACTAACGACTTCTCTAATTCTCTCTCTCATTCCCTGGGTCTCAGGCTTCTGTTCCAAACACCGTCTTGCTTCATTAAACTGCATTACAGCTTTGAATTCCTCAGGGCAAATGGGCTCGCACTTGCTAGAACATGCGTCCTCCAGAGTGATGTGCCGGCTGCTGTGCTAGGGACTCGCTGGTCACAAAGCACCATTTCTAGTTCTCATGTTGCACATTTCAGCATGAGATCTAAGGAGGCATCTGAGAAGGGTTGGGCCCAACTGCAGGAAAATTATGGACCTTGGGGCTTCTTGCAAGAACTAGTGAGGTTAAAAATTCAGTGCATCGTTGACGGCTATCAGGGCCCTTTATACAGGTATGGGATCTAGAATCTCATTATCCAGAAAGCTCTGAATTCAGAAAGGCTGTCTCCCATAGACTATTTTATGTAAATAATCCACATTTTTTAAAATGATTTCCTTTTCTCTGTAATAATAAAACAGTCGCTTGTATTTGATCCCAACTAAGATATAATTAATTCTTATTGGAAGCAAAACCAGCCTATTGGGTTTATTTGATATTTACATGATTTTCTAGTAAATTTGAGGTATGAAGATCCAAATTATGTAAAGATCGCTTGTACTTGATCCAAAGTAATGCCTGAGCATTCTGGATAAAAAGATGAAAACTATAGGTTATAGGTACCCCAGAGCTCCTGGCTTGATCATTCTCATGACCATATTCCTGATCACTAAAGGGTGCTGTTCAGTTATGGAGAATGCCATTGCCAAAGCAAGCAGCATGGCAGCTCCCAACTTAAAGAGCGTTTAAAGGACAAGGAAAGGCAAAATAATAAAATCCCATGTTTACTTTCTTTAATGAAAAACAAACCTTTCTCCAATATACTTTAATTAAAAAATGTGTACCGTTTTTATAAGAAACCTGACTGTATGCAGTGAAATTCTCCCTTCATTTACTGCTGTGGATAGGAATTGTCAGATGGTCCCTACCTGCTATGGGGAACAATCATACTTATGAACAGCAGGGGGAGCCCTCGTCTAACTTCCCAGCCATGCAGAACTGGAGCAGCTTTGTTTATGACGATCCCTAAGCAGCCCAGATCACACTGAGCATGTGCAGGGTCAGGGTCAGGCCAAGATGTTTAACAAAGTTGCAAGATGACAGCCCCCTGTGGCCAACTTTGAAAGCATAAATCATTTGTTTGATTAGGCGTGTGGTGCAGTAAGTTCATGTTTATGTTTAGTATACAAAATACAGCATTTCTAGCCTTATTCAACTTTAGACTTTCCTTGTTCTTTAATGGGAAGGGGCTCTGTGATTTACCAAGAGAGAAAATTTCTGATATAGTCTGAATAAGTTGGACTTCACTAAGTTGAAATCTCTTTCCATTGGGAACAATGTGCCTTTAGTAACTGGGTCCCCAAGTATATAAAAAAAAAAAACCATGAGTCATCGACTGTCGTTTCAAGGGCTTCGCTCCGTCAGATATGAGATCCATTAAATAACATCGCCGAGACAAGAAACGAGAACATTTTGCAGAAATGGAAAGTCATAATTTTCTGCCTTGAGTCATTTCGGCAGAGAGGGAGCTAAAGGTTTAAGCCTGCATGCATCAATGGAAAGCTTAATGGGCTACTAAAGGCCCAAAAATGACTTTGCCCAGTAATTATTTGCCTACTTTGAAGGTGCTTTGTGTGTGGAACAGCTTAGTTCTGTGCTTTTTAATGCCCCAATATACCTTATATACCTGCATTTAGATTTGGTGCCAACCAGGTACTGGTGTCTTGGGCACGAGCAGCTGCCAGTGATCCCCCTCCATAAACAGATACAGACTTTGCCCAAAAGCAAGTTAGTGGTAAGGAGATAAGGAAGCAAAGCAAAGGAAACAAATCAGCCTCCATCTCTGTAATCACTGAAATCCTTATAAATTCTCCCAGCACAACAAACAGACGGAACCCTCGATATTTTCTCCTTATTTAGTGCATCATATATTTTTGTACGTTGGCCCATCTGGAGATCGGATTTGCTGAGATTTCACCTCATTCTCAGAAGAAATAAAAAATATTTATGTATATTTTGGAAATACAAATGTTATTAGCACCAATGTTCTATCTAAATACAGTCTGCCCGTGTTTCTCATGCAAGGAATTCGATTTTGATTCCAGCCGAACTGCCTGTAGTTAATAATTGTCATAATAATACTGCGTGTAACAGACACTGGTCTTTAGTACTATTTGTGTTCTGAGTGTGTGTCACTAGGGAAGAGAAACAGATTCACATTCTGATGCCTCACTAACTCCTAAAAAGGCAGTTACTGTCTGTGCAAAAACCTCCTTCCACAATGAACATACTGTTTTGTTACAGGGAGAGTCTCACTGACTGCAGGACCCCTTCTTATGATTTACTCCCACACTCCCTTCCCAGAGACTATTATCCACTGTTACTATATGCACCATCTCTCCCTACTATACCTGCTATCCCACATCCACACTCCCTTCCCAGAGACTATTATCCCACAGTTACTATAGACACCATCTCTCCCTACTATACCTGCTATCCCACAGTCACACTCCCTTCCCAGAGACTATTATCCCATTGTTACTATAGGCACCATCTCTCCCTACTATACCTGCTATCCCACAGTCACACTCCCTTCCCAGAGACTATTATCCACTGTTACTATAGGCACCATCTCTCCCTACTATACCTGCTATCCCACAGTCACACTCCCTTCCCAGAGACTATTATCCACTGTTACTATAGACACCATCTCTCCCTACTATACATGCTATCCCACAGTCACACTCCCTTCCCAGAGACTCCACTGTTACTATAGGCACCATCTCTCCCTACTATACCTGCTATCCCACAGTCACACTCCCTTCCCAGAGACTATTATCCCACTGTTACTATAGGCACCATCTCTCTCTACTATACCTGCTATCCCACAGTCACACTCCCTTCCCAGAGACTATTATCCACTGTTACTATAGGCACCATCTCTCCCTACTATACCTGCTATCCCACAGTCACACTCCCTTCCCAGAGACTATTATCCCACTGTTACTATAGACACCATCTCTCCCTACTATACCTGCTATCCCACAGTCACACTCCCTTCCCAGAGACTATTATCCACTGTTACTATAGACACCATCTCTCCCTACTATACCTGCTATCCTACAGTCATACTCCCTTCCCAGAGACTATTATCCACTGTTACTATAGGCACCATCTCTCCCTACTATACCTGCTATCCCACAGTCACACTCCCTTCCCAGAGACTATTATCCCACTGTTACTATAGACACCATCTCTCCCTACTATACCTGCTATCCCACAGTCACACTCCCTTCCCAGAGACTATTATCCCACTGTTACTATAGGCACCATCTCTTCCTACTATACCTGCTATCCCACAGTCACACTCCCTTCCCAGAGACTTTTATCCACTGTTACTATAGGCACCATCTCTCCCTACTATACCTCCATGACATCAGGAATGTGATACAATACACTGAATCTGAAATAAATGAGTGGAACAGTAAAAAAACATGTATCTTGATTCATAAATAAATAATGTCAGTTTCTAGGACAGCTCAGAGGAGACCAGCGAGGAGCCGACACCTCCAGGCTTAGATACAGTTGTGGCATATAGAGAAGAGCTGCTTTTGTAACCAGTCTAAATATTACGTTGGAGAAAACTGATCTGACAGTAACATGTTAAGTTTGACCAGCCTGGTAGAACACTGGTCTCTCCATTTATATATAATATACCCATGTTAAATGACCCCAGTATTTGGTTCAGCTGGTGGTGCCTGTGCCAGGGGATGAAGGGGTTCTGCTTTGGGTGAAAGGGTTTTGCCTGAAACTGATAAAACTGATCTATGCAGAGGGCAATTTACAGGCTTAAATAGGAAGGTTGTGTTGTGGACTACAGCTCCCAGCATGCGTTCAAACCTTGATCTATGTTAAAATGTTGAAAATGTAGTGCAGCCACAATTGAGCAATGTTTTTAAGATCCCATTTAAACACAAGTGGGAGCTGCCATATTGCTAACCTGGCTGACTCATTTCAATGTATTGAATGATATGAAACCTGATTTTTATTTGTATAACCAACCATCATTCCAAGATATTAAAGGATACAAGAACTGTTAATATGAATGAATTTTGTTAAAACAGCGCCACCTGCTGGTCAGTTTCCCGCCAGTCTGACCACCAAGTAGTCAAGGAAGTTGTCAGGAGAAAGAAAGAGGCTGCTCTGATGTTCTTCTGCTTAGGAAAGTCTTGAGAAAAACAGAATAACATGAGCATAATCTCTTTCTTTCTCCTGACAACTTCCTTGACTACTTGGTGGTCAGACTGGTGGGAAACTGACCATCAGGTGGCGCTGTTGTAACAAAATTCATTCATATTAACAGTACATGTATCCTTTAATAACTTGGAATTAAAAATAAATAAATAATGAATGTACATTGCAAAAGTGCTTAGAATAGCCCCCTCATGAATTTTACATTCACTTATTTTAAGGTTTACTTATATGTTAAATTGGGCAGGGTGACAACCATTCTGCAGCCAGTCAGTAAAACAATTACAGGGTTCAGTCTAATGCTAAGTTTTATACTGTACCTTTAATCAAAGTTATTCCCAGACACTCGCACACCCTTAGAATTCTGTTTAGTCCATTTCCATGCAATGTGCTATAAAAACACCAGTCCTGCCCAGGGATATAGAGGAATAACAAGAGCCCTCTAGTGGCAACGTTAAGGTTTATTCAACAGTGGCTGGGTAACTTGTTTTGTATCATTCTAATTATAATGTCTATATTTTCTAAACAAGGTTGGCAGATTGGAACTTATCGCTCATTCTTATGGGGATTTGCAACGTTTGCACAAAGTCTAGTAACCCATAGCAACCACTTAGCAGGCAGCATTTATAGGTCAGGTTGGCTGCCATTGTGTAATAGCCCTGGTGCAAAGTCTTGAACTTATTTTACATTACACCTTAGATACCATGTGGATTTATTATGCACTTCACTCCAGCAGAGGCAGAGACACTGCAAATCCACTTTTGTTGTGATGCCTTGGTCCCCCTCTTTGATTGCTACAGGGTGGCTGTTTTATATGGCAGCCAATGTGGACAAATGTTCACTGTAACCAGTTTGTTCATTGTTATATTTTCTTAAAAGACAGTTTGTTCAGTAGCGAATGACTATGTTCTTGTTGAGAGGCTACTGCATGTATTAAAGACAGAAAAAGAATGGATGCAGAAACGCTTAGATCCACTAGGTGGCGCTGACAAGTAGTTCTATGGTGGAACTGCAAATTTCATTTTTTTCTTTATAGAGACATGTTTTTATTTTAATTATTCTTTCGTGCATTGATGTGGGTGCAAAGGATTCTGGAATCTGTAGTTTGAAACCACTGGGCCATCTGCTTTGTTTTAGACAGTGTAGAAAGCTCTAACTCTCTGCCTTATTATTTCTATAGCTTGAGTAAATACCATAATGAAATATTGCCTAATAGCATTCATGCAGACATAATCCTCCCTTCTGTTCCACAACCGCCCACCCATTTCTATACCACATTTCCCAGTGGTTACAAAAAGAAGAATTTTATTACAGCAGCTGCAATATAAATAAAGGACACTAGAGGGCAGCACGCACTGTGAAACTAACACTGGGCATAGATTTCCCTGACTCCCTAAATGAAGGTGCCAGCAAATAGAGGAATGAAAAGACAGACTCCTATCATGTATGCTGCGCATTCCTCACTGAAATACAGTGCAGCCTGCAGTATGATTTAAAGGGCTAGTAACACCAAAGAAAGGTCAGATGACTTCTAATATTTGCATATTTTTTTTTTATATAATACACGCGTTTCGGTGAATCATGTGACACCAGGGACAGCACAAAGCACCATGCGCATATTATATTGCATGTATACAAATACATATTACAGGATATTCAAGGTGTATTAAAAATGAATCAAATAAATCGAAGTTTTGAGATGAGATTTTCAGGAAATGGGTTTGCCGAAGGATTTTAGAATTTTGCGGATCATTGGGTAATTGATTTATTGCCCTTGGGGTGGAGCAAGGGGGCAGTAGCCAGAACCAAAACCCAGCCCAGTTCAGATGCAAGAAAAGCAACACTTCTGTAACATACCTCCCAACTGTCCCTTTTTCGGAGGGACAGTCCCTCTTTTGACAGCTCAACCCGCAGTCCCTCATTTGTACTGGAAAGTCCCTTTTTTCTCTGCACTGAACAGCCAGAAAAAGAAACAAAGTTTCTCACTTAATTGGCTTTTAGCAGAGAGCCCAGAACAACTAACAGGTGCAAATAAGATACTTTGTAACAATTTTGAGACACAAAAACGCAGTTTAGATAAGGAGAAATATTTTCAAACTTTCATAACCTGCCAAATTTTGTAAAACAAACATGGTAATTAGGGGTGTGGCCACAGAAAGGGGTGTGGTCAAAAAAATTGCTGCGCTACGTGCGGGAAAATTTTTTTTGTCCCTCTTTTTACTTCCAAAATGTTGGGTGGTATGCTGTAAATGCAGAGAGATATGTACAGTATATATAACCATCTGTATTACTGTTGCTGTGCTAATGTCATAGCAAATAAGCAATGTCATCCATGCATTAGTGCTAAGTGCAGTTTAGCCGTGAGCTCGCATTATTCCATTAGTGGGTGGAGGTTGCAGGTTATAGCGGATTTGCAGCCGAGTACTAATATCATGAATTTCTACTTCTTCTGAATCTAAAGCTTAAATCCAAGGATTTAAAGCTGTGCTGTTCTCAAAGTAGCATTCTCTACCGTTTGTAGGGGCCCCTGGGGGCCCGAGATGTTATATAGCACGACTGTTGTGTATAGCAGTGTATAGCAGCAAATGCAATGTCACACAGCTGCTCCAGGCTTATTTATAGAATATTTATGAGAACACTGGAGCTTTCAGCCAAGGACACAGGAGCGATCCCTATTGAAGCAAAGTGTAGAATAAAGTAGCTGGGCGGCACCCACCATATCAGTAAAAGGTTCAGCATTTTTGTAATCTATCCAGTGATATATAGGAATTTTGAAAAGGTTCCCAAGTCTTTTTGGCGGCCAAGTTTTTCATACATCAAGGGGGTTATTTAAAAAATTTAGTTTTTTTTTTTTACTAAAAAATCCGAATTTTCAGTGGAAAAAAAAAAAACCTCCGATTTTTTCGAGATTTATTATACCCCGAGGATGGAAAAAGTCAGAATCTAAAAAATCCAGCATCTCACACCTACCAAGGTTGTATATACTATAAGTCAATGGGAGAGGTCCCTGTCCTATTTGGAAGTTTCTATGGTCTGAGCCGGAATTAGGCCAAAAAATCCGACTATTTCGGACTTTTTGGGCAAGAATTTGAAAAATTTGGCTTTTCAGATACGGATTTGTGCTCGGTTTTTTTCGTGTTTGTCCCAGATCCGATTAAATCATGCTTTTTTAATGTTTAAATGTTTTTATTGAGTTTTCAGACCAAAACAAGTAGGAATTAGTTATGGAGATATAGAACGGGAATACAATTATGTTAATAATTGGAGTGTCTTATTTATATTTTACCGGAGTGAAAGTAAAAATAAAAGTAAAGTAACAAAAGCAAGTTCTAAATCTAACAACCTAACAAAGCTCAGTGAAATTATGCTTTTTTTTTTTTTAATAAGAAACAAGGTCCAATCGTGGATTCTTGTTTGGTCTGACTTTTTTATTTAAATAATCGGATTTTTATAAAGAAGGCCCCTAAAGTAGCAGAATGGTAGAATTGTCAGACTTCTAGGCCCCATCAGAGAACCTGACATTTAGGGCCCTGCTTTATACACCATTGAATAGGAAACACAACTGTCAGCTGTCCTGCACCTTGAGCTGAACCGGGTAATCAGCACCCACTCCAGCAAGTAACAGCACCCATGCCATGTGCTTCTCTGTTTAACTCAGACCATGTATCTGTTACCCCAAAGGTTGTTTTTGTGCATGAGAGCAATAAAGAAACATGCAGGGTTTGTTTATTACATAAACTGTCAGTTTTACCTTTCTGGTTGGGGAATATGAATTCTCGGGGCATCCTGGATTTCTAAGAAGACTCGGCGTTTCTGTGCTGGCTGCGGTATCGTTGCCACGTTGTGTTAAGATCAAGATCAGGAGATACAGACATGGTTGTGTGAGTGGCCGGCAGGAGATAAGTTCCAGGTCAGTAGGTAGAGAGTTACCCTGGGACTGGAGCTGGATTACATGTCTGGGAGTATGGAGGCCCCTGGCTGATACATAAGGCACTAGATATTTATGTTATGGAACGGGTGCAAGGTTCTGTAATAACATCAATATATCAGAGTAGAACATCAGTTGTTTTCAGAAGGGAAAATATCCTTAATTAAATGGAATGATTTGTTGTCATAAAGCTAAACTCAACCAATGGCAGCAAGGGACATAAAGCAGAGAAAATAACTCCAATGTGTCCTCTACGCTGGGCTCTGCTCTATGTGCACCCAAGCATGACACCCAACATATTTTGGAACCCAAAAGGACCAGCTGCAGTCCCTCAATTGTATTCCATTTGATATGCTGATCCAAGCTATTCCCGGGTTCATAACATTGAGGGTTATCACTTGCTCTTAAAAAAGACAGACACACCAAAAACTGAAAGTGTATTAAAGTAATTAAAATATAGAGTTCTGCACTGTTAAAACTGGTGTGTTTGCTTCAGAAAGACTACTATAGTTTATATAAATACGCTGCTGTGTAGCCATGGAGGCAGCCATTCAAGCACAGGATACACAGTAGATAACAGATAAGTACTACTATAGTTTATATAAACCAGCTGCTGTGTAGCCATAGGGGCAGCCATTCAAGCACAGGCTACACAGTAGATAACAGATAAGTACTACTATAGTTTATATAAACAAGCTGCTGCGTAGCCATAGGGGCAGCCATTCAAGCACAGGCTACACAGTAGATAACAGATAAGTACTACTATAGTTTATATAAACAAGCTGCTGTGTAGCCATAGGGGCAGCCATTCAAGCACAGGATACACAGTAGATAACAGATAAGTACTACTATAGTTTATATAAACAAGCTGCTGTGTAGCCATAGGGGCAGCCATTCACGGACAGGATACACAGTAGATAACAGATAAGTACTACTATAGTTTATATAAACAAGCTGCTGTGTAGCCATGGGGGCAGCCATTCAAGCACAGGATACACAGTAGATAACAGATAAGTACTACTATAGTTTATATAAACAAGCTGCTGTGTAGCCATGGGGGCAGCAATTCAAGCACAGAATACACAGTAGATAACAGATAAGTACTACTATAGTTTATATAAATAAGCTGCTGTGAAGCCATGGGGGCAGCCATTAAAATGCTTTAATTTTTTGACATTACTGTTCCTTTAAGTACAGTATCAGTAGAGTATCAAGCCCTACCATTTACATTGGGATGAGTAAATATCTTAACAGCTGCACAGAAATCCAAACACATTATTTTCACCTGACTCTATAATAAGACTGAGTGTAAGAAATAAAGGCGTGAATTACACACTACCTTATCCTGTGTCATTGCACTTATATTTGTGGTTACTATGTTGCCTCCTCTCTGATGTGCTCAGTCTCACTATATAATCATCTTCTCTGTGTCTTGTGGGATAAGTGAGTTTCTGAACTTCAGCCTTGTCTCTTTATATGGTCACAGAAAGCCTCAGTGACTTCTAATATCCTTATCATTTACAGTAGGGGGTACATTATCCCTTATAATACATGAGTGATACTCAGAGTTCCTTGTATAACTCAGCCTGCAGCCTTGTGCCTTTATATGGTCACAGAACCCCTCAGTGACTTCTAATATCCTTATCATTTACAGTAGGGGGTACATTATCCCTTATAATACATGAGTGATATTCGGAGTTCCCTGTATAACTCAGCCTGCATCCTTGTGCCTTTATATGGTCACAGAACCCCTCAGTGACTTCTGATATCCTTATCATTTACAGTAGGGGGTACATTATGCCTTATAATACATGAGTGATACTTAGAGTTCCCTGTATAACTCAGCCTGCGGCCTTGTGCCTTTATATGGTCACAGAACACCTCAGTAACTCTAATATCCTTATCATTTACAGTAGGGGGTACATTATCCCTTATAATACGAGTGGTACTCAGAGTTCCCTGTATAACTCAGCCTGCAGCCTTGTGCCTTTATATGGTCACAGAACAACCCCTCAGTGACTTCTAATATCCTTATTATTTACAGTAGGGGTACATTATTCCTTATATTACATGAGTGATACTCAGAGTTCCCTGTATAACTCAGCCTGCAGCCTTGTGCCTTTATATGGTCACAGAACCCCTCAGTGACTTCTAATATCCTTATCATTTACAGTAGGGGGCACATTATTCCTTATATTACATGAGTGATACTCAGAGTTCCCTGTATAACTCAGCCCGCGGCCTTGTGCCTTTATATGGTCACAGAACACCTCAGTAACTCTAATATCCTTATCATTTACAGTAGGGGGTACAGGCTACAGCATAGCAATGGTTTTTGGAAGTACCTGTTCCTTGAAAGCAGCTTTTTGTGTTCCTGCAATGAATATAAACAATCATCTTGTTTTCTTGGTTGGAAGTGAACAATCCTCTTCTTTGTCTTGATTCATTATGTTTAATCCAGTGTGTAATGAGTATAGAGCCTGGCAGTGTATCCCAGTCTGTATCACACACTGTCTTGGCGCATAATAACAACCTGTCACACAGTCATTTGCTTATAGCTCCATTCATGAAAACTGCATGAAGCCCCTAATGAGAGGAGAATATAGTAACCACATGACTGTATTACTCACCCCCTTCATCCAGTTTTAACTGTTAATGGAATAATACGGATAAAAGAGGCATTGCTTTTATATAGACAGCGGGGGCAAGAGCGATATTTGATGTTGACTGTGTTTAATGAATTGTCAGAATTTTGTAGCAGTGCCAGGAAATTACAAGTTGTATTGTTGTTGTACAAATGTTTTGCTGTTATAAAATATTCATTCTAGAGCAAGTTGTAACATTGACACTTATGTAACCTGTAACTGCAGCAACACTTCTATTGTATGAGCATTGGTGTGTTTCTTCTGTTTGGATAACATTTCTACTATATGATTTATACCACAACTAAAGTCCATACAAAGAGATTTTTATTCCCACTGTATAGGCACCATCTCTCCCTACTATACCTGCTATCCCACAGTCACACTCCCTTCCCAGAGACTAATATGCCACTGTTACTATAGGCACCATCTCTCCCTACTATACCTGTTATCCCACAGTCACGCTCCCTTCCCAGAGACTAATATGCCACTGTTACTATAGGTACCATCTCTCCCTACTATACCTGCTATCCCACAGTCACACTCCCTTCCCAGAGACTATTATCCACTGTTACTATAGGCACCATCTCTCCCTACTATACCTGCTATCTCACAGTCACACTCCCTTCCCAGAGACTATTATCCCACTGTTACTATAGGCACCATCTCACTCTACTATACCTGCTATCTCACAGTCACACTCCCTTCCCAGAGACTATTATACACTGTTACTATAGGCACCATCTCTCCCTACTATACCTGCTATCCCACAGTCACACTCCCTTCCCAGAGACTATTATCCACTGTTACTATAGGCATCATCTCTCACTACTATACCTGCTATCTCACAGTCACACTCCCTTCCCAGAGACTATTATCCACTGTTACTATAGGCACCATCTCTCCCTACTATACCTGCTATCCAACAGTCACACTCCCTTCCCAGAGACTATTATCCCACTTTTACTATAGGCACCATCTCTCCCTACTATACCTGCTATCCCACAGTCACACTCCCTTCCCAGAGACTATTATCCCACTGTTACTATAGGCACCGTCTCTCCCTACTATACCTGCTATCCCACAGTCCATTCCCAAAGATTATTATCCCACTTTTACTATAGGGGCACGATATTATGGATTTCTCAAAACACTTTTCCAAAGTTTAAGGGCACGAAACGCATCAGTGTTGATACATATGCACTGTACCTTAGCTGATATGTAATGAACGAATAAAGTACATTATTTTGAACTTTGGAAAACGTGTTTTGAGAAATCCGTAATATTGTGTATGAAGTGATTCCATGGCCAGGAACCCGGATTAAGAGACACGTGATGTCCTGAACCTATCGGAGATCCCGCACACCGAAGTGTCTATGCATTTACTATAGGGGCCATCACATTTTGATTTTCCTTGATAACTGCAGTAGTATTTATACTGAGTTTTGTGGGACCGCTGTACATGTGTTCTGGTCACTACTTCTCATTCAGTTTAACAAACCCATAGGGTGGAATCAGTGCAGAGTAGTAAGTCAGCAGTTTAATGTAACAGGAGAGATCACTGCACTTAGTTATTCTCAGTTTGATTAGAGTTGGAGGACGGCCAGCTCTGGAATGTAACGGGTTGTGTTTTTTTTTATATAGAGCACCTTATTGTGTGTACTTCGCAATAATAAAAAGTTTGAAATAAACTGCGGCTGCAGATATTTGATATGTGTATGGCTTAATCTCTGTTATAATGGCCTGCAATTCCACGCAGAACTTGATATCGGAATTAAAATACCTGATCAAATTGCACATAGTGAGCCCTACTCACATTTTATGATTGAAAAATGCAAAGGGAAGCCTAAATTAATAGATATTGAGCCTCATTTGCTGAGAAAGGTGTACTTAGTTGTGTAATTTGTACATAGGAACACATTTCTGCTTACTTAAAGTGTCTACACTGTGATGGGGCAGCAGGCACATCTCCCAACCTCTTGCAACATGGTTGGGTCTGATTTCAGGCTAAGGCTGATGCCTTGGTCTTTACCGATGCCTTTGAAGTCAAGGTGGAAGATGAGTCAGATAACTTACCCCTCCATTTATAACATTAGAGAAACCATGTTTTACTATGAAAAAGTTCATCTTGGCAGTTTACTAAAGGTTCTAGTTTCCAAAATGTATTTCTTTTATAATACAGGTATGGGACCTGTTATCCAGAATGCTCAGGCCGTGGGGTTTTCCCATTAATGGATCGTTCTACCATTTGGATCTTCATACTTTGTCTACTAGAAAATCATGTTTAAATAAACCCAATAGTCTCGTTTGCCTCCAATAAGGATTAATAATATCTTAGTTGCGATCAGGTACAAGCTACTGTTTTATTATTACAGAGAAAAAGGAAATTGTTTTTAAAAATTTGGATTATTTAGATAAAATCTATGAGTGACAGCCTTTTTCGTAATTCAGAGCTTTCTGGATACTGGGTTTGCAAATAACAGATCCCACACTTGTATATCCACCAAAGGGGAACCATTATTTAACAGAATCACTATCACAGCTAGGATTTGTAGACCTGATATTAGTCATAGGCAACGATTTGCTAGACTTGGAAACCTGGGGGATGTTTCCTAAATCTTATACAGGTATGGGATCCGGAAACCCATTATCCAGAAAGCTCTGAATTACGGATAGGCCATCTTCCACTTCCAAATAATTCAATTCATTTTAAAAATGATTTCCTTTTTCTCTGTAATAATATAACAGTACCATATAATTAATCCTTAAAGGAGGCAAAACCAGCCTATTGGGTTTATTTAAAGTTTACATGATTTTCTAGTAGACTTAAAGGACCAGTAATGTCAATTTTTTTTTTTTTAAAAAAGGTGTTTGTATAGAACGAAAAAAAACCCACCAAGACATTTGTAACTATAAAATCGCAAAGTCTTTATTAAAAAAATAACTTACTGACTCTCTGCTTGCGCTCCTCTTCAGAAAAGGCAACAGGGCGACAATCCATCGTGCGACGCTCGATTTCTCCTCCCTGCCTTCTTTAGGAGATAGCCAGGGAGGAAAAATCGAGTGCCGCACAATGGATCGTCATTCAGACGCAAGCAGAGAGTCAGTAAGTTATTTTTTAATAAAGACTTTGCGAGTGTCGGTAAGTTATTTTTTAATATTATAATTTTTTTTTTTTTTTAATTGATGTCACTGGTCCTTTAAGGTAAGAAGATCCAAATTATGGAAAGATCCGTTATATGGAAACCCCAGATCTTGAGCATTCTGGATAACAGGATCCATACTTGTATTTAGAACCCAGGTCTCGCTAAAGAGTCAAAATTTACTAAAAGACATATCAAGGTTCACTATTTTAAAACAACTAGAAATCCTGCCTCTCTACATGCAGGAAGTGTGCCAAAGTCAGTTATTTCATTAGATTTTGTTTTAAGTGATCTCTAACACATCTGCTAGGAATGAAAGCAGTGTCAGACTGGTATACCAAGGGCCCACAGTAAAACCTTAGACCAGGGGCCCATTCTCAGTACTAATATTCTTCATCTCCTCAATCAACCTCTATGCTAGTGATGGGCGAATTTATTTGCCAGGCGCGAATTTGCGCGATTCGCCGCCAGCGAATAAATTCGCGAAACTCCCGTGAAAATTAGCGTCAAAAATTCGCCAGCGTCAAAAAAATTTTGTTCGAAAAAACGGGCGCCGGCGTCGAAAACGAGACGCCGTTTCGCGAATTTTTTGCCATTTCGCGCGAAATTCGCTAATTTTTCGGCGAATCGAAACGGCGCAAATTCGCCCATCACTACTCTATGCTTCTAGTTTATTTTCTTTAAATACTATAATCTATTATAACATCTATTTAGCCTCTTTGTTCACAAGAATAGGGAATGGCCATGAAATAGGCCAAAAGTTTAGCAGCATGAGGGCCCTCTGACACCTGGGCCCTGGTTTTCCTGGTATCCCGGTGGGCCAGTCCGACACTGAATGAAAGCCCCCCCTCCTCTTAAAAGACCTACCTGTCAATCAAAAACTGACTCCGACTCCTGCACGGAAAGAGAATAAAGAGAAGCCGATGCTAAGAAAGGGATAGGGAAGATAAACTTGATTATTTCAGAAACGGAACAACTGAATTTTTAATTGATTATATTTAGAAAATGTCACAGCTTATATCAAATATTCATTTTTGTGATCACTCTACTTTAACTAATTGAAATTTGCCCTGGGTGGAATGTTTATCAGTGTTGCCCAGGTAAACCAATATGTAACCTTTTTCTAATATTTGTTTCATGCTGACCAGCTGTGGACAGTGTGCCTTCTTCAATGTGAGACTGTTTAGCTTGAGGTACAAGTGTGGGATTCGTTATCCGGAAACCCGTTATCCAGAAAGCTCCAAATGACCGAAATGTCGTCTCCCATAGACTCTGTTTTATCCAAATAATCCAAATATTTCCAAAGGATTTACTTTTTCTTTGTAATTATAAAATAGAACCTTGTACTTAATACTAACTAAGATATATCCTTATTGGAAGCAAAACCAGCCTATTGGGTTTATTTAATGTTTACATGATTTTCTAGTAAACTTAAGGTATGAAGATCCAAATTATGGAACAGTCCATTAATGGAAAAACCCCAGGGCCTGAGCATTCTGGATAACAGGTCCCATACCTGTACAGGGTTTATATTTTGCATGTGAGCAGGTAGAGTAAAGCAATGCCCAATGAATTAGGCACCTTTATATTTATATGTGCTGACTGTGTTCCGTCTTCTGTGCCAGTTCTTCCCGCAAAGTGTCTTATTTACGTGGCTTTTCTTCTGTTCTAAAATTGTATTATTTGTTGACATTTTCCCTATTGTGTGTGTTCCGTGCTTAACCCAGCAGCCATGTTGTTGTTTATTTCTCTCAGACTGACCTAGTTAATACATAACAGTTGGCAAAATCAATTTCCATGTGGATTAACAGAATTTGGATAAAGCAGTTACCCTGCCATGCATATTAGGGGGTTTTACAGCGCTAATGTTACGTACATGCAGACATCTGGATATGGCAAGGGGAGATTAACCAAGCTGCACTCTGCGGCCGTACTCTCCATCTTGATAAAATATGTATTAATGTTTAACTGCCCGTTGCCTGTGGCTGGTGGCTTAGATATATTTAGGTTGCAAACGATGGCGCCCACAGTGTGGTTAACTTGTTTGGTGCCAGACTGTGTTTGGCAAATTTGATTTTAATGTTATTGTTTAAATCAAGATCAGATTGCATGGCGGCCAATGTCCTCTGCCCTTCTGATTTTCTTCCTAGCTGGATTTATCTCTGAATGAGCCAAGAGCAGATACCAGCTAAGAAAAGCAATGACTTTAGTTCCATAGGTGAGCCAATGAGTTGCTAGTTTGTCTGAAGCTTGGCAAAGTGGCAGATCTTTACTCAGTTTGGCAAACACAAATTGTGCTAATTTAGTCATTTGGACTCTGAATCATACTGGGGATCTGTGGACACCAATTCAACACAGCAATGTAGTCTTCGTGCTACTAGATTTTCCTATATTGGTTGGGCAGGGGTAGCATATAAAAGCTTTATGCAATGAACTCAATATTCAGTTTGTGAATAAATAAATCTTTTTTGTTCCATATTTTTTATGGTGTAGATTCAGCCACATTTCCATAACCTTCCCAACCAATATCGACCAGGTTGCTCTACTGCATAATATAGTCTGGGATGTCGCACTCTCAGCTCTGAAGCTTGGCCTAATCCTTAGCCTATAAATGAATCTGAATCTGGATTAAAATGCTAAAATGAGGAACTAAATACAGTATTTGGGGTAACAAATTGTCTCATCCATAACCCGCACTGCTCTACTGCATGGTATAATATCAATAGAATTATTTGCCCCTACAGCTCTACATCCTCTCATGGTTAAAGAATTTGAATAGACTATTTGGCCTTTGACAGAATCCAGTCTTTGAAAAATAACTTTTCTATGATTAACTGAAATTCTAATCTTGTATGTTATGGAAAGTATCTTGGAAAATGGTGCCGCATTTTCCAAACTCGCTACTGTGCTGGCAGGATCAGCCAATGTCAGACTTGACCATCAAAGACCCATGAGAGAACGTTTTCTCTTGGTTTTCAATGGTATAGCCCTTGAGTGTATAAATAGTGAAGAACCGAAAGCCTAAACCAGGAAATTGGCTCACGTTGGAATTAGGGTTGCCACCTGGCAATGATGGTTGATCTCAATGTTATTAATAGGGAAAAAAGATAAATACATAGGAAGGCCGGTATTTTTTTTCCAGAAAACATGGCAACCCTAGTTGGAATTCTGGTGTCACCTTTGTGGTAGAATATTACTGGCCTGGAGCTGGAATGACTTCACGGATCAGCCAGGGTCGGAGAAAGTAATGGGAGTGGGACTTGAGAGCTTTAAAGACTGGCTTGGGCAATGCAACAATTCGGAAAGGGGAGGAAAGAATAAGTAATTCCAAATTTACTGGCAAGTAAATTATTTGGTTAATTTGGAATGTGCATTGATCAATCTCTCTTCTTTTTCTCTATGTCTGTAGTTGATATTTTTATTTAGCCATGGAGTGATCCCGCAACCTTTCCTTTTTGCAATTTGTAATATTGGACTAGCTGGTGGCAAAGCAGCAGTTCAAAAGAGATGTGAGGACCTCCAATAATAAAGCAACAGCTAATTAAAAAAGTAATTAGAAAATTTTATTAGGACATAGAAACCTAACGCGTTTCATGCCTATTAGGGCACTTACTCATAGGCTAGCAGGTGGCAACCCTTTACTCTGGCAGTTTAGTCTAACCGTGGTGGTCTGTATGACCATGAAAGTCTACACGGGGTAGTTGCTAGAATATTGCTGCCTACATGATTTCTAGCTTTGTGGGTCGCATTTACCATGTGGGCGCCCAAGGGCCCATGTCTAGGACAGCAGCTTTAGAGGAATGGCCGTTGGGTGCCAATAAGGTAAATAAAAAAGTTAAAGGGTGGTTTACCTTTAAACTTACTTTTAGTATGTTCTAGAATTCTTATTCTAAGTAACTTTTCAATTGGCCTTCATTTTTTCTTTTTTATATTTTCTGAATTATTTGCCTTCTTCTGACTCTTTCTAGCTTTTACATGGTGATCACTGACCCCATCTAAAAAACAAATGCTCTGTAAGGCTACACATTTATTGTTATTGCTACTTTTTATTACTCGTCTTTCTATTCAGGCCTCTCCTATTCATATTCCAGTCTCTTATTCAAATCAGTGTGTGGTTGCTAGGGCAATTTGGACCCTAGCAACCAGATGGCTGAAATGGCAAACTGGAGAGCTGCTGAATAAAAAGCTGAACAACTCCAACAAACTCACAAATAATAAAAAATTAAAACCAATTGCAAATTGTCTCAGAATATCACACTCTACATCTTACTAAAAGTTAACACAAAGCATAACATACAGATAGCACTCCAAATAAGGTCTTTGGTTGGACTAGAATTGTCTAAATTAAAGGGGAACTATTGCTAAAATGAAAATTTAATAGAAGCTTCAGCATGCTGAAATGAGAAACTTTGTAAATATAATCAATTAAATGTTCTGCATCATTTCTGAAATAATCAAGTTTATGTTAACTATGTCTCTCTCAGCATCTGTTTCTCTTCATTCTCTCTTCATGTAGCAGTTGGGTGTCAGATATTCATTGGCAGTTAGATCCAATATATCTTATAGGGGGGCTTCCGTTCCTAGCAGATGTATTAGAGCTCATCCAAATAACTGATCCAAGTACGAACAAAATCGAACAAAATAACTGCCTTTTGGGCAAATTCTGCATGTAGAGAGACAGTATTTCTGGTGATTTTAATAGAGTGAGCTCTAATACATCTTCTAGGCAAAAGAAGCCCCCCTATAAGATATATTGGATTTGACTGTCAATGAATATCTGACACCCAACTGCTACATGAAGAGAGAATGAAGAGAAACAGATGCTGAGAGAGGGATAGTGAATATAAACTTGATTATTTCAGAAACACTACATAATATTTAATTGATTGTATTTACAACCTTTCTTATTTAAACATGCTTATATTAAATTTTCATTTTCGCGATAGTTCCCCTTTAATATTAAATCATTCCTGGAGCCCCTCTCGCCAGTCAGCATGCCACATCTCAGTATATAATTGTACCATGTCACATTCCCCTTCGACTGGGGATTTATTCACTTATGCAATGCTAATTAATACCTATGCAAAAAAATTCTCATTTTCGCCTGCTGCTCCCTGTACTTATATAAGATATATTTATGCACATTTCAAAGATCATTCTTCAGTGTTTTCCGTCTTTTATTATTTTTTATTAAATATTTTATTTGATGGTATTATAGTATATATATATATATATATATATATATATATATATATATATATGTGTTGTATTACTATTTGGTCCCCTGCATTTTATAGCACAGAGAATTATGGTGTCATTATTTGGCAAAAAGACATATATATTTTAGGGATGCACCGAATCCAGGATTCGGTTCGGGATTCGGCCTTTTTCAGCAGGATTCGGATTCGGCCGAATCCTTCTGCCCGGCCGACCCGAATCCGAATTTGCATATGCAAATTAGGGGCGGGGAGGGCAATCGCGTGACTTTTTGTCACAAAACAAGGATGTAAAAAATGTTTTCCCCTTCCAACCCCTAATTTGCATATGCAAATTAGGGTTCGAATTCGGTTCGGTATTCGGCCGAATCATTACGAAGGATTCGGGGGTTCAGCCGAATCCAAAATAGTGGATTCGGTGCATCCCTAATATATTTATATTTTATTGACATGCTTCACCCTGGTACACTGTTTTCTCCCCTTCGTACCGGCCACGCGTGTCAGAAGCAGAAAACAACATGTAAACATCTATTTTGTACAGGTTTGGTGTTAATTATTAATATTGCCCTTCTGAGCTGTGATTGGCTGCTTCTGTGTACATTCCATTAATAGATTCTCCTTCAGGGCCCCTTTCTACTGCTGCTATTTCGGATGGCATGATGAATATTCAAAAGCTGCAGATGCTGAGGACTCAGGTGGCTTAAAAGATATTGAGGTGATTGAGAGGAGGACTCAATAGGAAGCACTCGTCTATAATCTATTGTTGATGGGTCTGAGGGACATTTGGGGAAAAAAAAATTGGCTTGGCCCCGGTGCATCGTATCAGAGACCCTTATGTGAATTGCCTGCCTCTTCTGCACACCAGCACCATCCCATCTTTTCCTTCCTGCGGTGGTGAGTTGTAACGAGTATGTTCTCCTCCTTATAAGACAAGGGAACTCTATATACCCTCCTCCCCTCCATGTGTTGTCATACAGAAGAAAAAAAAAAAAAAGCTCCGCACAAAAGGAACAGTGTTGAGAGATATGGCAGCACTTGTATTGTGTTGTGCCTAATGCAGCTGGGGATCTTTATGGCAAGATAATTTTTTTTTCTTAGGGGGGGGGCAATTTTATTATTTATTTAAATTTTTGGGGGTTTTTTTTGCCGTCGTCAGCAGTTATCCCACTGTGGGGAAGAATTCTGCTCCAATTCTAATTATGCGTCTTACCATGTGCTCTTTTGGTTGAGCCCTTTTTTTTTTTTTTTGCTTCTCTCTCTTCCACTGCATCGTTAAGAGCATTCTCCCCTTTAACTGGGATCACATAGGCACATCCAGCTGGTGGCTTGGGATACAGGCTGCTCTGCTTCAGCTGCCTCTTTCTCTCTCACTCATGCATGACAATGCCTGTTAAAGGTGCTGGAAGGTAAAGTCATGACAATTCTGAATCCCTGTTCCTTCTCCTGCTCCTCCGTCCTGCTCTTGGCAGCTTGGCTTGTCGTCCTCCATCCCTTAGAACGCTGACAGGGAGTCGGAACCGAAGGCACATTAAGGATATAATCTATTTCGAGGGAACCTTTATGGGATATTTAGCCTCATCATGGCTCACGCTGCGTCCCAGCTAAAAAAGAATCGGGATCTGGACATTAATGCAGAAGAAGAGGCCAAAGAAAAAAGAAAGCATCGAAAACGATCAAAAGATAGAAAGAAGAAGGTATATTCTTGTATATACACACACACACACACATATATATATATATATTTTTTTTTTATATCAGGCACCTTCCTGCCTATTGATTAGGAACCCAAACCCTGTTCCAATTTGTCTATCCAGAGACCCACATTTTATTCTGTTGTGCATGCAGGTGTGTGTTCCTTATATAACATACAGCTTTTCTTAGAAAGCAGCTGGTTTCCTGATTTTAAGGCTGAGATTTAGGGATATACATTTACAGGCAATATATATTATGCTTATTAGGGCTTGAATTACAGAACAAGGGTGGGGGTGTCCGACTCCCAGGAAAGGGAAAATGCCTGGGATCCCCCATATTTAAGAACGGCATGAGTCAGGCATGTTAAACCTGCGATCCTCTGGCTGCGGTTAAACTGCAACTTTCAGCTGTCATTGTCAGTAGAATGGTGGGAGTTGTTGTTCTGCCACAGTCGGAGGCATACAAGTTATCGCTTGCCTGAATACTAAGAAAATGATTACAAAATATTTCAATGGCAGTTTAGGGACACTGTTGTCACTGAGGTGCAGGGGACCCCATGGAATGCCCTCTATGTTATTTTTTTTTTATTTGTAGAGTCTATAGAGTAGAGATACCCTAACAATGAGGCTGGCCCCTTGGGGAACCAAAGCAGACCATGGGTGCTCATGCTTATTGCTGGTAGAGATAGTACAGCTATAGCAAGGTGAATGTTGCAATCATATTGGCATATATCTTTTATTGTGTTTTTAAAAAAGGGGGCAAGGGGGGGGTTGAAATCGGGATGTATTGAACCGTCTGCTACCCAGCAATGAGATTGAGGCTGCGTCTCGATTCAGAATAACGCAGGACTTCCGTAAATTGGCATAAATGGGAATAGACTGCACCAGGATAAATAATTCTGACTTTCTCAGGATAACGATGCTTAAAACTTAGAAACCACCTTCATGTAACAGACAAAGGGGCATTAAACAATATATGTCATTATGGGCATGTATCTCCCTTGTACCCTCTGCTCACTGTGGATCAGGCCCTGCAGTGCTTTCACTCTCATCGGATGCAGTTAATATGTATTAACCCAAAACAAGAAAATGGGTCTATGGACTAAGGACAATGGTCGCCTGCTGCTGCTGGTTTTTATGATCCTTTGTGAGACCCCCTCCACCTCCCCTCCATGTAAAGGATAGATAATCCTAATTTACTCAGAGCATTGATGCATGAGTTCCTTCAATGACATGCAGATTTCCCAATCCCATTTGCTGGTGTGCCATCAAACCCCCATACTGCTTTGTCCCCTTTTATTGCCATTGTCCCCCGAGCACTCGGCAAGTGAATGTCAGGGCAGCAAATGTCAGCAGATCCCTGACATAAATGTATTTATTGCACAGCCTGGGTTCATATTCTTATATAACTGGTGTAGAAATGGGTTTGGCATAAATGCAGTTATGAGGTGGGTGAGCACAGAGTGGACGCTCATTTGGGGAATAGCACAGGCCTAATAAAAGAGTATAAAGGCAGTCGTTTGGGTACCTGCTATCTTTAGATTATTGGGCATGTTTGTAGAATTGGGAATGTATTTGTAATAGGGTAACCAGAATAAATGGGTTAACAGTTCTGATCCATCAAACCATATTTAACGTAATTCAGACAAATTTGGAATATGGTTGATGTGAACTACAATATTCATAGTCCCATACTGGCTGGCAGTTGCCGTTTTATGTCCTTGACTGTTAAGTGATGTCAACAAAACAGCAGACCTCTGTATGTTGCTTTACTACAACTCCCACCATCCCCTAATAGCCCATGGGACTATAGGAGCTTTTTTCCAGGGATAGGTCCTCCAGAGATTGTACTACAATATCCATCTCAGAAGCACCTTTGGACATTGATATGGTTAAACTCCCAAGAGCTGTGGACAGCATTTCTACCTTGGTCGAATGTGTGCAATGTATTGAATGTAGTTTTTATAGTTTTGCCTTGGAACTGGCCGATGCCAAAGGGAAGCTGAGCTCTCTCTGGGATGGATGTATAGATGAGAAGGCTTGAGTGTGCATTGTATTCCCTACAGAAGGTTCCTTGGCACTGAAGGATAGGGCCGACCTACAAGGGGAACAATGCACAATAGGCATGTCTTCATTACGGGCATACAGACCTACACAAGGGATGTCACTACTTTAGTCCGGCTCGGCTACCTTTGTTTCGTCAGCAAGGGTTCAGGATAATGATAGAGCTCTTTCAATACTAAAAAAAATTAGAATAGAATCCCCTAATAGATGGAATAGTGTGTTTTACCCGTGCCATTGAAGGTGAAAGACAGAGCAGTGTTTACTGAACACATATGTACCAGGTGCATGAGTCCATTCTGCTGCCATGCATGAGCAAGCAATGCATTGGGGGAGGCTTGCTCTGATGTGCAGTATGAAAATATCCCCTCTGCTGTAAATCCATCAGCCTGGCTGCAGAAGGAAACGTATCTGACTTAAATGTCTTAAAAAATGTGGTTTATAGTACAGGTATGGGATCCATTATCCGGAAATCCATTATCCAGAAAGATCCAAACTATGGAAAGGCCATCTCCCCTAGACTCCATTATAATCAAATAATCCATCTTTTTAAAAATTATTTAGATTTTCTCTGTAATAATAAAACATTACCTTGTACTTGATCCAAACTATGATAAAACAAATCCTTATTGGAAGAAACCCCAGCCTATTGGGTTTATTTAATTTTTACAGGATTTTCTACTAGACTGAAGGTATGGAGATCCAAATTATGGAAGCATCCATTATGCTTAAAACCCCAGGCCCCGAGCATTCTGGATAACAGGTCTCAAACCTGTATAGGAAAGGAAAGGTGTTCACCTCCTATGATCTATTTTTTCTATCAAAAACATTCTCACACTATGGTCAGTTTCATCGTTATTTTTTTTAGGAATGTATGATATCCAGTAGGAATGCCCCAAGTCTAGGATCCAGTACTTTTTCAAGGATTCAAATTCGGGTTGGGTCGGCAAAGCATGTGACTTTAAATCTCGGGACAACTGAATGTGATGAGTTTTTGTTCATAGACGAAGACCTATTTTTTAATGTATCTTTAATCTGAATATGTAAATTAGGGTTCAAATGTGGTTCATTAGTGGACGATTCTGTATTTGACTCCAAAAATATGTGCATCCCTACCATTGACTAGACCACCCTGAGATTTACATGAATGCTGAACCGATAAACCCTCCCCTGAGAGTTGAGGTTAGAGGCTCATGTTTTATTTGGTCCCCAGTGTAACTAGAATGTCTGTTCTAGGATCTCATCCATTAATAAGTAAAAAAACATTCTGTTTTCCCAAACATCTTTGCATTTCATTTTCTAAAACTCATTTATACCTCTTAATCATTTTAGTGCTGTGACTTCTGCATTGTATAGAAGAGCTGAGAAATAAATTGCCTCGCTCCACATGTGTGTCGATTGCCCGCTGCTCCCAGAGAATGTGCGGCTACACACGTGTATTGGAAAAAAGCCAGTTTGCCTCCATGAGGCCTATGGCAAGTTGCCCGGAATACTGAAGGTATATATATAGGGGTACGGCCATGGGGATAAATTAACACAGCAGTACATTGCTCAGTGCTTTTTTATGTAATGTTTTGTTACTAACTAAGCAGTGTGTTACCCACCATAAAAAGAGAACTTACCGGTTGAGAAGTGATTCACATGGTGCATTGCAGGTGGGTGGGGGAATTCCTGACATACAGTTTGGCTTTGGCTAAAAAAAGAGCAAAAACATAAGAAAAGTGGGAAATACTAAAGAAAATTAGCAGGCTATTGTGTGGACATTTATATTATACACTGCTATGTGACACACTCTACTATTCGGGAATGTACAATCCAAAAAAAAAACGCCCACTCAAGCACCTGAAACACGACAAAAGGTGATGAATTATTAATCGGTTTATATTGCACAGTAAATTACTGTGAAATGAAAGGAGGCTCATTTGGTGCATATTTTTTTTTTGTAGAAAGTCAGTTTCTGATTGGTTGAGACTTTAATTTAAACAGCACTAACATAAAGACAAAGACCCTTCATTTAAGGGATGGTGCTTTTATTCCCTAGCACTCTAATAGGTCTCTTCTTATCATACTTCTGTCACTATTCCATAGGGACAATGGAGTTGCCCTGTTGAATTGATCCCTCATCAGCACATCCAATTAAAGGGTGTTGAGGATTACCATATGCCCAGCTGTCCCTGCTTTCACCAGTTAGTTTGAGGTATGGGAGATTAATCTGCTGCAAGGCAAGCACAATGTAAATATTTCAGTAAATCACCATAAAATAAAATGACCCAACTAATAAGCACTGCCGTCATCATACGATTCTCAGATCATTTAAAAAATCAAGGACAATTCTAATTAATGCAGGTTGCAGGGCTGCACATTAAAATTGCTGTTGTTTTTTTTAATAGAATCTTATTATGCTGAGTGCTTTGGGGAGGGAGTGCTCAACCCCTGAAATGAGCATTATTATGTCTACAGAAAAAAGAATTCACTTGAAACACTATCGCAAAACCAATGTAGAGATGCCAACTTGGATCTGAAATGATCCAGGTAGATCTTGGCTTTGCCTGTCCAGCCCCACATCACTTCCCTCTCCCCTTAATTACTCTGTAATGTAAAAATTCCTTCTCTGCATATATGTTCTTTTATTGGTGTGCAGACCAGCCCAAAACCTGTAGGTCGGGGGCTCTAGCAAATTAGCCCTGTAGCAGGTGGTGTCCTAATAATTTCCCATTGGAGCTGTTGCCATTCTAGGTAGACCCATCTACAATGACCCATCCATTGCTGATGTCACTGGAAGGGGTGAATCAGGTTTGGGTTTAAAAACTTTTACTGGTTAGAGTCATGTTGGCGCTGGGTAGGTTTGGCTTGGGGCTTGACGTGCCACCTTTGCTTCTTTTGAGGATTAGGGACAGGCAGTGACATTAGGGGACAGGGCTTTGCTGTGGCAGCCAGTGATTGGCTGGATTCTGGATCAATCAAGGCAGTCTTGACCAGATTTCAGACATTTGAAATCTGGGTAGGCAAACCACCTGTGTAAATCCCTGGCTGGGGCAGGTCAACAATTATCTGACCACCACATAAGCTGAAGATGATATACAGTTCCCCTATGGATCTGGACCAATTTATCAATGGTTTAAGGGGAGATACTGTATGTACCATGAGAACTCTTTTTTCATGGGGTATGGTACTTCCGTTAGTGGGTATATGGAGGGCTGTTGGGAAACACTGGTGATGGCAGTAGCCCTTTAAAAAAATATAGGTACCGGCACTCAGGGCAATTTCAAGCAATGGACAAGCCCCTTACATGTTTATTTGTTGTCACGTTTCGGGGGCGTTCCCTTGAAACTGCCCTGAGTGCCGGTACCTGTCTTTTTGTTCCAGTACATATTGGGGAAGTGCCGACTTCCTATGGTCCGTGCACCAGGTTGAAATCTTAAAATCTAAATACATTGTATGTTATCATTACCTTTTCAGGCAAAACAGCACATTAGGGTTTATGAGGATGCGCTGGAACGAAAAACACCACGGGCCAAACTTGATACAGAAAAACGCCTTTGATGTTGACTTCAAAGCAGACATTTGGAGACGTAAT
Organism: Xenopus petersii; assembly: GCA_038501925.1. Lineage (NCBI taxonomy): Eukaryota > Metazoa > Chordata > Amphibia > Anura > Pipidae > Xenopus > Xenopus petersii. The sequence continues at coordinate 131,199,587 of CM076684.1, forward strand.
GGTAGATTTCAGCAAGAGAACGTTTCTTGCATTTGAAATGATCTGCACACTTATAAAGCATATTGAGTGAAAAAAAAATATTTATGAATTCAAAAGAAAAATGTCAACTTAACGTTATTGTCATGATGCAGGTATCCTTTATATGCACACGCCCAGGGCCTCATTAACTAAAGAGCGGGCATAGTGCAAAGTGAAACAAATCAGTTCAATTTGTCGTGCCTTTTTACACACAATGCAACATTTACCCACAATTGTTTCATTCTTTCAACTGCAAAATTTAGCACCTTCCACTAGGCAAAAACCAGGAAGTACAACTCCCAGCACCCACAAGCAGCTGAGATCGGTCCTGAGGAGAGAATTTAGCAATTTTTCCCATATTTCATTATTTGTTAGGGCTCCCTTTCCAAAAGCTATATTTGGAAGTGTAAGGGACTGGTAAATAAGTATCCCAGTATTACTTAGCAGGCAGCCCCCTAGTGTTATAGATGCCTAACTGGGTCCTAAAATACAGTTAGGAGTGGGACCTGTTTCCTTATCTCGCTTAAAGGAGAAGGAAAGTCGCCTTGCACTTGGGGGTGCCAAATGTTAGGCCCCCCAAGTGATTGTATTTACTTACCTGAAACCCCGGGCCGGTGCTCCTATCAGCAGAAAACTGCACCGGCCCGGGGTTATACCATATACCATATATCATGGAGCGATCTTCTTCCATCTTCTGCATGCTCTGTAGAGCGAAAAGCCGAAATTTAACTAAAGTCGCGCGCATAAAAATTGATGCACATCAAAATTATTCAACACACATTGACTTTTAATGCCCATGCATACAAATTGTCGCTCCTCAAAGTAATTTTGATGCCCATTGGCTTCAATGCATTTCGCAAATTTTTCCCCACTTCTGGAATTTCGCAAAAATGGCCAAATTCGCCCATCACTAATTTCCAGTTCAAGGTGTTTGTAAAAACTCCCATAAACTCCCATGAACTCTAAATTTTTTTAAAAAAAGAAAAAAAACAACCGATTGACATTTTTCAGAACCTTTGCATCTTTCAAATTCGGGTGAATGGGATCGACCCGTAAACTCGAATCGCATTCAAATCGAGTTTTTTCTTCAAAAAAAGCCTCGATTTTCAAGAAGTCTGCAAACAACTCCATATCTCCAGGACGTGCCCCATAAGCTAAAACAGCAATTCAGCAGGTTTAAGGTGGCAAATAGTCAAATTTGAATTCTTAAAGGGCCAGTACATGATACATTTAGAAAATCTAATTTTAATAGTTCCATAGTCGAATTCCACTAAAAAAAAACTAGAAAATTCACTTTGCCCCTTGATAAATCTGCCCCTTAAAGTTTCACGGTAATATGATGCCTGAAGCAAGGTTCTCACTTTGCCTCATGACTGAAACGGCACTGGTTACTGGTAATGTTTGGGCTCTGTCCTCTGTATGGAGAACTTGGAATGCTCATTTCAGGTAGCATTACTGTAGGGGGAGGTAAATAATTAAACACAAGTTCATGAAACACAAACTAGAACTTCCTGCTCCTTCCTTCCTGTTTTAACAGGAAGTATGTCAGGAGGGAACAGCCTTCAACCTGGTAAAACAGATGGATACAATTCCAGACAAGAAGCAGCCAAACTATTTTCATTTCATAAGACTGTGCAGTTCTCATTTCCTAACATAGATAATTCCACATATAATGCTATAATGGGGAATCTATTTGCATTCTCTAAACACAGCAGCAATGGCCGCCATTGCGAGGTGAGTGTGGCTACAACAAGCCCCAAGTGATGCCTGGTTGTCGGCAGCTGCAGAGATCATGGAGTTTGGATCAACAAATCAGTTTTATCTTCTTCTGCAGAAAAATGCGTGACGCCATAAATGTCAGAATTTCAATTTCCAAGCCTTATACTGTAAAGGAGAAATAAGGACGCAGCTAGGCCCAGATTTTCTACTTGAGACTGAAAGAGAGCCTTCAAGGAGAATTCATGAATACATTATACTAATAGCCAGAGTGTCAGTTTTGCTCATCAGTTGATTGCATTGAAAGTCTTTTGGTAATACGGCTGAATTCTGCTCAGAACAGAGGGGAAAAAAAAACACATTAAGGATTTGGCTGGCGATGGGAATTCTGTGGGTGGCGTAAGTGGGAAGACTGAAAGTGCTGCTTACTATTCATACAATGAGATATATGTTAAAAATTGCTCTGAGGATGGGGAGTAGGATTTCTATTCAATAATCGCTATATTATGTGCTGCATAGCCCCTTTTCAGGTATTTTTGAACACTGACGTGTGAAAAGTAAACTTTCTTGTAAGTGAGATGGTAGGAAAAATCATAGTTTGGTTTCACATTATTTACTGGGGATATATGGATGGATGGATATATATATATATATATATATATATATATATATATATATATATATATACTGTATATCTATCTATCTATCTATCTATCTATCTATCTATCTATCTATCTATCTATCTATCTATCTATCTATCTATCTATCTATATATATATCTCCACAAAATATAAAAAAACCAGCACACCCATGTAAAAATCTTCACCTCTTTATTTGCATCAATTCAGAGTCCAACATTTTGGTCCTCATCCCTACTATACCTGCTACCCACAGCTGCAGTCCTTTCTGTTATCCCACTGTTACTATAGGCACCATCTCTCCCTACTATACCTGCTATCCCTCAGTCACACTCCCTTCCCAGAAACTATTATCCCTGTTACTATAGGCACCATCCCTCCCTACTATACCTGCTATCCCACAGTCACACTCCCTTCCCAGAGACTATTATCCACTGTTACTATAGGCACCATCTCTCCCTACTATACCTGCTATCCCACAGTCACACTCCCTTCCCAGAGACTATTATCCACTGTTACTATAGACACCATCTCTCCCTACTATACCTGCTATCCCACAGCCACACTCCCTTCCCAGAGACTATTATCCCACTGTTACTATAGGCACCATCTCTCCCTACTATACCTGCTATCCCACAGTCACACTCCCTTCTCAGAGACTATTATCCCACTGTTACTATAGGCACCATCTCTCCCTACTATACCTGCTATCCCACAGTCACACTCCCTTCTCAGAGACTATTATCCCACTGTTACTATAGGCACCATCTCTCCCTACTATACCTGCTATCCCACAGTCACACTCCCTTCTCAGAGACTATTATCCCACTGTTACTATAGGCACCATCTCTCCCTACTATACCTGCTATCCCACAGTCACACTCCCTTCCCAGAGACTATTATCCACTGTTACTATAGGCACCATCTCCCCCTACTATAACTGTTATCCCAGTTCTTAAATGTAATGGCACACAGTGACAGGACTGTACTACTGCAAGCAATCAACCTTTTTGCCACTGCCCTAAGTGTACTTAAGACTAGTAACCTATACAAACTAACCATATTTTATTTTTCAAACATTAGCCTAGTATATTCTATCCTGTTTTTTGGTTGCTATAAGTTACTAGACGTATTGTCCAGTGTTATTGCTCTACCCCTTTAAGTAAATTTGTAGTCGCAGGTACAAGTGGAAGCTTTCATGTCATCATTAGATGATTGATATCACTCCCTGTAAGATACAAGGCAAACAAACAAACTGGGTGTGTATTTACCCACATGCAGCAGCACTTGCTGGTTCTGTAACAAGGAACAAATCAATGCACAATTATAAGCTAATGTTACCAGACCTGAGTATGTGCACGGTTGGTGCATATATATATATATATATATGGCTATACATACTTATAGTTAATTTAAAGGTGTACTACTCCTATAAACAGATCTATCTGCACGTCTCCCAATGTAGCTTGTTCCTTTAACCCACCTGTTACAAGAGTTGCATTAGAGCTGTATGATTAGGATAGTATATATGTTAAGAGTATCACTGGGATGGGTCTGTCATGCTGAGACAGTCTGCGGGTGTTGCTGCAGTTGCAATACTAATTTCTGCCTCTGCAGTGTAAGTGAGCGTTAGTTCTGCATTACATAAACAGAGCTGGTGCCGGCTGCATCCGCAGTGCTTGTTCCTGGCAATGGGCTGTACTGAGTATATATAGAGACGGGCTCCATTCCTCAAGTGACCAGTACCTGTTAGAGGGGCATTGAATGAATTGTGCCAGAGAGCTGAATGATTGTTTTGTATTCATTCTCTCAGCTAATTTGCTGTATACTGTAGGTCAGAGGTACCAAGCTTAGCGCTTTCTCTTTAATGTGGACTGTAACTCCCAGCATCCTTAGTAAGCAGTTGCTTAGACCAAATGTAATGCATTGAGTGGATTTACCGTATATTTAATTTAAGGAAATTAGGATCCTCAACCTACCTAAGTAATAAAGTCAGAGCCCAGCACTTGCCATGGGTCCCCCACCTCCCAGGGGCCCCTTGGAAATAAAAGATGTTTGAACAAAATGCAAAGGGTATATTATTTATTTGTTGGTATGCTTCAGGAATTACATTAGGAAGGTCCTCCAGCTGTTTATGAACACAGAGTCCTAGTATCACACCCAAAGTCTAATGTTAAAGGGTAGAAGGGGATACCTTTAAACAAACTGATTACCACCCTAAGACAGTGGGGCTTTTTTTACAATATTAGAACGGGAACCCTATAGTTAGCTGTACAGATAGTAAAAGACCCTTATCGTTTTAAACCCAACAAAGGGTACCGTGGCACTTATTACAACCATATATATTGATACTGCAACAGTGTCAGGCTGAAACCCTCCCACCTCTAAAGGAGAAGAAAAGGCTAACACTAAGTAAGCTTTATCTGACAGGTCTATATAAAGAAACAAGTAAACACTCAAAGTAATGCTGCTTGCTCTCAGTCCTCAAAAGAAACACAGCATTTCTTTCTGTTGTGTATGGGCTTCTGTGTCAGACTTCCTGCCTTCAGCTTAAACCTCCAGGACTAGGGCTTGAGCATGCTCAGTTTGCTCCTCTTCCCCTCCCTTTCCCCCCTCCCTGCTGTAATCGGAGCCCAGAGCTATGAGTGAGCAGGGGGACTCAGGCAGGAAGTGATGTCACACCAAGCTAATATGGTAGCTGCTATCCTTAACAAACAAAGAGAGTTTCTAGAGCTTTTTACTCAGGTATGATAAAGCATTTTACAGAATAAATATAGTCATACAGTGTGCACTATTGTGACTAATCTATTGGCAATAAACTGCCTCAGTAGCTTTCCTTGTCCTTTAAGTTAGCTCCAACCCTCTTGGGGCCCATATTTTGGAACTGGCTTTGCATTAGAGCTGCAATCAGGGGCATAACTACAGAGGAAGCAGACCCTGTAGCTGCTGGGGACCCCAGGAAGTATAAGGGGCCTGTGAGGCCCAAATTAATGCACGATTTCAACATATATATATATATTGCTAAAATATATAAGCTCTGGATATGTTGGGCGCCCTCAAATTGAATTTGTTGAGGGGCCCCTTAACACCTAGTTATGGCACTGACTTTGCACCCTCAGACAAACAACAAAATGTAAAACATCCTTGATTTGACTGATAGCACTCCCAACAAAACTCTCCCCCCCAACCCTTATTTGCCAGGGTCCCGTATATATACTGTGTATATATATATATATATATATATATATATATTTATAAAATATATAAAATCACTGCTTCCCTACAATAAATCTGGCTTGAAAGACTGTGTGCACAATGTGCCTTGGGTCAAAAAGCAGAGCCTGGCAGAATGTAACCAGCCGCGCATGGGAGTTATTCAGACGATGCTGTCAGCTAGAAAGTCACTCGTCTGCACGACATACACACAAAACACAAAATAACGGTGCCCCAATTCTACAGGATGAAAGTACAAATTCACCACAAATGCTGAAATAAGAGTTTTATGAAATTAAAGGGTAAGTGTTACCTTGTTAACAGGTGTGTACAGAATGGGAGATGCAATTGGAGCAAAACACAGTAAAGCATGAAGGGTCACTGCGTCTATAGAGCCTTGGGGAGATCTGTTCCAAAGCAAAGTTTTTATTATAAATGTCGAAGGCTGTTTATTTTCCCTGAGGTTTGGGGGCAATTTTGATGTTGGGCCACTTGGAATGTCATGTTTGTCTGGTCTGGTTGCCGTCTATTTTATAGCGGTAACAACAGAGGTGTGTAATGCTCACTTAAAGGGATGGTTCACTTGTAAGTTAACTTTTAGTATGTTCCAGAATGGCCAATTCTAAGCAATTTATTAATTGGTTGTCATTATTTATTTTTTATTGATTTTACATTATTTGTCTTCTTCCGACTCTTTCCAGCTTAGGAAAACAAATGCTCTGTAAGGCTACAAATTTATTGTTATTGTTACTTTTTATTACTGATCTTTCTATTCAGGCCTCTCCTATTCATATTCCAGTCTCTTATTCAAATCAATGCACGGTTCCTCGGGTAATTTGGACCCTAGCAACCAGATGGCTGAAATTGCAAATTGGAGAGCTGCTGAATAAAAAGCTAAATAACTCAAAAAACCACAAATAATAAAAAATGAAAACCAAATGCAAATTGTCCAACTGGATGGTATTTAATAGGGATGCACCGAAACTACTGTTTTGGATTCAGACAAACCAAACCCTAATTTGCATATGCAAATCAGAAAAAGACTAATGTCACATGATTTTAAAGATTCAGTTACAGTTCAGCCAATCACAAGGATTTGGCTGAATCTGAATCCTGCTGAAAAGGGCCGAATCCTGGCTGAATACTGAACCAAATTCTTGATTTGGTGCATCCCTAGTATTTAAATCTGACTGCTACCTACTGATCACATACCTCCAAACTGTCCCGTTTTTCTCGGGACAGTCCGGATTTTGACAGCTCAACCTGCAGTCCCGGGTTTGTTGCTTAAATGTCCCGACTTTCTCTTTGATCTCCTGCAGTGAACAGCAAGAAAAAGATACAAAGTTTCTAACTTAATTGGCTTTTGGCAGAGAGCCCAGAATAGATACTTAGATACTTTTGTAACAGTTTAAGACAGGCAGGTCTCTTTGGGAAACTGTGACTTGCAACTTAAAGGGCAACTCACCTTCATAAGTAAAACTGTAATATAAAAACACAAAAATGTGTTCAAACTTTCATAACCTGCCAAATTTTGTAAATGGACATGGTAATTAGGGGGCGTGGCCGAAATATTTTTGTCATTTCTATTTCCAAAATGTTGGGAGATATGTGATCGTGCGACTGAAAGGTTGGAATTGATGAACTTGTGTCAGTTCAACGTCAGTTATTCTGTTTTTACTGTATTATTGATGTTTGCTCTGTGACCCAGTTGAGGTTCAAACACCTCTGGGAATTGCCGAAAAAGATGTACGCAGCGGCAGAGTATCAGCCAGAGGTTGCCCAGTTCTGCTGAGTCACACATACAGGAGGCAGTGAAGGGAATGGATGGGAAGAGAATTCCTTGCTACTTTGCAAACAATCTATATAGGTGATTAAAAAGGCCCATTAACAACCACTTGCATTAGTGCCCTGCTTAAATCCCTACAAAGCTATTTTCTGAATCACAGATAGATCAGATGTTGCATCGTATAGCATTGCAACAACTGAAATGCTGCAATTCTAAAGCAGAATCAACCATTGTCTCTCTAGGTGGTGTTAAACTGCATCACTCAGTATCCCCTTCTGCTGTCAAGGGATGCTGGGGGTTGTACATCATTATGTCATAAGCAGCTGTGATTATTAACTTTTTTGTATATAATGCAATGGGCGTTTTTTTTTGCCCAAAATTCGCCGCTGGCGAAATGTCGCAGACGCCCATTAAAGTCTAATCAATCAAAACATTTTGTCGTGCCGCAAATTGTTTTTGACACGCCTCTTTTTATTTTGACGCACGACGCCATACAACTCTATGGGCGTAATTTTTTTGGCGAAACAAGGCGAAAAAACGTGCCCATCACTATATATGAATTGTATATGTTCTGACATCACACACACACACAGATATGGGATCCGTTATCTGGAAACCTGTTATCCAGAAAGATCCAAATTACGGAAAGCCTGTCTCCCATAGACCCAATTTTATCCAAATAGTCCAAATTTTAAAAATATTATTTTATCCGTTTTCTCTGTAATAATAAAACATTAGCTTGTACTCGATCCCAACTAAGATATAATTAATGCTTGTTGGAGGATTTACTTGATGTTTACATGATTTTCTATTAGATTTAAAGTATGAAGAAAGATCCATTATCCAGAAAACCCTAGGTCCTGAGCATTCTGGATACTATATATATTCCAGGAGAGAGTGATGGTGAGATATCCTCATACAAACCTGTCAGCCCTCCTTGATTTTATGAATGTTACCCATTGTTGTATCCAGAGCAAGGCGTGGGGGGCGTGGCTGTGGCATATAGGGGTGTGGCTAAGTGTGCATGGGTCAAAGCAGGTTTAATTCCAATGTAATTCCATGCATATGCACTAGTAATGGTCTCATTACATCCCATTACGGATACTGACATCCCATAATTTTCCTTTATACAATACTTAATTATCTGGTGGCATTTAAACCATTCACCACTGTTCCTCTCCTATCAGAATTTAAGGGATGGTTCATCTTAAAGTTAACTTTTTGCATACCTCCCAACATTTTGGAAGTAAAAAGAGGGACAAAAAAAATGTTCCCGCACGTAGCGCGGCAATTTTTTGACCACACCCCTTTCTGTGGCCACACCCCCTAATTACCATGTGCGTTTTACAAAATTTGTCAGGTTATGAAAGTTTGAAAATATTTCTCCTTATCTAAACTGTGTTTTTGTGTCTCAAAATTGTTACAAAGTATCTTATTTGCACCTGTTAGCTGTTCTGGGCTCTCTGCTAAAAGCCAATTAAGTGACAAACTTTGTTTCTTTTTCTGGCTGTTCAATGCAGAGAAAAGAGGGACTTTCCTGTACAAATGAGGGACTGCGGGTTGAGCTGTCAAAAGAGGGACTGTCCCTCCGAAAGAGGGACAGTTGGGAGGTATGCTTTTGTTAGTTGTAGAATGTCCTATTTCTAGCAACTTTGCAATTGGTTTTCGTTTATTTTTATCGTTTTTTTAATGATTTGCCTTCTGGCTCTTTCCAGCTTTCAAATGGGGGTCACTGACCCCGGTAATCAAAAACTATTGCCAAATTGGCATTTGGTGGTTGTTTTGGATGTTAAAGTAAATTCAGTGGAGTAACACTGGTGCGGCTTCCCCCATTTAAACCGTTTTAACCGAAAAGTAGCAAGAAAAATCATAATAAATTCCACTTTTATTAGAACTTATCTGTATTTTAAAAAATGTGGATGAATAAATCATAACCTGGATATTTCTGATTTAAATATTTTATTGAATTAGAAATGGAAATGTATTACTAATGCTCACAGCTTACAACACTTCTAGGATGTATTCTAACCCAGTAGCAGATATTATAAGGGGAAATATATATATATATATATATATATATGTAAATGTGACCGGCTGCAATAAATAATTAGTTTTAATCAGCCCAAGCCGATAGTGAAAGCAACTATCATATTGGTTGATTACAGCATTCCGACTCCGGGCAGTTTCTAGTTACTTAGTGTATGAGCTTAAGTCTAAAACTAAATACTAAATGTACAAGCTTTGGCTTAGTTATAACATGTAAAAAAGGACCCAATGATGCTTAAAAAGAATAATGTGTATATGAATATTATGTCATATGTTGAATATTATATATATATATATATATATATATGAGTGATACTCAGAGTTCCCTATATAACTCAGCCTGCAGCCTTGTGCCTTTATATGGTCACAGAACAACCCCTCAGTGACTTCTAATATCCTTATCATTTACAGTAGGGGGTACATTATCCCTTATAATACATGAGTGATACTCAGAGTTCCCTGTATAACTCAGCCTGCAGCCTTGTGCCTTTATATGGTCACAGAACAACCCCTCAGTGACTTCTAATATCCTTATCATTTACAGTAGGGGGTACATTATCCCTTATAATACATGAGTGATACTCAGAGTTCCCTGTATAACTCAGCCTGCAGCCTTGTGCCTTTATATGGTCACAGAACAACCCCTCAGTGACTTCTAATATCCTTATCATTTACAGTAGGGGGTACATTATCCCTTATAATACATGAGTGATACTCAGAGTTCCCTGTATAACTCAGCCTGCAGCCTTGTGCCTTTATATGGTCACAGAACAACCCCTCAGTGACTTCTAATATCCTTATCATTTACAGTAGGGGGTACATTATCCCTTATAATACATGAGTGATACTCAGAGTTCCCTGTATAACTCAGCCTGCAGCCTTGTGCCTTTATATGGTCACAGAACAACCCCTCAGTGACTTCTAATATCCTTATCATTTACAGTAGGGGGTACATTATCCCTTATAATACATGAGTGATACTCAGAGTTCCCTGTATAACTCAGCCTGCAGCCTTGTGCCTTTATATGGTCATAGAACCCCTCAGTGACTTCTAATATCCTTATCATTTACAGTAGGGGGTACATTATCCCTTATAATACATGAGTGATACTCAGAGTTCCCTGTATAACTCAGCCTGCAGCCTTGTGCCTTTATATGGTCACAGAACCCCTCAGTGACTTCTAATATCCTTATCATTTACAGTAGGGGGTACATTATACTTTATAATACATGAGTGATAATATATATATATATATATATATATATATATATATTATATATATATATATATATATATATATATATATATATATATATATATATATATATATATAGAACCCACAGTTGGGGGTACAGTACATTATTCCCGGTTACCATGATGTGTGCCATAATATACAAAATAATGTTGATTTTTACGCTGAAACTGACATTTCTCCTTGGTGACAGTTCCTAGTGGTTGTGAGCCCCATCATCTAGATCCCAGTAACTGAAGGGCAAAAAAATAAAAATCCTTGCAGATGAAATATTAACATTATAATGTAGATAGAAAGGAAGCCTTAACCTCAGTAGTTGCTTCATAGCAAGGCTGATCTAAAGATTCTCCATCCTGACAGTATATCGCTGCCAGCAGTTCATTAGGGGTAAATCTTGAACTCAGCCCTGTACAGTATGTGAAAGTGTATTAATACTTCATCTTCAAGGTTAATATTACTAACACGTGTTTCTGCCAGATGTTGCTCTTAAGTAGTCAACTGGACCTCTTTTTCTTATATAGGACCTTACTCAAATATATTTTTCCCACCAGAGAATCTCCTGGTGGGCCGAGACCCTAGTAAGCTCCAATTTAGGTCAATTCCCTGCTAATTGTCACTATAGGAGTATTTATACCTATAGCATTTGTCACTCGTTCTAAATTTATATATATATATATATATATATATATATATATATATATATATATATATATATATATATAAAATATTCAACATATTACATTATTTATATGGCAACCAGACGCCCTATTGCTGCTGTTAATCTGATAATTCTAGTAATATTTCCCATACAAGAAACTGCTATTATGGAGGGAAGTGATAACCATATGCAAAGGGGAGGGGGATTATTAGGTAGGTTATTGCCAGAGAGTCCAAGACCAATGAAGACATAGGCAAGACTGAACCTGAAAGAAGGAAAACTTTTCCAATTCAGTTTGTCTTCAATATCTACATGTTGTTATAGCCTTTGATATCAGTGATTTTGGGGCCAGGAAGGAATTAATAGTCCCCCATTTGAGCTATAATGGGCTGGGAGATTTATTTACCTTTCTCCGACTTAAAGGGGTGATTCACCTTTAGGTAAACTGTCAGTATGTTATACAATGGCCAATTCTAAGCAACTTTTCAATTGGGCTACATTTTTTTTATTTAGTTCGGTTTTTTAACTATTCACCTTCTTCTTCTGACTCTATCCAGCTTTCAAATGGGGGTCACTGACCCCATGCTCTGAAAGGCTATAAATGTATTGTTATTACTCATCTTTCTATTCAGGTCTCTACGATTTATATTTTTAAGTCTCTTATTCAAATCAATGCATTGTTGCTAGGGGAATTTGGACACTAGCAACCAGATTGCTGAATGAAAAGCTAAATCACACCAAAACCACAAATAATAAAAAAGGAAAACCAATTGCAAATTGTCTCAGACTATCTCTCTCTACATCATACTAAAGGTTAACTCAAAAGTCAACAACCCCTTTAATAAATGCTTTTAGGATTAAAACTGAAGGTTTGTTCAACTGATTGATCTTCTTCTTATCTGATCAAGAAAGTAGGGGGCACCATAAATGGATACAATGGAGTTTTCCATACACTGGTGGACATGGTGCATTGGCATGTACAACTGATGAACCAACCTATATCCACAGTATAAAGATATGGGTCGGGATCATTCTCGATTTTTGGTACATGTATGTTGGAGAGACAATCCCTACCCATATCTCTGTACCGATTAAGGGTAGGACTTCACGATGCGAGAGGAGCCGACAGGTCGCTATGCGACAAAACGCATGCAATGTTTCGGATGTTCTAAAGAAACAGGAAGTGAAGGAGAAATCGCAGCCAAGAACTACATTTATCCGACTGTCGGATGAAAACGCAGAATCTGACAGTCGGATAAATGTAGGTCTTACCGATTTCTCCTGTTTCTTTAGAACATCCGACACGTCGCATGCGTTTTGTCGCATATCGACATGTCGGCTCCTCTTGTATCGTGAAGTCCTACCCTTATATGTATATTAGCAGCTTGATGCTTCTGGAGTAGTCTTTGTTTGGGAATATTGTGCCTGGCATCACCCTCTCATTAAGCAGAAGCAAATTAAACACAGGTCTCCAGTTTTAGTTAATTTACCCTTTTAGCATTCCGAGCAGCCTCAAGCCTATCATTATAGCAGGCAATGGACAATGGTGGAATTAATAATGAAATGAGCATATTTGCAAGCAGCGGTGATGATTATGAAGCAAACAAACAGGGCGCACATGAGTTCAGCCGAGAGGCTGGTGACATTCTCCTTATCTTAATCACCAAATCAAAGCAAAGGGGCCACATTGTGTCGTTTTCATGGCAACCAGACAAAGAATCGTTAATTTTAGTCTTGGCCTTGGTGTATATGGGGGGAAGGGAAAGGTGCAAGCTGTCAAATTTGCTAAATGGAAGGGAAACCCTTTAAGGGGGAACATAAAGCAGCAGATCTCTGCAAACGCCCCTGTGAGATTTACCTAAGAGGGTGTTTTGCATGAAGCCGAAATGCTTGATTGAAAGGGGGGACATTTATGCTCCAAAAATAACATTTTGTATTTTGGGAAGGTATCTGTTTATATGAATGATTCTTCTGCCTAAAGGAAAGCGTTGACTTGTCTGGGGTTTTTCGATAAATTGCTGATTTTGCTAAAAGCGATTCAGCTTTATATAACCGGAAAAAATGTACTTGACAAGGAAATGGAACCTTACCTATGGCATTTCTTCATGTTATTGTAATTTTCATCTGCTGAGGATGACCCAGTTAAATCAGACAGTAGGGCAGCCTCCATTTCTACCTCTCAAGAAGAAATAAACCCTCTCCACATTCTTCTACCTGCTGCTATCTATTAATAGGTATCTTTAGGGTAGGACTACATGAACGATTCCGGCGCGATCCGACGCGCTGCGACAGAACGCATGCAACAAAAATAAGGTAAGTGATAGAATTGTTGCATGGCGTTGCAGTGTTGATCCGATGCGACTGTGGGATGCAAATGCAGCGTGCTGCGTCGGATCGCACCGGAATCGTTCATGTAGTCCTACCCTTACACCAACACAAGCCATCACTTTAAATGGGTTGACGTTTGATTTGCAAGGAGTATAATATGCAAAGGGGCAGTATTCAATGAAGGAGGAATTACTGAAAGTGTTGAGTTCTCCTTTAAATAAATATATGCAGGAAAATGCCAGGAACACTTGCTTTGTGCAAAGACAGGGACACAGGTTTAGTGACCCAATTATACAGTTCCAGGGGTTTGGGCTCAGTGAATCTTGTCCACTGCAAGTATTTTATTTTAATTTCATTTTATTTAGAGAATTAAATATTTTCAGGTGACATTTTTGTCACCCTTGGAGCTCACTGATGCTGGTTTTTCAGGCTCATATATCTTCTATTCTGCTCTGGATTTTCCTATCCATATAGCAGAAAATTAGGTGTGATGCATGATCCTTATCCTTATCACTAATACAGGTATGGGACCTATTATCCAGAATGCTCGGAACCTGGGGTTTTCCAGATAAAGGGTCTTTTCATAATTTGGATAATCACACCTTAAGTCTACTAGAAAATCATATAAACATTAAGGGGCAGATTTATCAAGGGGCGGGTTGAAAATTCTGATTTTCAAATTTTTTTGATGGTCAAATTAGACTAGGGAGTTATTCAAATTCAGTTTGAGTTTTTAAACAAAATGTTAGTTAAATTGTATAGATCATACTCTGGCTCTTTAAGAACTCGAATTCCACTATTCATCACCTAAAACCTGCCAAATGGCTGTTTAAGTCAATGGGAGACATCCAGGGATCAATTTGGAGTTGTTTGCAGTCTTCCTTAGACATTAGAGTTTTTTCGGAGAAACAAATTTGATTCGAGTTTTTTAAATTCAAATCTAATTTTTCTAATTTGAATCGAATTCGAGTCAAGTTTTCGGATCGATTCAATTCGTCCGAGCTGAGAAAATTTGATGGAAGTTTATGGAAGTTTTAAAAAATATTTTTTTGAAATTCAACCCTTGATACAGTAAATGTGCCTCTAAATAAACCTAATAGGCTGATTTTGCTTCTAATAAGGATTAATTATATCTTAGTTGGGATCAAGTACAAGCTACTGTTTTATTATTACAGACAAAAAGGAAATCATATTCTGGATAATGGGTTTCCGGATAACGGATCCCATACCAGTAACTGTTTTTTAACAGGCTGGGAGATTTTCAAATGGTAAAGGAATCCTATGATTTTCGCTTAATTTCTTATCTTGTTAGAATTGAATTAAAACATTAGATTAGGCCCATGTGTACTGGGGAACATTTAAGGGTGGTTCACTTTTAGAAAACTTTTCTAAACAATTCTAAAACAATTTGCAATTTATTTTCATTTTTTATTATTGAAAGTTTATGAGTTATTTAGCTTTTTATTCAGCAGCTCTTCAATTTGCATCTTAACCAATCTGGTAACTAGGGTCCAAATTACCCTAGCAACCATGCATTGATTTGAATAAGAGACTGGAATATGAATAGGAGAGGCCTGAATAGAAGGATCAGTTATAACAAGTAGCCATAACAATACATTTGTAGCCTTATAGAGCATTTGTTTTTTAGATGGGGTCAGTGACCCCATTTGAAAGCTGCAAAGAGTCAGAAAAAAAAGCAAATAACTAAAAAAACATAAAAAATAAATAATGATTGAAAAATTGGCCGTTCTATAACATAATAAAATTTACCTTAAAGGTGAACCACCCCTTTAAGTATGGAAGTAAATAATTTTTTTCTTGTCTATTAAAACATGCTGGTTAATTCCAGCAGAGCCGAAAGTAGGGGTAGGCAGAAAATGTATGTGCATTGGGTATGGATGCACCGAATCCAGAATTCGGTTCGGGATTCAGCCAGGATTCGGCCTTTCTCAGCAGTATTCTGATTCGGGGAATCCTTCTTCCCGGCCAAACCGAATCCTAATTTGCATATGCAAATTAGGATTCGTATGCGGTTTGGCATTCGGCCGAATCCTTCGTGAAGGATTGGGGGGTTCGGCCGAATCCAAAATAGTGGATGCTGTGCATCCCTAGCATAGGGTTCAACAAACATGTACCTCTTCTTTCGCCTACCCCCTGGTTTGGACCCTTGTCCCCCCACCGGCACTCTCCGGCAAAAATACTTTTTTTAAATTTATTTATTTTTAAAGATAACATCCCTTTAAATAAATGGATGTCATTTACCTTCGTGTTCCAATTTTTACCCATGCTGACCCATTTTCTACAGCTGTTACAATATTGTTATTTTCTGTAAACAGCAGGTGTTTTTATCTGAGATACCCGAAAAGAATGGTGTGTGTAGTAAGGAACCTGTCTTATAGAAAATAAATTTAGTAGCCTGTATCATAAATCAACTTGCCTTGGGCTGTTGGGGTCTCCAAGGGGTTGTGCCGAGCTGCAGCACATGAGATTCTTCTGCCGTTTTATGTAATTTCCTATCCTCAATAAGAGTGGAGTACACAGGCCACGGAGAGGGGTAATTTAATCCACAGTCACTATGGAATTGACAGACCTACTTCTTATGTTTTCATGTTATGGAGCACTTTCTGCCCACACGGAATTTATTAAGTTGCCTGCAAGAAATGTTTTATGTATACAGCCCTTATCAGAAATATATTGTAGGAAATATTGAACTAAACATCTGGGGCCCCCCGTGTTTGAATTCTAGTAAGAAACATAAAGGCTGCTACTGATAACTGGATGTTTCTTTGGACAATAGATGTCTGGAACATAAAAGGTCAGCTAATGAAGATGTGAGGTTGGAGGTGGAGAGTACAGCAAATATTTAAAAAGGGAATAATGTATTGTAAATCATAAGGATATTAGAAGTCACTGAGGGCTTCTCAGTGATACAGGGAACTCTGAGTATCACTCATGTATTATAAGGGATAATGTACCCCCTACTGTAAATGGTAAGGATATTAGAAGTCACTGAGGGGTTGTTCTGTGACCATATAAAGGCACAAGGCTGCAGCCTGAGTTATACAGGGAACTCTGAGTATCACTCATGTATTATAAGGGATAATATACCCCCTACTGTAAATGATAAGGATATTAGAAGTCACTGAGGGGTTCTGTGGCCATATAAAGGCACAAGGCTGCAGGCCGAGTTATACAGGGAACTCTGAGTATCACTCATGTATTATAAGGGATAATGTACCCCCTACTGTAAATGATAAGGATATTAGAAGTCACTGAGGGGTTGTTCTGTGACCATATAAAGGCACAAGGCTGCAGCCTGAGTTATACAGGGAACTCTGAGTATCACTCATGTATTATAAGGGATAATGTACCCCCTACTGTAAATGATAAGGATATTAGAAGTCACTGAGGGGTTGTTCTGTGACCATATAAAGGCACAAGGCTGCAGGCTGAGTTATACAGGGATCACTCATTTATTATATTTTATTCCTGTTAAAATGCCTTTCATAAACCCCAAAGGGTTCCGCTGCAAAATACCAGCAGTAAATCTGTAGCTAAAGTACTTTTCACTTTTATGTATTGTTAAATAGTTATAAATGTTTAATGAAAGGGTAATTGGTTGTTTGGCTCAAGTGAGCTTTTGTGCCCTAAATACTGTGTTTTCGCAAGATAGTTTACCCTTTAAAACTCAATGACATTTAAATCACCCCTACCTGGAACTGATGGACCAAGGAGTTAAAGAGGCAGTTCACCTTTATGTAAACTGTTAGTATGTTATAGAATGGTCAATTTGAAGCAATTTTTCAATTAGTCTTCATTATTTGTTTTTTTATAGTTTTTGAGTTATTTGCCTGTTTCTTCTGACTCTTTCCAGCTTTCAAATGGGGGTCACTGACCCCATCTAAAAAACAGATTCTCTGCAAGGCTACACATTTATTGTTATTGCTACTTTTTATTACTCATCTTTTCAGGCCTCTCCTATTTATATTCCAGTCTCTTCATCAAATCAATGCACGGTTGCTAGGGTAATTTGAACCCTAGCAACCAGTTTGCTGAAACTGCAAAGCTGCTGAATAAAAAGCTAAATAACTCAAAACCCACAAATAATAGAAAAGGAAAACCAATTGCAAATTGTCTCAGCACATCACTCTCTACGTCATACTAAAAGTTAATTTTAAGGCGAACAACCCCATTAAATAGATAAAAGGAAACTTGGTTGTGGAAGAGCAAACAAAGCCACTGAATACTTGGTTGGTTTTTGAGTTGGTTTTATCTCCTGTGTTTTTCACTAAAAGGAAATGCATTTAAATTATTGGAGACTGCTCATTAAAAAGCACTGATGACTATAATGCAAAACAGTTGCTAATAATGTAAATGTATATTATTATAGAAGAAGGCAATTAGCATGCTCCATGTTGCTTTGTTTAACATAGTCCATGATATAATTATCTAGATGCGACTAGAGCAAACTTGCAGCCCTCCAAATGCAACTCCCAGCAACCCACATACAGCCAGAGATTCTGCTCATGTGACGCTGTTCTGTTATTCTTGCTGTTTATTTGGGTGACTGTTCTATTAACCTTGTTACTACTGCTTCCACTATGGTTATGCCCAACTACTGTGTTAATTTGCTTTTTACTATAGGTGCTGCTGTGCATTTGGTAATAGTGGTGCTGCTGTATCTTTGGTACAGGTACCATTGCTCTATTTTTTGCTGATAGCAAGATATTATTCTTGATACTATAGGAAGTCACCCAGTATTGTCATTCCAACTACATGTGCTGCTGCATTAATATCCATGCTGTTGTAGATGCTATTTTTTTTTTTATCAGTGCTACTACTTCATGAGCTGCTGTGCTATTATCCAGGCTGGTGATGTTCTATCCTAGGTATCACAAATGCTGTTTCACTCCTATCCTTGCTACTACAGGGTCTGCTACACTGTAAGCCTTGCTAATTCAGGTGCTGATGTGCTCTCTCTTCTACTACAAGTTCTTCTTGTTATTATCCATGTTACTACAGGTGCTGTTGTGCTGTTATATTTTCTACTACAGGTGCTT
Source organism: Xenopus petersii (assembly GCA_038501925.1). Lineage (NCBI taxonomy): Eukaryota > Metazoa > Chordata > Amphibia > Anura > Pipidae > Xenopus > Xenopus petersii. The sequence continues at coordinate 131,218,303 of CM076684.1, forward strand.
CTTTTTTTAACCATTCTACTATAGTTAATGCTGCACTGTTATCCTTTCTACTACATGAGGCTATTCATGTTACAAGTGTTGCTGTTATCCATGCTACTACAGGTGCTCCTGCACTGCTATCCTTTCTACTACAGGGGCTGCTGCACGGTTATACTTGCTAGTACAGATGCTATTCGTGTTACAAATATTGCTGTTATCCATGCTACTACAGGTGTTGCTGCATTGTTATCTTTGCTACTACAGATGCTATTCATGTTACAAGTGTTGCTGTTATCTTGCTACTACAGGGGCTGCTGGACTATTATCTTTGCTACTACAGATGCTATTCATGTTGCAAGTGTTGCTGTTATCCTTGCTACTGCAGGTGCTGCTGCATTGTTATCTTTGCTACTACAGATGCTATTCATCTTGCAAGTGTTGCTATTATCCATGCTACTACAGGTGTTGCTGCACAGTTATCCTTGCTGCTACAGATGCTGTGCATGTTACAAGTGTTGCTGTTATACTTGCTACTACAGGGGCTGCTGCACTGCTATCTTTGCTACTACAGGTGCTATTCATGTTACAAGTGATGCTGTTATCCATGCTACTACAGGTGCTGCTGCACAGTTATCTTTGCTACCACAGCTGCTGTTCATGTTGTCCTTGCTGATACAAGTGATTCGTTGTTATTATCCACATTACTACAGTTGTTGTGCTATTGTCCGTGCTGCTACAGATGCTTCATTGTTATTATCCATGCTCTACCATATTTCCATCTTGCAGTGGTAATATATAGCCAGGTCGGTGACTACTAGAGATTGTAAGTTTGACTTCCACTCTCAGGAATCTTCCAATGGCTGAGCCGGGCATAGCAGTGATGCGAGTAATTCTAGATTTGGCAGCTCTGCCCATAACAAACTCACCAGATGTACTGGCTGGAAGGCTGCCACTCGGGCATCTGGGAACGTGGTCTCTTGATATTGATTTATTGTGACTTGTCTATAATTGAACAACACACGATGAGTAAAAAGACTTGAACACTGTGCAGCTTCGTACAGGAAAGTGATTAACCTTTAAAGCATTCATTTTTAATAAAAACTCAAGTCCTTTTTGGGAGCTTATCCAAATGCCAGCAGTTTCCTCCATTCGGAGAATTCCGTATCTTTAGTGTGTGATTTTATACTGGTGTGTGTGTGGTCAGTTAGGTTCCCATAGAAGCCAGATTTCTCATCAAATAAAGTATAATAAATAATACATGTATACACGGTGGAAATGTTATATATATATTTTATTATATTTATTGAAAGTAAACGTCTGTTTTTGTCAGAACTGCATACATAAAGGGAGGGAGGTGGGCATTAAAAACACAGGACATGAAATGCAACAAACAAGGGAGCCTGTCGTTAAATACAGTGACAGAAGGGCCATACCCAAGTGTTTTGGGCATGGGGTTCGAAGGTTAATGTCACACTTTGAGATACGGGGAGATTTAGTCGCCCGTTGACTAATCGCCTCTTCTCTGGGGCGACTAATCTCCCTCTCCGAAGTTTCCTCACGAGGCAACTTCAGGCGACTTCTAGTAGGCGGAAGCAGTTCAGGGAGATTAGTCGCCCCAAAAAAGAGGTAATTATCCGCTGGGCGACTAAATCTCCCCGAATCTCCAGGTGTGACCTTACCCCAAGGGATAAATTCTCTGGCTCCTTGCTCTATTATCAAGTTCTTATCTATTGCAGGCTATCTGAGCAGAGACTTCTTTATCACTTCCCATAGCCCCTCTTTTGTGTTATGATTCCATTATAAGGAGCCAAAGTGGGAGTGGCCCAGCATCTTGGGGCGTGGCCTGTTATAATCAGCATCATGGTCATCTTAAAGTGACTGGAAATGACTCTTTGAATAGTCCAGTTATACAAATTCGGACAGCAAATAAAAATACATTTATAGAGACACAAGGGATCTACACATTTAAAGAAAATGCCTGTTTCTAGTGAAACGCTACCTTTGACACCATAGTAAGCTAATGAATGTTAGCCAATGACATGAGATCTAGTTATACTGTATTGGGCTATTTATTTATAGCCAGTTGCCACTTAGGGTTAATATTATACAGGTATGGGACCTGTTATACAGAAATCTCGGGACCTGGGGCTTTCCGGATAATGGATCTTACCATAATTTGGATCTTCATACCTTAAATCTACTAGAAAATCATGAATGCATTAAATAAGACCAATGGGCTGGTCCTGTTATTAATAAGGATTAATTATATATTAGTTTGGATCAAGTACAAGCTACTGTTTTATTACTGCAGATATGGGACCTGTTATCCAGAATGCTCGGGACCTGGGGTTTTCCGGATAAGGGATATTTCTGTAACTTGGATCTTCATACCTTAAGTCTACTAGAAAATCACGTAACCATTAAATAAACCCAATAGGCTGGTTTTGCTTCCAATAAGGATTAATTATATCTTAGTTGGGATCAAGTACAACCTACTGTTTTATTACAACAGAGAAAAAGGAAATCGGTTTAAAAAATTTGGATTATTTAGATGAAATGAAGTCTATGGGGGTGGGCCTTTCCGTAATTCAGAACTATATGGATAACGTGTTTCCGTATAATGGATCCCATACCTATATATGGAGGAGTTGAATATATGGTTGCCACCTTTTCTTACCTTCGAATCAGGACAGGGGGGCGGGACCATTGACATCAGAGGAGGGGCGATGATGTGAAGGGTTGGGTCAGTGACACGAAGGGGTGGGCCGGCTATGCAAAGAGGCGGGATGGTGCCACGAAGGGGCAGGCCAGTGATGTGAAGGGGAGGTCCAATGACGTGGTGGCCTGTGATTGCCCAAAATGCTCAGAAAGCAGGGGACAGGCCTGCCCAGTTTTCAGACTTTTAAAAACCTGGCAGGTGTTTTCAAACAGGACAGCAGGTTTAAAAACCCGACTGTCCGGTTCAAAACCAAACAGGTGGCAGCCGTAGTTGAATAATAGTTTAAATAATAGGCGCACTGTTTGCTCCTATTCTAGTAATCTATATCAGCCAATCAGCAAAAAGCATTTACTGGGTTGCAGTGTCATTGGTTGCCATGGTTCACTAGACCTGGAGCATCAGTGGTTTCCTTGCTTATATATTATTATATAAGGGCTCAAAATATGCTTTGCGCTACAATTAGAATTGAGAGTAATAGTAACAAAAAGAGCTGGTGGTGCCAAAAGGGCTGACTTACTAAAATAGGACTTAATTGTAGCATGAAACAATTGGCGATTGGTTGCTATATGCAGTTATACTGGCACCATTTAGTACAGCATTTCTAGCTCCTTATTCTTAATACCTCGTTCACTCCCTGTTGTCTTCCTTTGTACCCCTACATATTCCATTATCGACACAGTAAAAAAGGTTGACGGGTGATTTCCTTCTCCCTGTGTGACAAGAATGTGGGCAAATTGCAAGGCAGAAGGTATTTAATGGCCGTGCAAGGATTGTGATCAGTGTGAGGGGGTGGCAGGTCTGTTGGTTTGGGCTTCACTGAGCACAGCAGGATAATCCCGGCACAATGGAGGAAGAATCCACCCTCTGGGCTTGTGCCTGTTGAGCCCAGTAACTGTACCAGCTGATGCATTGGGTTCAATGAGCAAGTCATTACTAAGAGGCCCCGCTTCTGTTAGTGCTCTTACTCACGAGCGGTTGTAGCTGCGCTCCCCTTCATTCCGTTTTTCTGCGTTCAGCGCAGGGGAGCGCAGGAATAGACGCATTACATTTTTTCCAATCGGGCTTTACTCACACAGGCGCGTGTAGGCGCCGAATGCAGGTTGAGACGCAACATGCTGCATTTTTCCTGAGTAAGAGCCGTAAAAGTTCATTTAAAGATGAGGAATCCCTTTACTACAGGTATGGGACCCGTTATACAGAATACTCAGGACCTGTGGTTTTCCGGATAAGGGATCTTTCCATAATATGGATCTACATACCTTAAAGTCTACTAGAAAATCATGTGACCATTAAATGAACCCAATAGGCTGGTTTTGCTTCCAATAAGGATTAATTATATCTTAGTTGGGATCAAGTACAAGCTACTGTTTTATTATTACAAATTTTCTAAATTTGAGTTATTTGGATAAAATTGAGTTTATGGGAGACACTCATTCCATAATTCAGGGCTTTTTGAATAATGTGTTCCCAGATAACAGATCCCATACCTGTATATATGTATATCACTGATATCAACTGATGTGCACAAGCTGTGGGCATTTCCAAACCAAATCAACAGAACAAAACTGGAGACAATTCCTCCCCCCCCCCCCCACACACACACACTCACATTGTTCTTTTTTTTCGTGCTTTAATCATTCTTTCACGGTTCGGTGGTTTTGGTGATACAATCACAGCTAATACTCATAAAACACTCATCCACATGATGAGCCAAATTAAACAGCATCCGAGAGTCCCTTTCCCTGCAGCAGTGAATTGCAAGCCAATAAAAAAACAATTCTACTTTGAGTTGGAATTTTTAATTATAAACACATTTCCTAATTTCCTTTGAAATCGAACATTAATAAGTTCCATTACTGTGATGTGTACGGACATTGTCTGCTTGCTTGATTTACACTCGTGTTCTCTGGGTTTTATGCCATTCAACCGAATATAAATAGCCCCAATCCATAAATAGGTACATATATCCTAATGATTCATAAACATTCCATACATGTATGTTGCCGTTTATACACCTGAGTGGGAGATGCCAAACTGCTACCCTTAGGGCTCTTACACATGAGCGTTCCGACCTGCGCTCCCCTGCGTTCCGTTTTTTGGCGTTCAGCCGCAGGGGAGCGCAGGAATAGACGCAAGTCATTATTTGAAATGGGGCTGTACTCACTCAGGCGCGTGTAGGCGCCGAACGCAGGTTCAGACGCAACATGCTGCATTTTTCCTGCGTTCGGCGCCTACACGCGCCTGAGTGAGTACAGCCCCATTTCAAATAATGACTTGCGTCTATTCCTGTGCTCCCCTGCGGCTGAACGCCAAAAAACGGAACGCAGGGGAGCGCAGGTAAAAACGCTCATGAGTAAGAGCCCTTAGAAAGTACAAGAATGGGACCTGTTATCCAGAAGGCTCAGGACCTGTGGTTTTCCGTAATTTGGATCTCCATACCTTCAGTCTACTAAAAAATCATGTAAATATTAAATAAACCCAATAGGCTGGTTTTGCTTCCAATAAGGATTAATTATATCTTCGCTGGGATCAAGTATAAGCTACTGTTTTATTATTACAGAGAAAAAGGAAATCATTTGTAAAAATTTGGATTATTTGGAGTCTATGGGAGATGGCCTTTCCGTAATTTGTAGATAATGGGTTTCTGGATAACGGATCCCATATCTATACAAGATAGGGTTTAGCTCAATAAGGGCTATTCCACACGGGGAGATAGCGACGCGTTTGCGGTCGCGGCGACAAAGCGCCGCGACAGTCGCCGCGACCGGCGCAGGCGACAGTTTTGTATGGGCGCCTATGTAAAAACGCCTGTGCTAACCACACGAGGCGATGCGCTTTTCAACAGTCGCCTGAAAAAGCCACCGCAAACGCGTCGCTATCTCCCCGTGTGGAATAGCCCTAAGGCAAAATTTAGTCTCTAAAATAAGCGATTTGTGGGTCATAGCTTATCTGGTATCAGAGTCTGTTTGTGTGGATTCTATTGTACTGTCAGGCCTGATTTATAGCCCAAGCTGGTTATTATCGCACATATGATAATGGTAAGGGGGGGGCATCTTTGTTATCAGCAGAAGGCAGGAGAGAGCAGGCCCGGCTGACGGGTTGTGGGTGTGAATACATTTGCTCACACTACACGTGTATAAATAGCACGGCAATCTTCTAAATGTTATCAACCTCCAACACAGGCTACAATGGTGCTAGTTACAATGGAAGATTACATAAATACAGGTTTTTGGACCTGTTATCCAGAATGCTCAGCACCTGGGGTTGTCCAGATAACGGATCTTTCCATAATTTGGAACTTCATACCTTAAGTCTACTAGAAAATCCTATAAACATTAAATAAACCCAATAGTCTGGTTTTGCTTCCAATAAATTATTGGATTATAATTAGATTAAATTATAATAAAAAAGAAATGATCTAACTTCAGATATATAAAATTGACTAAAAAGAGGGGATCTGACTTCCGTCAGTATTTAATTTTGTATAGGAGAAAAGAAGAAAAGTATCCCCGTCTAATTAATCAGAAAAATTACAAAAGAATATATATTATCACTATCTGATTTGTTTTCAGTTAACCCATTAGGTCACGTGATCCAGTATCTATGAGTTCCCCCCTTATTTTTTTAAAATAATTGATACCACAAAGTGCTAGTGCTTAACCTCAATAAGTTAACATTAAATAGGGTAAAACTAAGACACAATTAATTTTCCTTTTAATTATTGTGTGTATTTGGTTATTTCTAACTCATAAATAATTAATTTAACATTGATTAATAAATTACTAACAACCAGCTAAAACACCAATAAGGATGGTAAAGTGCCACCAATTGTGATCGATTCACATATAAATTAGTTAAAGTGCAATTATAAATATCTCTGATTCCAAGAAAAGGTAGGAAAAGGAAATTGGTAGAAGGGTGGAGAAGTCCCGTATTAACTAGCTGATTGTTTTACTAACTGCGGGACCCCACAAAGGAGGAGAAGTCAGTGCTTCTGGAACTGTGGTCTCAATTCTATTTTAACTAGCTAGATTGAGAAGCTATCTTGTCTAAAAAACACACAAATTCCAGAGCACTTATAGTGAAACCAGTAAAACAAGAATACAGATGAGGAATCTCCTATAATCTGAGCAGAGAGAAGCGCCCAGATCACTATAAAAACGTTTTTTTGTAAAAAGAACCCCCCCAAGGTTTTATCTAAAAATGGTATAAACCAGTGAAAATGGCAAGCCAACGCGCGTTTCGCAAAATTGCATTTTCAAGGCTGTTGTATTTATGCTGGGAAGACATTTAATATTTTTGTAGTTTCTAAACCAAATGTCCAGTTCCGGACCACAAAATCTCCATAACCCCACTGACCTTAACCCCCAGTTTATGGCTGAGGATTCTGCTAGGGGGGCAACTACAACAGCTGCAGGAGCCGGACTCGTACTGATTTGTCCTGTATTTATTTGTTTCATATGCTGAAAGTGGATGTTTTCATTAGGAAGCAGGGCCATGAAATAGATTTTTCATTAGCCAGCGCAATTTACTATAAAAGGCTCGTTTCATTTCCTCCTTATTGAACTCGATGTTCCAAGCAAAGCATCTCCTCTTAGCACTCTTTGTAACATTTGATGGAGAAATTCTACCCAATATGTGTTCAATTCAGCCCAAATATCTTCTTCTGCCCTATTTTATAAGCATATCTATTTTTGGACCTTTATTTCTCAAACCTGGCCAAACATAGCTCATAGATAGCTGAATGGCTTTGTTCCTAGCCAGCTGTAACCTGACCCAAGTACAATCATTCTCAGCCTTGTCTCAAGGGGAATGAGTGCTAGGATATGCTTTAGGGGGCAAACAATCAATACCTCATTCCCAAATTGACCATGCGTGCAACATTGTCTTCTTCATCTAGCTAGTGTTCAGCTTCACACCCATACATTCACTTATGGGCAGATTCATCAAGGGTCGAATTGAAATTGAATTGAGATTTATCATACGCTGGCCCTTTAAGAACTGAAATTCGACTATTTGGCACCTAAAATATTGCTGTTTTAGTCAACGGGAGACGTCCTAGGATCAATTTGGAGTTCTTTGCTGCCTTCCTGACATTTGAGTTTTTTTCGGAGAATTCGATTCGAATTTTCAGGCTGATCCTATTCACCCAAGTTTTGAAAATTAGATTTTTTTTAAATAAAATTTTGAGTTCATGGAAGTTTTGAAAAACTCCCATGAATTCTAAATTTGACCCTTGATAAATCTGCCTCTTATTAGCACACGCTCATACTCATTTATACAATGCATGGACATCATTCCTTGAAACAGTAACTGGTTGAGATATTTTGCAGATATTTGCCTTCATTTGTATGTTCACAAATCTGAATTACTACACAGACCTGAAGAAAATACAGAATTTTAGCCTGTAGTGGGGTGAAATATTTCAAAATATTTCAAATTAAATATTTCAAATGCAGCTAAGGAGCCGTGCTAGCAGGAATTCTGGAATAATTGGTTCACATATTATTTACAGAGGGTGTCCATGATTTCCTTTAATATAACCTACAGTAGATGGTTATAGGCTGATTCCCAGGCTTTTAAAAGGAGAGCTAAAGTCTACTGTACCAGGATCACAGCTCTATCAGGGTCAAACTTGGGGGTCCACCAGCCCAGACCTGCTCCCTGCATGGAAATATTGCCCCGACCTCCCTCTCTGCCCCGGTTACGACCCTGAGAAGAAATATTGTATGGGAACTTTCCAGCTGTGGGGGTCCTAGCGGCAGTAGCTCTGGTGGGCCCCGGGCCCTCCAGTCCGATGCTGAGTCCTACTAAAACATTTATTATCCAGGCCTTTAACATTGTCCCCAGCAGCTCCCCGTCTTGGGCCATTTTTGAGTGTCAGTGGCACTGCACATGCTCAGTGTGCTCTGGGCTGCTGTTTGGAAGAGAACCGTAGGGGTCATTAGCAAACGAGGCCTGTCTTTAATAGAAGTTGATGCTTCTTGGCTGATTATTAAGCAATTCCAATGGAAAATGCATAACTTTTTGAGCTGCCCTTTAACATGATCTAAATTAATTACTAATTAGACTTGTAACATAACTTTAATATACTGTATATTGTGAGTTGGTCCCTAAGGTCAGGTGAGTGACAAAAGCACAGAGCATGTGCTGGGAATCACAAGAAAAAAAGATGGGGAGCTATTTTGTGACCTAAACCTTCACTACTTAAGGGCTGTTGCCTTGGGCTGGTACAGAAGCACAAAGCATAATGTGTAGCGTTTCTACCCTGCTTTGTTTACTTTGCCTTCTACAGTCAAAGGGATTCCGTCATGATTTATATGGTGTAGTTTATATTTCTAAATGACATTGTTTACACTGCAAATAATTCACTCTACAATATAAAATGTCATTCCTGAACCAACAAGTTTATTTTTTTAGTTGTAATATTGGTGTGTAGGTGCATCTCAGGTCATTTTGCCTGGTCATGTGATTTCAGAAAGAGCCAGCACTTTAGGATGGAACTGCTTTCTGGCAGGCTGTTGTTTCTCCTACTCAATGTAACTGAATGTGTCGCAGTGGGACCTGGATTTTACTATTGAGGGCTGTTCTTATATCTACCAGGCAGCTGTTATCTTGTATTAGGGAACGGCTATCTGGTTACTTTTTATATTATTATTATTATTATTATTAACATGTATTTATATAGCGCCAACATATTTCGCAGTGCCTTCCCATTGTTCTGTTGTTGCTAGGGGGAAAGGGAGGGGGTTGATATCACTCCAACTTGCAGTACAGCAGTAAAGAGTGACTGAAGTTTATCACAGCACACGTCACATGACTGGAGGCAGCTGGGAAACTGACAATTTGTCCAGCCCCATGTCAGATTTCAAAATTAAATATATAAAAATCTGTTTGCTGTTTTGAGAAACAGATTTCAGTGCAGAATTCTGATGGAGCAGCACTTTTAACTGATGTGTTTTGGAAAAAACATTTTTTCCCATGACGGTATCCCTTTCAGTATGTATCTGTATTGTCATTTTATAACCTCAAAGTATTCTAAATACTGTATATACTCGTGTATAAGCCGACCCGTGTATAAGCCGAGGTACCTAATTTTACCTACAAAAACTGGGAAAACGTATTGACTCGCGTATAAGCCTAGGGTGAGAAATAAAGCTAAAGACTCTCTGTGTCTCACTTCTGTGTGCTGTGCTCACTGAAACAACACTTCAGTGACAGCTCTCAGAGTCACGTGACTCCCCTCCCCCTCCTCACCTGCAGGTCCTGTACAGAGATCTCCATGTTAGTGAGGTACAGGTAAGGGACTCCACTGCCGGCTCCCTTAAGTATGCTTAAAGCGATTCTGACACGTTCCTATAAAAATCATAGGAACGTGTCAGTATGAAGAAAATGCCCCCAGCCCTGCGTCAGTGAAGCAACCCGGAAGATCAGTTAGTGCAGGAACCGATTCGGCTGAGAAAGGGCTGGGGGCGGATTTGCGGGAAATATTTAATGTGCAGCATTTTCTTCATACTGACACGTTCCTATGATTTTTATAGGAACGTGTCAGAATCGCGTTTTTTTAACTGACCCGCGTATAAGCCGAGGCAGCGTTTTTCAGCTTGTTTTGGGTGCTGAAAAACTCGGCTTATACGCGAGTGATACAATCCAGGTTATGTTGAAATGTATTAAAAAGAGAGAGCGAGAGGGAGCAAAAAGCCTGTATAAAGAATATAACCAGAATATTTTGCATTATAAATAGCTTTGGCAGCCTCAAGAGGAATGGAGCTGCTGATTTAACCCACATAGACAAGAGTCAATATCTGCCTGCATGTCGCATATCTTTCCGCAACCTGCGCTGCGGCCCCTTTCTCAGAGATGGGGAGAATGGAATTCAGAGAGCTGAGAACATTCCCATTAGGTCACCATGATGTCTATATTGCCAGGTCAAAGCCAGCAGCTCTGTGGGGCAATCCAGTGGGTATTCTCTAGACTGCATAATACACTATGTGCGACATCTGGATGCAAATTGTCATGTTTTTTACCCACCCCAAAAATTCCAGCATAATAGCATCCGCCATGTGCATGGGAAATTCAAGTACTTAAAGGGGCGGTTCCGTTTTTTTTTCAATTTTAAGTATGTTATTCATATTCCAGTCTCTTATTCAAATCAATGCATGGTTGCTAGGGGAATTTGGACCCCAGCAACCAGCAAACTAGAGAGTTGCTAAATAACTCAAAAAACAGAAACAATAAAAAATGAAAACCTGTTGCAAATTGTCTCAGAATATCACTCTCTACATTATAGTAAAGTTAATTTAAAGGCGATGACCCCTTTAATAAGTCTGATGAAACTAAGAGAAAGCATTGAAACTCATTCATTAAGGGCAAGGCCAGATGTGGCGTTTTTACGTTGCGTTTTAAAAAAGACAGCCAGGCATAATTACGCATAAACTGCACTACCACTGAAACTAATGGAATATGCACTATGGCAATTCACACAGGGCGCTTGCAAGCTGAAATCCGCCACAGGACGCCAGTATTGGCGTTTTAGCAGAACGCCAATACGTCAAGAAACTACCAAATCAATAGACTCTATGGGATCTGCACGTTTGAAACCACACTTTGCGTAAATACGCAGCGTATTTTCAGTGGCGTATTTACGCCTGGCTGTTCTTTTTTAAAAACGCAACGTAAAAATGCCACAAAAACGCCACGTCAGGCCTTGCCCTTATACACTGCTGATTTATTTAGCTGGGGGGACCTTGCTTTTTGGTAGCTGAGGCAATATACTAATTGGGCGCAAATTCAGTAAGCGCCGAACGATAGCGGCAATTCGCTAGCGTTTGGCATTTTCGGTACTTCGCAAATTCACTAACGAACGCTGTCGTAAATTCGCTAGTGTTACTTCGCACACTTACGCCAGGCGAATTTTCGCTAGCGATGTAACTATGCAAATTCACTAACTTGCGCAGTGTACTGAACGCTACCTTTTACGCTAGACTTCCTTCGCCACCTCAGACCTGGCGAAGCGCAATAGAGTAGATAGGGATTGTTTCCAAAAAAGTCAATTTTTTTTCTAAGTCCCAAAAAACGCTGGCGTGTTTTCTACATGATGGGTGATAGGCTGAAAAAGATCGAAAATATTTTTGGGGCTCCCCTCCTTCCCCCCTACATCTCCTGACTCATGGCAACTTACTTAGACAGTGGGCACATGTTTAGGGCAAAATAAAAAATGTATTTGCTGATTTGAAGGTTTTCTAGGCATTTGTAGTGCTGATACGTATTCCTCCATTGAAATTTGAATTTCGTGCCGTATGCAAATGAACCATCGCTAGCGAAACTTCGCTTCGCGAATTAACGCTAGCGCAACTTCGCAAACTTACGCTACCCCTGTGCGCAACTTCGGATTTTAGTGAATTTGCGTAGCGCTGGCGAAAATACGTCTGGCGAAGTGCGGCGAAGCGCGGCGAAGTTGCGCCTTGCGCAACTTCGAATCTTAGTGAATTTGCCCCTTAGAGAGAGAATTCTAGGAATTTGCAGGCTATGCTAATGCAGTGCGGCCCATTAAATATGATAATGCAGCTGGTAGGCAGATAACAACCCTTATTTATCATTTTCATTCATAATGCGCTAGCAGATTGTGGGCTCGGTGCAATAAGGTTTAATACTCATATATATACGGAAATATTCTTTAAAGGGAAACAAAACTCTGGATTAAATTCAAGTTGCGTATTACAGAGAAAAAGGAAATCACGTTTAAAAATTTGGATTATTTGGATAAAATGGAGCCTATTCGGAACTTTCTGGATAACGGGTTTCCGAATAATGGATCCCATACCTGTAGTAATAAAACAGTAGCTTGTACTTGATCCCAACTAAGATATAATTAATCCTTATTGGAAGCAAAACCAGCCTATTGGGTTTATTTAGTGACGTAACTAGAGGGGGGGGGCGGGCCCTGGCGCGGGACGCCCCCTCTGTATACCTGGAAACGGCCGGGAATCGTGGCGCTTGAGCTGCTGGGGGGGGGCCCTAAGGGGGTGCGGGCCCTGGCCCAATCGCACCCCCTGCTCCCCCGGTAATTACGCTACTGGGTTTATTTAATATTTACATGATTTTCTAGGAGACTTCAGGTATGAAGATCCAAACTACAGAAAAATCTGTTATCCAGAAAACCCCAGATCCCAGGCATTCTGAATAACAGATCCCATACCTGGACTGCATCCCAGCTTGGCTTGAGATGTGAAATTGAAGGGCTAATGTTCTCAGCTGGTTCTGACCTTCTCCCTATGAAATACATTATGGTCCAGTTAAAGACATGTGAGAATGTAAATGTGGTGGCTTCCAGTAAGGTTTTTAAATACTCATATAGTTCATTAAAAAATCAATATTTTTTTTATACTTTATTAAACTCAATGGATTAAAAAAAAATTAAAAATCATTTCCCGGGTGTTTTGGGAAGCATCAAATGGATCAAGTGCATAAATATGCATTAACTGCACCGGTACAGTGTTCTCCATTATGTCTGACACACAATGCACTTTAAACTGCGTCCCCACAATGCAATGCATGTGTTTCATTCTGCGCTGCATTGCGGCATGAAATCAGGGCACTTGTTACTCTGCTGTGCCACCTATGTAGTACCCGTTATCCAGAAAGCTCCAAATTACGGAAAGTCCATCTCCCATAGACTCCACTTTATCCAAATTTTTAAAGATGATTTTCTTTTTTCTCTGTAATAATAAAACAGTCGCTTGTACTTGATCCCAACTAAGATATAATTAATCGTTATTGGAGGCAAAAACAGCCTATTGGATTTACTTAATGTTTACATGATTTTCTAGTAGGCATGAAGATCCAAATTACAGAAAAATCCGTTATCTGGAAAACCCCAGGTCCCAAACATTCTGAATAACAGGTCCCATACCTGTAATAATAAAACAGTCGCTTGTACTTGATCCCAACTAAAATATAATTAATCTTTATTGGAAGCTAAACCAGCCTATTGGGTTTATTTAATTTATTTCATTATTTTCTAGAAGATATAAGGTATGAAGATTCAAATTACAGAAAGATCCATTATCCGGAAAACCACAGGTCCCAAGCATTCTGGATAACAGATCCCATACCTGTACTTGATCCCAGCTAAGATATAATTAATCCTTATTGGAAGTAAAACCAGCCTATTGGGTTTATTTATTGTTTACATGACTTTATAGTAGTGGTATGAAGATAATTTATATTGAAAAAACCTCAGGTCCCCTGGCTGGCTAGAATCTAAATCGCCGGAGGGATGTCACTTGGAGCACTTCGTTTTCCGAAGTCGCCCAAAGTTTCCTCATGAGGCAAAGGCGATTTAGATTCTAGACGGCGGGAAGGCTTTCCGGGGAGATTTGTCGCCTGGCAACTAAATCTCTCTGAATTTTTGCGAGTTACTCTACCCTAAAGGCATGATGCCCCCAATTATGGGACGTTTTTAGGTCCCAAGCATTTAGACTAAAAATGCTATTTTCAATACTCTCACTATTGTGGGCCTATACAGCAAACAGCATGAGTGGGGCTTTGGGTTCCCGAATAAACAAACAGGGCTGCGGTTCAGTGCCTGGGGTCGGTGTAAAGGTGGACATACACGGGCCGATCAAAGCTGCCGACAGACTGTGTCGGCAGCTTATTGGCCCGTGTATGGGGCCCCCCAACGGGCTTCACCGATCGAGAGATCTCGATCGGATGAGACGAAAAATCCCGTCGTATCGCGGCCGCCTCTATTCGTTGATGCAGTCCCTCGATCCGACCGCCCATTACTATTTGTTCGGATCCGATTGTTGGGCCCTAGGGATCAGCCCGATATTGCCCACCTCAAGGTGGGTATATCGGGGAGAGATCCGCTCGTTTGGCGACATCGCTAAACGAGCGGATCTCTCCGTGTATGGCAACCTTAAGACATGCAAAGCCAAGCACCGGCCATGTACATCTGCTGTGTGAGGCTTTCTGCTTGCTCACGTGATTATACAACGTTTGGTCCATGACCTGAATAGAATCAGCCCCAGAGGGAGATGGAACAGCTGATCCTGTTATTTTAGAGGCTGTTGTTTTTGTAAAGGAGTGAAGGGTAAAAGCAGGATTCCTTCCAGAACTCATTGCTTCCCCACTGACATCCCACTGCAATTTACAGCCAGTGCTTTATACACAATATACACAACATACCTATCTGTATATACACAGCCGACAGCCCCATCTGTTTTATACACAACATTGTTTCATATATGGGGGTATCACTTTTTCACTTGTAAGCTTTCTACAGGAAAATAAACATATGTTTATTATTGGACTATAAGAATATTAACAGCACTTGATTATTTAATGATTGTTTTCATGATGATTCCCTGTCAGGGTTTTTATACAGAGAACTAAATCATTTCTAATTGTTTATGCCATTGCTTTATTCCTAAGCAAAGATGCTTCCCCTTTAAATAGGACTTGCATAGATACAATATCATTTGAAGATGAACAAAACTGTATCTTAATGTTTTATACATTGTATATTAATTCATTGTCTCGGTTAAAAATTTTAAGATTTTCGCCCTGGGTGTTTAAAACCATGATAAAAGCAGAGAGGATTGATTAAGGGGCCGATTCACTAAATTCGGGTGAAGGGTTAGAATAAAAAAAACTTAGAATTTCGAAGTTTTTTTGGGCTACTTCGACCATCGAATGGGCTACTTCGACCTTCGACTACGACCTTCGACTTCGAATCGAACGATTCGAACTAAAAATCGTTCGACTATTCGACCATTCGATAGTCGAAGTACTGTCCCTTTAAAAAAAACTTCGACCCCCTACTTCGGCAGATAAAACCTACCGAAGTCAATGTTAGCCTATGGGGAAGGTCCCCATAGGCTTGCCTGTGATTTTTTGATCTAAGGATTTTCCTTCGATCGTTGGATTAAAATCCTTCGATCGTTCGATCGCAGGATTTGCGCTAAATCGTTCGACTTCGATATTCGAAGTCGTACGATTTTAGTTCACAGTCGAATATCGAGGGTTAATTAACCCTCGATATTCGACCCATAGTGAATCGGCCTCCAGGTATAACTCACAGTGCTACGCAATATGTTGGCGCTATATAAATACATGTTAGTAGTAATAATAATAATAATAATAACTCTTCCTTCCAGTGCAATGTATATTGGATTTTTCTGTAGAAGGCTTATAAGTGAAAAAGTGAAACTTCTAACATTTCCCCAGTATACAGTATATCTGTGGGACCTGTTATCCAGAATGCTTGGGACCTGGAGTTTTCTAGATAAGGGGTATTCTGTAAATTGGATCTTCATGCCGTAAGTTAAATAAAAAAAATAATGTAAAAATTAATTAAAGACAATAGTATTATGTTGCCACCAATACACATATACATATATGTTATTATTAGGGATGCACCGAATCCAGGATTCGGTTCGGGTTTCGGGCAGGATTGGGCCTTTTTCAGCAGGATTTGGATTCGGCCGAATCCTTCTGCCCGGCCGAACCGAATCCTAATTTGCATATGCAAATTAGGGGCAGGGAGGGAAATTGCCTCGGTATTCGGCCGAATCCTTCATGATGGATTCGGGGGTTCGGCCGAATCCAAAAAAGTGGATTCAGTGCATCCCTTGTTATTATTACTACAGAGGAACAGGAAATAATTTTTGAATATTTCAATGGTTTGATTAAAATGGAGTCTATGGGAGACCTAGTGAAACTCAGAGGAACTCAACGAGGAAAGCACTCCAAGGGGAAAGCCTCAACTGAAGCCTTAAAAATTAAAACCAAATGAGCCTAACGCGTTTCATATGGCAAGACATGTATTCATAGACCTTGTGAAACTGCCAAAAAAATTGTGAAACGCAGTTAATGGGCGACTTTTTTGTTGCAGTGACATTTTTGTCGCAGCAACTTTTTTGCAGCAAGCTATATTAGTATCTAGGGGCGACTTTCTTGTTGCAACAACTTTTTCGCAGCAAGTCATATTAGAGTCTACGGGCGACTTTTTTGCTGCAGTGACATTTTTGTCTCAGCAACTTTTTTTGCAGCAAGTCATATTAGAGTCTAGTTGCGACATTTTAGTTGCGGTGACATTTTTGTCACCACAACTTTTTTGCAGCGAGCTATATAAAGTCTATGGGCGACTTTTTTGTCTCTGCAACTTTTTGGCAGCAAGTCATAGCAAGGATTCGGATTTGGCCCAATCCTTCTGCCAGGTCAAACCGAATCAGAACCCTAATTTGCATATGAAAATTAGGGATGGGGAAGGAAATTGCGTGACTTTTTGTCACAAAACAAGGAAGTGAAAAATGTTTTCCCCTTCACACCCCTAATTTGCATATTCAAATTAGGATTCGGTTCGGAATTTTTCGCAAAGGATTCGGGGGTTTTGGCCGAATCCAAAATAGTGGATTCAGTGCACCCCTAATTCAGAGGTTTTTTGTTAACAGGTTTTCAGATAACATATATATAATATTAGTAGTCTGCTGGTTCAAGCTTTTTATTGGAATTATACCACCCTCATAATTAGTAAATCTGAGTATTAAGAGTAAAGAGAGATACAGTAGGAAGGCTGGTATTTTATTTTTCCAGAAAAGGTATCACTATTCACTAGTATATTTTATCACATTTGCAAGAAACTTCAAGCCTGCAACAGAAATGCTATCTGGTTGCGTGTGTGCGGGAGGGGTCACTGACCCTGGCAACCAAAAAACAGCGAGAATTAAATGATATTGTTATTTTGTATTACTTATATATTAATTCCAGAGCCTGTGCATTTCATCTTTCATCCTGACTTCCAAACAGCTGCCTGGTTGCTAGGTTAATTAAGCAATAGCAACTAGGTAGCAATTTCCAGAGTGTCCAGATAAACATTAAAAAATAAAAAATCACATAAAATAAACCTTTAGGGTAAGGGGAGATTTGGTCACCTGGCGACTAATCGCCTCGTCTTTGCGGCAACCAATCTCCCCAAACGCCTTCCCTCACTCTGCGCCGGCTAAAACGGAAAAACAACGGCGCTAATCACATGCGGCGATTCGTTTACCGAAGTCGCCCAAAGTTTCCTCGTGAGGCAACTTCGGAAAACGAACTGCTGCGTGTGATTAGCGCCAGAGTTTTTTCATTTTAGCCGGCGCAGAGTGAAGGAAGGCGTTTGGGGAGGTTGGTTGCCGCAAAGACGAGGCGATTAGTCACCAGGCGACCAAATCTCCCCAAAACGCCCAGTGTGGCCTTACCCTTAACGTCTAGGAATGAATTACTGGTTTCTAACAGAGGTTCTGCAAGGAGCACTGCAATTTGCACTCATAACTGAAGTGTAACAGGCTTCTGCCTAAAATTAGTAGTGTTTATGGAGCTTTCCCAGCGATGAGTAAGAGACTGAATCCTGGAGGAGCTTCGGTGCATGTGAATCATCACTGGATTATTTATCTGAAATAAAGCCCCTTTCTTCATTGGCCCCCCGACTAAGATATTATACAGTTCCATTAATGTTTCTAGGTAGATCCACATTAATTCTGTTAGGAGATTCATTTTCCATACTAATAGCATATTAAACTAATCCAATAAATGTGCATAGAATGTTACATTAGCTGAATATTAGGCACCAGTAATAAATACTGGGTGGGATAATCACAAGCCAGTATAGACTGTAACTAGCCATATGCACTTAATGGAGATAGTAGAAGAGAATGTGTTTTCCATAATAAATGAAATGGTCTCAATTTTACGAAGCAAACATGTCTCTAATGCCTTCCCAGAAAAGATAAAAATGTTATTGTAAATGGCTTCACTTTTAGCAGACGTCAGAGCATGAGGCCATAGCATAATGTAGGGTTTATTGTTATATTGTTCCCCCTTTGTATTGGTGTATAACTGGTGTGTATACGATATTTCTTCTCCGCATGTGGCCAAAAGAATCTAGACACCTACTTGTCCAACATCTCATTCCAAAACCAAGGGGATTCATATGAAGTTGCTCCTGTCTTTGCTCCAATACTGAACCTTTGGGAAGGTTCCCACTAGATGTTGGAATATTAGTGGTGGGATTTGCTTCCAGTCATAAGGAAGAGGTTGGACACTGATGTTGGGCATCAGATCTGGCTTCCAGTTCATCCCATATTTGTTCATTTCGGTTGAGGTCTGGGATTTGTGCAAATTCTTCCACTCCCATCTCTGCAATCCAATTCTGTATGGATAATGGGTTCCACCAGGGATCGGAAATATCATAGTAATATTCTCCATAATTACATGTTAAGATTCTGGTTTATGAAAAATGCATATATTCCATTACGGAAGTCCATTATTCCATTAAGACAGTCCTTTCTTAATGCAAATTGTCAGACAATGAAAGATATCATTCCCATCAGTTGTGTGGCAGTTTCTATAACCATTTGGGAGTCTGCAGTGAGATTCAGTGAACTGATGGAATGCCAAAATTGCTTAAATTGTCTATAAATCATCAAATTATCACTTTAAACTTTGTAGGGCCAAAGCTTAATGTCTTGTGATAGCTGCAATAGTTTCCAATGATAGAGGTCGAATTCCGAGTTTTTTTAAAACGAAACTCCCATCAATTCGAAATTCGACCAATTGTTATTATTGGGATCGAATTTTTAAAAGTTGGACGAACCAAAACGACCAGAAAATTCCATCCGAATTCGATCAAACTCGATTCGAGTTTTTTCTCAGAAAAATAGTTGAATGTCAGGAAGGCTGCAAACATCTCCAAACTGATCCCTGGACCTCTCCCATTGACTTAAACAGCAACTCGGCTTTTACATCAGAATATTTGCATTTAGTGTGACTTAGGGGTTATTTATCAAAGTCTTTTTTTATCTCAACATTTTCTGCTACAAACTCCGATCAAATCCGCTCAGGTTTTTCTACACTTATTTATTGTTACATTTTCCCAACAATTTGCTTTGCTGGAAAAAAAATCAGATTTTCACAATTTTTTCGGCTTTTTTCACTCGAAAACTCAGAAAACTTCGGGGTATTGCATGAAACCTAGCGCACATCAAAAAATCATTGGACTTCAGATTCGGATTTTCAGATTCGGACTTTTCCATCCTCGGTATTAATAAATTCGTGATTTTTTAAAAACCCAATTTTATAAAACGAATCACAGATTATTCTGGATTTTTGCATTCAGAGTTTAGTAAATAACCCGCTTAGAGTAATATAGTTTTGTGTTTTTTATGGCCTTCATTTTTGTGCATCTTTTCCATGGGGACGTCTGTATTTTCCAGTTGGGACCTCTCATGGATTAGAACATTTCAGGGCAGACATTCCTATTCCGTATGGTATATTCACGCTCCTGTGTTGAGCTGCAGCACCTGAACGTGTCACAGTCAATAGGTCACAGTTAAATGTCGTCAAACAGGTGTCAGAGTCGCACATTCTCTGTAAGTGTAACAAATGTGTCTTTCATTTAAAAAGATGTATTATATGAACCTTTTCACTGTAAGGAGTGACACCCCTACCCCTACCTATTGTAATTAAAATCATATTACAAGAAATATATGCCTTTACAGTGACTTCTAATTAGGGATGCACTGAATCTTCAGGATTAGGATGAATACTGAATCTTCCACATGGAATTCTGGCGAATTTGATTCCTTATTTGCATATGAAAATTTGTGAAGTCCCATTGAACAAAATAAATGGCAGTATCTCTAATCACATGATCTTAAGTTATGTGATTTTAAGGGTCTTGTTTGATCAGGCACTTCAATTTGTCTGGATATTTATGAAAAAGGCACATCCCTCATGTCTTTATAATATACAGCAGGTGGTACATTATTCCTTATAATACATGAGTGATACTCAGAGTTCCCTGTATAACTCAGCCTGCAGCCTTGTGCCTTTATATGGTCACAGAACCCCTCAGTGACCTCTAATATCCTTATCATTTACAGTAGGGGGTACATTATCCCTTAGAATACATGAGTGATACTCAGAGTTCCCTGTATAACTCAGCCTGCAGCCTTGTGCCTTTATATGGTAATAAACCCCTTAGTGACTTCTAATATCCTTATCATTTACAGTAGGGGGGTACATTATCCCTTATAATACATGAGTGATACTCAGAGTTCCCTGTATAACTCCAGCCTGCAGCCTTGTGCCTTTATATGGTCACAGAACCCCTCAGTGACTAATATCCTTGGAAATAATGTGGGGTTACATTATCCACTGTGTCTCTGTCATCAGAATATGAGCATGTGTTATGACGAGCTGTAATATTGAATGCAAGCCACTATAAAAAGCTGTTGTATACTAAATACTGAGGGCCACTCTACAACAGAGAAATATGGCCTTCTGCATGTAAATGTAGCAAATACAGTAGTATGTATGTGTTAGATGTGTTTATATGCACTTTTACTTTGAAAACTAAATAAATATATATATATTTGGGGTGGCAGAGCAGTGTTTGTAAACAATAGACATGTGGGACCATACAGAACACAGATGGCATAGTTCCCCTTTAGAAATCAATCTCATAGTATTATTTTACTCTCTGCTGGCTCTGCTGCAGCCGAAGTGCTGGCATTTGTTTGCATGGGAAGCTTTGTGCAGAGCAGGCGCCTTACCCTGGAAGAAAGCTGATAAGCAAATTGACAAAAGCCTGTCCCCAAGTCTCTCCATGAGAGCGGAGGGAGGCTCCCAGCTGATTCGGCTGCTATTTTTGGTATGCTGCATATCATGGTTACATATACACACAATGACTGGGGCTTACAAATATGGTAAGTGGCCCGGGAATCCTCCTCACACTCCTGCTCTGTGTTGTTCCTAAATCTCCTGGTGGAGTTCCAGGCTCTCCGGTTCCTGCTGAAACCCCTTCTGGATTTATTATTATTATCACATTGTAACCTTGTGCCAAAAAAAGGATTTACTTTGCCTTTAATTGTGATGCAGAGTCGGCAGTGTTGAACAAGAACGCTATCACCTTTCATTGTTAGCCCCAGAGAATGGCTGTGCACGATGGAGATTGCCTCTCGGATCAAGTAAGGATTCATGATTGTGTAATTGCTGCACTAGAGCACCAGCATGTGTGTGTATCTTCTATGTAGTGAAAGAGTTAGGGGTTTCTACAGGCAGCAGTGCAGCGGCCTCTGCCTTCTCCTTATTCCCAGGGTACATGAAACGTCCAGTTTGTTCTGGGCCTCGAATAGTGACTCTGATCTCACCCAGAGACATGAGCAATAACATTTAAGTAGAGAAATGAAATAAATATAAACAGGCTGAGTAGAGGGTCCAAAGTCAGGGGACCTTGCAGGAGCAAATGTTAATGAATCAGAAAGGGAATATTATGTTGCGTTACAATTATTGGAAATTATAAGTATTTGTATCAGGAATGTCTTTTTGTTCAGTGCCTTCTTGGGAGATGCAGATCTTACATCCCATAGTTACATTGCTTTTTGACTCTTAGACTGGGACCCCAGCCCTTCTTCAAGATTGTCCCTCTAATTTTATTAGGGTCAGGTGCACAATTAAATATCTTTTAAAATGAGTGGGGGAACTCAAAATTAGTACAGGTATGGGATCCGTTATCCAGAAAGCTCCAAATTACGGTAAGTTCCCCTCCCATAGACTCTATTTTATCGAAATAATCCAAATTTAGTGTATTCTAGGATGGAGGAAATGTTACTTACAGTCTGAAGGTCAGTTGGGTAAATAATGAACAGGCCTTTATACTTCCCACAGTCCAGTTGAAATATAAATGTTTTGGTTCTGACCTGGTTATTGTATCCTGTGTGTTACAAATATAACTGTAGAATTATGTTACTGGGTCGCGGGAGAGGATACGAGATCCAAGGTCATTTTCTCTGCTGAATGGCGTTTTTTTCGATTCTCGTGGCATACGTAAATGCGGATCGGTGTTACTAAAGCAGATACGCCTAAGATTTACTGCATTTCATGTTGGGCTGTAGTAGACGTTTCCTATGTGGAGTATGTTCATCTCGGCACCAACAAGAGATGCTTGGGGCTTAATTACAAGGGAGAACCAGGAAAAAAAGCCGCATATGTAAGAACAAACATTTGTATTTTCAATGTAATATTCTTTATAATTTGAATCTTATCTAAGATCTTTATTGTACATAGAGCGTTTTTAAGGCAGTTTTAAGGCCTTGGTGCAATAGAAAAAAATGTGTTTTTCAGCATGTATAGTGACTGCAGGCTGTATACTTACTCGCAGGACTTACTGTATGTAGATAAAGTGCAGCGATAATACCTGCAGCAAATGTGTTCTGGCAATAAGAGAAAGTGCAGCTGAGAATGCAGCGTCTTCGTTGGGAATGCAAATATTGGTATCCATATCCTTACTAATGTTGTGTGGTCAAAACTCTTCTTTCTAGCATTTCTCTTCATCACAGCCAAACTTGGGGGGTCCAATATAGTAGCCAGGACACTCTCTAAGGGCAGAGACACATGCTGCTATATCGGGAGATATGTCGCCCAGCAACAAATCAATTCTTCTTAGGGCGACTAATCTCCCCGAACTGCTTTCCCGCCAGCTAGAATGTAAATCACCGGCGGCATGGCACTCGGAATGCTTCGTTTTCCGAAGTCGCCCGAAGTATGAGGCAACTTTGGAATCGTTCCGAGTGCCATCCCCGGGCGATTTACATTCTAGCCGGCGAGAAGGCAGTTAGGGGAGATTAGTCGTCCGAAGAAGAAGTGATTTGTGGCTGGGCGAATAATCTCCAGAAATAGCAGCATGTGTCTGCCCTTATGTCTTTCTTGTTTTACTCTGAGCCCTTGGTCATTGCCTGTGATGGTTTCTGTGCTGCACTTTGTATTGTTCCCAGTGATATGTGAGTAGTCCGGGACCTCTGGTAGGGAGTCAGGGAATCAGTTCATGGCTGTTTATGTTTGATGTTTCCCAGTGCACTTCTGTCTCAGGGTATTGTATATATCACTGCAGTGATTGTGTATTGTAGCAGCAGTGTGTATGTTACTAGGCTGGTAAAATTGCTCTATAGGGTTGCAAGCGTGTTGGGTTCTGGTGTTCGGTGTTTGAGTGATGTGTGCAACTGATTCTTTAGACACAGCTCCTATCGATGCAGATCATTATGGAAACTGGAAACCATATAGATAACAACCAGGGTTGGACTGGCCCAGTGGGACACAAGGAATAAAACCCGATGGGCCCCTAGCCCAGACCTGCTATAGTCACGGCCATGATCAGGAGAAAGGTACGCATGGGGGTGTCGGAAGGGGGTTGTGGCTTGGGCAGGGTGCCTGAGGTGTATTTGCAGTTTGGGCCCCGGAGGTGTGTGTGGGGCCCCTGAAGCAGTAGGCCCTGGGCCCCCAGTCTGACACTGGTAACAACTATACGGATGTGAAAGGAGTGCATTTTGATGCGTTTAGCTTTAAGAAATAGTAGGGATAAGGGTTGCCACTTTTTATCTTGTCGAAAACATGCAGAGAGCAGGCCTATGACCTAGGTGAGCTGGATAGTGACGTAGGGGTTGGGGTGGGTGATGTGGGGAGGCGGGGTGTCACTCACTTCAATGTCCTGTCTGGATTTCCTCATTTGGAAATCCAGGCAGGAACTTTTCACCCTGGCAGGCCTTCCAAAAACTGTCTGGGTGGAATCTGGATGGATGGCAACCCTAGTGGGATGCATTAAATCCACTATTTTGGGATTCGATTGAATCCTGAATCCTTCATGAAAAATTTGTCCAAATCCTGAACCAAATCGGAACCCAAATCCACAAATTAGGGCTCGAAAGGGTGAAAGGGAGCCATGCTTTTTTTTTTTACTTCCTTGTCAGTGCGACGAAAAGTCACGTGATTTTAAGTCACATGATTTTGGGCTGGCACTTGGATTTGGCCAAATATTGCAGAAAACTGCGGAATTCTGGCCAAACCAAATTCTGGATTTGGTGCATCCCTAATAAATCGTGTTCTCCATGTACTTGGCTATAGGGAAATTTGCATGAATTCAGCTGCGCTTCCAGTGTTAAATGACCCCATTAATGTTTCTGCTATATATAAACTGTGCATAAATGTATGCACAACAGCTCTCTTACCTCCCATGGTTAGTAACTGAGCAAATATATTTGCGTAATAAATTTTAATAATCACTTTTTTTTTGACTAAACGAGTAGCCAATATCCTTTAATGTCGAATGTCTGGGGGTTAAATGGAACCGCATAAAACATTTTTGTCACGCTCAGCAGACAGATGAAGTGCGAGCGTGCCCTTGTTCTATACTAAATGCATACCTCCCAACTGTCCCTTTCTCGGAGGGACAGTCCCTCTTTTGACAGCTCAACCCGCAGTCCCTCATTTGTACTGGAAAGTCCCTCTTTTCTCTGCACTGAACAGCCAGAAAAAGAAACAAAGTTTCTCACTTAATTGGCTTTTAGCAGAGAGCCCAGAACAGCTAACAGGTGCAAATAAGATACTTTGTAACAATTTTGAGACACAAAAACTCAGTTTAGATAAGGAGAAATATTTTCAAACTTTCATAACCTGACAAATTTTGTAAAACGAACATGGTAATTAGGGGGTGTGGCCACCGAAAGGGGTGTGGTCAAAAAATTGCTGCGCTAAGTGCGGAAAAAATTTTTTTGTCCCTCTTTTTACTTCCAAAATGTTGGGAGGTATGCTAAATGGAACATGTGCCGTGAGTCCTTGCACGGAGCAACACGTATGTGCACTGACACCATCCCGGGATATCTGATCCCATTTATGTTCTTGCCACACATTTATGTAAGAATGTAGGGGTTGCGCTGCGTTACGTCTTTGCACGCTGATATATCTCTGTGCCTGTTCTGTACCTGTTCTGTACCCTGTACCTCTCACAGTCATTCCGGATCAGCACTAATTGAGCGCATCACTTTAAAGGGTCCTTTTAAAATTAAAGCATTAATGGCAAAGGGGTTCTATTTACTAAATATGGGAGGAGGTATTTAGTCAGATTCTACTTCCTGGTGGCTACAAGTGCAGCATTGCCTGCTGTGTTCATTTACCGCAATTTATTCTCCCCCACGTCCAGGTAGTTTAATTTCCTCCAACACTAAAACATACAGGCAGGATCCTGATAAAATTTGACCCTAGTATGAATATTTTTAGACAATTGACACAAAGGGAGTTATTTATCAAAATCCAAATTTATCTCATTTTCTGAAACATACTACTACCAGATCCCCACAGGTTATTTCCCCTAATTTATCAATACATTTTTCCAAAAGATTCCTGTGCGGGAAAATTTTTTAAAAAATAGTGCAAATCAAACGAAATTTCAAATTCGAATTCAAATTTTTTTTTTTTTTTTGGATTTTTGCCGGAGAACCACAAAATCTTTGGATACAGATCAGGATATCGTCTTGACTTCTCCCACTGACTACAGATGGATTTTTGGATACTGATTTTTTCCATCTTCGGGGTATAATAAATCCTGAAAAATGTAAGGTTTTTTTTTCACTAAATATTCAGATTTTATAGTGAAAAAAAACTTGATTTTTTATTTTTCGAGTTTTTGGCATTCGGACTTAAATAAATAACCCCCTTATTGTCAATTCTAGTGAGACTGTAAGCTCTACTGGGGCAGGGACTGATGTAAGGAATGAATAATCTCTGTAAAGCTCTGAATGTGTCAGAGGTAAAGCAAAGCCTAGTTTCTAGGATAAGTGTACCCCTAGCAACCAGATAACTGTTGAAATCACACATCATAGAGCTGCAGGGCAGTACATTAAGTAATTCCAATAATAAACACAATATAATCTTATACTGCTCCATCATGTTTATGTATGTATATTAATTTCGGAGAAGGGGCTTGTGTCAGAAAAATAGGCTGTGGTGTGTATGGTAAGGCAAGAGAGTCTCATTATATCGGTGCTTTCAAGTGTGTAGCTTCCAACTGTTCTTGAACTACAAATCTCAATTTCCACCAACAGCCGGGATTATACAGTATATTCTGGGAGTTGTAGTCTTATAAATAATATCTGTAAAGTCATATAAGCCAACCATTGTCCTGCTTTTGGTTACCCTTTAAAGGAACAGTTCAGTGTAAAGATAAAAACTGGGTAAATAGATAGGCTGTGCAAAATAAATAATGTTTCTAATATAGTTAGTTAGCCAAAAATGTAATGTATAAAGACTGGAGTGACTGGATGTGTAACATAATAGCCAGAACACTACTTCCTGCTTTTCAGCTCTCTAACTCTGAGTTAGTCAGTGACTATAAGGGGGGGCCACATGGGACATAACTGTTCAGTGAGTTTGCAATTGATCCTCAGCATTCAGCTCAGATTCAAAAGCAACAGATATGACACATGTAGCCCCCTCAAGTCAATGATTGGTTACTGCCTGCCAGGGCCGCCATCAGGGGGGGACAGGGGGACAAGCGTATCGGGCCCGGGCATGAAGGGGGGCCCGGCAGCGCTGCATTTTTTTGAAGATCCGGGCCCCCCTTGGCGGCCCCAATTTTTTTTAACTTGTAAGGGGGCCCCTGCCGCCAATGTTTTTTTTTAAAAAATTTTTTTTTTGGGGCCCCAACTTTTTATAAGGGGGCCCTGACCAGCAATAGCTTTTTACAACTTGTGTGTGGGGGGGGTTACTTTTTTAGCGCTGATGTCTAACTGCGATGTGGAGTGGGCGGGATATGGGGTGGAGCTTGGTGGTCAGTGTGGGCGGGGCCCAGGGGGCCCCAAAAATTTTGTTGTACAGGGCCCCGTGATTTCTAATGGCGGCCCTGCTGCCTGCTAACCAATCAGTAGAAACCAAGAGAGCTGAAAAGCAGGAGGTAGTGTTCTGGCTATTATGTTACACATCCAGTCACTCCAGTCTTTATACATTACATTTTTGGCCAACTAACTATATTAGAAACATATTTTATTTTGCACAGCCTGTCTATTTACCCAGTTTTTATTTTTATACTGAACAATTCCTTTAAAACAAGTGGAGGATTAGTTTATACTGTTTTTACAGATATCTGCCTGTCAGAGCAATAAGTATGGCAGCTCCCTCGTATATATGTATTACAAATATGTTAAAAATATACACGGGCTGATTGACCACATTGGTGCAAATTTGCATGATAGCAGTAACCCATAGCAACCATTAGTCCTACTTGCACTAGAAATAAGATTTACTGTTCTTTTAAGGGCTTTGGTACCCAGGTATAAGACTCACCCCATTGGTTTCCTGCACCAAATGGGTGCCTGGAGCAGGGGGGTATCATTTATATAAGCAGCAGGTAGGGGGTATCATTAATATAAGCAGCAGGTAGGGGGTGTCATTTATATAAACAGCAGGGATGGAGTGGACTCCTGGCATAGGTACTTATACTAGATGGAGTGAAGTCATTATTGTGCATCTTTGCTGCATCTGGCACAGGTACAATACTCCGCCTCCAGCAGGACTTTGCCAAGCATGTGTTTCTTATGTCAAATATCCCTCCTGCATTAACCGCCCACCATGTACTTATGTGACATGCAGAAAATGTGCCAGTAGGTTGTCCCAGCTAGAAATGCCTGCGTAGCAGATCCCTATGAGCATCTGACATCAGCATCTCCTAGCTTGCTTTCACAACCTGGATTACGGGCTATTTATAAAAATCCAATTTTTTTCACTAGAAAACTTGAATTTTTAGAGGAAAAAAAACTCAAATTTTTCCAGATTTAATATACCCAGAAACTGCAAAAAGCCAGAATCCAAGATATTTTCTCCTCATTGAAAAATGTGTAAAAAATATTATTATACCCCGATGCTGCAAAAAGATCTGTCGAGGTCCTTTATAAGTCAATGGGAGAGGCACCTATCTGAATTTGAAGTTTCTGTGGTCTGGGCTGGGTTTAGCTCGTAAATCCTACTGGATTTTCAGGGAAAAAGAATAGCAATTCAGGAAGAATTCAAAAGAGAGATTCGGGTTTTCACTTGATTTTATCAAGTTATCGAGTTTTTTTTTATTAATAAATAAGATAAAATCTGGCATTGGAGTTTGGTTGTGTTTTTTTTTTTAAATAAATTTTGGGCTAAATGTGGAATTTAGCAAATAACCCTTGACGTATCAGGGGTGCCGGGAGTTGTAGTCCTGCAGCATCTGGTGATTCATAAGTTTCAGCTCAGTGTTACTGTTCCTGCTGGAGAATCAATATGCACACACTCCTTACACATATTTTAGGATATCTAATATATAAAATATACTTTTGTAAATGCTTTTTGCTGATGTCTTATTGGTACTCAGTGATGTCACAAATGTGGGCTGCTATGCATGGAGTTCCATTATATGTATAAAAGCACCTGTTTTGTAGCCTTGTGCCTTTATATGGTCATAGAACGCTTCAGTGACGTGACGTCTAATATCCTTATCATTTACAGTAGGGGGTACATAATCCCTTATAATACATGAGTGATACTCAGAGTTCCCTGTATAACTCAGCCTGCAGCCTTGTGCCTTTATATGGTCACAGAACAACCCCTCAGTGACTTCTAATATCCTTATCATTTACAGTAGGGGGTACATTATCCCTTATAATACATGAGTGATACTCAGAGTTCCCTGTATAACTCAGCCTGCAGCCTTATGTCTTTATATGGTCACAGAACAACCCCTCAGTGACTTCTAATATCCTTATCATTTACAGTAGGGGGTACATTATCCCGCATAATACATGAGTGATACTCAGAGTTCCCTGTATAACTCAGCCTGCAGCCTTGTGTCTTTATATGGTCACAGAACAACCCCTCAGTGACTTCTAATATCCTTATCATTTACAGTAGGGGGTACATTATCCCTTATAATACATGAGTGATACTCAGAGTTCCCTGTATAACTCAGCCTGAAGCCTTATGTCTTTATATGGTCACAGAACAACCCCTCAGTGACTTCTAATATCCTTATCATTTACAGTAGGGGGTACATTATCCCGCATAATACATGAGTGATACTCAGAGTTCCCTGTATAACTCAGCCTGCAGCCTTGTGTCTTTATATGGTCACAGAACAACCCCTCAGTGACTTCTAATATCCTTATCATTTACAGTAGGGGGTACATTATCCCTTATAATACATGAGTGATACTCAGAGTTCCCTGTATAACTCAGCTGGCAGCCTTGTGCCTTTATATGGTCACAGAACAACCCCTCAGTGACTTCTAATATCCTTATCATTTACAGTAGGGGGTACATTATCCCTTATAATACATGAGTGATACTCAGAGTTCCCTGTATAACTCAGCCTGCAGCCTTATGTCTTTATATGGTCACAGAACAACCCCTCAGTGACTTCTAATATCCTTATCATTTACAGTAGGGGGTACATTATCCCGCATAATACATGAGTGATACTCAGAGTTCCCTGTATAACTCAGCCTGCAGCCTTGTGTCTTTATATGGTCACAGAACAACCCCTCAGTGACTTCTAATATCCTTATCATTTACAGTAGGGGGTACATTATCCCTTATAATACATGAGTGATACTCAGAGTTCCCTGTATAACTCAGCCTGAAGCCTTATGTCTTTATATGGTCACAGAACAACCCCTCGGTGACTTCTAATATCCTTATCATTTACAGTAGGGGGTACATTATCCCTTATAATACATGAGTGATACTCAGAGTTCCCTGTATAACTCAGCCTGAAGCCTTATGTCTTTATATGGTCACAGAACAACCCCTCGGTGACTTCTAATATCCTTATCATTTACAGTAGGGGGTACATTATCCCTTATAATACATGAGTGATACTCAGAGTTCCCTGTATAACTCAGCCGGCAGCCTTGTGCCTTTATATGGTCACAGAACAACCCCTCAGTGACTTCTAATATCCTTATCATTTACAGTAGGGGGTACATTATCCCTTATAATACATGAGTGATACTCAGAGTTCCCTGTATAACTCAGCCTGCAGCCTTATGTCTTTATATGGTCACAGAACAACCCCTCAGTGACTTCTAATATCCTTATCATTTACAGTAGGGGGTACATTATCCCGCATAATACATGAGTGATACTCAGAGTTCCCTGTATAACTCAGCCTGCAGCCTTGTGTCTTTATATGGTCACAGAACAACCCCTCAGTGACTTCTAATATCCTTATCATTTACAGTAGGGGGTACATTATCCCTTATAATACATGAGTGATACTCAGAGTTCCCTGTATAACTCAGCCTGAAGCCTTATGTCTTTATATGGTCACAGAACAACCCCTCGGTGACTTCTAATATCCTTATCATTTACAGTAGGGGGTACATTATCCCTTATAATACATGAGTGATACTCAGAGTTCCCTGTATAACTCAGCCGGCAGCCTTGTGCCTTTATATGGTCACAGAACAACCCCTCAGTGACTTCTAATATCCTTATCATTTACAGTAGGGGGTATATTATCCCTTATAATACATGAGTGATACTCAGAGTTCCCTGTATAACTCAGCCTGTAGCCTGTAGCCTTTATATGGTCACAGAACCTCTCAGTGACTTCTAATATCCTTATCATTTACAGTAGGGGGTACATTATCTCTCTCCTGGAAGGTCAGTGCGACCCTGGCAACAGACTTACAGTTTAAATTCCAGACAGGACAGCTGCAGAGCAAAAACAACTTCAAAAGCCAGATTTCCATGTGTGTGTGTGTGTGTGCTAGCTATTTACCTCAGTTTAGTAAATGAGCCCTTGAGTGACTGTTAGCAGCAGATCAGATGGACGGGGGAGAGGCAGGAGCTGCTATGAGCCACAGGAATTCCAGGCCGGCAGAGTATTCGCTTAGGAATCCGGAGCTCTATTAATATATATCAGTGTATGAGGGGTTCTGTGAGCTTCTCATGCAAATGCCCATTTATAACCCACATTAGCACCATTTTAGCACCCACAGGAGGCACCAGTTTAACCAAAAAACTAGTTTTCATAAATTGCCATGGTAACATAGGAAGGACTATTTAAAGGAAATACTTAATTAACATTTAGTATGATGTAGAGAGTGATATTCCGAGACAATGTGCAATTGGTTTTCATTTTTTGTTATTTGTGGTTTTTGAGTTATTTAGCTTTTTATTCAGCAGCTCTCCAGTTTGCAGTTTCAGCCATCTGGTTGCTAGGGTCCAAATTCCCCTAGCAACCATGCACTGATTTGAATAAGAGACTGGTGTCAGACAGGCAGGCAGAAATCTTGGCAGTGGAAAAAAAATATTCAGAAATGTATAGGGGCATCTAGTGGTGGTGCATCTTGGGTATATTGTGTGGGATAGTATGGCGTCTGCATTTTGGTAAAACAGTGGTCCCTGCCGTGCCATACACATATGTGGGTAACCCTGTAGATCTTCTGTTCAGCCTTTTTTTCTAATATTAAATATGTGTATTCACACTCCATTAGAAAAGGTAATAGGATGGGTTGATTGCTATATCAGTGCAGCCCTTGTGCATGGGACGGCTACTTACTGTATTGCATGGAAGCATGGGAGCTTATTGTATGTGACTTTAACCTTTCTGAGAATTCTGTTGTTTGTTTTCTGGGGTCAGCGACCCTGACTACCAGACAGAAATTTCAGCTGGCGGCTGGAAATAACCAAAATAGGAAAAGCAGTTAAATCATACGTTCACCTTCCAACACTTTTTTCAGTTTAGTTGGTTTCAGATAGTTCACCAGTAGTGATGGGCGAATTTCTCCTGTTTTGCCTAAAAGTCTTGAATTTCTTGCAAAATTCGTGAAACAGCAAAAAAATTCGAGAAATTTTGTTCTCGAAAAATCAAAAAATCGAGCAATTAGAACATTTTCACTAAAAAAAAATCAAGCAATTCGAAAGTTTTCACAAAAAAATCATGCGGTTCAAACATTGTCACTCAAAAATCGAGCAATTAAAGCGTTTTCACGAAAAAAACGTGAAAATCGGAAATTGACCCAGGCGAATTTTCACCGACTAATTTTCACGGGAGATTGCAGAAATTCACCGTGAATTCATGCCAGGTGAATTTATTCGCCCATCACTATTCACCAGAAATAAAGACTTTTTCGGTTTACTTTCTATTTTCTATGTGTGCCCGTGTGCTCAATAAATAATCAAGACCAATGGGAAAGATGCTCAGAATCGGTTCATCAGTAGTGCTGTTTCATCATTTCGGATTTTAATGTCGGTGCTAAAGTTAAAGTACAACAAATTTCGTTTTCATTAGGATACTGAGTCGGAACGATTACACTGATAGATGAGTTTAATGGACTTTTGTCCCAAACAAATAATCATTGGTCAGGCTTAAAGTAGACATGAATCAGCCAAACTGCTGTAGTTTATTGCTCGGATTCCCTGCTGAGAACTAGTGTAATGTCAGGGTTAAAGGACAAATCCAGGGACATCTTTTACCGGGCCACAAACATACATTGCAGGGCCCATTTATCATAAAACCTGTGGCCCAGCAGCTGTTGTTGGAATACAAGTGCCACTACCCCCAGCTTTGAGAAAGGTTTCTACTTTTCCCCCCTAACCATAAGAACATCAGAGCAGCCTCTTTCTTTCTCCTGACAACTTCCTTGACTACTTGGTGGTCAGACTGGTGGGGAACTGACCAGCAGGTGGCGCTGTTGTAACAAAATTCATTCATATTAACAGTACATGTATCCCTTAATATCTTGGAATAAAAAAAAAATGAATATACATTGTAAAAGTTCTTAGAATAGCCCCCTCATCAATTTTACATTCACTTATTTTTAAGGTTTTGTTATCCTTTAATGAACAACAGGAGGGCTATGGGAGGTGAACCACTTAAAATGGAACTGATTTTCTATATACATATGCTTGTACCCACCGGTTGGGAATAATTAAAGATTCCAGCTTTTTGCCCATTCTTAAACTCACCTTGAGAGTCAGTAAAGTGCAGTGACTTTAGATGAACAACATTCCTTTCCAGAATGCAGACAGTTTCCCTCTCTTAGGGGCAAATTCACTAAGCGCCGAAGCACCGAACGCTAGCGTTAATTCGCTAGCTTTTGGCATTTTCGTTACTGCGCAAATTCACTAACGAACGCTGGCGTAGTTTCGCTAGTGTTACTTTGCATCCTTACGCCAGGCGAATTTTCGCTAGTGACTACGCAAATTCACTAACTTGCGCAGTGTATTGAACGCTACCTTTTATGCTAGACTTCCTTCGCCACCTCAGACCTGGCGAAGCGCAATAGAGTAGATAGGGATTGTTTAAAAAAAAGTCCAATTTTTTTCTAAGTCCCAAAAAACACTGGCGTGTTTTCTACATTATGGGTGATAGGCTGAAAAAGATCGAAAATTTTTTTGGGGCTCCCCTCCTTCCCCCTACATTTCCTGACTCATGGCAACTTACCTAGACTGTGGGCACATGTGTAGGGCAAAATAAAATTTTTATTTGCTGATTTGAAGGTTTTCTAGGCATTTGTAGTGCTGATACGTGTTCCTCCATTGAAATTTGAATTTCGCGCCGTATGCAAATTAGCCTTCGCTAGCGTAACTTCCATTTATATAGCGAATCAACGCTAGCGCAACTTCGCAACCTTACGCTACCCCTGTGCGCAACTTCGGATTTTAGTGAATTTGCGGAGTGCTGGCGAAACTACGCCTGACGAATTGCGGCGAAGTGCGGCGAAGTTGCGCCTGGCGCAACTTCGCATCTTAGTGAATTTGCCCCTTAGAAAGAGAGAGAGAGACAGGGAAGGAGAGAGAGAGAGAGACAGGGAAGGAGAGAGAGAGACAAAGAGAGAGAAACAGGGAGATAGAGACAGGGAAGGAGAGACAGGGAGGGAGAGACATGGAGAGAGATACAGGGAGGGAGAGAGACAGGGAAGGAGAAAGAGACAATGGAGAGAGAGAGACAGGGAGGGAAAGATAGGGAAGGAGAGAGAGAGAGAGACAGAGACAGAGAGAGAGAGAGAGAGAGAGAGAGAGAGAGAGAGAGAGAGAGAGAGAGAGAGAGAGAGGAATCTGATCCTAATTTGGGATGCAAAATAGGCCCTGGCATTTCAAGTACACAGAGGCCCAAACAGCCTCCCACCAGCCCAATAAATAGTGAATGTCAATGGCAATTTACAGCAGCCCCTCTGGCACTTGCCAGAACCCACAGATTGGCAGCCTGGGCCTGCTAATTTGCATATGCAAATGATGGAAACGGGAAGCGAAAAAGTGGAAAAACATTTTTTAATTTTTATGACAAAAATGTGATTTCCCTTCCCGCCATATGCAAATTAGGATTCAGATTCGGTTAGGTATTCAGACAACTCTTTCACGAAGGATTCAGCAATTCGGCCAAATCCTGTTAAAAAAGGCAGAATCACCAACCAAAGCCTGGATTCAGTGCATCCCTACTGATAGGTATTAAACCCACCGCCAGGTTTCCATTTCTTTCAGTACCTGCTTCATATGTGGCTTCACAATATACAGCTACAAACAGGAGCCACACAACATGTAGCAAAGCACATTCACTCTGCACTGTCCAAGCTACGTGTCCAAGTGTCGCCTTCAGAAAATCCCTTTAAATGAAGACAAATAGCTCTCTATCTCCATCTGCTGGTGGAACAGGGCAGGAGCTTTGCTCTGAAAAAAACACACAAAAATCTGGTTCACTTGTAAATGGGTGGGAATAAAAGCAGGGTATATAATCATGTATGAATAATATAAATATTCAGCTAGGCATATAAATATGGGAGCAAGGAGCAAATGTATGTGCAGGTCTGTTTTTATTGCTTCCATACTGTTACGTACCATACTACATTGAGTAGCTGCATTGTCCTAATGTTCATGTGATGATGTTTTTGTAAAAATTAAACTCTACCCCCTGATTTTTTTTCTCACGCACAGAGGAATGTTGGTAAACATGCTCGGCTACATTTAGCCATGCTAATAACTAGAAAACATTGGTGGAATAAATCAAAAGGAAACAAAAACCCAAAAAAACATGTATGAATTAAGTAAAAGTATTTAGGAATTGTTACCCTTTACCGTTTATTGAAAATATCGGGATATAGGGCGTCATAATGATGGCAGTGGGTAACCTGACTGATGTACAAGTTCAGTATTTGTGCACGCAGGATAAATCATTGCTTCCAAGATTTGGAGGGGCCTGATTCAGTCTAGCTATAGGGCCCCAAAAACGATATTGATGCCATAGATGGTGTGCATGTGCATTACTCTATACTGACACTACTCTGGGGTTTTTAAAATCGTAACTATAAGTAGTAAGGCTATAATCCAGTTATATTTATAGTAGGCATGTGGACTGACCTTCAAATACTGCATTTGCTGTACCCTCTGGTAGGTTGTATCTGTGTGAAGCAACAACATGCTTTGTCCCAAGCAATAACGGCGGCTATTGGGCTGATCTATTCTAGTTCGGCATGTGCTGTAGTTCAATAAGATGGAGTTTAGGGGTACAAGCAGCACATTCCTGCAGTTTGCTTGTCATTACAGCAGATAGGAGGAGCAGAGGGGCAGAGTCGAACTGGAGTTTTATAGGAAGTGGACAGTTAGGCTTGTGATTGGTTGGCTGCTATGCATGCTTAATAGCGACTAGAGTGAAAAGACAAAGTAAATTTGACTCATCATATCACAGATACTAAAGGAAGGATACTTTTACACTTATGCTGTTAATGCTAGGGCACCTAAAAAATCTATAACTGGTCAGGTGTTACTATAGGCACCATCTCTCCCTACTATACCTGCTATCCCACAGTCACACTCCCTTCCCAGAGACTATTATCCACTGTTACTATAGACACCATCTCTCCCTACTATACCTGCTATCCCACAGTAACACTCCCTTCCCAGAGACTATTATCCCACTGTTACTATAGACACCATCTCTCCCTACTATACCTGCTATCCCACAGTCACACTCCCTTCCCAGAGACTATTATCCCACTGTTACTATAGACACCATCTCTCCCTACTATACCTGCTATCCCACAGTCACACTCCCTTCCCAGAGACTATTATCCCACTGTTACTATAGGCACCATCTCTCCCTACTATACCTGCTATCCCACAGTCACACTCCCTTCCCAGAGACTATTATCCACTGTTACTATAGACACCATCTCTCCCTACTATACCTGCTATCCCACAGTAACACTCCCTTCCCAGAGACTATTATCCCACTGTTACTATAGACACCATCTCTCCCTAATATACCTGCTATCCCACAGTCACACTCCCTTCCCAGAGACTATTATCCACTGTTACTATAGGCACCATCTCTCCCTACTATACCTGCTATCCCACAATTACACTCCCTTCCCAGAGACTATTATCCCACTGTTACTATAGACACCATCTCTCCCTACTATACCTGCTATCCCACAGTCACACTCCCTTCCCAGAGACTATTATCCCACTGTTACTATAGGCACCATCTCTCCCTACTATACCTGCTATCCCACAGTCACACTCCCTTCCCAGAGACTATTATCCACTGTTACTATAGACACCATCTCTCCCTACTATACCTGCTATCCCACAGTCACACTCCCTTCCCAGAGACTATTATCCACTGTTACTATAGGCACCATCTCTCCCTACTATACCTGCTATCCAACAGTCACAGTCCATGGATGTTATGACCCCCTGCCTTCAATTGCTGTTTTCTTGGACAACTAGTGATGTGCCATTGATCAGATAGTTCTGCCTGCTTTTTCTGTTGTTCCAAAAAAAACCTGCATTTTACTAGGGTATTGTGTTCTTTATGTGTTCTGTGCCGAGAATTTGTATATTTAATCCAAATCAAGCTTTCCTTATGTGAAAGTCATGTACAGCCTTTATATATAGATTTTTTCTTTTTTGCAGACTGACACAAACGCAAGTTACTTAAGAGCTGCCAGATCCGGCAACCTAGAAAAAGCCCTTGACTATTTAAAAAATGGTGTGGACATCAATATCTGCAACCAGGTCAGTGCTCTCCGGTTTTTTGATTTGTTCCCTATTTCTCCCTATAATATGGTACAGTACAAAAATGGAGACATGAAAATAATATAAGAATCATGATTGCCATTTAGTGATTTCTCTTTCTGCTGTGTTTCAGAATGGGCTGAACGCTCTTCATTTGACTTCTAAAGAAGGCCATGTAGAAATTGTTTCGGAACTTATACAGAGAGGGGCTGATGTGGATGCGTCAACAAAGGTAAGGCACTGATTGATACATGAGTATGTTCCTTAAACCTCTATATACAGGTATGGGATCTGTTATCCGGAAACCCATTATCCAGAAAGTTCCAAATTACAGAAAGGCCATCTCCCATAGACTCCATTTTATCCAAATAATCCAAATATTTAAAATAATTTTATTTTTTATTTTTAATAATAAAACAGTAGCTTGTACTTGATCTCAACTAAGACATCATTAATCATTATTGGAGGCAAAACCAGCTTATTGAGTTTATTTGATGTTTACATGATTTTCTAGTAGAATTAAGGTATGAATATCCAAGTTACGGAAAGATCAGTTATCCGGAAAAACACAGGTCCCGAGCATTCTGGATAACAGGTCCCATACCCGTATATGTATATATCAGTGTTGGACCCTGTTTCAAATGGTGCACTCCCAAATGGAAGCATCAGGCTACAGATGGTAGAGCTCTTTTTTTTTCCCGATTTTGGGGGAAAGTGGAAAGTGCATAAGTAAAGCAGCACTGCATACAGGGGTATTTGGGGGTGGGTGAAGGGCACATGGGTAACACCAAACTAGGGATCCCCAGGGATGCAATTTGCAGGGGAGCCCTGTACTTACTGCCATATTGGTTGGAAGGTCATTCAGTGCTGTGGCTTAAAGACAAACACTTCAGCTATAATACCAAGACGTATTGCATTCATTCAATATGAACATTTTACTTTCAGAAAGGAAACACCGCCCTCCACATAGCGTCTTTGGCCGGACAAACAGAAGTAGTACGAGTGCTGGTTACCAACGGTGCTAACGTCAACGCTCAATCTCAGGTAAAGGCAAATATTGCATGTTGCATCAGAAAGTTTAAAAGATAAAAACTGTGGCCAGTTCCTGTATCCTTTAGTAACCAATCAGCACTTGCCATTCACTGAATTAGTGCAGTTTTAATGATAAAAGCACACATCCGATTGGTTGTTGTGTATAACTAGACCAGGGATAATTCTGATTGGCTCTGACGGAGTGAATGAAGGGTCTGCTTAACCAGAATGGCTGAAATTTAATGGCTCATATTAATTGGACAGTAAAGGTGTCAGTAAAGGTATTAATTGGACAGTAAGGTGTTAAGGCCTGTGCTGGAGAGAGAATCACGTGGCATTATAAACCACTGATCAAGGATTTACCCATCCTCATCGTATTGGCTGCACAGAACACATTTCTGTCTTTCCACCAATGTATCATCCCTATACTGCAAACTGCATTGTTACATGGCTAGAATAGATAATGAAGGAGCAGGTCGTACATCTCTTACTTTATATCCAAGTGTAGAAAACACAGTCAGCTCTTGAAGCTCACAGCTTGGAACATCTACTTTAGTTCCAGTGACAAGTAGAGTAGGTAAAATATCTTTAGGTGCAGGGATATCCTTCTTATCTATTATAGCCTCTACCACAGTCGGTACTGAATGGGCGAAGGGACTGGGTTCTTTGAGGATAATTCTGGACTTTGTCTTTCCCTTCCGATTAACATTTACAAGTATCTGAAAATGCAGCAATAGTTAAACCTTCCCCTCGTTCCAGACTGTCCCTCTTTTGTTTGGTGTATATTGTGAAGTCGAGCCAAGTTCCAAGGACATACAACTTGGGACATGTTCTTGTGTCATTGAAGACATCTCACTGATCAAACAGTTTTCAGCCCTTGAGCGAATGATCTCAAGAAATACCTTGGGCTGCTGTGAGGCAACTGCTGGACTGGCGATCAATACAAGATTACCACGCTTGCACACCCTGGCTCTCCACAATAGATGACCCGGTGCACTGTGATGGAGGCCTCGGCAACCTCAACGATACGAATACAGGAAGAATTCACTGGCACACGAGGGTTCTTTCTAGCAGGTACAAGCCCTTGCTATATTTTATTTGCAGAGGTGCCTCTGCAAATAAAATATAGCAAGGGCTTGTACCTGCTAGAAAGAACCCTCGTGTGCTAGTGAATTCTTCCTGTAACTGCTGGACTGGCCCACCCGGAATACCTGGAAAAGCCCCGGTAGCCTGACGCGTTATTGGGCCTTTTTGTTCATTTGGCCTTCTATGTCGTTACCATGGTAACTCCTCCTATTGTAATTTTGATAGAAGATAAGAATATGAGGGAAGGAGGAGGGACTAAATGGAAAAAGGAGAAGAGCATGGGGAAATATGAGAAGGGGAGAGGTGAAAAGAGAAAATTAAACAAATAAAAAGTAACATAAAGAACAATGGGAGAAGAGAAGACAACAAGAGAACAGAGAATTAAACTAAAGGAGAGTGGAAAAGGGAAAATGATTATAAAGAATGAAGCCCTGGGCCTCTGGTTTTACTATATATTGTTTAAAGGAGAAATAACCATAAAAATAAATATGTTTAAAAATGCCATATTATATATAGTGAACTTATTTCACCAGCCTAAAGTTTGAGCTTGTCAATAGCAGCAATGATCCAGGACTTCAAACTTGTCACAGGGGGTCACCATCTTGGAAAGTGTCTGTGACACTCACATGCTCAGTGGGCTCTGATTGGCTGTTGAGAAGCTAAGCTTAGGGCTCGTCACTAATTATCCAGCAGAAAATGAGCTTCCCTGGCTGTAATATAAGCTGATGCTACAGGTTTGCTGATTATTAAATTCTGATGCTAATTGCACTGTATTAATTGCCATGTAGTAATTATCTATATTAATTACTAATCAGCCTTATATTGTGACATTTCTATTCTATGTGTACTGTATATTGTGAGTGGGTCCCTAAGCTCAGTAAGTGACAGCAGCACAGAGCATGTGCAGTGAATCAGCAGAAAAGAAGATGGGGAGCTACTGGGGCATCTTTGGAGACACAGATCTTTACTGCTAAAGGGCTGTGGTTCAGGGTCGGACTGGGGGGCCCGGAGCCCACCGGGACCGCTGTCCAGGTCCGGCCTCCCCGCCTGCCCCCTACCGTGACGCGTCACTCTGTGTGCTCACTTGTAGGAGCGCTTGGCTTGGTGGAATCCCAATTTGGGGAGAGGGGGCCTGGCCTGGCAGGGGCCCATGAGGGTCGGGGCCCACCAGAGTTTTTCCCGGGCCAGTCCGAAACCATAATGTACAATATTTCTAGCTACTTCTTTAGTTAAGCTTAAGATCTCCTTTAAAACAAAACAAAAAAAAAGTATTCTGTACTTGTTGATAGATACTTCCAGATTATTGTTCCTCCTTCAGAACAAACAACTCAAGATCCAGAAACCTGCATGACATTATTTTCCACTCTCACAATCTTGACGCTAAATGATTAATCTGAGATTCTGGAATAGCCTAATCTGTTTAGAGGGTTCTGAATGGATCTGTTCTAAAAGCCAACTATCCCAGCATTTCTCACCAAAGCACTTTACAGCACTTAAATTGGAACTATTGCGAAAATGAAAATTTAATATAAGCGTCATCATACTGAAATAAGAAACTTTCTAAATACAATCAAAAATTAGCTATCGTTTCTGAAATAATCAAGTTTATGTTCACTATTCCTCTCTCAGCATCTGTTTCTCTTCATTCTCTCTGCAGTTGGGTGTCAGATAATCACTGACAGTTAGATCCAATATATCTTCTAGGGGGGCTCCTTTAATAGCAGATGTATTAGAGCTCACTCAAATAACTGATTCCAGTAAATACAAAATTTAACAAAATAACTGCCTTTTTGCACAAATTCTGCATGTAGAGAGACATGATATCTGGTGATTTTACTACAGTGAGCTCTAATACATCTTCTAGGCAAAAGGAGCCCCCCCTAGAAGATATATTGGTTTTACCTGTCATTTAAAATCAGAATGCCAACTCCTGCATGAAGAGAGGCAGATGCTGAGAAGGGGGTAATGAAGAGTAACTTGAATATTTCAGAAACGGCTTAGAATATTTAATTGGTTACATTTAGAAAAGTCTTATTTCAGCATGATGACAACACTTATCTTAAATTGTCATTTCATGATAGTTACCTCTGGGCACCAGCCATTATTTGTAGCAAGTAAGTGTCACATGGACCATTCCTTCCTACGTATGTGCTGATTCATAAAAGAATAATGTTAAAGGTTTCTGGTGTTAAAGTTCAACGTCACAAGCTGTTGGTGGAAATAAAGCTCTTTGGAACTGCATTTGGGATGGAACAGAATGATTTATCCTTATTTGG
Organism: Xenopus petersii; assembly: GCA_038501925.1. Lineage (NCBI taxonomy): Eukaryota > Metazoa > Chordata > Amphibia > Anura > Pipidae > Xenopus > Xenopus petersii. The sequence goes on from CM076684.1 coordinate 131,260,246, forward strand.
GTTTCCCCATGTTTCTTATCACCGTGCTGTTAAAGGCAAGTGCTTTGGTCTTCTCTAAGTGACTTTCTGATGTACTGAGATTTTCACACTTGAACGATTGTCCTTGAACGAACAGCCCCATAACAAGCTCTGGGAACTTGGAAGGGAAAGTGCTGACACGCCAGAGCCTTTATAGGATGAGGAGACGGGAGATTCTTGATGGCTATGGAAGATAATGGAGACGTTTGCCTTTATTGTATAATGCGTGTGGACTCATAGTGTCAAGCCAATCAGATCAAATAACATGAGAAAGTGCTAAATCAAGCTGTACAAAAGGGAAAGACCCATTTTATGTATCCTGGTTGGTTTCTGAAAAATAATCAAAATGAAAACAAAAAAATTAAATTAAATAGATTTCGTATGATAGAAAAAGAAGGCAGTAAAAGCAGAAATACAACCATCATGTATATCACAACTCACTTTCTACTGATTACTGTGTGGCACAATATATCATCACTCTGCATTAAAATGAAGCAAAATAAAAAGCACTTGCACTTGGAATTAGGGATGCACCGAATCCAGGATTCGGTTCGGGATTCGGCCAGGATTCGGCCTTTTTCAGCAGGATTCGGATTCGGCCGAATCCAAATTAGGGGCGGGGAGGGAAATTGTGTGACTTTTTGTCAGAGAACAAGGAAGTAAAAATGTTTTGCCCTTCCCACCCCAAATTTGCATATGCAAATTAGGGTTCGGATTCGGTTCGGTATTCGCCCAAATCTTTCATGAAGGATTCGGGGGTTCGGCCGAATCCAAAAAAGTGGATTCGGTGCATCCCTACTTGGAATGGCAGTAGACAAAGTGCCCAGGTTTCCGCACATGTATCTGTAAGCATACAATAAAAAGCTTGCATCTAAAGGTGGCCATACAGGGCCAGGACCTCACCAAACAAGGGGACCAGTCTGGCTCTCCACATCAGGCTGATATGATTATTTTCCCTAGAGCCAACAATCAAATCATCAATTGGGCTGATGTACTGAAGGCCCACTGGACATGGACCATATCAGCATTCCAATTTGCACTTCATCCTATGGGATTCTTAACCAGCTAGGCTGATATCTGGCCAATAAGGTGCCTGCTCCATCTGGAGGGTCCAAGTCTGCAGTATTTTAGCAGCCTGTGTATGGCTACCTTAAGACTAAGAAGGTGCCAATAAATCCAAACTTCAAGCCCAGTGCTCTAAGTGCAATCCAATTGTGTTAGCATCAGAGATCATTGAAGGGATGGGATCTGTTATCCGGAAACCAGTTATCCAGAAAGCTCTGAATTAAGGAAAGGCTGTCTTCCATAGAATCCATTTTATCCAAATAATCCATATTTTTAAAAAGATTTCCTTTTTCTCTTAAATAATAAAAGAGTACATTGTACTTGATCCCAAATAAGATATAATTAATCCTTATTAAGATGTAATTAATCCTTATTGGAAGCAACTGTCATAGGAAAATGTTTTTTTCAAAAGAAATCCATTAATACCGTTTACTCCTGTACTGCAAGTTGGAGTGATATCACCCCCCCCCAGCAGCCTACCAACAGTACAATGGGAAGGTAACCAGATAGCAGCTCCCTGGTAGATCTAAGAACGACACTCAATAGTAAAATCCAGGTCCCACTGAGACACATTCAGTTACATTAAGTAGGAGAAACAACAGCCTGCCAGAAAGCAGTTCCATCCTAAAGTGCTGGCTCTTTCTGAAAACAAATGGCCAGGCAAAATAACCTGAGATGCACCTACATACCAATATTACAACTAAAAAATACACTTGTTGGGTTAGTAATTAAATTTTATATGGTAGAGTGAATTATTTGCAGTGTAAACAGTGTAATTTAGAAATGAAAATCATGATAGAATCCCTTTAATGTTTACATGATTTTCCAGTAGACGTATGAAGATCCAAATTATGAAAAGATCAGTTATCCGGAAAACCCCAGTTTCCGAGTATTCTGGATAGCAGGTCCCATACCCATGCTAAAACTTTAAAACTACCAGGTAGTGTGTTTGGGTATGTTTCCATTGGAAGTAGGGATGCACCGAATCCAGGATTTGGTTTGGGATTCGGCCAGGATTCAGCCTTTATTCAGCAGGATTCGGATTCGGCCGAATCCTTCTGCCTGGCCAAACCAAATCTGATTCCTAATTTGCATATGCAAATTAGGGACAGGGAGGGAAATCGCTTGACTTTTTGTTATAAAAAAAGAAAGTAAAAAAAGGTTTCCCCTTCCTACCCCTAATTTGCATATCAAATTAGGGTTCGGATTCGGTTCGGTATTCGGCCGAATCTTTCGCGAAGGATTCGGGGGTTTGGCCAGATCCAAGATAGTGGATTCGGCGCATCCCTAATTGGAAGCAGTTATAACTATACCCATATATACCAGGTGATATCATTTTGGGGAGGCTAAGGGGGAGATAAATATAGAAAGAAGACCTTAATTACTTGTAATACTCCCACAGTATCCTGCCAATTATAATAATGGCCCTTTAATGAAAACTTTTATTGCTATAGATCTCTAAAATGGTTGAGCCCCACTAGTAAATAATACAGCAACCACATCAGAGTAATTTTATGTAAGCCAATGAGGCTTTCAGAATGAATTGGACAGTAATGCATAGCTCCACTGTGCCAAGCTTAGGCTCGGAAACGCATTCCTAAAATAATCTCTGTGCTGATACCCTGCCTGAGTGCTCTGTGCTGGAATGTTCCCATTAATCAACACTAGCAACAGATCCAAAAAGCTGAGCAAAATCTGAATAGCCCCCACTCTCCAAGGTCACCTTCCTATAGCCTCTCCTTTATATTTTCCATACCCCTGCTCACATGTTAGTATACATTTAAAGCATCCATGTGAGCCAATAATAATAATGCTTGTATCTGTGCCTGAGAGCAATATGTAGGCTAGGGGGCTTATTAAAATATGGTGAGTTTTAGTTCCCATCGTCTTTGTATAGGGAGCATAGACCGATGAATAAGAGCACTGGCTCACCAGGCGTTTTACAAAATTCTAGTCATTACCCATCCATTCAGTTGACTGGTAATCAGCTGATCTGCAAGTGTGGGTCTAAGGGAACGGTGGGGCAATTTGGATTGTTTTGGTGCCTGATTGCCAAGCTGAAAATTGCACTCTGATTTGCTCTGTGCACCAGTGCTGTTTGCAAGAAAAAAGAGCAGCTCCGTGACTTTATATGAGTGATGACTCTTGAAAATGAAGTGGTATCCATGAGATTTTACATATTGTAACAATTGTTAGATATTTATCATTTTTATGTTGGTCATATCCAACCTGGCTGGATAATTCTAATTTATATAGTTATCGTTATCCATTTGGTGCCCCAGACTCGTTGCAGTCCCCCCATTATTAGTATATATATTAGTATATTTCATCTTAATGCTGAAAGATCCAAGGCTGACATACACAATTCTCTTTCCCCTTACAGAATGGCTTCACCCCACTCTACATGGCAGCACAAGAGAACCACCAGGAAGTTGTCAAGTTCTTGCTTGATAATGGGGCAAGTCAGAGCCTTGCTACGGAGGTAAGGGTTGCATTGGGCAGCAGCTGTGCATCCAAAAGGGGTGAATTCCTGGCATAGTACATGGCTGTAGTTCTTGTGTTCTCAAGAGAAAGTATACCGTGGTCCCCTAATGTGGTGCAGCTCTTCCCGAGGAGCAATAGATGTAAGATGAGACTTGGTTGGGATTGCCAGATAGATATGAAGAAATGATAGATAGATAGATAGATAGATAGAGAATACTTTTTGCAATTCTAGATGACCCTGAAAGCCCAGCTTGAAGGTTAGGTAGAATGAGATTTTAGTATGAACACATCTTGGTTGAATAGATAAAGCAACGTATTCATATATCTGTAAGCTTGTAACGAGCCAATATAGGCCTTCACCAAATGTTGGAACCTCAAATTGGTCTTACTGTAGAGCAGGGATCTTCAACCTTTTTTTTTTAGCCACATTCAATTATAAAAAGAGTTGGAGAGCAACACAAGCATGAAAAAAGTTCCTGGGGATACCGAAATAAAGGCTGTGATTGGCTATTGGCAGCCCCTATGTGGACTATCAGTCTAAAGGAGACTCTGTTTGGCAGTACACCTGTATTTTTGCAACCAAAACTTGCCTCCAAACCAGTAATTCAAAAACAAGCACCTGTTTAGGAACCACTGGGAGCAACAACTGGTTGGGGAGCAACATGTTACTCACAAGCCACTGGTTGGGGATCACTGGTTTAGAGAATAGACACTGGAGGCCGACCCATGATCCTGCTTCAATACTTCCCCCAAACAATGGACATACTTCCCAAAAACAATGGCAGCGTTTTCATCAGGACCAGAAGGGGTAACTCTTGTCTTTAAGAAGTCTTTATTTGGCCCAACACATCCACTCAAATATCAAGACTGTTGCACCCTATTGCCTGTGAGGGTGACAGAGCCTTTAATACTAAGGAAAAGCAACTTTATAATGGACAATTGCTCTCTTTTCCCCATAGGATGGCTTCACTCCCTTGGCTGTTGCCCTCCAGCAAGGCCACGATCAGGTAGTTTCTCTGCTTCTTGAAAACGACACGAAGGGGAAAGTGAGGCTGCCGGCTCTTCACATTGCGGCACGGAAAGACGACACAAAGGCTGCGGCTCTTCTCCTGCAGAACGATCACAATGCTGACGTGGAGTCCAAGGTTTGTTCATTTAATACCAAAATATTAAGGAAAAATATAGGCTTAAAAACTTTGTCTGTGATATTTTTTAATAAAAAAAACCCCTGCATTCCTATAGCCCCTCCTCTGAGGAACCTAAAGCCTTCTTGCTTTCAACCAAACTGTATTTTTTATTTCTCTGTGATCTATTGCCACAAATCTTTTTTTTAAGTTGCTGTTATAATATAATTTTAAGCTGCATGTGCCAAATGACTTAGCTAATTGGAATGTCTGCTCTGCTAAAATGCAAGAAAGTTTATATTACTTTATGCATAACTTTGCCTTAATTTCAACACAAAAGCCAGGGTTAATAGCAAGGAGCTGGTTTCCCGTAATACTAGCAGTGACGAAACGTAAAGGGCCACATAGAGCTGATGGCTAAACAGAAAGGGGTCACGTCCCAGTGGAATCATCTACAGATACTCTTGTACAAGCAAGTGACAACTGTAGCAATCAAATTAATAAGGTTAAAGGAATATAATTGGGCTCTATGGCACAGAAGAAATAAACCTTAAAGGGATACTGTCATGGGAATTTTTTTTTCTAAAAATGCATCAGTTAGCAGTAGTGATGGGCGAATTTGCGCCGTTTCGCTTCGCCGAAAAATTAGTGAATTTTGCGCGAAATTCACGAAACTGCGAAATATTTGTGAAACGGTGTCGGCGTTTAGTTTTTGACGCCGGTGCCCGTTTTTGACGCCGGCACCCGTTTTTGACGCTGGCGCCCGTTTTTGACACCGGCGTCCGTTTTTTGAAAAAAATATTTTTGATGCCGGCGAATTTTTCGCTGGCTTTATTTGCTGGTGGCGAATCACACAAATTCGCCACGAATTTGCGCCTGGCGAATAAATTCGCCCATCACTAGTTAGCAGTGCTGCTGTAGCAGACTTCTGCACTAAAATCTGACATGGGGCTAACAATATTGACAGTTTCCCAGCTGCCCCCAGTCATGTGACTTCTGTTCTGATAAACTTCAGTCACTCTTTACTGCTGTACTGCAAGTTGGAGTGATATCACCCCCTCACTTTTCCCCTCAGCAGCCTAACAACAGAACAATGAGAAGGTAAACAGATAACAGCTCCCTAACACAAGATAACAGCTGCCTGGTAGATCTAAGAACAGCACTCAATAGTAAAAATCCAGGTCCTGCTGCGACTCATTCAGTTACATTGAGTAGGAGAAACAACAGCCTGCCAGAAAGCAGTTCCATCCTAAAGTGCTGGCTCTTTCTGAAAGCACATGACCAGGCAAAATGACCTGAATTGGCGCCTACACACCAATATTACAACTAAAAAAATACACTTCTTGGGTTAGGAATTACATTTTATATTGTTGAGTGAATTATTTGCAGTGTAAACAGTGTAATTTAGAAATAAAAACGACACCATAAAAATCATGACAGAATCCCTTTAAGGCTCGATGCAGTAATGTCATGCAAGGGGTTTAGGGCTGGATTTATTTTGAGTTTATAGTTAAAATCTTCTTCATTTTATAAAAACCCCATAGATACAAGTAGCAGTGTATTCTTTATTATAGGCATCCGGTATACATATTTAATATGATTTTTGTTTCTCCCCATTTTAACGTCATTAGTTAACTCATCAGAAAAATTTAATTTACCCACAACTTTATAAATGTAGATGCATCAACCCCTTGTGCCCTACAGGCAGGCCGATGGTGACAGTCTAATTATTTTCTCTATTCAATGCTGTCTATAAACTGATAGTCTAGTGCCCCCACGGCCTATCATACAGAAATGGTGTCACTCTAGAAATCTGGCCCAAATATTAGTGATGGGCGAATTTATTCGTCAGGCGCAAATTCGCAGCGAATTTGTGCGATTTACCGCCGGCGAAAAAATTCGCAAAACACCCACAAAAATTCGCTGGTGAAAATTCGCCCGCGACAAAAAATTCACCCATCATTACCAAATATCAAAGAATGGTTGGCTGAGCACAGCAGATAAAGCCTCATTCCAAATCCCTTAAATATATTTGACACTAGCGATTTCAACCTCAAGCAAACCTTTAATCGCACATGCTCAGAGATCTCTTTTATACCCATTCTATGAGGTTATAAGAGGGTGCAAAATACTAACATTTTTATATCAGATGCAGAAAAGGGTAATTGTGAGCCTTGTGTGTCTTTCTTGCCTGTAAGATACCACAATAGTGTTCTAGTCCCGCCCATTCCCTGAGTCACTGACTTCATTGGACCTGGTCTAAACTAAGTACCTGCCTATGAAACCCACTGCTGAGGCACATGCATCTTTGTCATTTATCATATGTATGTTAGTCTACATCAGATCCTATGAAGCCACTTATTGAGTAAGAAAGAAGTAGAGCAGGTAATCAATTGTGACATCAGTTAGACACCCACTGCAGCCTTTGCCACTGTTCCTATCTGCCCAGGTGGATTGTGTCCTCATCCTCATCCAATTTGTGTTTGCAGAGTCGGGCTGCAGAAATATTACCAGCCTCGTGTAATGTGGTTGGGAAAATCATGGTGACAAGTAGCCTGTGCATTATTTACTGGGTAAATAGGGAGGCAACAAATCCATAACTGTAGTACTCAACAGATCCGACACAAAGGAATCTAAATGCTAATTTACATATACAAATTTGAGATCAAGAAAAATTTCATTTCTTGTCCCATCTAGTTGTTCAGAGCCACAAAGTCTTGTGATTTTAAGGGAATCAAATTCAAACCCTAAGGATCAGTGCTGTGATTCAGCCAAATGGCAATCTGTATCCTGGATTCAGTGCAGCGCTACTGGGAAATAACCCTCACAGTCTTAAAGGTGTGGTTCACCTTTACGTTAACTTTTAGTATGTTATAGAATGGCTAATTCTAAGGAAGTTTGCAATTGGCTGCCATTATGTATTTTGTATAGTTTTTAAAATATTTGCCTTTTTCTTCTTCTGACTCTTTCTACTTTTCCAATGGGGGGTCAATGACCCCATCTAAAAACAAATGTGCTGTAAGGCTACACATTTATTGTTCTTGATATCTTTCTATTCAGGCCCTCTCCTATCCATATTTCAGTCTCACTTTGAAATCAATGCAGGGTTGCTAGGGGAATTTGGACCCTAGCAACTAGAGATGCACCGAATCCATTGTTTGGGATTCAGACCTTTAACCCTTCATGAAAGATTTGAACTTATCCACTATTTTGGATTCGGCCGAACCCCCGAATCCTTTGTGAAAGATTCGCAGAATACCAAACCGAATCCGAATCCTAATTTGCATCTGCACATTAGGGACGGGGAGGGGAAAACATTTTTTACTTCCATGTTTTGTGACAAAAAGTCAAGCGATTTCCCTCCCGTCCCTAATTTACATACGCAAATTCAGATTCGGTTCAGCCGGGCACAAGGATCCGGCCGAATCCGAATCCTGCTGAAAAAGGCCGAATCCCGAACCAAATCCTGGATTTGGTGCATCCCTAATCTGAACCCTAATGTGCATATGCAAATATGCAAAAACGTAGAAAAGACAATTACATGATTTCCCTTCCTGCCCCTAATTTGCATATGTAAATTAGGATTCGGTTGGGCCAGGTATGAGGATTTGGTCGAATCCGAATCCTGGATTCAGTGCATCCCTACTAGCAACCAGATTGCTGAAATTGCAAACTGGAGAGCTGCTGAATAAAAAGCTAAATAACTCAAAAACCACAAATAATAAAAAATTAAAACCAATTGCAAATTGTCTCAGAATATCACTCTCTACATCATACTAAAAGTTAACACAAAAGGTGAACAACCCCTTTAAGAAGTGGGCCGGACTTGAAATCTGTCATGGCAGCCTACAGGTGCATTGAGAATTAGAAAAAACATTAAAAAACATTACGGTTCTGTTACTTTGGGGTGAAAAGGTTCCATTATTCATTCTGCCCCAAGAATTAAGTAGCTTAGTAATAAAATGTGCACTGTTGCAACTCGAATATTTTAACTATTTTAATGTTATAGTTTAAAGGATTCTACTAGTGAGCTTCAAACGAATATATAATTTTTTTTGTATAAATATAAATACAAATTTCTTATAGATGAACTGTCCCTCTGTCTGTGCCGTGCTGTCACCCTCTGACTTTATCATAAGACTCATCACTCGCCCCCCCCCAAAAAAAAAAAGCTTCTGCCAATCATATCATCAGTGGTGAACTAACCATTCATTCTTTTCCCCCCTCTTTTTGCTTCCAAATGTGTTAACGTAGATGATGGTGAATAGGACCACAGAGGTATATACTGTATATATATATATATATCTATATGTGCACACATCACTTGCCCATAACCTTGCGCTGCTACTGCTGCTGCTGCTTCATCTCTCTCTTTCTTTCTCACCTCCTTCCCCAGTCTGCTTCCTTCTTATGTATTATTGATGTTTTGCTTTTAGACCTTTCAGATAGCATGTGCCATAGGAGGCAATACTGCAAACAGCAAAATAAAGAAATATAAGGGCTTTCTGCGGCTGAGGTGTTGCGTTGTGGTGCAATGATTGGCATCTCGATTACCAGCATGTCACCTAATGCATGTGACAGTCTCATAATTCAGCCCTGGTATACTGCCTCCTAGTGTAGCTTCTGTGTATGACACTCTCCCTTATCAGTGTCAGCATCATCAGGATCCTTGAATAATGCAAACGACTGGAGAGAAGATCCTTTAAAGGAGAACTAAAGCTTAACTAAAGAAGTAGCTAAAAATGTTGTACATTATGTTTTGTGCTTCTGTACCAGCCCAAGGCAACCACAGCCCTTGAGCAGTAAAGATCTGTGTCTCCAAAGATGCCACAGTAGCTCCCCATCTTCTTTTCTGCTGATTCACTGCACATGCTCTGTGCTGCTGTCACTTACTGAGCTTAGGGACCCACTCACAATATACAGTACACATAGAATATAAATGTCACAATATAAGGCTGATTAGTAATTAATACACATAATTACTACATGGCAGCACAGAAACCAGTGCAATTAGCATCAGAATTTAATAATCAGCCCTGTAACATCAGCTTATATTACAGACCAACCTCATTTTCTGCTGGATAATTTGTGACAACCCCTGAGCAAGCCCACTGAGCATGTGCGTGTCACAGACACTTTCCAAGATGGTGACCCCCTGTGACAAGTTTGAAGTCCTGGATCATTGCTGCTATTGACAAGCTGAAACTTTAGCCTCGTGCAATAAGTTCACTATATAAAATATGGCATTTTTAGCCACATTCATTTCTATGGTTTAGTTCTCCTGTAACCCCCCTACTGGGAGCCTGAGGAGTATCTGAGCTTCTCAGGGTGCTTATTGGGGGGCAAGCATGACTGCAATGCTGGGTAACTCTGATCTCTCTATTGCATCCGAATAAGAAACAGAAAGAGCACCGGTTGCATGTGTTTAGTGATTGTAAAAGGCTTCTTATAAATCAGGGTCTGAGAGGCTGTTAAAAGTTAACTTTTAGTATGTTATAGAATGACAAATTCTAAGCAACTTTTCAATTGGTCTTCATTTTTTCTTTTTTTATAGTTTTTAAATTATTTGCCTTCTTCTGCTGACTCTTTCCGTATCTCAAATGTGGGTCGCTGACCCCATCTAAAAACAAATGCTCTGTACGTTCGTCTCTATGATTCAGGCCTCTCCTATTCATATTCCAGTCTCTCATTCAAATCAATGCATGGTTGCTGGGGGAATTTGGCCCCTAAATAATAATAAATGAAAACCGATTGCAAATTGTCTCAGAATATCACTCTCTACATCATACTAAAAGTTAATTTAAAGGTGAACAAGCCCTTTAAGTGTCCAGTCTCTCATTTACCCAGTGCCAGGGTCAATGCCAGTCTGAAGAAGAGCAGGAACCCCCTCCCCAAAAACAAAGAGGAATTCAAGATCAATTGCCTAAGGCACCTAGCTACATTATGCTTGCATCACATTTGGGATATCTCAATTGTATTGTAGACATTAAGGGAATGAATTGCTATTCTTCTAGCCCTTTCATGGTTTAGACAGTATTTATGCTCTATATACAGGTATGAGACCTGTTATCCAGAATGCTCGGGCCCTGGAGTTTCCCGGAAAAACGGATCTTTCTGTAATTTGGCTCTTCCTACCTTAGAAAATCATGTAAATATTAAATAAACCCAATAGGCTGATTTTGCTTCCAATAAGGATTAATTATATCTTAGTTGGGTTCAAGTACAAGATACTGTTTTATTATTACAGAGAAAAAGGAAATATTTTTTTAAATAATTGGATTATTTGGATAAAATGGAATCTATGGGAGACCGCCTTTCTTAATTTGGAACTTTCTGGAAACAGATTTCTGGATACCTGTATATATTTTAAGCCAGGCTTAACATCGATATACAAGTATGGGATCCATTATCTACAAACCCGTTATCCAGAAAGCTCCAAATTACGAGATGGCCATCTCCCATAGACTCCATTATAATCAAATAATTACATTTTTTCAAAATGATTTCCTTTTTCTCTATAATATAATAATAAAACAGTACCTTGTACTTAAGTCAAAATAAGATATAATTAACCTTACTGGAGGCAAAACAATCCTAATGGGTTTATTTAATGTATTAATTATTTTTTATATTTTAGTAGACTTAAGTTATAGAGATCAAAATTTCGAAAAGATTGCTTATCCAGAAAACCCCTGGACCCGAGCATTCTGTATAACAGGTTCTATACCTGTATTTTAATAAATAAAGCACACAGGGATTACTATTTTGCTCCCAATTTCCACCAGTCAAGTACCCCCTTAAGAATTCTCTGGGCTCCCCAAACATATTGGCCTTTATATATCTGTCTCCTGCCTGTTGTGTTTGGCAACTAATTCTCCAACTATAGCAGTGACAGAAAGGGGTATAGAGTGAAGTTAGAGATCACCACAGTCCTCTATAGTGAAATTCCACCACTCTCCATTCATTTCTATGGCATTTTGAAAGGGTGAACTTTCACTTTCGCTCATTGATAAATACTCTTTTAAAAATCCCATAGAAGTGAATGGAGAGTGGTGGAATTTCACTCTAGTGGACTGTGGTGATCTCTAACTTCACTCTTTCATTAATATACCCCAAAGACGGGATATTTTAAGATCCCTAGGAGCTAAAATGGATGCAGATTTGTAGCCATTAATATGCTATATACATAATGGCTTATACATACTAGCACCACGAGTTTGCTGGTTTCACCTACATGAGGCACAAGGTGCAGTTTGGTCTAGCACACGGGGGCCCCTGTACCTCACGTTCCATGGGCGTCTTTTGAGTGGTGCTTCTTGCGGCTGGGCTAGTTGGGTGGCACAGTCATGTAAGTGACTTCCCTTTCAAGTGCAAGTTGCCCCCATATTTGCTCACTTTACTAATAGTATGAATTCTTATGCCTCAGAAGGTTAGATTATGCTGGAAAAAATTATGCATTGTGGGTGAAAAATCTGGGGCTAACTTTTTGGCCTTTACTACATCCTGTAAAGTTTGGTGGATTGAGTGTGGGCATCGCAGCCTACGCCCACCACATGGCATACCAGCCTTCTTCCACCTCAGGGTATCACAGGCTCATTTCAACAAAGGGTATCTCAGCATACTTCCACCATAGGGCATCTCAGGCTCATTTCAACAAAGGGTACCTCAGCATACTTCCACCATAGGGCATCTCAGGCTCATTTCAACAAAGGGTACCTCAGCATACTTCCACCATAGGGCATCTCAGGCTCATTTCAACAAAGGGTATCTCAGCATACTTCCACTGCAGGGTATTTCTACCTAGTCCCACCGCAGGACATCTCAGCCTGTCTCCAACAAATACCACCTTAATGTACATCCACCACAGGGCATCTCACCCTACTTACACCACAGGGAATCTCATCCTATTTCCACCACAGGGCATCTCAGCCTGTCTCCAACAAAGAGCATCTTAACATACATCCAACACAAGGCTTGTCCGCCGTTCTGCAACACAGAGCATCGCAACCTATTTCAACACAGGGCATCTCTGCTTTCTATAACCTTGGGCCGCTCAGCCTCCTTCCACTACAGGGTATCTCAACATCTCAGCCTCCTATCATCACAAGGCATCTCAGCCTTTAACCCAGTGAATCTTAGCCTAGTTCTGCCTTGCCCACTACCCTCTTCTTTTCTCACTCTGATTGGGTCAAAAGCTTCCCTCCAAAGTGCTTGTGTGTTGAATCTGACTGGCATGAATGTTCACATGGGGATGACAAATGAATGCAATTCTGCTGTAGGCTTCACTTCTAAGGCAAATGTCAGAAATGCCATTGTGTCCACCAGATTATTTTTTTTTTTTGCACTGATGGGAAACCACATCTGACTTTTGCCTAAGATTGAAGTGCTGCTGTTCCTTATCCATGCCCTAGAGGCAATCACTTGATTGGGGTGAGGGTTTTATTTAGGTTTAAGCAACTAGAGAGATTTACAATATTCAGTTCAGTGATTATGATCCAAAAAGCCTCGTGACCTCAGCATGTGTACAATATATTTATCAAAATCAGATTTGAATGCCGCACGTCCGTCTGTTCCAGGTCACCGTCTAAGCGATCTTCCACTAAAGCTTGCACAACTATCTGGGTTGTTATGATAATTTAATACCTTTACTACTCTATCACATAGTGACTATTGTGTACAAAGCATGAAAGTACGATTTTGTATAGTAGCTTTTAGTAACCTAAATAACAAAGGGTCCCATGTCATTATCACTGCTGTAAACTTGCTGAACAAGCCCAACAGGGGAGTGTAGTACAAAGTACAATGTTTACCTGGGCCTAGCAACCTATCGGATGACCATTATATGTCACCTGCTGATTGGTTGCTATGGGTTACTTTGCCAGTAGCAATTACTTTGCACCATTTATGACTTTTTACACGACAAGAGGCTCAAGTGATCCATGGACTATGCTGAAAGAGAACCAGAGAAGCTTTACAGCACTGATATGGCAGCAGTATGCTATGCACTGTGTATATATAACGGACACTAGACTTCACATGATATATTATTTCATAGAAGCATGCAGAAACACTAGCCTGTAGCCATTCACTGTTACAGCTCAACTTTAGCAATTTAGTGAAGCCTCTGGGTGGGGCAGCGATTGCAGTTTACTAAATAATTTTTTTGTGCTGTTGCATTTGCTGCACAGTTGCTTGTACTAACTGAATCCATGTGCCAGTCCATAAAATGCCCTAATATTCTGTCTGCTTGTTTTATTTTCCAGAGCGGCTTTACTCCACTCCACATCGCGGCTCACTATGGAAACATAAACGTGGCTACTCTGCTGCTTAACCGCGGTGCCGCTGTGGATTTCACTGCAAGGGTAAGAGAAGGGCTCATATTAAAGGTCATGTTCATCCAGGGTTAGGTTGGGCCTCCTAGGAACCTTCAGAGACTATGGGGCAAATTCACTAACAGGCGAAAATTCGCCAGCGATGGCTTCGCGCACATCGCAACACTTCGTCAGGGGTAAACTCACCTGGACAACGCTAATTCACGAAGATCCGATGTTGCGCACAGGGTACCGAACTCTGGCGAAATTACGCCAGCGAAATTAGGCTCAGCAGTCCGAAGTTACGCTAGCGTTGGCTAATTAGCATACGGCGTGCAGTTAAAGTACAATGGCTGTATATGCTGCAGCAAATACTTTATATCACACAAGGCCAGGGAACCTTCATAAAATTATATAAAAGTTGTTATAATGCCCTACACATGTGCCCAAAGTATAGTTTAGGTGCCATATGTTAGCAAATGTAGGGGGGAAGGAGGATACCCGAAAAAAACATTTATAATCTTTTTCAGTCTATCACCCTTTAAATAGGAAAAAACGCCAGCGTTGTTTGAGACTTCTAAAAAAATTCTAAACTTTTTTTTGAGGAACTCCTATCTACTCTATTGCACTTCGCCTGGTCTGAGGTGGCGAAGGCAAGTCTGGCGATAGAGGTAACGGTCAGTAAAATCAAAAACTTAGTGAATTTGCGTAGTAACGCTCTTTCGCCAGACCGTAAATTCGCCTGTCATTAGAGTTGCGCCAGAGTCTATCTCCTTGGCGAAATTACGCCAGCGTTAACCACTTCACCCTTTAGTGAATTTGCCCCTATGTGTCAAATGCTATAAGTGGTATATAAGTTTATGGTGGAAATAAGAACGGTCTGATGGAGATTGACCTAGGCCAGGTCTCAGTAGGGCCTGGGCCCCGCTTAGGGTTGCCACCTTTTCTGGAAAAAAGTACCAGTCTTCCTATATATTTAGCTTTTTTCCCAATTAATAACATTGGGATCAAACATAATTTTTACCGGCCAGCTGGCAACCCTAGCCCCACTGGGAGATCCTCTGGTGCTCTGGCAGGCAAATCCGACCCCGTGTACCTCTAAAAACGACTTCTGGTTATTGAATAATACACTATAATAAAAAAAAAGTGAAAGTCCTACAAATGTCCAAGCAAAATTTGTAATGTTTAGGAGACTTTAAGAAAGACTGCAGTCCTGCCCTGCTGTATGGCTGAGATTGTATATAATCATTCTGTCCCAGTGGCTGCACAGATCCTATCTGATCCCCATTGTTAGCAGCAGCCCTGTCCTGCTTTATGGCAGCTGAGATTCTAGCTATCTGTATCTGTCCCAGTGGCTTCACAGATCCTATCTGAGCCCCATTTAGGGTTGCCACCTGGCCGGTATGTTACTACAAGGCCGGGGCCGGCAATCTTGTTGCCAGTAAATTTGTAATACCCTTTAAAAAAATTTGGCCCACCCCCAATTCACCCAGAACTTACCTTTTTTCGGCCTTCTGGTCATCTTGTGGTGTGGCCCTGCCCCTTTTGGTGTCACGGTATGTGGCTCTGCCCCTTTTGCATCACATGCTGCCCCTTTTGTTCCAGCCCCCCAACTGGCGGTAAAACCTTTCAGAAAAGGTGGCAACCCTATCCCCATTGTAAGCAGCAGTCCTGCCCTGCTTTATGGCTGAGATTATATCTGTATAACAGAGCATTCCATCCCAGTGGCTGCACACTATCTGATCCCCGTTGTAAGCAGCAGTCCTGCCTTGCTTTTTGGCTGAAATACTAACTATCTGTATAACAGAGCATTCTGTTAAAATATTGAGTATGTCAGTATAGTATCAGTTGTCAGTTTGTAGATTGACCAACATTTCCCTTTGTTCAAAAGAACGTTGAGTTTTAAAGATCCCCAGTAAGTAGCATATCTATTGGATGCTGCGATCTGTAGCACACCGGGGAAGAAAGAATGCTTATGGTGGACACATTTAGGTATGAGGTTCTATAGATCGCCTGGCGTAGGCATGTGTAACATTGTGCTAGAGAAGCAATACCAGTGACTGACATCCCATTTAAACATGCTGGGATAATGATTCCCTGTAGACAAGAATCCATTTAGTGGGGGAATATTGCAGGGAGAAGTTACAAAGCAGAGAAAAGCACACGCATTAAAAAGCCGGTAATGTAGATAATATTAGAGTATATTTAGCCCAGTCAGCCTTGGAATATGGGGATCTAGTAGAGATGAGAATGCTTCGGCAAACTGCAAAGAAATGGTGTAATAAGGAACGTGAACTTACACATTTTAGACATCGTTATAAAGATGTATTCAATTCCTTCCCATGGATCTTAAGATCCATGTAGGATCCTGGAGGCACAAAGCTTGAATCCTCTTTTCACAGTTAATGTTTGTTGGTGTGTAGGGAATTCACAATGTTGGTTGACTTCATTCTTATATTTTATCTCTACAGAATGACATCACTCCTTTACACGTGGCTTCCAAAAGAGGCAATGCCAATATGGTCAAGCTTCTCCTGGATCGAGGATCTAAAATTGAGGCCAGAACAAGGGTAAGCTAAAATTCTAGTTATACTTTATATATGTATATAATACATACATTATTTAGCACTGGAGTGGCCAATCCTCAGACATCCTTCAGCCCTAGGCAACATGGCTGGCCACCTTTTTCTCCCCCTAGTTCCAGACCTGCCTTCAGTCTTCTGCTCTTGGAGGAAGCAACTAGGATAATGACCCAATTTAATGTCCCCTGGCTGAAACGGGTGTACAATGAACAAGGGGCATAGAGTTTAGTGATCAGTCCTAAGCAGGGCCACTTTTAAGGTAGGGTGAATAGGTCCCCTAACACCAGAGGGACCCCAATGATGGGAAAAAATATTGTATAGCAATAGTTCGATGTTATTAGTATAAACATCAGGGATGTCCTCATTGTTGTTCAACTGCAACCTCAACACCCCAAAACACCTGAAAGTTTTAACCTTCATTTAAGTATACATGTACAAGGTCAGACTGGGCCAGCGGGGCACCGGGAAAAAACCTGGTGGGCCCCAACGACCTAGACCCCGCTGACCCAGGCCCACTCCCTGCCCCTTGGGCACTCCAACCCTGTTCTTGGCCACAATGAGGAAGTAGAAGGTAGGCAAGGCAGCCTAGAAGAGTTTGTTACTTGGGTGGTGGGCCGTGAGGCAACAGCCAGGCCCGGATTTGTGGAAAGGCCATCAAGGCCCGGGCCTAGGGCGGCAGGTTTTTGGGGGGCGTCATGCTGCCCAACCACGCCCACATTGGTTCAGAAACACTGGAGATGCGCAGGAGATAAATTATTTTTTAAATATCCTGTGCACCAATCCCCATTGCTCCAGTCCAGATGATGAAAATTTGCGCAAATAAAAAGGAAGGGATCGGGGCAATGAATGTCAGCCGCCTTGGGGTTTCAGCTATGTAAATCCGGCCCTGGCAGCAGCCCATGTGGGCCCTGTACTCCCTGGTAGTGATGTGCTGGTTGAGAAAACCTTGACCCGCACTCGACCTGTACCGACCTGACCCACCCACACCTGCCTTCCCTCCTCCATTTATAGACTTGCGCCAACACGCCTCGCAGATGACGTCACAAAAGGGATGGGTGGGGCAGGCACGAGTCTATAAAACAGGAAGCAGGAAGTTAAAAGGGCAGTCTTAGAATGGGGGTGGGGAGAGCAGGCAGAAGAGCTCAACCAGAATCCACCCGCAACCCTGAAGAGGAGCAGTGTGATCAACTGAACCCGCCCAACCCACGGGTAAACCCACTGGTATAGTCCCATCCCGCACTTCACTACTTCCTGGTAAAAGCTGGTCTGACTATTAATCTGATTAGAAATACTGTATTTGCTTGCTTGGGGTGTGGGGGGTTTGCTCTCTCTCTTATCTAAATTATCCTGCCATAGATTTCCTTGGATCAGATTCTTGAGAACTTGAGAAGTCTAGTGAGGCCAAATGCTCTAGTTTACATGTTATCTATGGAGAAGTAATAGGATGTCCAGAAGGGATAGTTTTAGTGATATCTGGAGTCTTTGCAACACTGTCATTTTCCCTGCTGTTAACTTCATTCTGTACCTAGTGGTAGTCTACTAATATTCACTATATGCCTCAGAAAAATATTATAACATATCTTTTAGTCTAATAATATTCAGCAGAATATAATTAAAAGCAAGCATGTGACTCTATGAATAAAACCATATAATTAAATGCCCTAGTTGTCCTATAAAATGGCCTTGAGGGCGTTGTTCGAGTAGGTTGCCAGTCTCCAGATTTTCATTCCATGAGGCCGTGGTGCGTATTAATGAGACTTGATGCTGAATTCGCATTCTTCCGGAGATTCACACATTTTGTTTTACGTAAAGCTGATGTTGCTCTATTGATTCTGGGAATGGAGTCAGCCTTATGGCTTATGCATTAAATATCACTGGAGCAGAGACCCGGCCAACTGGACTTACCCCTGGAGAACGGAAAACATTTCTACATTGTAATAGCCTGGCCTCTTAAAGTACAGGAATGGGACCCATTATCCAGAAAGCTCCAAATTATGGACTCTATTTTTCCAAATTATCCAATTTTTCAAAAAAATTATTTCCTTTTTCTCTGTAATTATAAAACAGTAGCTTGTACTTGATCCCATCTAAGATATAATTAAATCTTACTGGAAGGAAACCCAACCTATTGGGTTTATTTAATGTTTATATGATTATATGATAGTAGACTTAAGGTATGAAGATACAAATTACAGAATGATCCTTTATTTAAACAACATTTATTTATATGGTAATACAGAAGCCAGTGAGGTTAGGCAGCAGCAGAGTAAAATGAGTTATAATGCCCCTATGTATATAGTGAATAAAGTACCCCCTATTGTAAAATATAAGGATATTATAAGTTACCGAGAAGTTCCATGACCATATAAGAGCAAGAGGCCGAAGGTCATGGAACTCCGAGGTAACTTCCACTGGGGGTAGTGGGCTCGGCGGAGGCAGAACATGGGCGGAGGTAGGAAGGGAAGTGGGCAGGAGGATGGGGATAACAGTGCACCAGGCCCCTCTGAAATATTTTTTGCAGAGGGGACCGGCCACTGCCTCTAATGGGATCCTAGTGGGACCCACTGCCCTGGATCATGTGAGGTTGGTGGGGGGGGTTTGTGCATCAGACAGAGTGATGTTAGGGATAGGTGGCGGATGTTATCGACATAGGTGTCAATCATTGTTAGCCTAAAGGTGGTCATAGACGTAGAGATCCGCTCGTTTCGCCAAATATGAAGTGGGCAATCAGAATGGATCCGATACAGGCAGTTGGATTGCGGGACATCATACACGCAGAGATGCAGGTGTGATTCGATTGTATTTTTTATCCTACCTGATCAAGATCTGGCCGACTTTTGGCCAGATATCGATCGGGGAAGCCCATCGGATGGCCGCACATACAAGCCAGTAAGCTGCTGAACAGTCTGTCGGCAGCTTTTATCGGCCCGTGTATGGGGGCCTTTAGGATCCTCAATCCAACACTTATAATAACACACGGGGTCCCCTGTATATAGTTAAATAGCAGATGAGGTTGAAAAAAGGCACATTCATCAAGTTCAATAGTGCATGGGAAATAAACCTACTCCCTCTCTAAACAGTATGTGTTGTGCCTTCCAAAGAGTCAGCAGAGCCTTGAGATAATCTTTCTGCTCCGTTCTGTCTATGTTAGCATTAATGCATAGGGCTGCTACGCCAATCTGCACATACAGCAGTTGCATGCGTAACTAGCAGTGCCCCTCCCCGCCCCCTTTATAAACCCCAAGAAACTTTTGAATTCTGCATCAAATGCCAAAAAGCAAGAATGTGACCAGGGATTATAAAATCACTGATGGTTTAATATATTGGTTGACATCTCTGTCTTTGTAGCCAGTGAATAGCATCTTATTTTTTTTTACTGTGTCAAATAAAATATTCTCTGCAACTCACTGCAATCCTGTATATACTGCAATGCTCTGGGTACGGCTGTACATCAGCCTTGAGGGATACCAGCGATTTCTGTTGGAGCAGCAGCGCCACCAAGTGTCCATTCTATGCTATATTCCTTTTTATATCTCAATTCGGTAAATGATAAAAAACAATCCCAATCATGATCCAACAGGAATAACCGCCTTAAATTAAACTTGTTGTTTGATTTAAAGGGGAACTAGCAGATGTATAAAGAGAAACAGATGCTGAGAGAGGAATAGTGAATATAAACTTCATTATTTCAGAAATGATGCAGAATATTTAATTGATTGTATATACAAAGTTTCTTATATCAGTATGCTGAAGTGCATATTAAATTTTCATTTCCCCTTTTGAAGGGTCAATTAACCATCCCTTCCCTTTTTTTCCTAAGATTTTTCCTTATATCTAAAATATGTATAATTATGTCATGTTACAGTGATTTCCCTGGCTGCTATAAAGGCGTCCCTAGATTTTATTGCTTTTTTTTTTAATATCCTCTCTGTTGTACAGTAGGGTGCTCTATATCTATATATATATATATATATATATATATATATATACATACACACAGGGCTGAGGCCATGTGTGTGTTGGTTTTATGGCATTGGGGTTTTGCTAGAGATTTTTGCTGTATCTACACAACATAGTGTCACGTCAGGTAACAGAAGCAGCTGGTTTGACCCACACAGAATGAGGAATGAGCCCTGGGAACGTTGCCAGACCTTCCAGTGGATGAAAGCAGTTGACTCTAGCTAAAATGTAACTTCACTGGCTTTATCTGTTTGAGAATCAGCTGAGAATGTGCTGGCTGAGCAGATTTCCCTGCTGCCCACAGCCCAGTTCTGAGAATGTTACACCACCCGGACACATGGAATGGCTGAATCCCATGCACAGATACCCCCAGCACTGTCCCATGCACAGATACTCCCAGCGCTGACCCATGCACAGATACTCCCAGCACTGACCCATGCACTGATACCCCCAGCACTGACCCATGCACAGATACTCCCAGCACTGACCCATGCACAGATACTCCCAGCACTGATCCATGCACAGATACTCCCAGCACTGACCCATGCACAGATACTCCCAGCACTGACCCATGCACAGATACTCCCAGCACTGACCCATGCACAGATACTCCCAGCACTGACCCATGCACAGATACTCCCAGCACTGACCCATGCACAGATACTCCCAGCACTGACCCATGCACAGATACTCCCAGCACTGACCCATGCACTGATACCCCCAGCACTGACCCATGCACAGATACTCCCAGCACTGACCCATGCACTGATACCCCCAGCATTGACCCATGCACAGATACTCCCAGCACTGTCCCATGCACAGATACTCCCAGCGCTGACCCATGCACAGATACTCCCAGCACTGACCCATGCACAGATACTCCCAGCACTGTCCCATGCACAGATACTCCCAGCACTGACCCATGCACAGATTCTCCCAGCACTGACCCATGCACAGATACTCCCAGCACTGACCCATGCACAGATACTCCCAGCACTGACCCATGCACAGATACTCCCAGCACTGACCCATGCACAGATACTCCCAGCACTGACCCATGCACAGATACTCCCAGCACTGACCCATGCACAGATACTCCCAGCACTGACCCATGCACTGATACCCCCAGCACTGACCCATGCACAGATACTCCCAGCACTGACCCATGCACAGATACTCCCAGCACTGATCCATGCACAGATACTCCCAGCACTGACCCATGCACAGATACTCCCAGCACTGACCCATGCACAGATACTCCCAGCACTGACCCATGCACAGATACTCCCAGCACTAACCCATGCACAGATACTCCCAGCACTGACCCATGCACAGATACTCTCAGCACTGACCCATGCACAGATACCCCCAGCACTGACCCATGCACAGATACTCCCAGCACTGACCCATGCACAGATACTCCCAGCACTGACCCATGCGCAGATACTCCCAGTACTGACCCATGCACAGATACTCCCAGCACTGACCCATGCACAGATACTCCCAGCACTGACCCATGCACAGATACTCCCAGCACTGACCCATGCACAGATACTCCCAGCACTGACCCATGCACAGATACTCCCAGCACTGACCCATGCACAGATACTCCCAGCACTGACCCATGCACAGATACTCCCAGCACTGACCCATGCACAGATACTCCCAGCACTGACCCATGCACTGATACCCCCAGCACTGACCCATGCACAGATACTCCCAGCACTGACCCATGCACAGATACTCCCAGCACTGATCCATGCACAGATACTCCCAGCACTGACCCATGCACAGATACTCCCAGCACTGACCCATGCACAGATACTCCCAGCACTGACCCATGCACAGATACTCCCAGCACTAACCCATGCACAGATACTCCCAGCACTGACCCATGCACAGAAACTCTCAGCACTGACCCATGCACAGATACCCCCAGCACTGACCCATGCACAGATACTCCCAGCACTGACCCATGCACAGATACTCCCAGCACTGACCCATGCACAGATACTCCCAGCACTGTCCCATGCACAGATACTCCCAGCACTGACCCATGCACAGATACTCCCAGCACTGATTCAGTGCAGTCAAAAGGAGGAAAGTTCAGTTCTGCAATTACCAACAGCAGTTTCTTCTGTTAAGCTGACCAGCCACAAAGGGGGCCTTGCTGAGCACTAAAGATAATTTTAAATAAGGGGGGGCCCTTGACCACAAAACGACAATAAAGAGAAAATATATCAAGGGTTGAATTGAAAATTCTAATTTTCAAGTTTTTTTTGTGGTCAAAACTGTCAAATTAGACTAGGGAGTAATTCAAATTTGATTATAGAGTTTTTCAAAAAATTCGAATTCAATTTTCGAAATGTATCATACTTTGGCCCTTTAAGAACCCAAATTCAACTATTCGCCACCTAAAACCTGCCGAATTGCTGTTAACGTCAATGGACGGGTCAATCCGATTCACCCGTTTTAAAAAATTCGATTTTTATAATAAATTTTGATTGGTCGAATTTCGAGTTCATGGGAGTTTTAAAACTCACATGAATTCTAAATTTGGCCCTTATGACAACAACATAAATAAAGAGAAATTGTGACGAGTTATATTGTCGCTTCTCCGTTGAATCAAAGAGGATATTCCAGGAAGTACTGGGTTATACTGTGCTAATTTGTTCAGTTGAATCCCCTAATGGTTCACAGAGCAACAATAACGTTAAAGGGGATTCAAGGAGACCTTCACGTTCAGCTGTCGGTGTTTTGGCCGTTGTGATCCCCAAGCTCCGAGCTGAGTCACCATAGGGGTTTAAGACGGTTGGCTATAAACTAGATTTATGTCATTGATCTAAAAGTCAATAAAAGGGAATACGTTTGTTTAACGATGCATTTGGGGGCGATAGACGGCAGTTGATGCTAATAAATGCCATTATTTCCAATAGGATGGGCTGACACCTCTTCACTGCGGAGCAAGGAGCGGCCACGAGCAGGTGGTGGGGATGCTGCTGGATAGAGGCGCGCCAATCATGCCCAAGACAAAGGTACGGGCGATTGTGGGGCGACGTGTGGCCTAAGTACAACTGGTTGCTTAAAGTATAATTAAACCTTTAAAATAAGTGAATGTAAAATTGATGAGGGTGCTATTCTAAGCACTTTTGCCATTTATATTCATTATTATTTTTTTTTTTTAATTCCAAGATATTAAAGGAGTAGTAAACCCTGCTGCACTGCTCAACCAAACTTGACTGCACTACAAATCCCAGAATAATGTAACATAGTATGAAAGTAAAGGCATGCTGGGAACTGTAGTTCAGGAACATCAGGGTTGTATTCTTAAAACAATATTACCCAATAAAACGTTTCCAAAAACCCTTTCCCACATCTCCAAAGCCAGCGGTTGTATTAATATGCAAAAAAATCTTTCAGTGGAAATCCTGATTTCCTTTTTCTTTGTAATAATAAATTAAATATTTTTCTTTGTAAAAATAAATCAGTACCTTGTACCCAACTAAGATATAATTAATCCTTATTGGAAGCAAAACCAGCCTATTGGGTTTATTTAATGTTTACATGATTTCTAGTAGACTTAAGGTATGAAGATCCAAATTATAGAAAGATACGTTATTCAAAAAAACCCAGGTCCTGAGGATTCTGGATAACAGGTCCCATACCTGTACTGTTGATATGGGTGAATCTTGTTACAACAGCGCCATCTGCTGGTCAGGTTTTAACCATGACATAGTGGAGGAAGTTATCAGGAGAAGAAAGAAGACTGGTCTGATGTTCTTTTGGAGGCCTTGGTATATCCCACTGGAACTTCACCTTTTGGGGGGCTATTTGGTGTCCGTGTGATACACATTTATTTCTTGCTGCAGCTAGAGGGCGCATCATCTCTCACTAATACAGCTTTGCAGTGGCAGTTAATCAGGCTATCGAGGTAGTAAAATCAGTGTAAGGGCAAAGTCACACGAGGAGATTAGTGGCCCGGAGACAAATCGCCTCTTTTTTGGGTGACTAATCTCCCCGAACTGCCTTCCCGCCGGCTAGAATATGAATCGCGGGCGGGATGGCACTAGGAGTGCTTTGTTTTCCGAAGTTGCCCGAAGTTTCCTTGTGAGGCAACTTCGGGCGACTTTGCAAAAAGAAGCACTCCGAGTGCCATCCCGTCGGGCGACTAAATCTCCCCGAATCTTCCCCCAGTGTCTCTGCCCTAAAACTGTTCAATCAGTAAACAAGGCCAGGTCCAGACTGTCAATCTGTTGGTTCTAGCAAATGCCAGAGGGGCTGCTGTAAGTTGACATAGAAAATCCCTATTTATTGGGCTGTTGGGGGGCTGTTTGGGCCTCTGTGTACTTGGAACGCCAGGGCCTATTTTGATTTCCAGTAGGGATGCACCAAATCCACTTTTTTGGATTGAGCCGAACCCCCGAATCCTTCACGAAAGATTCGGCCGAATACCGAACCGAATCCGAACGCTAATTTGCATATGCAAATTAGGGTTGGGAAGGGGAAAACATTTTTTACTTCCTTGTTTTCTGACAAAAAGTCACGCAATTTCCCTCCCGCCCCTAATTTGCATATGCAAATTAGGATTTGGTTCGGCCAGGCAGAAGGATTCGGCCGAATCCGAATCCTGCTGAAAAAGGCCGAATCCTGGCCGAATCCTGAACCGAATCCTGGATTCGGTGCATCCCTAATTTCCAGTCCAGACCTGAACAAGACCAAGACACAAAGTTAAAAATATGGATTAACAGACCAGAAGGAGAATGAACATTTCCTACATTGTTTCATTGAGTCAGAACCAGGGGACAGAAAGAGACAAACAAATACTACTTTCAATAGCAATGGCAATCACAAAACATCACGTTTCACTCCCAGCGTGGATTGTGGGAGCTGTAGTACACATTAGATGGACATTCATATAGAAGGAAACAGGGAATTACATCTGATTTCTGCAGCAATGAAGGTAACGTGAGTCAGACTTTTCTTAGTAAGCTCTAATCAAGCTACATCTGTCCTCATTGATTTGCTGCACGCTGACAGACTGGAGTTCTAGCTGTCATCTCATGAATATGGGGTGTCAAAGGAGGTGCTGTTATTAAGCTCTGTCCCCCACCCATGTGGAATATGTACAGCCAATTCCTTGGGAGATGGATATTCCTTCCTATCTCCTAGAGCAGGGGCTCCCAGTTGAGCTTGGATACAAACTAAAGAGATACCTATTGGGTGATATCACCTTAGTCTCATAGTTGTGGGTGGCTAATTGTCAGCCTTTGTAAACTGGTTTTACTGTAGAAAACAAGTCCCAAAGATGAGAAAACCAGTCTAGCTTGAGTGACGATAAGGTAATGCCCTTAAGTGCTCATTATCTAATGTTACAGACAATGCAAAACACAGACTACTAGCTGAAATGTGATTATACTTAAAGGTATACTGTCATGGGAAATGAATCAGTTAATAGTAATTCTGAACTGATATCCATTTCTCAAAAGAGCAAACAGATTTTATTATATTTAACTTTGATGGGGCTAGATATATTGTCAATTTCAAGCTGCCCCCAGTCATGTGACTTGTGCTCTGATAAACTTCAGTCTCTCTTTACTGCTGTACTGCAAGTTGTAGTGATATCACCCCTCCATTTCCTCCCCAGCAGCCTAACAACAGAACAATGGGAAGGTAACCAGATAACAGATCCCTAACACAAGATAACAGCTGCCTGGTAGATCTGAGAACAGCACTCAATAGTAAAATCCAGGTCCCACTGAGACACATTCAGTTACATTGAGTAGGAGAAACAACAGCCTGCCAGAAAGCAGTTCCATCCTAAAGTGCTGGCTCTTTCACATGACCAGGCAAAATGACCTGAGATGCACCTACACACCAATATTACAACTAAAAACACTTGCTGGTTCAGGAATGAAATTTTATATTGTAGGGTGAATTATTTGCAGTGTAAACAGTGTCATTTAGGAATAAAAAATACATCATAACAATCATGACAGAATTCCTTTAATAACTGATGGTGCATATGCTACACCAGCTACTATGTGAAATAATATTAGATTCATGCTGCAGACTGAAATCATTTTGTGCCACCATGCATAATGCACCTAAGTGAAATGCACAGTGGGGCAACATGTACTTTTTTTTGCAATGCCTGGGGCACTGTACATGTACTGTTAATATGAATGAATTTTGTTACAACAGCGCCACCTGCTGGTCAGTTTCCCACCAGTCTGACCACCAAGTAGTCAAGGAAGTTGTCAGGAGAAAGAAAGAGGCTGCTCTGATGTTCTTCTCCTTAGGAGAGATGTGAGAAAGGTTTCTGATTTTATTCCTAAGCAGAAGAACACCAGAGCAGCCTCTTTCTTTCTCCTGATAACTTCCTTGACTACTTGGTGGTAGTACTTTTTGTCCCTCTTTCTGATTTTCAAATGTTGGGAGGTATACTATACTCCTGATAAGTCCAGGGCATCCGTAGCTCAGCAGTGTGGATTTAATTTTCGTGCTCTTACCTGAAAAAAAAAAAGATGTTCTCTTTTTGCTTTCAGAATGGGCTCTCCCCATTACACATGGCAACCCAAGGAGATCATCTGAACTGTGTCCAACACTTGCTCCAGCACAACGTGCCCGTAGATGACGTCACCAACGACTACCTGACTGCACTGCACGTGGCTGCCCATTGTGGCCACTACAAGGTGGCCAAGGTCCTGCTGGATAAGAAGGCCAATCCTAATGCCAAAGCATTGGTATGTACCCATCACTAACTGTTTCATGTGTATTTTAAAGGAAAACTAAAGCTTAACTAAGAAGTAGCTAGAAATGTTGTACATTATGTCTGTACCAGCCCAAGGCAACCACAGCCATTTAGCATTAAAGATCTGTGTCTCCAAAGATGCCCCAGTAGCTCCCCATCTTCTTTTCTGCTGATTCACGGCACATGCTCTGTGCTGCTGTCACTTACTGAGCTTAGGGACCCACTCACAATATACAGTACACATAGAATAGAAATGTCACAATATAAGGCTGATTAGTAATTAATACACATAATTACTACATGGCAGCACAAAAACCAGTGCAATTAGCATCAGAATTTAATAATCAGCAAACCTGTAGCATCAGCTTATATTACAGGGGAAGCTCATTTTCTGCTGGATAATTAGTGACGAGCCCTAAGCTTAGCTTCTCAACAGCCAATCAGAGCCCACTGAGCATGTGAGTGTCACAGACACTTTCCAAGATGGTGACCCCCTGTGACAAGTTTGAAGTCCTGGATCATTGCTGCTATTGACAAGCTCAAACTTTAGGCTGGTGCAATAAGTTCACTATATAATATATGGCATTTTCAGCCACATTCAGTTTCAAGGTTTAGTTCTCCTTTAAAGGAAATTTATATGTGCAACCATCATAGAAAATAATGGGAAAAGCAAAAAAAAAAACCAACTATTGACCTACTATCTCCCAGAAGCTTTAAGAAGCTTCTATAAAGAGAAATGTACAATGCAGGTATAGGGGCCCCTTGGGCCAGAAATAGGGATGTCTTATCCTTGTTCTTACTGGTTCTGTCATTCTCCTGCCAATACGTAGGAATGTGGGAAAACAAACCTGCCTGTGATCTATAATTAATTTTCCCTTTCAGAATTTCTCTTTTATGCGGCGCTACTTCAAACACATCACCCTGATCTGTAACTGTTGCACCCGACACTCAAACCTTCTGCTTTATTGCTTTGTTTTCTTCTTTTCTGTAAAATATCTTTGACTTTCTCCTGATTGAGAGCAGGGTTTTTTTTTCAGTGCTTGAGTTTATTAAAGGGGATATAACTCAACTCTTTTGAGCACTTTTGCAGTTCACATACATTTTGTTTGTTTGTTCGCTGTCTGTTCCTGTGCTGGTGAAGGCAGTGGTTGGCAAAAGCCAAAAGGAACAGTTCAGTGTAAAAATAAAAACGGAGTAAATAGATAGGCCGTGCAAAATGTTTCTAATATAGTTAGTTGCCAAAAATCTAACGTATAAAGGCTGGAGTGAGTGGATGTGTAACATAATAGCCAGAACACTACTTCTGCTTTTCAGCTCTCTAACTCTGAGTTAGTGAGCAACTTTAAGGGGGTCACATGGGACATAACTCATCAGTAAGTTTGCAATTGATCTTCAGCATTCAGCTCAGATTCAAAAGTGAAAGTTATGGTCCATGTGCCCCCCTCCCCTCAAGTCATTGATTGGTTACTGCCTGGTAACCAATCATAAGAAACCAAGAGAGCTGCAAAGCAGGAAGTAGTGTTCTGGCTATTATGTTAGACATCCAGTCACTCCAGCCTTTATACATTACATTTTTGGCTAACTAACTATATTAGAAACATTTTTTGTTTTGCACAGCCTATCTATTTACCCAGTTTTTATTTTTACACTGAACCGTTCCTTTAAATTACTGATGCAGCGACTGTCTTCTGACGCTTATCTGCTCTGTTCTTTGGCTCAGCTTGCATCCGGCCTGCATTATTGGGGCTTTAATAGACTGTGCCTTAACATTGAGCAATATGAAACATGGCAGACTCTGACAGTGGACTGTATACCAAGCAACTGCATGACATCTGACCCCACCTTTAGCTTTCCCAACTCCCTAACAACTTGGCATTTGATAGATACAGTAGGTCACATGGTGAGATGGGTAAATCACTCTTGACCCCATCACCTTTAAACAAGTATTTCTATAACTTCCAACCTCACTTATGTTTGAGCAGGTGCAAAAAGGGACTATGTCCTGGCGTTTCATATATTGAGGCACCAGAGAGCAGGAGGGATTAGGAGGACTAGTAGAACAAGTGTTGTCCACCCTTTAGCCTTCAGATGACCGTGGGATGCTGGGAGTAGCAACTTAACACCTGTAAGGTTAACATAATGCTTTGCATGTTTGTGCTCTTACCCATGGGTCCCCTCTAAAAGGAAAATCCCCATTCTGCTGTTTCCTAAAACTGGCCCTTATAAAAGTCTGTGGTGTAAGAACATGTTGCTAATCCTATTTCATGCCATCTCCCTGTCCAACCTCTAATGTGAACTGTAAATTCCAGCTGTTGACTTGCTGAGCATGCTGGGAAATATTATCACAATGCAAAGGATTTAAGTCTGATATCCCTTTATTACAATCTTGTGTAACTGACCAGCCAGCAGTGCTATACAGTTCATCACACACACACCAGGCTGGTATTCAGTTCAATTAGCCGGCGCCCCGTGTACGATGTGATGGAGATTTATTGGGTGATGCACTGAGGTTTGAAGGCTTCTCACGTTCTGTGCCAACTGCCTGTCGCCTTACTTTCCTCCAGCTCCTTCGCCTTTATGGTAATTAGTAAATGTTCAGCTAATGATGGATGAGTTTTTTTTTTTAAATACTGGTAGATCTGTGTCAGCAGGGTGTCTCCTGGCTGTGTACTCTTCATATCCACCCAGCAAAACTTACTGAACCAATAATGCAGGCTAACTGTTGGAGTCTCTCTGTCCGAAACCACCCTTTGACCATAAACCATTAGATCTAGGCCTCCCTGTAAAAAAACACCCAGTAAAAACATTAGATCTGGGCCTCTCTATTCCCAAAAGCTCCTGAAACCCATTAGATTTGGACTTCTTTGCCAAAAATCACCCAATAAACCATTAAATATGGTCTGCCCGAAAGTTCCTTGTGACCATTAGATCTAGGCGGTGTTGGACTGAGATGTCTGGGGCCAACCAGGGCTGTCACCTCGTCGTAAGCTCAAGTTCCAACAAGGGCCACCCCTCTGCATCCCCATCACACAACACATACCACATTTAGTCCTTGTGGTTGTGATAGTGGTGGTGGAACGCCATTGGTCAGAGGCAGGAGCATGCCTGGGTCGGCATGGGGCCCACCAGGTTTTTTCCCGGTGTTCCGCCAGCTGAGTTAGACTCTGGATCAAGGCATTTCTGTTGAAAAGTGCCCAGTAAACATTAGATCCAGACATCGCTGTGTAAAAGCATCCATTAAAGCATACGTAAACCTTAAAAATAAGTGAATGTAAATTTGATGAGGGGGATATTCTAAGACTTTTGCAATGTACATGTTCATTTTTTTTTCATTCCAAGATATTAAGGGATACATGTACTGTTAATATGAATGAATTTTGTTACAACAGTGCCACCTGCTGGTCATTTTCTGACCATTCTGACCACCAAGTAGTCAAGGAAGTTGTCGGGTGAAAGAAAGAGGCTGCTCTGATGTTCTTCTGCTTAGGAAAGATATTAGAAAGGTTTCAAATTTTTTTCCTAAGCAGAAGAACATCAGAGCAGCCTCTTTCTTTCTCCTGACAACTTCCTTGACTACCTGGTGGTCAGAATGGTCAGAAAATGACCAGCAGGTGGCGCTGTTGTAACAAAATCCATTCCGATTAACACTACATGTAACCTTAAATATCTTGGAATGAAAAAATAAATAAATAATGAATGTACATTGCCAAAGTTCTTAGAATAGCCCCCTCATCAATTTTATATCCACTTGTTTTTAAGGATTATTTATCCTTTAACTACATGAAGAGTTTGCTGTGGGTTTGTCTCCGTAAGAGTCACTTTCAGAAGTGCAGTCAGACTAATGACTGTAGGTAATGGATACGGATACAGCCCACGGAGCCGCATTCTCACAGTGCTTTTGCCTTCGTATGGGGTCCTGCATATGCCAAACATTCTGCCTTTACTCCCAGAGAGATTTTGCATTTAGAGTGAAACTATAGGGTGAGCAGATCCTGCTGCTGTGGAGGACAGACCAGGGACTTGGAAAGACCTATTATTTCTACATTGCCCACTGGAATACTATGTTGACTTTCTGTCATCCTGCATTTGATAACCATCCAACACTGAGTCCGAAATCATTAACCAATAACCTCAAACACCTTCTGTTGTTAAAAACCCATCTAATTCTACATGGTATTCACTTAATGGCTCGTGGCATGGAGGTCTGCCAATTAAAGTGGAAAGTTCATTTTTCTGCTGATGGGAGAAAACGGTTGGTTAAAAATTCATGCAGCCAACTGTTCAGGTGCCATACCTGCAAGGAGCACATGATAGATCCCCTTCAAGTGGCCTTTTTATACAAGAGCAACTGCCATGTTTTATGGCTGAGATTGTTACTGTCTTTATAAAATACTGGTGTGAGATTCTATCTGAAACTATTAGCTAAAAGGAAACAATGCCATACATAATGTTATGAAAACTGTGTTCATAGAATGTGTGCAGGGTCCCTGACCTCTTCTCTTGTCTCTAACAGAATGGTTTCACGCCGCTTCACATTGCTTGCAAGAAGAACCGGCTTAAAGTCATGGAGCTGCTTTTGAAACATGGAGCCTCCCTCCAAGCAGTCACAGAAGTAAGAGCGATGACTTTCTAACAATGAGAATTGCCCATTGTGACACTGAGATGTCGATACTTGGGTTCCCCATCGGTTGAACAAGTCCTAGACGGGACATGCCTGGTGCACAGCTGCAATAAGTAGTGATAGTGAAATTGTACTTTGCACTTCTTCTGATGTCACGTTATTGAGACCCATCTGCCATTGACATAGATTTCTATTCACATACAAGGATATTTAGCATTCATTTCCTTTTTAAATGCACCAGTACATTTGGTAGAAATGTTTTCCAGGAACTGGGTGTATGCTACATTTAAGCAGTTGAAGCTCTAGGTTCAAGTGAAGAATCCTTGGTATACAATATATTGAAGTTTTGTTTGAAGGCCACTGTCTTACCTATTGTTTTGCTTGTTCCTAGTCTGGCCTGACGCCAATCCACGTTGCTGCCTTCATGGGACACGTCAACATTGCTTCCCAGTTAATTCATCATGGAGCATCGCCTAACACAACCAATGTGGTGAGGGTTTCTTCTTTTTCTTGAATTAAAACAACACAGATTTAATTTTAAGCTCTAACAAACCAAAGTAAGGTACATCACAGCTCTCAACATCTGCAATGTAAAAATCGGGTCATTTTGGACCGCATCCAAACCCTGACAACTTGCTCTGTACATTCTATCCCTACAGTCCTGGAGCCAAAGTAGTACGGGACTAAATGGAGTTAGTGAATGGAACTAATTGACATCCCCTATAACGTTGCAGTGTGCCTTGTTTTTAAAGGAGTAGGAAAGGTTATAACTAAGTTTTCTGAAAGGTCTATATATATACACCAGTAAACCCTCAAAGTAATGCTGCTCAAAAGAAACACCACATTTCTTTCCTTCTATTCTGTATCCCATTTTTTGCCTTCAGCTTAAACCTGTATGGTAAAGCATTCTGCAGAATAACTATAGTGTTATAGCTTGCACTATTGTGGCTAATCTATTGGCAATACACTTCTATGTTAGCTTTCCTTCTCCTTTAAGAACCTGTTAAGCTCTTGCCACTCTAGGACCATGCAGTATGCCCCCTCCGAGCCCAAAGGCCAAATGGAACCTTCTCAGAGGTGAGATGGCAGGTCTAGTTGACTCAGCAGTGCTAAAGTATGGTAGAGCTAGGTAAACTTCAACTAAAGGAAGCAGGGTCGGACTGGGACGGCGGGACACCAGGCAAAAAAAACGGTGGGCCCCCGCCTCTTGTGGGCCCCGCCGGCCCAGGCCAGCTCCCTGTCACTGCTGCCCGAACCTCCTGGCCCAGCCCTGCTTAGTAAACGGTGCATGCACAGGTGGGGGTTGGTATGAGCGTGTGCGCGAGTTGTGTGTGTGCACCAGGTGTCCAGAGGGGGTATTGCAATGTGGACGGGGGTCCGAGGGGAACCCCTAAACAGGAGCCCTGGTGGGCCCTGGGTCGCCAGGACATCGGCTGAAAACGCACACCTGGCCCCTGCGGTCTCCCGATCTGTTCCTCTGATCCCAATCATGGCCGCAACTAGAGACAGGTACACGCAAGGTGCCTGGAGGAAGGGGGGTTGCGTCTGGGGCAGGGGAGCCTGGATGGAGGTTGTGCCTGTGGAAGGGGGGGCCTGGAGAGGGGTGGGGACTCTTGTGTTAGAAGCCCCGGTGGGCCTCGGACCCTCCAGTCCGACACTGAAAAGAAGTGCCTTCATTAACCATGGCATCATGTGTCCTAGCCCTAAAAGTAAAGCCTAAGGTCCTATTATAGTGGGAATTCCCCCTGATTATGTCTATAAACTTGTTTGTACATCATCACAATTTAATTAACCAGGTCCTGGCAGTCAGACATCCTTGTAGCCAAACACTTGCCCCTAGAGAAGAAAGAAAAGTCTTGATGTATCTGAATGCTGTGGATTTTACAGAAAAACCCCTAGCTGAGTGGTTTCTGCTACAGCAAAGCTGATATTCTCTGAGGGCCCAGCCTTCTAAAGGTTCTTCCTTCTTTGTCAGCAGAACGGCTGAGTTTTCTAGGGCATGAAATGTGCGTTCATGTTGGCACACAAATACTCTGTAACCTGCCTTCCTCGATGTGAAATAGCAAGCCCATCCATCTGGCATATTGATTTCCTCTTCAAACAGAATTTCTGTCATGTTCCCCTGCAGTGGAACTGGGTTATTTTCGTTCTGGAAATAACTACTCTTATTGACTGTGCTTGATTTATTCAACCGCGGCCTCTTGGATCAAGGAATTAGTATCTAATTTCCTGTGACTCAGCGATGAGGCACAGGAAGCCAAGAACACAGGCGCCATTTTTTTTCTTATATAAGTTTGCCAAGACCTTGTGTAATCTTGGATATTGCTTATAATGATTTGATGTTACAGTGTTTACTAATAGAAGCTCTCTTGGGAATTATGTTAATCATAAGTGGAAATATACACTCAGGGTTGGAACTAGGGGCAGACAAGAGGGCATCAATCATTTTGGGAAGGCATTGGTGCGGTAAATTCCAGAAAATATTTTCACTGTTTAAGACCATTAGACCAGTGGCCTTTACCCTTACCATGTCTCCTGGTCTTTATCTATCAGTAGATGGTCTACTGATGTGGGTAGAGACTGGTGTGGTCTGAATATACTCATCTGCCCATGTCATGGAACAATTACATATTTGATTGGCTTGCCACTCAAGAGTGATCCATATAGTATTTATTTATGGGTAAGGAAGTCCCAATAATACCTGTAGATTGTTTTCTGGTGAGGAATATGAAATAAAGCACTAACCTTAAAATCCAAGGTCCAGGGACTATTCCGATTGGAGTAAGGAAGGAAATTTCCCCCCCTCTTAGGCAGATTGGAGTAAGGAAGGAAATTCATATTGGGTTTTTTGCCTTCCTCTTGATCAACTAGCAGTTAAAATAGAGTTAAAAGTAGGTATGCACTGAATCCACTATTTTGGATTCGGCCGAACCCCTGAATCCTTTGTGAAAGATTCAGCCAAATACCGAATGGAATCCGAACCCTAATTTGCATATGCAAAAAAAAAAATCTGAATCCTACTGAAAAAGGCTGAATCCCGAACCAAATCCAGGATTCGATGCATCCCTATTTAAAAGGTTGCACTTGCCGTGTGTCTTTTTTCAACCTAACTTACTATGATACTATAATACTATGATCACAATCACACACCTTGTGGTTCATTTTATCAAGAGCCTGTTAAACTGACTGTATGTTTTGGAGTGTGGGAGGAAACCCACAGAGACATGGGAAGAGCACACAAAATCCTTGCAGATAGTGCCCAGCCCAGAATCAAACTCAGGACAGTTGTAAGGGAGAAGTGCTTTCCACTGAGCCTCTGTGATACCTTTTACAGGTATGGGATCCGTTATCCAGAAAGTTCCGAATTACGGAAAGGCTGTCTCCCATAGACTCCATTATAATCAAATAATCCAAATTTTAAAAACTGATTTCCTTTTTCTGTGTAATAATAAAACAGTCGCTTGTACTTGATCCCAACTAAGATATAATTAATCCTTATTGGAAGCAAAACCAGCCTATTGGGTTTATTTAATGTTTACATGATTTTCTAGTAAACTTAAGGTGGGAAGATCCAAATTACGGAAAGACCTGTTATCCGGAAAGCCCCAGGTCCCAAGCATTCTGAATAATAGGTCACATACCTGTAATATTAAAATATATGTACATAAACATGTCTCCTGTTTCCTCTAGAGAGGAGAAACTGCATTGCATATGGCGGCAAGAGCCGGACAATCAGAAGTTGTTCGGTACCTTCTACAGAATGGAGCTCAGGTAGAAGCAAAAGCCAAGGTAAGGGTGTGTGGTGTCCCCCTTGCACCACTTTTGCACATGACCAGTGATGTTTATGGTTAGGAGCAGGTCATGATTTATAAAGTAATGCAAAACTAACAAAGATGTGAAAGAAGAGCACAATTTGCTGCTCCAGGGTGTGTAACATGTTTTGAAATATTTGGAGCAGGAAATGAATTCCATACAAGATCATGCAGCTACATGTTACTTGCCCTTTAACCTTCTCAAGATAAAAAGTGACAGTGAATGCAATACAACCGTGTGTAAGTCTTAAATCAGCCGCAGGTATGCTGTTTGTTTTTTCTAGCCATCAGTTTACTTGCACTTGTACATGTATGTGAAGCCAACAAAAAAAGGTTTTTGAAATTGTGTAAATACAAAAAAATATTGGAATTTGTTTGTGTGTTTTTTTTAAAACAAGGTGGCTATTGAAAAAGTAACCTTTTATACTGACACAGTTTTTTATAAATTAGTTTTGTACGTTGAACTTTTTTTCAATTTAACCAAAATCAGTCGAAAAAATGTCTTCTCTTTTCTGATAATAAAAAGTATAAAAGTGAATTTTTGTGGTTGTTCTACACTTCAAATTGGTCTCCTGAATGGAGTTTTTTGGGTTTTGACTCTTCAAGCAGAACATAATTCAATTTTGATTCTTTTTTTGTACCCCAGGATGACCAAACTCCGCTGCATATATCTGCTCGGCTGGGGAAAGCCGATATAGTGCAGCAGTTGCTCAAACAGGGAGCTTCTCCTGATTCGGCCACTACCTCGGGTTACACTCCGCTGCATCTCTCTTGTAGAGAGGGAAACGATGACGTGGCTTCGGTTCTGTTGGAGCACGGAGCTTCCTTTGGGATTGTCACAAAGGTAAGAGAGTATATACATTACTTGGATGTTTTATCATCCAACATGGCCTTTGTGCAGACTGGGCAACCTTTGTGGCCAGCTCAGTGCAGTCAACGGGTGCATCTGTGTTATTTTTATAGAAAGGATTCACTCCGCTTCATGTGGCTGCCAAATACGGGAAGCTGGAAGTAGTGAAACTTCTCCTGCAGAAGAATGCGTCCCCAGATGCTGCCGGCAAGGTGGGTGTCACAAAAGTGTTTCTGGTTTTTAACAACCCCTTTATCTTAAAGGATAAGTAAACCTTAAAAATAAGTGAATGTAAAATGGATGAGGGGGCTATTCTAAGAACTTTTGCAATGTACATTGATTATTTCTTTTTTTTTCATTCCCTGATATTAAATGATACTGTTAATATGAATGAATTTTATTACAACAGCGCCACCTGCTGGTCATTTTCTGACCAGTCTGACCACCAAGTAGTCAAGGAAGTTGTCAGGAGAAAGAGGCTGCTCTGATGTTCTTCTGCTTAGGAAAATAATTAGAAACCTTCTCAAAATCTTTTCCTAAGCAGAAGAACATCCAAGCAGCCTCTTTCTTTCTCCTGACAACGTCCTTGACTACTTGGTGGTCAGAATGGTCAGAAAATGGCTGTTGTAACAAAATGCATTCATATTAACAGTACATGTATCCTTTAATATCTTGTAATGTAAAATAAATAAATAATGAATGTACATGGCAAAAGTTATTAGAATGGCACCCTCATCAAATTTACATTCACTTATTTTTACAGTTTGCTTATCCCTTAAGCCAGGTGATCTTGTATATAACCTTATCTTACAAGATCCCAAAATGACCCGCATTTTTTCTCCTTCCCCGGTATCCATTGGGCTTACTTGTCTCTGGTTATTCTAATACTAAAGGCTTTTTGCTGAACAAACATAGATAAACAAGGTAATATAGTTACTGTAGGGATGGGTGAATTTTTTCGCCTTGTTTTGCCGAAAAAAGTACGCCCATAGACTTGTATGGCCTTGTGCGTGAAAATATAAAGACGCGCTTCAAAAAAATTTCGCAGAGCGACAAAAAAATTTTGACGCCCATACACTTTAATGGGCGTCGGCAATATTTCGCCAGTGGCAAATTTTTGGCGAAGCGAAACAGGTAAAATTCGCCCATCCCTATTACTGACCAACTGCAATAGATCAGGTATCACTACTGGGGCATCTATTTCATCCCACTCCCTCTCCACTACAAGGATCTGTAACTTGGTTTCACCTTGTCGTTGGTTTTTCATGTTTCACCCCAAAGTAAGTGTTCGTCGATATTAACCTGTACCCACAAGAACATGAACTAACTCATGACATTTTGGACTTGATGCTCCCAGGCTTCCCTTCCTTATTATTATTATTATTAACATTTATTTATATAGCGCCAGCATACTTATTATGTGACTAGGCTAGAAAAACAAGCAGTTCAACCGTAACCAAGAAACTTCTCAACCCTGAACAAACTGACATTCCCCTGTCAGTTTCTTGTGGCTCCGGGACATTTACTTTAGGCGCAAGTGAAAAAAGATTGTTGTCACAATAGCAAACTGTCACTTTTTTCTTCATCTCTTTTATGTTAGCAACTGGGTTTTCAAACTTCAGATATATTACAGATTAACAATGTGTTAAAGCCCCCGTTCATTTCTTTTATTATTCAATTATTTCCCGTTTATGAACACAAGTGTGCCGGGGTTCCCAGAGCAGGCTGTGTCAATAGCTTTTAAGATGAGGGTGGATTTAAAGGAACAGTTCAGTGTAAAAATAAAAACAGGGTAAATAAATAGGCTGTGTAAAAAATGTGTCTAATATAGTTAGTTAGCCAAATATGTAATGTATAAAGGCTGGAGTGACTGGATGTCTAACATAATAGCCAGAACACTACTTCCTGCTTTT
Source organism: Xenopus petersii (assembly GCA_038501925.1). Lineage (NCBI taxonomy): Eukaryota > Metazoa > Chordata > Amphibia > Anura > Pipidae > Xenopus > Xenopus petersii. Next base: position 131,298,737 of record CM076684.1, read on the forward strand.
CAGCTCTCTTGGTTTTCACTGATTGGTTACCAGGCAGTAACCAATCAGTGACTTGAGGGGGGGGGCACATGGGTCATAACTGTTGCTTTTGAATCTGAGCTGAATGCTGAGGATCAATTGCAAACTCACTGAACAGTTATGTCCCATGTGGCCCCCCTTAAAGTCACTGACTAACTCAGAGTTAGAGAGCTGAAAAGCAGGAAGTAGTGTTCTGGCTATTATGTTAGACATCAAATCACTCCAGCCTTTATACATTACATTTTTGGCTAACTAACTATATTAGAAACATTATTTATTTTGCACAGACTATCTATTTACCCAGTTTTTATTTTTACACTGAACTGTTCCTTTAAACCTTCCAAAATCTATATGCTGCTGTCAGGGTTGGACTGGGCCGGCGGCACACCAGGAAAAAACCCAGTGGGCCCCGGCCCTCCAGTCCGACCCTGGCTGCTGTTTTGAGCCTAATTGCCATTTTTAAATACAGCAGGTTACAGCATCCAGATTTGCTGCTTTTAGGGGATGAACACAGGCTTTTAATGCTAGATTTTGCAATGGGTTTGTCAGTGGCTTAGTACATCAGTCCTTGAGTTTTGTTTGCTTTCCAGCTGATATCCTGCTTGCTGGGACTAGTTCCAACTCATCTGTAGCACAGAGGAGGAATTTCAGTTTAGTTAACCTGCAAGGTTGTTACTGCCGGCAGAGCAACGTGGAGCTGCCATTGATCTCCCTGGGATGGGGGCAAATATATTATTTTTGACCTGTCTCTGCCTCACCTTTTCCTCCACATTCGCCTCTTTTACTTGTCTAATATTTATATAATACTTAAGAACTCTCCGTAAAATTTACTCTAAATAATGTTGATGTCATTTGTTGTAATGTAAGTTTAGTGATGTCATTTGTGCCATATGATACATTGAAAGGCTTGTTGGGGCATTTGGACACTGGCAGAGAAAGATGGCCTGGGAAGGACCCATCATCCTCCATTCCCCCCCTGCATTCTCCCATTTCTGACTCCTCCCACTCATTTCCAGCATTTTAATGGGTCTACTGACCTAGTGACAGGGCATGTCTTAAAGGATAAGTAAACCTTAAAAATAAGTTGATGTAAAATTGACGAGGGTGCTATTCTATCTTTTGCAATGTACATTCATTATTATTATTGTTTTTAATTCCAAGATATTAAAAGATACATGTGCTGTTAATATGAATGACTTTTTTTTTACAACAGCGCCACCTGCTGGTCAGTTTCCCACCAGTCTGACCACAAAGTAGTCAAGGAAGTTGTCAGGAGAAAAAAAGAGGCTGCTCTGATGTTCTTCTGCTTCGGAAATCAATTAGAAACCTTTCTCAAATCTTTCCTAAGCAGAAGAACATCAGAGCAGCCTCTTTCTTTCTCCTGACAACTTCCTTGACTACTTGGTGGTCAGACTGGTGGGAAAATGACCAGCAGGTGGCGCTGTTGTAAAACAATTCATTAATGTTAACAGTACATGTATCCTTTAATATCTTGGAATTAAAAAAAAAACAAATAATGAATGTACATTGCAAAAGTGCTTAGAATAGCCCCCTCATCAATTTTACATTTGCTTTATTTTTAAGGTTTACTTATGCTTTAATATATCATCATTGCTTCAATTGTACAGCTTTGATATTGCTGGACTACAATTCCCAGCATGCGTTAACCCTTGATACTATGTTAAAGTATGCTGGGATGCCTTCTTATTTGTATATTAACATGCAAATTTCACAGCTAACCATTTTCCTGACAATTTCCCATTATTTACAAGAATAATGATAAATAACTAAACCAATATGTTTGGCACCGGGCGTCGTTTACAGGCCCCCACATAAGGCTGAGCACCTGAGTAACATTAGTTATCTCTGCATGTATTTATAGAGTGGTCTAACTCCACTGCATGTAGCTGCACATTACGATAACCAGAAGGTGGCGCTGTTGCTGTTGGATAAAGGAGCCTCTCCACATGGAGCAGCAAAGGTAGGATAACATTAGGGCATGTAATATTCACAAACTGCTTCTGAAGTTGATAGTAGACGCAATGTCTGCCTAAAGGCGGCCATAGAAACACAAAAAGATCCAGAAAAGATCATTCATTCAACACAAATGTGTAGATCTGAATCGTCATATATATACATTTAGAAACAGTAGAATTCTGCCGGTCTCTGACGATTCAGCACTATCAATGGCCGATGTTTGAATGTCTTCAAAGGAGCCCAATCCAAATTTTCTGCTCGGTCCAATCGACGGGCGACCGTTATCCTTTCTTCTGCCGATACTGGTCATCTTGTCTCCCACCATACACGCACCGAATAACGTATGACAATTTGTTTTGTATGATAATATTGGTTTGTGTATGGCCACATTTAGTCTAGTAACCCTTAGTAACCAATCGGGTTTCCATGTTCTAACTGCACTAGCAAATAAAGCCTTATGGTTGGCAGTCTAAATAGGCTCTCAGTAACTATTCCATATGGCAAACAGGACCATTTACTCTTTAAAGAAGACTTGATTAAATCTTAAGTTTTAGCAACCCCTTAGGGTAGAGACACATGCTGCAATTCGGGGAGAATAGTCGCCCGGCAACAAATCTTCTCTCTCTTCGGGGCGATTAATCTCCTCAAACTGCCTCCCCTGCCTTCCCGCTGGCTAGAATGAATATCGCCGGCGGGATGGCACTTGGAGCAATTTGTTTTCCGAAGTTGCCTCACAAGGAAACTTCAGGCGACTTCAGAAAACTAAGTGATCCGAGTGCCATCCCACCGGCGATTTACATTTTAGCCGGCGGGAAGGCAGGGGAGGCAGTTTGCAGTGCCGGGCTACGCTGTGTAGTGTGCACGCGCGCGCATGCGCCTTCGGGCAGAGAAGGGAACCAGACTTGAGGAAGGCGACAGAGGAGGTACGTGCCTGGCGCCCTCCCAGCTTTGCGCCCTAGGCACGTGCCTACTCTGCCTACCCCTAGTTCCGGCCCTGGCAGTTTGGGGAGATTAGTCGCCCGAAGAAGAGAAGATTTATCGCCGGGTGACTATTCCCCGAATTGCAGCGTGTGTCTCTGCCTTTACAGGACCCTCCCCAGCTACATCAGTGGAACTTTAAACTCCTTAGGGGACTTCAATACCTTAATATGTTAGAGAATGGCCAATTTTAAGCAGGTTTTTTCAGTTGGTTTTCATTATTTAATTTTTTTTATAGTTTTTTGTTAATTACTTGCTTTCTTCTTCCTATTCTTTACATATTTCATGTGGGGGTCACTGACCCCATCTAAAAAGCAAATGCTCTGTAAGGCACAAATGTATTATGGTTGCTACTTTTTATTACTCCTCTTTCTGTCCAGGCCTCTCTTGTTCATATTCCAGTCTCTTATTTAATTCAATACATGGTTGCTAGGGTAATTTGGATCCTAGCAACCAGATTGCTGAAACTGCAAACTGGAGAGCTGCTGGATAAAAAGCCAAATAACTCAAAAACCTCTTAGAATTGATCTGAGACATGGGGAAGAATTATACTTAGCTTTGCTGCAATTTTAAAATGTTGCTGCTGGATAAAAAGCCAAATAACTCAAATTGCTAATATTGCCTCATTCATTTAACTAAAACTAGTAAAATAACACAAGTGTGAGTTAAAAACGTTTTACATATCAAATTGTATAAAACAGACTTTTTTGTTTAATCAGTGTTTTACTTGTTTTATTAATGAGGCTTTTACACCTATAGGGTTAGACACAAACTTGTGCACTGACTATAAAATGCTAATCCCTATTAATATTAGGGATGCAGCGAATCCACTATTTTGGATTCGGCCGAACCCCCGAATCCTTTGTGAAAGATTTGGCCAAATACCGAACTGAATCTGAATATGCAAATTAGGGATGGGAAGGGGAAAATTATTTTATTTCCTTGTTTTGTGACAAAAAGTCCCGCGATTTCCCTCCCCACCCCTAATTTGCATATGCAAATTAGGATTCGGATTCGGTTCGGCCTGGCAGAAGGATTCGGCCGAATCCGAATCCTGCTGAAAAAGGCCGAATCCTGGCCGAATCCCGAACCGAATCCTGGATTCGGTGCATCCCTAATTAATATGATAATAATTCCCAAATGGGGAACCTACAAGAGGGGTGAAATGAAGATTGAACCAAAGCAGAGCAAATTATCTTAGAATTGATCTGAGACATGGGGAAGAATTATACTTAGCTTTGCTCCAATTTTAAAATGTTGCTGCTGGATAAAAAGCCAAATAACTCAAAAACCACAAATCATAAATAATAAAAACCAATTGCAAATTGTCTCAGAATATCACTCTCTACATCATCCTAAAAGTTTACTTGAAGGTGAACAGCCCCTTTAAAAACATCCTTTAACATTTACTACAAAGTGTTGTTTGGAGGAAAACGAATCGCTCCGAGTGCCATTTAGGCAGTTTAGGGAGATTAGTCGCCCCGAAAGAAGAGTCGATTTATCGTCGGGCGACTAAATCTTCCCGACTCAGAGCGTGTTTTGCATACAATAGACGTGACCAAGCGAGCCATTTCCAGCAGGAGCCATTTATGTTGTGACTAATTAGAGTATAAGATTCATATGACATAAATCAGAGCTAAAAGCTCGGGCCGTGGGCCACATAGAGAGCTCATTTGGTATCTGGAGTATCCAGTGTGACCTTTTCAAGGAGGGAGTAAATGAGAGCCATGTGGGGGTGTATAGTAAGTCAAGTCTTATATATAGAGAGGTGACATCATTAGAAATGTTTGGAAAACAATATTAAAGCTTTTAGTCAACAGCCTCATCTTGTTGCAACTTGTTTTTGCAGTCCCATCCGTCACTGCCCCCTAAGGGGGGAATTCACGAAAGAATTGGTGGTGGTGATACGGAGACAAAATAAAAGTGGAGATAAAAATGTCGGATTTCCCACCAAATTCACAAATTTCAGATTTTGTCTTTGGCACAACATTTTAACGACATTTCTTTCTGAATTTGTCTTTAGCTCTTAGTACATCTGTCAGCCATCAAATTTGAAATTTTGGGGGAGAGGGTTTATTTAACTAGAAAAATTATACATTTTTTTCAGGATAACCTGGGCTTTTTAAATCTTCCTACGTGTTTGTGTAATTCTAATTGTCTAACAAGATATAATTCTGACTACAAGAAATGCTATTTTGCATAATAAAAGGATTTTTATCAGAATTTTGTTTTATTATCTGTAAACTGTCTTTCTTTCACTAAAATATGAGTCGGAATTAAGGCAGATTTCTGTTACACTAGTTTACCACCACTTTTACTCCAAAAATGGTCTCTCTCCAATTGAGTGAATTCCCCCCTAAGAGTATAACCCACTTATCTTCTGCTGCACCCCAGCATTCTATAGTTTCAGTATATGGGAGCCTCCTCCTCTGTACGGACTGTATAGCAGGTTGTCCCACTGAACCAAAGTTTGGGTCACTTAAGGGCTCATTTTTTTCTTTTTTATGGTTTTTGAATTATTTACCACCTTCTTCTGACCCTTTCCAGCTTTAAGAAGGGAGTCACTGACCCCATCTAAAAAGCAAATGCTCTGTAAGGCTACACATTTATTGCTGCTTTTTATTACTCGTCTTTCTATTTAGTTCCTCTCCAATTCATATTCTAGTCTCTTATTCAAATCAGTGCATGGTTGCTGGGAGGAATTTGGGTCCTAGCAACCAGATTGTTGAAACTGCAAACTGGAGAGCTGCCAAATAAAAAGCTAAATAACTGAAAAAAACACAAATAATAAAAAATGAAAACCAATTGCAAATTATCTTGAAATATCACTCTCTACATCAGTGATCCCCAACAAGTGGCTCGCGAGCAACATGTTGTTCTCCAACCGCTTGGATGTTGCTCCCAGTGGCCTTAAAGCAGGTGATTATTTTTGAATTCCAGGCAAGTTTTAGATGCAAAAAAAACAATGTGTACTGCTAAGCCAAGTCCACATAGGGGCTACCAATAGCCAATCAGACCCCATATTTGGCACCCTCATGTACTTTTTGCATACTTGAGTTGCTCTACAATTTTTTTTACATTTATACTAAGCTCATAGGTAAAAAAGGTTGGGGACCCCTCCTCTATTTCAATAGTTGGGAGAAACACGGTAAATGACTCACCAATTAGTGAATGTGGTCCAGGTGCACCAGCCCCAGACCCCCAGCTTTAGGGAGCAGGACGGCAAAGAATGTGAAGAAGAAGCAGGAAGCACTCAAACGGATCCACAGGACCAGAGGAAATTAGTTAAAATATAATTTTATTTATACAAAGTTAAAAAATGTATATTTGTATCTCCATCCGTCTTATGCGTTTCGCACCCACTTAGGGCATTTATTCATGGTCTCATGACTGCTTCTTCTTCACGACCCCTGCTCTATATCATACTTAAAGTGAAAACCCCATTTAAAGCAAGACAAAGCTCTTGTGCTCCATTCTTGAAGTTCCAGGAGAACCATGGGTTACGTCTTAGGGTAGAGCAAGGTTCACCTTATTAATTGCATCGACAGCTGCAGAAACGAAATTTGATCCCCAAAGGTAGACTGCAATCCAAGAGAAGCTAATGTTTATCCATTTGCACCTGTACATCATTATCCAACCAAACATTTCTCTGGCTGTAGAACGGCTACACACCTCTGCACATTGCCGCAAAGAAGAACCAGATGGACATTGCTACTACCTTGCTGGAATATGGAGCAGATGCCAACGCCATTACCAAGCAAGGAATTGCGCCGGTACATCTAGCGGCACAAGAAGGCAACGTAGATATGGTGTCCTTGCTCCTCACACGGAATGCCAACGTCAATGTCAGCAACAAGGTAGGAAGATCCCGTAGGTGAGGTCTGTGTAGCGCTGGGTACCCCAGGGATAGCAACATGGCTGCTGTCAGAATTGTGGATCCCAGATTTCATATAATTTTATATTATTTTTATTTTATATATCACTGTTGGTAACAGAAAGCTGTTTGTGGTTTGCAGAGTGGACTCACTCCTCTTCACCTGGCTGCACAAGAAGACAGAGTTAGTGTGGCGGAGGTTCTAGCCAATCAGGGGGCTGTTATTGACGGAACAACAAAGGTACCGGTTATTGGTTCTAAAATACAATGTAAAATAAGTAATGGAAGTGTGCTGGGTTACATTTTTTTGGTAATAAAAGATTCTTACTTGCCACATAGGGGCAGATTTATCAAGCGTCAAAATTCGAATAAAAAAAGACCAACAGAAATTTATTAAAACAATCAAAGTTTTTTTTCCGGGTGAATAGCCAGTTTTCGTTCGAATTCGAATCGTATGAATCGAGGGACATCTTATTCGATCGAATTAGATTCAAAGTTTTTTCAAAAAAAGAACTTCGATTTTTCAAAGTCCACCAATTGACTCCAATTAGGTTCCAGGAGGTCCCCCATAGGCTAAAACCGCAATTTGGCAGGTTTTAGATGGTGAATGGTCGCATTCAAATTTTTAAAGAGACAGTACATGATAAATTTCAATATTTTTACAAATTTGAATCAAATTTGGACTATTCCCTAGTCGAAGTACACAAAAAATTGCTCGAAATTCGAATTTTTTTGCATTTGAATTTTCACTTCGAGCCTTGATAAATCTGCCCCATAACCTTGACCCATATTCGTGTACAATCAGCACAATGGCAGAATCCATTTGGCCAAAGAAGTGTGAAGTTTATCAGAGCACAAGTCACATAACTGGGGGCACCTGGGAAACTGGCAATATGTCTAGCCCCATGTCAGATTTCAAAATTAAATATTAAAAAAAATCAGTTTGTTTGAAAAATGGATTTCAGAGCAGGAGTCTGCTTGAGGAGCACTATTAACTGGTGCATTTTGAATAAAAAACTTTTTCTCGTGACAGTATCCCTTTAAATGGTACCATGACTTCCAGCATTAAATGACACAGTGATGCTCAGTACTAAAAGCTCAAGGACGGTGTCTATTATTATTTTAATCTGCAAAAAAAAAAGGATCTGAAATTTGAATTAGAATCTGTCGACTACAATGTATATATACATTGTGCAGTGGAACAAAATGGACCATTATAAATAAATGATACATTTCTGTTCGTATTTGAACGTGCAAATAACTAGAAATGGTTCTGTCTTCTATTATCTTGGATGGACATTAGCAAACACCACCCAGTCACAGCGACACTATATAATATTTGCTATACAGTGGGACAGGCACAAGCTGTTAGCAGGTATCTATTGTTCCCATTTGAATACGATAATTTTAGACTATTGATTGAATAGAACTTTGCCAAGGGCAAGGAAACTGTATCAAAGAGCTAGAAGATTGGCCGCTGTTAATAATTGAGCAGCAAACACACAGTCCGGCAGCACATAATAACCCCTCCAACCCTATTAAAATAAAACTATTTGACACTGTCTTAACTAGTACTGCTGTGTTTTGTACGATAGGAAATGCTGAGTTTTTGGGGAAAAAAATATGTTTTAATGTTTATGGTTTTGCTTGCAATTGTTCCCTTCAAGGATAAGTAAACTTTGAAAATACGTGAATGTAAAATGACGAAGGCGCTATTTTAAGCACTTCTGCAATGTACATTCATTATTTATTCATTTTTAATTCCAAGATATTAAAGGATACATGTGCTGTTAATATGAATACATTTTGTTACAGCAGTGCCACCTGCTGGTCATTTTCCCACCAGTCTGACCACCAAGTAGTCAAGGAAGTTGTCAGGAGAAAGAAAGAGGCTGCTCTGATGTTCTTCTGCTTAGGAGAAAAATAGAAACTTTTCTCAAATCTTTCTAACCAGAAAAACATAAGTACAACCCCCTTTCTTTCTCCTGACATTCACTTATTTTTATGGTTTGCTTATCCTTTAACCTCTGCTGTGTTTTGTACGATAGGAAATGCTGAGTTTTTGGGGAAAAAATATGTTTTAATGTTTATGGTTTTGCTTGCAATTGTTCCCTTCAAGGATAAGTAAACTTTGAAAATACGTGAATGTAAAATGACGAAGGAGCTATTTTAAGCACTTCTGCAATGTACATTCATTATTTATTCATTTTTAATTCCAAGATATTAAAGGATACATGTGCTGTTAATATGAATACATTTTGTTACAGCAGTGCCACCTGCTGGTCATTTTCCCACCAGTCTGACCACCAAGTAGTCAAGGAAGTTGTCAGGAGAAAGAAAGAGGCTGCTCTGATGTTCTTCTGCTTAGGAGAAAAATAGAAACTTTTCTCAAATCTTTCTAACCAGAAAAACATAAGTACAACCCCCTTTCTTTCTCCTGACATTCACTTATTTTTATGGTTTGCTTATCCTTTAACCTTTCTTATCTGTGTCATTTAAGTCTCTAGTTTGTCATTGAGAATGGAAACAATAGAGTCAAGTCTGACGCTTGACACACTTGTAGATTAAGCCCCATGATACTGGAGGTGTTTCCATCACCGCTGTTTGTAATAGTGATCAAAATGCATGTGACTTGCCGTGAGTCCCTTCTACTTACTAGCGCTATCTACACCCCCTAGTGATTATTATTTGAGGATTATACAGGTTTCGGTACGGGGAAGCAGGATTAAGATTCAGCTGATTCCTTGTGCCTGGCCTAACCAAATCTTAATTTGCATAGTAAATTAGGGTCGGGAAGGGAAATCATGTGATTTAAAGGAGAACTAAACCCCCCGCAATGTTAAGTCCTTACTGGCCCTGCTCCGTTTGCTTCTCTCACTGCCTCTCCCATGTCTTACCCCAGAATTCTGTCCCCTCTTGAAATAGTGACGGCACATGCAGAGTGAGCGCAGCGGAGCTCACGGGCGCCATCTTCTTCTCTTTGGTAATCTTTGTGTCTTCTTCCTCCCCTTCGGCAATTTTCTTCTCTTTTGTCGCATGCGCAGTTGTAAACTGGAAGATTGTTCCAACTGCACATGCGCCATTACGCTGCTCGATTCACAAAGATTACCGAAGAGAAGAAGATGGCGCCCATGAGCTCCACTGTGCTCACTCTGCATGTGCGGTGGCTATTTCTAGAGGGGAAAGAATTCAGGGGTAAGACAGACAACAGTGGGGGGGCAGTGGGTACTAAAAGGACCATTAACAGCAAAAAAATGTAAAAAAAAATTCGTTAGTATGCTACGATAAAAAGACACCAACACATATTAAACTTCTTTATTAAGAAATAACTTACCAAAACTCCACTTGTGCTCCTCTTCAGAAAAGGTGATTGCCGATCCTTCGTGCAGCGCTCCATTTCTCTTCCCTGCCTTCCTTATAGGAAATAGCCAGGGAGGAGAAATTGAGCACCACACGATGCATCATCATCTGAAGAGGAGCGCAAACGGAGTTTTAGTAAGTTATTTCTTAATAAAGACTTAGTGACTTTAAAGTTTAATATGTGTTGGTGTCTTTTTTTCGTAGCATACTAACGAATTTTTAAAAAAAAGTTTTTGCTGTTACTGGTCCTTTAACATCGTGGGGAGTTTAGTTCTCCTTGAAGGAAAAAAGTGAAAAAAAAAATGTCCCCACTTTTTCCTTTCCCACCACTAATTTGCATATACAAATTAGGATTAGGTTTGGTATTCAGCCCAATTTTTCACAAAGGGTTCGGGGATTTAGCCGAATCCCAAATAGTGGATTCAGTGCATCCCTATCTGAAAGCAGACGCACTAGTGGGCAAAACAAAGTCAGCAGCATTTTTATTTCCACTTTAGTTAGTGCAGACCATATCCCAGTGGTTAATAACGCATGGGCAATTTTGACCACCTCATTCTTCTGGCGGAGAACCAAGTGGACCTTGGCAACAAAAGCCTTGCTTGAGCATTTTGTGGCAGGGGGCTTTTTTTTCAATAGTATTAGCCGTGGCAAAGGGGCATGTTGGCCACGGCTATTGAGCTCCAGCATCACAAAAAAAAGCCATGGTTGTTGAAAAGTCTAATAGAGAATGGGTATTTTCAGTTGAACACCAACTGAATTAGCTATAATTGGATAAAAGTTGCTTATACTTTCTGTTATATCATATGGCAGATGGGCTATACCCCCTTACATGTGGCCAGTCACTATGGAAACATCAAAATGGTAACCTTCCTGCTTCAGCATGGATCTAAAGTGAACGCCAAAACCAAGGTACGTACATTCCTTCCTCTGTTCCGTTATCGATTGGTGCCATTAATTGACTGATAAAATGATTATATATATGTATATCACTATATTTTGCTTTATAGAATGGATACACACCTCTGCATCAAGCAGCTCAGCAAGGCCATACACATATCATTAATGTTTTGCTTCAACATGGCGCTTCCCCTAATGAGGTCACTGTGGTAAGTTACATTTTGGGGTCTTAGGTGGCTTGAGCTGTACCTTTATAGGGTGAAATAGGGCCACTTGGATATCGAAGGGCCGGTTAGGAATCTCCAAACAGACGTCAGACTGCATTGTTGCTTTATGAGGATCCTGAACCAATAACTGTGAAAGGCAGGAGCAGCTTCCCCAGCACAAGTCTATATCATCACTGACAGTTTTGATGCACTTAGATATTGTCCATATATGCAGTCTGCCATTGCCATGATAATCTCTGTAAAGGTGGCCATAGACGTAGAGATTGCCAAACGAGCTGATCTCTCCCCGATACGCCCACATTGAAGTGGGCAATATCGGCCTGATCCGATCATGGGCTCTAGAGCCCAACAATCGGATCATAATGCATCCAATATGGACGGCTAGATTGGGGGTACACATAAACGCACAGATGCGGCCGCGATCCGAAGGGATTTTTTAACCTGCCCAATCAAGATCTGGTCGACTTTTGGGGAATTGGGGAAGCCCGTCGGATGGCCCCACACACGGGCCAATAAGTTGCTGACTTGGCTTTAAGATAAGTGTGCTGTGGGGCAATTTAGACTACAGAATAACCCTCAATGGTCACATTTTATTTTGGTATTTGTAGATGCGGATTTACTAGGAAGCAGCGCATCCTGGATAAAATATTTGGAACATATTGGGCATTATTTAAAAGATTGATGAGGGGGCTATTCTAAGAACTTTTGCAAAGTAAATTATTTTTAATTCCAAGATATTAAAGGTTATATATACTGTCAATATGAATGAATTTTGTTACAACAGCGCCACCTGCTGATCATTTTTCCACCAGTCTGACCACCAAGTAGTCAAGGAAGTTGTCAGGAGAAAGAAAGAGGCTGCTCTGATGTTCTTCTGCTTAGGAAAGATTTAAGAAAGATTTTTAATTTTTTTTTTCCTAAGCAGAAGAACATCAGTGCAGCCTCTTTTCTTAGCGCCCTCATCAATTATACATTCACTTATTTTTAAGGTTTACTTATACTTTAAAATCTACTATATTTTATCATTGTAATTTCCCTCTCCGCCCTTCCATAGAATGGCAACACAGCCCTAGCAATTGCCCGACGGCTGGGATATATCTCTGTTGTTGATACCCTGAAAGTTGTAACAGAGGAAACCTTAACTACAGTTGTAAGTGACTTTATATTTCTTGTTTTTTTTTGGTACCATAAGCCACAGTCATTTTTTTTTTCTACTAAATACAATTTAATAATTATATCTTTATATATATATATATATATATAACTATATATAGTCATTATGTCTGCCTGATTCTAATCTAAATCCTTGGCATTTAGAAATTACACACATTTTGCATACTAAAAGTTCATTAAAGTTGAACCATCCTTTAATTGCTGTTCTTTACATGTACTGTATTATTATAATTCCTTATAATTATTGCCACACCATCATTTTCCCATCATCCAGTTTAAACCAGTATAATTCGACTGATGATCAGCATCCCTGACTTTAACCTAGAGCTGCACAAACATTTTTTAATTCAAAGTACAAATTAAATTGTATATTTTGTGGATAAAAATGTATCTGGGGTCTCCAAAAGTCCCCAAACAACTCGTCACCTGTGTTTTTATATCCTTAGAAAATGTATTTCTGCATTTGTTGCAATTGTCCCAAGATTTAACATGGGAAGCATTTTTTCCATTTTCATTTTCCAGCAGCTGGTGACTGAAAAACATAAAATGAACGTTCCGGAAACGATGAATGAAGTTCTGGACATGTCGGATGATGAAGGTAATATGGAGTGAACTCACTTCCTTCCTAGCGCTTATCTAAATGTTGGCTGCAGAGGATTTACAAAATATACATGTAAAGATGTTTTTTGAAACATGAGAATTAGGTTTGCCCTGATTGGATGCCTGGTTAGTAGTGTTATTGGTCAAGAAAAACTGGTGTCATGCCTTCTTCTCTGATTGGCAGTTTTCCTTGAAGTACCTATGGCCTTAGTAAACTGATTATATGTTACTGGTGAGGTGCCTAAATGCATGGATAAAATGTATATTCTAGGTTTACTCTTTGTAATAAGGTTTCCAATGGGGTTAAACCAGATCCTGCAACTACTGAGGGGCCCAGGAGTGTAGAAGGCCCCAACTGTCGTACAATGTAATTTTATATTATTGCAAAGTAGAATACATTCCCACAATATAGGGGTTCTATAAATAATTTTGCTCCGGGACGTCAAAACTTCTGTTTGATTGCATCGATAAAGCATAATTAGATCACATAGGGGCCCCTGCTGACCTGTGTCATGGACACCCTCCCTGTGGCTAAATACATGAGTATATGGCTCTGTCCTTAAAACAACGTAGATCCAAAATAAAGAGAAAATGGAAATGGTAATTAGTAAAATGGTCTGTCACCAGGACAACCATCAGTCCAAGGGTTGCCAAAAATTTTTTCAAAATGCAGGATGATACCCATTACTAGTGAAGTAGAAACCAAAGTATTATTAAATTAAAAAGACTTTATTAGGACATGCATAAGTCTAACGCGTTTCATGCCTGCATGAGCACTTACTCATAGGCCTCCTCCTTGTGGCCCAAGCAGATAGGGTTTCCAAGTCTAACCAATCAATATTAGGAGATATTAATTGCAGGAGAGATTTTTTATTTTACCTGTCTAAAGGGAGAAAACGTATGTGCCTTCCATAATCCTGAAGATTGGCAGTTTCCCTTTAGGGCTGTGAATAGTCAATAAGGCAGAGACGCACGCTCAGATTCGGGGAGATTAATCACCTGGCGAAAAATCTCCTCTTCTTCGGGGCAACTAATTTCCCCAAACTGCCTTCCCGTCGGCTGTAGGCAACTTCGGAGCGACTTCGGAAAACGAATCGTTCCGAGTGCCATCCTGGCGGCGATTTACATTCTAGCTGGCGGGAAGGCTGGGGAAGGCAGTTTGGGGAGATTAGTCACCCCGAAGAACAGGAGATTTGGCGACTAATCTCCCTGAATCTGAGCATGTGTCTCTGCCCTAAAGTGCCAGAAAACGACAGTTTTGCTGTACCTGTATTCTCTCCAACTTCTGATTATTTAAACTGTGCAGTTCATAGAGCCAATGTCCCAGAAATTGTGAGTGACGCAGAGTATATGTCAGATGGTGACGAAGGTAAAGAAGAGTCTTTTGTTTTCAATAAATAAGTTCCATGGTAACTTTGAGCTCTAAAGTACAAGGAAAATGCCCTAAAATCATGGAGGCTGAGGTATAGGGATCCCAAGCCCCACTGACTGATACAGTTTCAATTTATGTTTATGTAAAATGTATTATCCCCAAAGTCTGGTGGGCCCTGGCCTAAAAGGATGATGGGACCAAGTAACTTCTATTTATACCACTGCCCATAATCTTACTTAAAGGAGAAGGAAAAGTTAAAACCAAGTAAGCTTTATCAGAAAGGTCTATATAAATACATCAGTAAACCCTCAAAGTAATGCTGCTCTGAGTCCTCTGTCAAAAGAAACAGCACATTTCTTTCCTTCTATTGTGTACTCATGGGCTCCTGTATCAGACTTCCTGTTTTCATCTTAAACCTCCAGGGCTTGGGCTTGAGCATGCTCAGTTTGCTCCTCTTCCCCCCTCCCATCTCTGCTGTAAACTGAGCCCAGAGCTATGAGAGGGGGAGACTCAGGCAGGAAGTGATGTCATACCAAGCTAATATGGCAGCTGCTATCCTAAACAAACAGAGCGCTTCTAGAGCTTTTTACTCAGGTATGGTAAAACATTCTACAGAATAAATATAGTATTTAGCTTGCACTATTGCAGCTAATCTATTGACAATAAAATGCCTCCATAGCTTTCCTTCTCCTTTAACTCAGGATTTTTGCAAATATTGCTGCACTTGGCGTTTAACGTTGACCCTGTAATTCAATGACCCCATCAGTCGAGGCAGGACACAATCGCATGTAGAAATGGTGTAACTGGCTGCTGATCTATCAGATGTTAAAGGGGCGTTTCACCTTTAAGTAAACATTTAGTATGTTATAGAATGGACAATTCTAAGGGACTTTTCAATTGGTCTTCATTATTTATTTTTTTATCGTTTTTCAAATACTTGCCTTCTTCTTCTTCTGACTCTTTCCAGCTTTCAAATGGAGGTCATTGACCCCATCTAAAAAACCAAATGCTCTGTAAGGCTACAGATGTATTGTTATCACTAAGTTTTATTACTCAGGGCCTCCCCTGTTCATATTACAGTCTCTTGTTCCAATCAATGCAGGGTTGCTAGGGTAATTTGAACCCTAGCAATCAGATTGATGAAATTACAAATTGGAGAACTGCTGAATAAAAAGATAAATAACTAAAAAAAAAAACTACAAATAATAAAAAACGAAAACCAATTGCAAATTGTCTCAGAATATCCCTCTCTATGTCATACTAAAAGTTAATTCAAAGGTGAACAACCCCTTTATATAACCCAGCACATCTTGATCTTGGCTGCCAAGAGATTGTGTGACTGTTGAGACAAGCACAGGTTTGCAGCAGTTGCTGGCTGCTTGGGGATCGTTATTTGAGCAAAGGTCAAAATCATTTATTGGCATTTAATGTGGTGCAGTGTTGGTAATGGCAGGTAAAATTCTATATAAACAAAAAAAGATAAATCCCTTAAAATCAGCATATGATGGGAACGATACAGTGATTTTACTGTGAATTAAGATATAAACCTCTTGTATTTTGGAGCTCCAAGGTCCCTACTTTACATAACATAGTCTAATTTTTCTTACAGTCTAAACATGTGCCTTATTGTCTCCAATTAAATAAATTAACGGTGTTTCTAATCCTAACTGCACAGCCATTGAATTCAGTCGCTCCTGTTATTACCCACCAGCGCTGGGATCCCGCAGAACAATTTCCTCTTATGTACAGTCGCCATTCTTCCTGGAAAGTGATATTACAATTAAGAATATCCTATTCCGCTTAAAACCCAAGGGATACACAATAACCCAACTGTTTCACAATTCCCAGCATGCACGGCTGCCAGTGGGGAGGGGGCCAAGCCAAAACTGCAGAAGTATCTGGGTTAGGGATGCACCGAATCCAGGATTCGGTTCGGGATTCAGCAGGATTTGGATTCGGCCGAATCCTTCTGCCTGGCTGAACCGAATCCTAATTTGCACATGCACAAAACAAAGAAGTAAAAAATGTTTTCCCTTTCCCACCCCTAATTTGCATATGCAAATTCAGATTTGGTTCGGCATTCACCCGAATCTTTTGCAGGGGTAATCTGGATTCATACAAAGGGGTCTCAAGATTTCAGATGGAAGCTACTTTGGTTTGTGCTGGAGTTACCTGATTATTACTCTAGGTGTTTATTTAGGTGTTCTGCACTTTTAACCCCAAAAAAAGAGGGGGATCCCTTTGCTGGTGTTCTGTTACTAATATATAAAAGGGATATTCAAGCAATAACCTTCCCTCCCTGGAAGACTGCCTCTGTCTTTTTCTATACAAGATTGTAATTGTTTATAATGACTTTACTGTGTAACATACCTCCCAACTGTCCCGTTGTTTCACAGGACAGTCCCTATTTTGACTGCTCAACTTGGAACGCAGTCTTGGATTGTTACTGAAATGTCCTGACTTTCTCTTTGATTCTCCTGCACTAAACAACCAGAAAAAGATACAATGTTTCTAACTTAATTGCCTTTTGGCGGAGAGCCCAGAATACATGGCAGGTGCACTTGGATACATTTGTTACAATTAAAGATAAGCAAAGAAGCAATTGTAACAATTTAAGATAATCAGGTCTCTTGGGGAAACTGTGGTTTGCAGCTTAAGGGCAGAGACCCGAATATTCGGGGAGATTTAGTCACCTGGCGACTAATCGCCTCTTCTTCGGGCGACTAATCTTCCCAAACTGCCTTTGCCGTTAGCTTGAATCTAAATCCTCGGCGGGGTGACACTTTTTTGAAGTTGCCTGAACTCGTCGAACTTCGAACTTCCGGCGACTTCGGAATTCATCTTCATTAGCAAAACTGTAAGAACACATAAAAACCCCAGAAATATGTTCAAATTTTGTAAAAGAAACATGGTAACTAGGAGGCATGGCCCACAAAATGGGCATGGCCGAGCTCCATGCGGCAATTTTATTTTGTCACCCTTTCCATTCCAAAATGTTGGGAGTTATGGTTTAATAATAATAATAATGTGAAATTCCTGTGCACTTTTAGGGCAGAGACACACGTTCAGATTCGGGGGATTTAGTCGACTGGCGATAAATGGGCGACTAATCTCCCCCCGAATCTGAGCGTGTGTCTCTGCCCTTTGGCTTTTTATCACATTGGAAGCCCTGCTGCACCCTGTTTGGGTTTCTATCCATATATTTGGAACAATCAAGTTGAAGATCCCAGTTGGATTTGTCTGGGGTCCTGGACTGGTCATCTGTATGTCTGTACATGAATCGTTTAGGGCTCAGTGACTGGATCTTTAATTGAACTGGCCCCATAATCATACCTCTGGATATTTGTGCAGCTAAACCTCTATGTTATACCGGATCCTCTTTTATCTTTCTTTTACATTTATATTTCCCTCTTCTTTTCTTATACATTCTCCTTTTGCCCCTTAGGATCAAAGCTGTATCTATAGAGGAGGCAGAACCTGCAACTGCTGTGGGGGCCCATTGGGGCACTGACTAGCGACGGGCGAATTTGTCCCATTTCACCCCGAAATTTGCAAATTTCCAGCGAAATTCACGAAACAGGCGAAAAATTTGCAAAACATGAATTTTGACGCCGGTGTCAATGTGGGAGTCAAAATTGCTGCCGACAATTCCGCCGCCTTAAAGTCAATGGGCGTCCGTATAATTGACGCCGGTGTCGAGATTGTGGGCAATGTCGGAATTGACTCTGGCGTCAAAAAAACTGTGATGCCAGCAAATTTTCTTGGCAAATTTGCGAATTTATTTGCCGGCGGCGAACCATGCAAAGTCCCCGGTAATTTGCGCCTGCCGAATAAATTCGCCCATCACTAGCACTGACTAATAAACAGTTTCAATATAAGTTTATGAATAGTGCCTTATACCCAATGTTTAGTGTTGCTGTGATTTGGCAGTGGGGCCCAGTAACATCTAGGTATTCAACTGCTTAGTGTAATGGCACAGGGGGTGCCCATGTAACCCAAAAATGCAGCTCCCAAACACCTGAATCTACACCCATTGACTTGCATGGCAGTTATCTGAGACTGCTTGTACCATTGCTTGTCAGTCAACTGTCACCTGACAAGCGCACGGGGCTTCTTCAGCTGTTTTTTTTTTTTTTATTAGCGCCCCATAGATGTATCAGGTAATAGTAGCATGGATAAAGCATCTGAAGTGCTATTAACCCTCAGACCAGGAGTGCCCGTACTTTACTAATGAGAGGTCTACTTTTAGTGATGTTGTCCCCCGTGTTGCCAGACCCTTAAGGCAGAGACATACGTGGAGATTCAGGCAGATTTACTCGCCCGGCGATAAATCGCTTCTTCTTCGGGTGACTAATCTCCCAGAACTGCCTTTCCACCGGCTAGAATCTAAATTGCCGGCAGAATTGCACTCGTATTGATTCATTTTCTGAAGTCGCCCGAAGTTTCCTTGTCAGGAGTCTTGAGATCTTAGCTGGTGATCAGTAGATCTCAAGACAAACAGCTTGAATCTCCCCGAACTGCCTGTGTGACCAGACCCTTAGGCTCTCCCATTTCCCTCCTACCCAGTCTCACCTTCACTTCCTTATAGACCAATTACACTTCCCCATTCTCATTCCCACCCCTCCCTTCTCTTAGAAACTTCAATTATATTCCTAATTCTCTCCCATGTCTCTTATAGAAAACATACTGTAAACTGCACTTTGCAGGCAACACTCTTTAAAGGTTCGCACTTAGCCATCACCTGTTCTTCCTCGCTCTATAATACCTCAAATTCCTCAATGTTCCTCAATTCCCAATAAACAAATATATATATATATATATATATATATATATTTAGAACCTGTACATATTAACTCTAGGCCAGTCTAGTTATGACTCTAGGCAGGACATAGAGCACAGCGCTGCCATTTGTTTCTATTGTATTGCCAAACAGCACTCATTTACATTACAAATAGGAATACACTTTGGAGAACACTTTAATTGACCTACACACGGCACTGATAAAAGGAACAATAGGGGGAAAGGTGATACTGAACCAAACACAGATAATGCTGTAGGCAGATAGGTATCTAGTGTTTAAAGGAACAGTAACACCAAAAAATGAAAGCGTTTAAAAGGAATGACAATATAATGTACTGTTGCTCTGCACTGGTAAATCCGGTGTGTTTGCTTCAAAAACAGAACTCCAAACTGCCTCCCGCCGGCTAAAATCTAAATCACTGGTGGGATGGCATCGGAGCACTTAGTTTTTCTAAGTTGCCTGAATTTTCCTTGTGAGGCAACTTCGGAAAACAAAGTGCTCCGAGTGCCATCCCATCCCCCGGATTCTAGCCTTCGGGAAGGCTTTTAAGGGCGATTAGTCGCCCGAAGAAGAGCCGATTAGTCGCCCGAAGAAGAGCCGATTAGTCACCGGGCAACTAAATCTCCCCAAATCTTCGCGTCTGTTTTAAGGTGTGTGTTCCTTTTATCCTCAGACCAAAAGGCTGCTGATAGTGTCACAGTGGGAATCGTAAGTGACTAGAGATTAGTGATCCAGTATAAACAGATACAGATCGAGGCTTGTAGGAATGTTGCCCATTTGGGAGCTGTATATCAGTCTGCAGTATCTTCTTGTGTTAAGTGGTTTTGCATCAGTTTTCAAATTTACAGCAAACCCACTGATCTGCAGCTGAATGAGCACTGAATAGGGATGAGCGAAAAATTTGGCTGCATTTCAATTGGCAAATTTTTTGTCAAAGATTCTCCCATCCTGGTGACTGTGCTTGACATGCTTTCCCTCTGGTGACTTGGGGTGATTCCAGGACAATCCCTGGAGTTTGCATGTAATATAAAATCTCCTCTTGTGAATATGCGATATAGGAGCTGGCACTCATTAACCAATGCAGCTTCCCATGTAGCTTTATGTGGCTGGGGAAAACTGCAGGTCTGGTTAGTGGAAGAGCCGGAGAGAAGAGGATTTAGGGTCAGGACACACGCTCAGATTCGGGGATATTAGTCGCTAGGATTGCCACCTTTTCTGGAAAAAAATATCGGCCTTCCTATATATTTTTTTTTTTTCCCTATTAACATTGGGATCAAACATCTTTTTTTACCGGCCAGGCTGGTAAAATACTGGCCAGGTGGCAACCCTATTAGTCGCCCGGAGACAAATCTGCGTTTTTCGAAGTTTCCTTGTGACTGCCATCCCACCGGCGATTTACATTCTAGCTGGCGGGAGGCAGTTCGGGCAGATTAGTCGCCCCGAAGATTTTTCGTCGGACGACTAATATCCCCGAATCTGAGTGTTTGCCCTGACCCTTAAGTAGAAGAGAAAAGCAGTCATGAGCAGGAAGCTCAGCAGGCTACCGTAGGAATGTTTCCGTTCATAAACTGAAGCTTTGAGAACATGAATTCATTGCAAATGCACTCAATTACCCTGAGATATTTTCGTTCCCCATCTGCAGAGAGAAGGGGAAGATCCAATCGCAGAGAGGAATAGCCCACACATTGTGCATAGCAAATATCTTCTCTTTACCTGGGACTAGGGAGGCGGCTTCCTCCCCACTGTAGCGACAAAGTTACTAAAGTCATTCCCAGGGCCCCACTTGGCGAGTGTGAATTGCAAACCTGTAACTGTCGCTGTATGTGTCTGCAGTTTTTGTCGCTGAGGAATTGCTGGCAAATTGTATATATATGGGATATATATTAGAGTGCAGCATTGTGCTAATAGCAGGGAATGTCTCACATGGTAATAATAGTTGCAAGAATTGCAGTGCTATGGAATATGCTGCCTGGTTGCCAACCAAAAGTGGCAAATGAATGCCCCTGATCATTTTCGGCATGCACACTGTGCAGTGCAATCAAAAATGGCTTCCCCCTTCCTGAAAAGGGACTTCCTGTGCCTTAAGTTCTATAAAAGGGATGTTCACCTTTAAATTAACTTTAAGTATGATGTAGAGAGTGATATTCTGAGACAATTTGCAATTGGTTTTAATTTTTTATTATTTGTGGTTTTTGAGTTATTTCGTTTTTTTTTTATTCAGGAGCTCTCCAGTTTGCAAGTTCAGCAGTCTGATTGCTAGGGTTCAAAATACCATAGCAACCATGCATTGCTTTGAATAAGAGAATGGAATATGAATAACAGAAGGCCATAATCAGGGTCGGACTGGGCCGGCAGACCGCCGGGAAAAAACTCTGTCCAGATCAGCTCCCTGCACTCCCGCTTACCTCCCTCCCTAGTTGCCGTGATGCGAAGGAATATGCGGCACGTGGGGGGGGGGGCTGAAGGGAGGTCCCAGAATAGAAAGAGCAGTAATAAAAAGTTGTAAAAATAATACATTTGTGGCCTTACAGAGCATCTGTTTTAAATGGGGTCAGTGACCCCCATTTGAAAGCTGAAAAAGAGTCAGAAGAAGAAGGCAAATAATTCAAAAAGTATAAGAAAAGAAAAAAATGAAGGCCAATTGAAAAGTTGCTTAGAATTAAGGACAGACCAATTCGGCAGCTTATTGGCCCATGTGTGGGGCCATCCGACGGGCTTCCTTGATCGATATCTGGGCGAGAGTCGGGCAGATCTCGGCCGCATCTATGTGTCTATGCGGTCTCGCGATTCGACCGCCCATATCGGATCCATTATGATCCGATCGTTGGGCCCTAGGGCCCACGATCGGATAAGCCCGATATCACCCACTTCAATGTGGGCATATCAGGGAGATCGCCACCTTTAGTCATTCTATAACATAGTAAAAGTTAACTTAAATGTGAACTACCCCTTTAAGATGCAGTTTATTAAGTGTAATTCCTAATGATCAAACGGTTCTGATTGTCGGCTTCTGCTTATGGAAGTTCCTGTGTTAAGTCGTTAAGAATAGGTGTGAATATTTAGTGAGAATTTTCAAGAGCATTTGGGAGGCACACGAGAAAGCTGCGGGGGAAACAGGAAAAACAAGTGAGGTGAAAGTGGTATTTAGAAAAGGGAATGGCTGGAGCCAACGAGCTGAGTGGAAAAATACTGCTTGTGACATTCTTCAGATAATGTAAAATAAATGTCCCCGGGCCTAACCTTAGTGACCAGAGCACCAGACTGGGCCAGAGGTTCCCCAATGTGTATGTCATGGAAGGACAATGTATTTGTATCAGATTTACCAGCTTGTTTTTCTACTGGTTTTCTCTAAATGTAAAGCTTGAAATGGGGACACTGTTCTCACGGTACAGGGTTTTTTTTTTCACAATGGTCCAGTCTCATTCTATTAATAGGAGCAAGTTTAACCTCAGACTCCTTTGCAGGGCAAATAAAGAGCCTCGGGCTAAAGCTGCACACACGGCTATAGGCTGAACCTGCCAATTCCTAAGAAACAGTGAATTCTATTCTCCTGGCCCGTTCCATCATTATTTCATATGTTTCAGTACTTTACTTGGATAGAGGTCGCCAAACGAGCGGATCTCTCCCCGGTATACTCACCTTGAGGTGGGCGACAGGTCCGGACTGAGAAATAAAATAAGCCCTGGCATTCCAGGTACACAGAGGTCCAATCAGCCCACACAGAGGCCCACCAGCCCACTAAATACTGACTTTCTATGGCACCTTATAGCAGCCCCTCTGGCATTTTCCAGAACCCAGGTCCAGGCTGATCCAATTGTGGGCCCTAGAGGAGAATATGGGTGGTCAGATCGAGGACTGTGTGAACTAATCGATGCAGTCCACGATCCGACGGGATTTTTAACACTGCTTAAACGACATTTGCCCCATTTCTGGCCACATATTGATTGGAGAAGCCCGTCGGAGGGCCCCATACACTGCCCAATGAGCCGTCGACTTCATCTGTCTTATATTGGCCTGTGTATGGCCACCTTAAGTTGACGTGTCCAAAAGTACCTGTCAAACACACCAAAATGTACACAAAACTGTGCCCCCTTTAGTCACTGAAAGAGGTGCTACACCTTTAAGTTAACTTTTAGTATGTTATAGAATGGCTACTTCTAAGCGACTTTTTAATTAGTCTTCATTTTTTCTTTTTTATAATTTTTTAATTATTTGCCTTCTTCTTCTGACTCTTTCCCACTGTCAAATGAGGGTCACTGACACCATGCTATTTTTTATTACTCATCTTTCTATTCAGGCCTCTCCTATTCATATTCCAGTCTCTTATTCAAAAGTGCATGGTCGCTAGGGTAATTTGGACCCTAGCAACCAGATGGCTGAAATTGCAAACTGGAGAGCTGCTGAATAAAAAGCTAAATAGCTCAAAACCCACAAATAATGAAAACCAAAAGCTCAGAGGCTTGGCCTCAATAATTGGTGGTAATACCGGTAGGAAGAGCAAAGTCAGTGCTGGGAATTCTCATAACAATGCTTTACATTTTATGGCCAAGGGAGTCATGAGGCAAGAAAAGGTAATGAATGGGTTCTCTATTATAGTGAAAGACTCCTTTGATCAGTATGGCAGGAATATGTGTGTGGCTCATGGCACATTGGGTGTTCACCGCGCTGGCAGAAATATTCCCGAGGAGGAGCACCCGAACGGTCCATTCGTTCTTCTGATCTACCTGGCCACACCACGTTATTCCAGAATCTCACCCGTGATCCACCCAAACACTGCCCATTCACTGCCAGTTCCACTCTCTCTGCCACCTGCAATTTGCAAACACGCAGCAGTTTGGAAGTCAGAATGGAAGATGAGTAGTAGGAGAACAGAAATATAAGCAAAAGAAAGTATTTTCTGACTTTGGTTGCCGGGGGGCATTGACTCTGAAAATAAAAGTTTAAAAGTTTCTTAACATTGTAAAAGTGGTGAATTTACCCTTTAACTGGTCACCCCAAACTCAAATTCCACTCTCTGCCTATGCCATAGTCCTAAAAACGCAATGCCCTGCAGAAAGAAAGAGAGTAGTACAGGGATTATCCAGAAACCCATTATCCAGAAAGCGACACATTATGGGAAGGCTGCCTCTCATAGACTCCATTTTAATCCAAATTTTTTAAAATTGATTACCTTTTTCTCTGTAATAATAAAACAGTAGCTTGTACTTGATCCCAACTAAGATATAATTAATCCTTATTGGAAGCAAAACCAGCCTAGTGGGATTATTTAATGTTGAATTTTTTTTTAATAAACGTAAGGTATGAAGAGCCAAGTTATGGAAAGATCCCTTATCCAGTAAACTCCAAATCCTGAACATTCTGGATAACAGGTCCCATATCAGGATATTACCTGCAAAATCCACACTATAGTTTGTGCTAGATAAATGATACCTACCTCTGCTTTATCTTTAAAATTTAAAAAAAAACGCACCCGATGCATTTCACCCGCAGTATTAAGCTTTTTCAGCCAGATTTGGCCACTTATGCCAAAGATCTGCTCTTGTTTATAGTAATTACTTATCTGCAGTACAAAAACGAACACCTACCACCATTTATTTCTGCAGCATCAACTAATCTGGGCACCGTCAATACCAGGGGTCCCCAACCTTTTTTTACCCGTGAGCCATATTTAAATGTAAAAAGAGTTGGGGAGCAACACAAGCATGAAAAAGTCCCTTGGGTGCCAAATAAGGGCTGTGATTGGTTATTTGGTCGCCCCTATGTGGACTGGCAGCCTACAGGAGACTCTACTTGGTACTATATTTAGTTTTTATGCAAAGAAAATGTGTTTCCAAGCCTGGAATACAAAAATAAGCACCTGCTTTGACACTGAGAGCAACATCCAAAGGGTTGGAGAGCAACATGTCACTCACGAGCTACTGGTTGGGAATCACTGCTCTATATATATGAATAGAAGCTGCAGTAGTTTTGCCTCTGCCCAACCAATCTGCTGGCACTTAATATGTTATATTATTCAGATTGTAAGCTCCTCTGGAAACAAAATGTTGGAAGGTGCACACTCATATGACAATTTGAAGGTGCTGATCCAGCAGCAGGAGGCTGCCCATCCAAGTGTCCAAAAATAGAAAAGTAGGATTGCACACTCTGTATTAAATAAAAAAGGTTTTATCAAACAAAAAAGAAAAGCGATTTCAAAATCAACGCATGATCTGCCTAACGCGTTTCGAGTTTTCATCACCGGGATAGAAAATTAAAATCAAGGCTGCCTTTTTTTTTTTTTTTGCTTGATTTTCATTTACTATGCCCCTGAAGAAGACCGCTTAGTGGTCGAAATGCGTTGGGCAGATGCATTGATTTTGTAAGCGTTTTTTTCTTTTTTGTTTGATAAAACCTTTTTATTTAATATAGAGTATGCAATCCACTTTTCTATATTATGAATTTTCTGTATTTTGTAAGCTCCTCTGGGGCAGAGGCTAATGTATAATCTCTGCATAAGATGTTAAAAGAAGCATAATAACACATTGTACTTAAAGGAACAGTAACACTAAAACATGTTTTATTAAAAAATCCATTTCAGTAATACTAGATCTATTATTAGTGGGGGGAAATGGATTTTTTAATAACATTTTTTTTTAGTGTTACAGTTTCTTTAATGATAACTAAGCTTAATAAATCCATGGTCCGCTTTTTCCCTGGATGGGAACTGCAGGTGCTGATTGTGGGGTGGGAGGGGGGTTGTGACCTACATTGTTGGGGGTGGGGACCCCAGGCACCAGCCCCAGTGGGAATTGGACACAGTCTGACACTGATCCTGATATTTCGTTTTTTACTGTTTTTTTATCGTGTTTTTTATTAGCCATAAATTATGGCTTCAAATTACTTATTAGAAAAATCCCAGGTCCTAAGGATTCCAGACAGCACACTCTATACCTGAAGTCAGCGCTTAGCATGAAATCATGACATGGCCAGTGTCCTAATATCAGAGCACTTCCACTGAGACTGCACCTTTAAGGCTCAAATTACTGGAAAAAAAAAACTGCAGGCACACACCCCTTAGCAGATCCCTATTTACATACAAATACTCCATGGGCTCCCATTTGCACCATTCACTGACTGCGGAACTGTGCCAAAAGGAGTGTGTAACCCAATCCGGAGAAACTTTAAATGGATGTCCCAGCACTGATATGAAAAGCATTCGGTTTGGCTCTTCAGGGCACTGCTGTTGTCTGTGTTTTTGGCTTCCGTTTAAAGGGATTTGCGAGGATTTGAGCAGGAGCTGCCACCATGGCTGGGATATATGATCCGTCACAAGGCAAACTTCCGAGGATCCTGAAATATTAGTTTGTGGGAAGAAGCAGTGTGCAGGTTCCTGTTTGATTGCAAGCCTCAGGGCTGCACAAAGGATTATTGGATAACATGGCTCTGGTGGCAAGTAAGGCTTTTCTACTGTCTTGTGTTTAATTTGTGCTGAAATTCTCCCTGACCCTTTTGGACTCGCAACGCTGGCTTTAATCGCTCTCCTAAAATATTATGGGCGAGGCGGTAAGATGATCTGTGTTTTTTTGCTGTGGTTAGATACAGTGTGAGTCTAGTTGGTTGCACCGGGGTATTTATAGATGATTTCTGGCCACTAAACAGACCCCCAATCTGGGGCTTCCTGACTCCGGCCAATGGAAATTCTGTGCTGCGCTGAGTTTTTCCTCGCGGATAGTAATGGAAAATGCAGAGAAAGAGAGAGAGAAAATGCCTTAATTGCACTTCAATTGAAAAGGTAACAAATAGTTGTAAAATTGGGGTAAAAAAGAATAAAGTAATTTCAGTTGGACTTTGCTTTACCTGCAATAATGAGACAGGGGGGCAGTGGACGGTGTCACTTGTGGAATGCAGAAGTCTGTAGCCTACGGTGCATGTTCCCTGGGGGAGCCGTGTTTTTGTCTGGGATATCAGGAAAAGGAGGGGAGCACTGTCAGTGCAGGAGGAAGGTTAATGAAACATATTCTAGGGGAGGAATATGATCAATTAAATGGCAAAGGTATATATACTGAGAATATTTAACAATTGTTACACATTGTAATATGTCTTTGCACTTGTATCTGTCCTCCCTCCACAACGGGGCCCCTGCTGTGTTTCAAAACAGCCTTACAACAGCGGGGCAGGAGCAGCTTCCTGTGTCTAGGAGCATAGAAAGTGCAGTTTAGAATATTTCAAGTTGAATACATCTGTGTATGTGGATTGTGAACAATACTAGGGGTCATTTATGTTGTTGGTACTGTATTCCTGTTTGGCCTGGCATACATATATATATATACATACACACAGATGCCTCTACAGATACATGGCTAGGAACTTTGTATCCAGGGATTTTCTGCCATGTTGGTACCCAGCCATAAGCACCCTAATTTGTCACCCATCTGTTGCACTTGACTTGATCAGCTCTAGCCAAAGCTGCCTAGAGAGGGGTTCAAGGAAGGGCGACTGCCCTGCACCCCATTTTTCTGGCCCCGTGGAAAAGCGAGAGGGTGTATGGTAAGTGAGGACAATGTTGTGGGAAGGTGGTGTAACTGATGAGTAGTGTGTGTGTGTGTGTATAGTGAAGCCTGATACTGTGTCAGCTGATGGGACTGTAACTGTGGAACAGGGTTATAGTAGGGCGGGATAGTGAAAGAAAAGTTGCTAGAAATGTGGGGTAGTGGTTCTAGTGAGGGGAGAAGATGTCAGTGATGTTTTCCTGCATTGTGTAACCAAAAAATGAAAGTGTTTTAAAGTAATGAAAATCGAATTTGTTATGCCCTGCACTGGATCAACTGGTGTGGTTGCATCAGAAAGACTACTATAGTTTATATAAACAAGCTGCTGCGTAGACATGGAGGCAGCCATTTACAGCTGAAAAAGGAGAAAAGGCATAGGTTACACAGCAGATACCAGATAAGCTCTGTAGTATACAATGGTATTCTTCTGCACTTATCTGTTATCTACTGTGTGTCCTGTGCTTGAATGGCTGCCTCCATGGCTACACAGCAGCTTGTTTATATAAACTATAGTAGTACTTATCTGTTATCTACTGTGTATCCTGTGCTTGAATGGCTGCCCCCATGGCTACACAGCAGCTTGTTTATATAAATTATAGTTGTGTTTGTGAACCAAACACACCAGTTTTACCAATGCAGGGTAATAGTACATTATATTTTCAGGGGTAATAGTACATTATATTTTTATTCCTTTAAAACATTTTCATTTTTTGGTGTTACTGTTCCTACTACTGACTCTGGGGATTGTAGGGACTGTAGTTCAGCAATAAATGTAGTGCTGAACGTTGGAAAGTCCTGCTTCGTATAAAAAAAAAAAAAATCCAGAATGTCTCTTTAATAGGAGTAATGTGGGTGCTGAAAAGTATAACGAGGAAGCAGGTTGTGTTGGAATAATACACATCGTAGCTACAATATGCAGCCCAGAGATTGGCAGCCCATCCCTTCTGCCAGGACAATTCTGAGCCACGTAATGCTTTATAAATAGCAAGAGGGGAGTGAGTGGGAATGTTATTATTTGCTGTGGGCAGTGCCAGGTGGGATGTTACCTCTCTGCCACAAGTGTGACATTCCCACAAGCTGGCAAAGCTTCTCGCCGAGTGTTCGGAAGGATGGATTATTGCCATCGCAGGATATAACTCATTATTGGGGAACATTTCAAAGGTGCACTGTTCCCGGGGCTGTTAAATAGATGACTTTGTGTGTGAGTAGAGCAGAGTAAACAGCACAGAGCGCTCACACAGCAGCTTTGTACTTGTGTCTGGAACTGCCGTCTTTGCTTTCTTTTAAAAGCTTCGGCACTGGAACAGACAACTCCTGAGTTTGCCATGCACTGCCAGTATCACCGTGGCTCAGGGGTTATAAACCCAAATTTAAAAAAAAAAACACTTTCCTAAATATTAACTACACGTATTCAGTGTTTGTAATTGCTATTGAAAAGCACTGCTGCTTCTGACTACGTGTACCATCAAAGCAGTTTAGAAGCAGTCAGCGCTTCTCCAGTGAAGACTCCATTTGCCACAAAGCCTTGCCCACTTTTGTGATTCTTCTTTACAGATCTGTAAAGGTGGCCATACACATAGAGATCCTCTCGTTTGGCGATGTCGAGCGGATCTCTCCCCGATATGCCCACCTGGAGGGCGATCGGATCATAACGATGGGTAAATGGGCGGTCGGATCCGATTGGATTTTTAGTCCCGATTTTTAGACACGTGGCCAGCTTTCAGATATTCATCGGGGAAGCCTGTCGGAGGGCCCCATAAGCAGCTTATATCGGCCCGTGTATGTTCACCTTTAACTGGAAGGCTGGAGGGAAGCTGACTGCTGCAACATTGTTTCAGTGGAACATAGGGGCAGATTTATTAAGGATCGAGTTCAGTTTTCCATGAAAATTGAAAGCATTTTTTTTTAAATTTTTCGAGATTTATTATACGAGATATATATGTATCAGTAGCTTATCACAGAAGGAACTTTTGCTTTGATCTGTAAAGACAGGTTATAGCAAACAGGTTACCACCCCATTCAGTGCTCTGAGCACACTTGAGGCAATGCAAGTACCCTGGAATTCTAGGGGGGGGGGAAGCTGCATTGTGTGTTGTTTATCACTTGGTACCAAGTCTTTTGAAATTAACCATTTGTTAACGCTAAGCAAAAACTCTCCCACCATGTATTTCACTGTAGTTTATGGATAAGCTTTAACTGAGTGTTCTGATGAGTAACAGTGAACAGTAGACCAAAAATATGGTGGCCTCCGACGTTGGAGGAAGGTTGGAGCCACAATGAAAGGGAAAAAAATGTATGTGTAAGGGTAGGACTACACGGAAGTTTTCGGCGCAATCTGACGCACTGCGACAAAACGCATGTGGCATATCGCATGCAATGAAAATAAGGTAAGTGAATGCATTGTCGGATGAATTTGCAGCGTTGATCCGTTGTGACACTTACCTTATTTTCGGCTTATTCGATTTGTCGCAGCGCGTCGGATCGTGCCGAAAACTTCTATGTAGTCCGACCCTCATTTAGGAATAGGCAACCTGTGGGGCTTCAGGTGGATCATTAATTATTAAATAAAGGTCGGGTTGTGTTTTTCTGAGGGTAGTCTGCGAAAATATTTTTTGAGATTTATTATGCCCTGAAGCTGCAAAAAGCCCAAATCTGAAAATTCTCCAACTAAAACCTGTCGAGGTCATGTAGAAGTCAAAGGCAGAGGTCCCTTGAACCATTTGAAGATGTTTTTTGCCTTCATGATCTTTGGGGTTTTTTACAGTGTTTTAGGTTTGAAAACTTGATCAGTTCGAAGTATTCGAGGTTTTTTAGCCTATAACTCGATCAGTTCGAGGTATTCAAGGTTTTTTTAGCCTATAACTCCGATCAGTTCGAGATATTTAAGGTTTTTTAGCCTATAACTCGATCAGTTCGAGGTATTCGAGGTTTTTTAGCTTATAACTCGATCAGTTCGAGATATTCAAGGTTTGTTTAGCCTATAAATCCGATCAGTTCGAGGTGTTTGAGTTTTTCCCCCATTGTACTCAATCAGTTTTTTTACATTCGTTTTTTTTCATAAATAAGCAAACATTGAAGTTGTGAGTTTATTTGAGCCAAAAAAAAAAAAAACTAGACACAAACTCGACCTTTGATAAATAACCCCCTAAATGTATGGCCAGCTTAACCAGTATTCTGTAGAAGTTGCAAGGCTTCTTTGATATAAATAGGAAGAATAATTGAAATAGGAATACATACTAAGTTATATATAGTTTTTGCAAGGACATTGTTCTTTCCGATGAACCTTGCCTGTAGCTACAAGCCAAGAGCATTTTCTCTCTAGCCTGCTCTAAAATCAACACAAAGGGCCACCAGTGTCACACATGCCTTCTAGATACGTTGATTCAATACATCCAAGGAATCAATTATATTTATGTTCTGTGTCCTGACACCTAATCATTTCTCAGTAGTACCGGTCAAGTATTGACTGATCTCTATGGAAAAAGCCTATGGTGTTGTTATAACAGTAATTAGATATAGAAGAGCTCACAGAAGGCATTTTGCTACAGCAGTGTTTTGGGAAAGATTGCGGTGTTGTCTAACACTTTCCCACTTGTTGTCTCAGGAGAGGATGCAATGACGGGAGACACTGATAAGTACCTGGGACCACAGGACTTGAAAGAACTTGGAGACGATTCTTTGCCTCAAGAAGGATACACAGGTTTCAGCATCGGAGCCAGATCTGCCAGGTAGGGTTGGTCTGTATAACCCATACACAGTCACATGTCATATCATTAAATACTCAGCGCTCTATCTGCTTCCTTGCAAACCATGATATTCTTTTGGTGCAATAGCTGAGGGTCTCATATACAGCAAGAACTTTGGTAATGTGCAGAACATGGTCTATGGCACGTCTGAGACAGAATAGAAAGTGGAAAAATGAAGACCATATTATTTATTTGCAATACCTAAATCAGTATATTGCACCACATTGCTTTGCATGAATCTCCAGCGACCCAAACAGACCAGTCCATTTCTCAGGATATTACATTTTGCTTGTGGAATGCGAGTCTGTAATATCTCACTGGCAGTGATACCGATGCCTGCAGCTCTCCTGGGTCCAGAAATCCAGTCTCCCGTTCAGGGCCTGAAACAAACAAAGCTGTGTGTCTCTGCTCAGTAATCCAGACTGTGCCACTCATGAGCAGTTTGTTTGCCGACAGGGAAATCATGTTCTCATGATAATAATTAAGCCTTTCTTTTGTTCATGGAAGTCTCAACTCCCAAGTTCATATTCTGGCTATTAGAGTGATGCTCTCTTGCCATACTGTAGGGTTGGGCATAGGAGATTGGTGTTGATTAATAAGTGAGCTGACCTGTTTCACATTGCAGTTGATGGCCGAAGTTCCATAAAGTCTATGGAATTCTATGATCTGCAGGGTCAACATCAAGGGGCCAATTCACCAAGCTCGAGTGAAGGATTCAAAGTAAAAAAACGTTGAATTTCGAAGTGTTTTTTGGGCTACTTCGACCATCGAATGGGCTACTTAGACCTTCGACTAAGACTTCGAATCGAAGGATTCGAACTAAAAATCGTTCGACTATTCGACCATTCGATAGTCTAAGTACTGTCTCTTTAAGAAAAAACTTTCGACCCCCTAGTTCGCCATCTAAAACCTACCAAACTCAATGTTAGCCTATGGGGAAGGTCCCCATATGGGGAAGGTCCCCATAGGCTTTCCTAAGTTTTTTTTGATCGAAGGATAATCCTTCGATCGTTGGATTAAAATCCTTTGATTCATTCGATTCAAAGGATTTAATCGTTCGATCGAAGGATTATTCCTTCGATCGTTCGATCAAACTATTTGCGCTAAAATCCTTCGACTTTGATATTCGAAGTCGAAGGATTTTAATTCCCAGTCAAATATCGAGGGTTAATTAACCCTCGCTATTCGACCCTTGGTGAATCGGCCGCCAAGTGTATCTTTATTATGCAAAATGTGAGGTTGTTATCATAACCTTTGGGGCAATTAAAGCTGGCAGTTGATATTTACTGCTACAATGGACCACTTAATAGTGCTGGTGTATTTATATTAATATACAGAAGCCCTGTGAGTCCCCTAGAAAAATCTGCTTTGCCCTACCTGTTGAAGTTGAAATTGCCTGCTGGACAAATGTAGGTACCAACTATGTAGGCACGAATTCACTGTAAAGCTCACATCCATCCAGCTGCTTTGGGTAATGGACCACGGACCAAGTCATTCACTGGCCCCGGATGGCTGTGAGTCTTCCATACTTGCTGTTGGGGCACCTCCCTGTGACACGTAGGAATATCTATACTATGCTAAATGCTAGCCCAAATTAACTGTGTTGCAACTGATCTGCCTCTACAGCTTTGGATCGTGAATCTTTGCATGTAGTCTGATTTTTGTTTCGCTTTCTGTTTTTCCCCATCGATCATTATAAATGTCTTTATATCTAGTCCTAAAATCAGGTAAGATGGCTTGGCAACAGGCTGTTTTTTAACCATTGTTTATTTCCATCCCATCAGTCTGTTCTGTGCAGTGTTGTGTACATGAATAATTCGTTTTTATGTTAAATATAATTTAATGAGTTGTTTTTCTGGGTATACCCTTCAACCATGCCTTAGATAAAAATGATTAACGTAAATAAAAATTGCGCTTTTATGAAGACATAACCTTCAAAGATATAGAAATAAAGGATTCCCCCAAAAAATATATTATGGTACTGTCATTTTCTGGACACACTATATGGCCAAAAGTATCTGGTCACCTCTTCTAAAGTCACATGTCCTCAGTAGGAACACTTACTGCTAAGTCCAAACCATCTCTGAAAGAGACATCAACATAAAGTATTCATCAGGAGCATGGCTTTGTTATGTATCAGCAGCCACACACAAGCCTAAGCACTAGAGTGGTTTAAAGGTTATTTCTTGTTGCAGTACGTTAGAGACTTCTATTCACAAGTAAGGTCCACACAGGCTTGATTAGGGTGGAAGAACTTGATTTGCATTCAGAATCCCAACTTCAACCCAAACCAGCAATGAGCCCAGCCTAATTCCCAGCATCAGTGTCCAACCTCACTAATGCTCTTGTGACTCAATCAAAGTAAAATCCATCAACAATGTTAACCTTGGTTTGGCAACAAGATAGGGAGGTGTCCAGATACTTTTGGTAATAAAGTGCATATAATATGTTGCCTGGGCTGTTCTCTTATGCTGGAAGAAGCTGTTTTCCTTCATAGCATGCTGGGAAACTTGCACATGCAATATCTTGCTAAGACATTCAAAATATGAATGAAACTAAACAATCCTTAAATATATCTGTGAAGTTTACAGAACAATCTTTTATGGAAGAGCGCATTTTTGAGCAGTTTAAAGAAATTTGGATTATCTGTCCCACAATACAAGTATACCACTAAGAATGTCAACAAATGTATTTGAAACGTAAATAGGTATTGTCCAATAATTGGATTTCAGTGCCAATGTTTGAAGCATCTTGGGTACCCACATTTGGGTTGAACATGAGATGCTGCTTTAATAGGCTAAAATCTATTTTGATTAAATCTCTCGAGAAGGATCCCGAGTTACTCGTGGCCCAATACGTCTATATGATATGAAAATGTATGTCATGACATTCACAAATATATATGTAAAATATTCATTAAGCCAACTGATCTTGTATATAACCTTGTTATCTGGTTCCCTACGCGGTAGTGTCCTAGGCTTAGAAAAGCTCACTGCCAGGAGCATAACTACAAGAGGTGCAGAGGTAGTGATGGTACTTGAGTACCAGGACCCAAAGAGTTCAATAAATTAAACCTTTAAGCCTGCCCAGAAAACTGCAGTGTAGAAAGTTCAACACACAATGGCACATGCAGAAATTGAAGGATACAACTGAAGAATGGGGTTCTTGATGATAACTGTGGGATACTGTATGTGTCTGGTTGTTACAAACAGATTTTCCTTCACCTCTAATAGCACCTTAGATGTCTCCCATTCTAGTTGTACTCTGAGAGCCATTTCTTGGTCAGTTGCCACATATGGTTACTCCTCATACTTACCTGTATTTCACAAACCATGCCTCATAGCAGTAATGGCATTGCCTACCCATGATCCTTGCCACAACTAATCACTGCATTGGCCTTCAGAAGGCGTAGTGACAAGTATGAATATGAAAATATTGGCTTGTCCGTGGCTAAAGACTTATGATAGATGTAGTTTGTTCTGATAAACTCCTGAATATGTTGCTTATATATTTGTGAATGTTGCACCATTGTCTATCAATTGTACATTAGACAGTCCACTCTAAAATCTCTATTTTTGAGGCAAAATTGGGTCTGGAGATTGTCTTAGGATAATCTGAATGGTGGTCCCAGGAGCTGGTCGGAGATATGTTGGACATCCTTGGTTGACTTAGCAGTTCCATCTATCTTTTTGTGAATTTGTCTAACCAGTATAGCTGGGATGTCATAATGTACTCTGAACTAAAAATATACCTTCTCCTGCTCTATGTCAGTGGAAACATATTGCTTGAAAACACAATTTGCATACCGTATTGCCTTCATTAGTGTCTGGAGAATAAATTATCTTCATAGTCAGATACAGTTCCTCCTGAGCAATTGGACATGTGTGACCACCACTTACTTCCGTGGTTTAAAATCCAAGCCTGTATAATATTTGTTACTCTTCTATCCCCCTGCTTGCATTTTAGGGATCTCCTATCAAGTGTGCTTCCCAGTCCAAAGACTAGGGTTGTAGCATATGTGTCATGTGGTTGGGCAATTTAACACCAAAGATGGCCATTGGTTCTATGTGTTTATGGGGTCCCAAGAAACTAATCACGCTAGGAAGCCCCTTTTGCTCCAGTGTCAGTTCCCCTGAGTCCTTGGAATATCAAGAAGTGATTAGGACAACATTTGGGAGCCCATTTACTAACAATCACATTTTTCTCATGAATTTCTAAAAATTCATGGTCTCCCCAAACTGCCTCGCGCCGCTAGAATGCAAATCGCCGGTGGAAGGCACTTGGATCGCTTCGTTTTCTGAAGTCGGCCAAAGTTTCCTCTTCAGGCGACTTCGGAAAACAAAGCGTTCCATGTGCCACCCCACTGGCGATTTACATTCTAGCCGGCGGGAGGTAGTTTGGGGAGATTAGTTGCCCTGAAGAAGAGGAGATTTGTCCCTGGGCATCTAATCTCACCATATCTGAGCGTGTGCCCTGACCCTAAAACCACTAAAATCTTACCTTTGATAAATAGGTCCCCCCACATGTAGTTTGGCTATTTTTCCAATGCATTGTAAAGTTACTGCAGTTAGTCTGTTTGTAGGTTAGGTTCAGTAATGCATTTCTGTGGTTTCAGTCTACCTTTGGAGGCAATACGTGTTTTGGAAAATGCTTGTTTCCTAGACATAATTTTCCTTTAAGACAATGCTTTCATGAGTTCTTAGTTCAGAGGTTGACATTCCTTTAGATGAATTGAATTTGATGTGATTTATTGTCTATTTTTTTTAAGTATTTGATCCAGTCTACATGCATGTATTTGTAAAATACCAGAGATGCCTTCTGGATTCCTCTTTTGCCCCATGAGTTGTGTGTTGGCCTATGTTGAGTGGCTTGAGTGATAATGACCTTCTAAATTGTTTGGCTTCTAGAGTTTGGCAATGACTTTGCATGGAGCATTGCCAGTTATGTACCTTCCAGGGTATAACTTTATTGCCGTATATTTCCAAAAAAATGGGCATCAGTATCATTGGCTCAGCAGCTTGCCAAGAGCTTCAGAGGTTTCATGCCGATTCAAAATTTTCTTTTAAAAGGTTTAAATCATCTGGATAATTCTGCTCTCTGCAAACAATATTCCTTTCCATGCTGCCTCACTCTGAACTCATCCATTTTTCCGTGAAAGCCTTCAGATTTATTTTATTCATATATCTTGCTTGCCCTGGAAGCTGCATTCATTTTATCCCTTTTGTTTTTTTTTTTGTTCATCTCATTGTCATCTACGTGTACTGTGGTATTTTGTAAATACAACAGTCTCCGCTCCTTCAGTTCGGATAGGTCCTACACACTGAACCGGAGTTCCTTTGCTCGGGATAGCATGATGATTGAAGAACTTCTTGCACCTTCCAAAGATCAAGTGAGTAGATTTTATTATTGGGTCATTTTTTAGGGAAAACAAAAGTAGCTTTTACCTGAACCACTAGGCATAAGTGTTGCTGAATTTACTCTTATTCCAGTTGTATACTCACTGTAATCATTTCTGGTGGAAACCAGTTCATACAAGAAATAGTCTGCATAGAAGAATTTCTGTACGCACAAAAATAAAATTGTTCATATCACAACAACAGGAGCTGTAAGGATCATTTACTAATGTTTCATGCAAAAATAGGTGCAGAATTGCACCCATATACAGGACATATACAAAAAGATTGCATTAATTGCATGCTTCTATACTTGTTGCATGCATGTTGCATTTTCCTTGTAAGAGGTACAAAGTGCACAGTTTGCAATGGAGTGACGTACTCAACACTTGCACTGACCAGGCAGTAATTAAAGGATTCCCTCTGTGGTAGAGTCCTGTATTTGTCTGCTTTTGTAGATTTGCACCCGACCCTTCCCGAACCGGAAGTGACGTCACAGAAAAGGGAAGTGATGTCACACTGCAGTCCGTTTTCTATGAGAGTAAAGGATTTTTTTACTTTTTGTGCCCCCCAGATGACTGCATAAAATCCATCCACCTGTTTATAGGGTGGCTGCGGTCACCCGCAAAGTAGGATATCCTGACCGAGCCCCAATGGATTTTGTGGCTGTAGAATGGCCTGCAGTTAATGGATGTGTAAGTGCACACCCGTGGCCTGCCCATGAACTGCTCCTTATGCCACAAGTGAAGATGTGCAAAAATTCCTGGCTTAATATTTTGTGCTAGTATGTGGAGCCAGCAGTTTTGCCAAAATTCTCAGGGAATAGCAATCCATGACTTTTGTACACGCTACACTCTCTTTTTAGCAACTACACCTCAACCAAGTAGGAAGTACAGACACAGCTATAATTAGTGAACAGACCATTATTCTATTTCTTGTTAATAAGTTGTTTGGGAATTCTTAATCCAGATGAATAAACTTTGGTCTCCGAAGCTGCATACATTACAACTTCCTGTTTAGTCAATTTTCAGGCCTCTGTCCAGACTTATATACTGTACTTGATATAAGTAAATAAAACTGTGCACTGCAGACCTGGGGACTGTATACTAACTGACCTTTTTAAAGATTAGTCACAAATTAATCATGTTGCCTGTTCCACAAACACTCTCTAGCCGGACTTCCCAGGCTCTTGGCCAAGCAGAAGGAAAGAATACAGTTATACAGTATGTACAAATAGTTTAATATATATTTAACCCCTACTAATAGCAACTTACAAACTAGTCTTCCACAATTTCACGCTAATTGCAAAGAGTACTAAATAGACATCTAAAACACAAATTATGTACATTTTCTTTTATACTTTATCTGCAGAACTTACTAAGGAGAAAAGGCATTAATGTATTGAAATGCGCAAGGTTTGTTAGAAGTCTAATAACATATAAACCTTTTTTTGCGTATTTGAAATTTATATTGGCCTGTAGATGGTGCCAGACAACAACCCTGCCCAAACAATATCTGGACAAAACAAATCGGGCAGATACTAATAAGGAAGGTTACCAGTCGGATGGAGGACTACATCTGCTTCTTGATGTAGTCCTTGCGCCAATGGCCTGCAATAGCAGCATCATCATCTGATCATTGGCCCCATTGCTAATTGATCCGATAAGCCCAATATTGCCCACCTGAGGGTAAAAAGATCTGACCACAGATCACCCAAAATTAATGGCTATACTATACATAGGTCAGTATTAGCTGCTGACTTCAGACCAAGCCAAATGCTTATGGGTTCAAAGTGACTGGTCAGATACTGTATCTCATAGGTTTGATAATCACTTTAATTGAGAACTGTGTTGGGCCTTGATGGGTCTGTACATGACCCTTTTATGATCCAGTTTATAAATTCAATTTGACCTAAATCTGGCTAATGAGTTTCTTTGAACCCTGGGTCAAGATCCACTCCTTTGGCGACTTAAATATCCACCAAACTAGTGGATATTTAAGTTTATAGCCAGCTTTAGAGACAGATTGTGTCTCCAACTAATGTCAGTTCACGAAGTAAAGCTGGCCATAGATGTAAAGATTTTTAAAAGATCTTTTCGTCATAGTGAGACCACGATTAAATGTTCGATTTGTCCATCAACTAAAAAGACCATTTCAAGCGATACTTGCCAGGAAAACTGAGGGTCGCTGCCTGCTTGGCCCTGCAAACATACATCGATTGCACTGGGACCGATAATTTTATTTAACCTGGCCGATCAATTCTCTGACAGATGTCGGAAGATGCGCGATCGTTCGATTCCCACTAACCTCACGATAATTTGATGGGTTGGTCGGATTGCATTGAAATCGATTGTTCACCAACGAAAGATCTTTGCATATATGGGGACCTTAAGGGTCAGAGAGTAATTAACAGTTTTTTACAATATAAAAGAATTGAATATAATCTAATACTGTATAATATATGGTTTTTACATCTAATCATGTAAAAACCATACATTTATAAAAGGGCCGGACCTGATCCTGGCAGGTGATTCCACAGTGGGGATGTGAGTACACATCGAACTCAATAATAAGATTTAAATAACAAAAAAATAGCAACCATCTGCTCGCAGGCAGACCTCGGGCAGCTGTCAGGCAGATAAATAATAGATATGGCTGAATTCGGAGAAGGCTGCTGGCAGGAATACATCTTTGAGTGCACCTGGACTAACAGGTAATTGGGATCCACTCAAGTAGGATTAACTGTATAATGTGATTCACTATAATAAGCACAATAAAGACTTCCTTTGATAAGATATTGCCAACAAAAGGTTCCAATTTAAAGCAGAATTAAAAATTAATCTTGTTTTCTATAAATTATATTAAATCAATTGATCAGAGTAAGGTCATGCTGTAGCTTTAGTTACTGGGGCACAGGCAAGTCACACTTATGCCATGTGAGTGCAAGTAATGCCAAAAACTTGCCCAAAAGCACTGATCGTTTTGTATTAAATACCCCACAGTTATTTAATCATAATATGGACTTAGTTACAGAGCCCTAGGGATTTCAAGAATGTCCCAGATGTTGCAATATGCTCTGTATATGTGAATGATATAGCATCTCCATTCATGGAAAGGGTCGAGCTCATGGGAATCACTGTGTGGCTATGGATATCCAAAGCTTTCGTTTATGTTACAATGTACTTAAGCCTAGAAATAAGTAAATACCAAATTATCTTCCTGGCTTAAAGGGATTTCTAATTCACATGGAAATGAGGTCATTGGCCTTAATAATTTGGAACTTGGGGCTGAGATTGGATCATGAGGGTCCTGGTTGTCGGGTTAGCTGACTACCAGACAGGAACCAGAGAGAAATTCAACACTAACCTGAATTATTTTAATATAATTTAATCCTTTATCCGGAAACTCGTTATCCAGAATGTTCCGAATTACGCAAAGGCCGTCTCCCATAGACTCAAATAATCCACATTTTTAAAAAGGATTTATTTTTTCTTTGTAATAATAATACAGTATCTTGTACTAAGATATAATTAATACTTACTGGAAGCAAACCCAGCCTATTGGGTTTATTTAATGTTGATTTTCTAATAGTCTTAAAGTGTGAAGACCCAAATTATTGAAATAACCGTTATCCTGAAAGCCCCAGGTCCTGACCATTTTGGATTATAGGTCCCATACCTTTATTATAGAAATAAATTGCTGGTGTTTATAAAGGCTCCAGCTGAACAGACAAGTTATTAAAATATGGGGCCTCTTTTTGCATTTTTTACCATGTCCAGCCAGTTGGTCCTAGAAATGAAAGCAAACCGTTGTGCCTCACGCTGTATGCAGGACTGTCCGGGGGGTATACGCAGACATTCCATGATCTGCCATGTTATTCATCGCAGGCAAGCTGGGGAGCACCCAGAGAGACAAGGTGCTAGGGAGTCCTGCACTGAGGCAGCAATTTGTGGGCAAGTGTTGTAAAAAGGAGTACAATTTCCCCTTTAGATTTTTCAGTGCTGGAGTTGTCCAAAGGCCAGACATTTAAAGAAATTAACTTATGGACTTTGGAAGGTTGCCCTGACATTGACAAAAGCCAGAGTTGGACAGAGGCCATTTACATGTCTAGAGATTACCCCCTTCTGTGAATAGTTTGCTTACAAACCTCTGTTCATCATAGCCTTATCCTAATCTGTTTTATATTAATCCCAGTTACTGGCACCCCACAGCATGTTTGTGGATAACGTAGTGTACAGTAGGGAACAATCATAGAAGAGAAGTACTGTATATGTAAGTATTTAAGGTATTCCTGTATTCAGGAGATGAAAACTACAGATAAATAAAATATTGCTATGGGCTCACTCATGCAGGAGCCAGCAGGGCTGTTTAACAGGGCAGGCTTTGGACAAGCCAGCAGGGGGCAGCAATGG
Source organism: Xenopus petersii (assembly GCA_038501925.1). Taxonomy (NCBI): domain Eukaryota; kingdom Metazoa; phylum Chordata; class Amphibia; order Anura; family Pipidae; genus Xenopus; species Xenopus petersii. The sequence continues at coordinate 131,340,093 of CM076684.1, forward strand.
TGATACTTCAGCAGGTGTATATTGACTGGATGCACTGCAAATAACTGTTGCCACATGGCTACAATGTGGCTGGGCAGGATAGATGACGAGGCACCAATGGTTTCTCCAGGCACACTTTTTGGCCTTAATCCTAAAAGGGACTACTGAACCATATCAAGTAGCCATGGGAAAATGTGCCACTAGGGGCAGTTATAAACAGAGCCCTAAGGAATCCATTATTTATTTATTTATTTATTTTGTGTACTTGCTGCCATATTTTTTCCAATATCTGATAGAAGTGTACGTTCTCCAATCATTGACAGAAGTGTACGTTCCCCAATCACTGATAGAGGTGTACGTTCCCCAATCACTGATAGAGGTGTATGTTCTCCAATCACTGATAGAGGTGTAAGTTCCCCAATCACTGATAGAGGTGTAAGTTCCCCAATCACTGATAGAGGTGTAAGTTCTCCAATCACTGATAGAGGTGTAAGTTCCCCAATCACTGATAGAGGTGTAAGTTCCCCAATCACTGATAGAGGTGTAAGTTCTCCAATCACTGATAGAGGTGAACATTCTCCAATCACTGAAAGAGGTGTATGTTCTCCAATCACTGATAGAGGTGTACGTTCTCCAATCACTGATAGAAGAGTACGTTCTCCAATCACTGATAGAGGTGTACGTTCTCCAATCACTGATAGAAGAGTACGTTCTCCAATCACTGAAAGAGGTGTACGTTCTCCAATCACTGATAGAGGTGTACGTTCTCCAATCACTGATAGAGGTGTAAGTTCTCCAATCACTGATAGAGGTGTATGTTCTCCAGTCACTGATAGAGGTGTACGTTCTCCAATCACTGATAGGGGTGTACGTTCTCCACCCACAGATAGAGGTGTACGTTCTCCAATAACTGATAGAGGTGTACGTTCTCCAATCACTGATAGGGGTGTACGTTCTCCACTCACTGATAGAGGTGTACGTTCTTCATCCATTATTTCCTGCTCTATAGGGTGGGACAACCGGGTGTACTTGGGAAATGAGGACTTAGAAAATAAAGGAATCTCCAGTGTAAGGTGGTTTTGTACTTTGTGCCCCCTCAGTCAGTTAACTCCATTGTGCCATCACATCTTAAATATCTACATCTTCAACTTGATGTTGATGGATCAATAGTAATTTTACCTGCATTCTTATATACTGTTATTTTAAACTTCTAACCTGTGTCTGTTTCAGCACCTTTCATTAACCAGAGACTTCGATTCCGACTCTCTGCGCCACTACAGCTGGGCCACTGACACCCTGGACAATGTCAATCTTGTCTCCAGCCCTGTGCATTCTGGGTGAGTGCATTGAAGTTTTCTTATGGTCTACAATCCATATATTACTTGAAAATATGTTAACCAGTCTTAAGACTAAAGCCAATCCCCTATATCAGGGATAAATGCTTAGTAATGTAGTAAATAACATATTTTTGTATACATTTCAAGAATGTTTCATTTGCCCCTCTCTTTCTCAAGGAATGCTGGGACTTTCTCTAAAGGTCTATCCTTCCTGTATTTCCCTGAGCCCTACAATAAAGAACCTAGGGTTTTGAGGGTCACCTCTGCCTAGAAAACACTAACTTTGGCATTCGTTAAAACAGCATGGAACAGTCGCTTAATCAAAGAAAGTGTTTTTTAGTTGGGTGTGTTCACTCACAGGCCATGAATGAAGAGCCCGTAGGGTAAAATAACCTCTGTTCACCTCTATACAGTTTCAAGCGGAAGGTTTATTGTTTCATTCACTGTGTATCTTTCCTTTAGGGTTTTTTTTAGATCTTTCCTTTGTGTCTCTTCCATTCCTTTGCTTGATATGATTTTCTTTTATGCTGTCTTTGTATTATTTTGCAGTTATGTGTCTCCGCTCCCACAATATGATGCAAGGTGATAACCGTGATCTGTGTGTGGTTTATGTTGGCTTTTGTGCTAATTGTACTAACATAGGATTTAGATTTCAGTTCTGCACGAAATTCTGAATTGTGGCTCGGCTCATGTCCCAAGATGGCAGGAGGGGCAAACTTGCAACATCCTGGGTATTTTTACACAGTATCTCCCATAATGCTCTGGTACAGCACCCACAGCCTGATATTTTTCCAAAGTCCAATGCTTATCAGTTTGCTACCTTCATATAATATCAATGATTTGGCACAATGTGGCCTCATGGCATTGGCATTTCAGTACAGATACACAGGCAATGCATTACTGTGCAAAACTTTTCTGAAATATATATTCCAACAGCATGACTCCTATTTAATTTATTCCCAAGAAAACAACCAACCAAGCCTATTTGCAACGGCTCTGTATAGCAGTGATTAGTTTGTACTTGGTATTGTGTTAATTAGCAGAAGTGATAGTTCAGAGGTGGGCAATATTTGGGATTAGGGCCAAGTGTGATCCATCCCTACGACATGGTTCCAGAAACTGAGAAAACTTTTCTGTGACTGTTATTGCTTGTGAAAGAGGCATACTAATCGTTGCTAAACTGTCATAGAGACCAAACAGAGGTCTTTTTCTGACAAGCAGCAGTCTAATTGGAGAACCCTTTGCATATGTAATTCAAGTACATGAAATTACATGAAAAGGTTTAGGATTCCTTTAATATTTTGTAATTTTGTTGACTGCAGTTTCTAGTATGTCACCAACAGAAGATACGTTTTGGGGATTTATCTAAACCTCCCCACCCCCTGCATTACCAAGTCCACCCTCTCTTCTAACCCATGTCTTTCTATAATATTAAGATAGAGACTAAGGCCCTTTCTGTATCAAAGTGGAAACATTGGCCAACTTGATGAAGGTCACGCATGGCCCTTGCTGAAAGTATTGCCCACCTCTGTTAGACTACATTTTGTATCTTCTCATACACGATGATGGTTACTTATGCAAACCAAGCCCACAAGGTATTGGAAAGCACAATATATGAAGGGACTGAAGCACCAATAAAGGTTACACCAACTGCCAACTTCAAATAAATATATTTAGTGTAAAGTCCTTAAATGTGCAGCTACCCAAAAAGGACATCACCCACTAGTATAGAGTAAACAGTACTTTTCCTAGATGAATTGCCAGGTTGGGAATGATACCTACACCCATGTCAAAGCCTCAAAATCAGATTGCTGCATAAAACATGTCATTCTACTTGCATGGGCGCACTTGGCACCTTCAGTAGATGAATAAGTATGACTGATGGGTCCTCCCTATGCACATACTGGAAATCTGGTGTGCTGCAGAAGGGCTTGAGTACTGGAACAAAGAGCAATTGACAGTTTTTACTTTATAATTATTTGGAAAGCCAAAGAAAGAACAGAGGTACAAGGCATTTTGCTCCATGAGAATTATCACTAAGGGCTGTTTTAAGAGAAAAACGTAGTTGACATTTAGTTGTTTGACTTTTTTCAGCAGTCAAACACCATTCTGTTCTATTAGCATTTGAACTTAGCAGCAGAGCAGGGCCCCATTATTATTACACTGACGTTTGTCCCCAGTGACCATTGGCTCTTAACCCTACCACTTTATACCAATATCCCTCAGTACCTGTGTGTGGGATTGTAAAATTACCTTTACGTTTCTTTTTACGTGGATAAAAGATCTACTTATTTGGGACCATGGGGCCCCATAATGCTGGTTTCAGCTGCATCTCCTGTTCTGCCTCCTTTGTGGATTTTCTTTTAGTCTTTATGAGAGACGTCCATGACAATGCCACAAGAGAGCCGGCGAGAAGGGAGTCTTCCTATGTATCAGACACAATGTAGTGGTTTAATATATTACTTCTTTAATGCAGAATATATGCATGTAGCCTGGCCGGTTCTAATGCCAAAATAACATTTTACATTGAAGTCTAGGGTTTACCCCACCCCTCCACTTGTATGTTGGCCTCCTTTTGAAGTGATTTGCAGAATTAGATGCTAACCTTTTGCTAACTGCATCTGAGTCTGTTAATTTTGTGGAATAGGGTCATGGCCTCCTTTCAGCTGCTCAGTTTAACAGTCACAATAAAGGGCATTTGTTGTATTAGGTGGCCCAGTGGAGGATTTCAGATATTCAATCTTTATACTGCACAATGGCTGGTTGACCTGCAGATATTGTATAACTCTCAGAAACACTTGGGTCCCGTACTGTTGGAACAGAAAGATCTGAATCAAAGGCTCTTTGTGTAAGCCATAAACACATGCTGTGCCTGTTTTATTTATGCACTTACCTTTGCCAAATGTTGTCTCCCTCGTTTAATTGTTCTGGGAGATTAAAACTACTCGGGTAATTTAGATACTTCCACTCTGTACGATGAAATATTTCTTGGCGTGCCAGGTCTGAGATGACTGGTTTTACTGGTTCCTGAGATAAAATAAACACAATTCAAAGGGAAATATATACAAATAATAAAACGGGTTTACTTTTATTATTCTAGAAATATGGGCAAAAAAGGTATAAGCTATTCTACACAGGGATTCTTACTTCTCTGCATAGTGACATACTATATTAAAGGGGTTGTTCACCTTCAAAACACCTTTTTCAGTTCAGTTGTTTTGTGATTGTACAGCGGAAATAAAGACTTTTTTTTCCATTTATTATTTTTTACTGTTATTCCAAAATTGAAGTAAAAAAAGGCCTAAAAATTATTAAACGTCAAATTTCAGTGGTTTTATAGTTTTTTGAAGTGAATAAACTCAGTTTCGAGAAAAAGAACAAGTTGCATCAGTTGTGAACAAAAAATTCTTACGCTTATTTGTCCAGAGTGAACCGAGTCACATTCGGTTCACTCTCAGGGGCAAATTTTTTAAGGGTCAAGTTGTTTTTTCACAAAAAATTCAAGATTTCGAGGGTATTTTTCCGTCAAAACTTGAATTTTCGGGTTAAATTTTTTTTAAACATTTGAGTTTTTTTTATTCTTTTAAAAACTCAAATTTTTTGAGATTTATTATGACCCGAAGTTGGAAATAGCTCAAATCCAAAATAACACTATCTAAAACCTCTCAAGGTCATGTAGAAATCAATTGCAGAGGTCCCTTGAACCATTTGAAGATGTTAATAGCCTTCATGATGTTTTTTTTTCGGTGGGTTTCACTTGAAAAATTCGATCAATTTGAGCGATTCAGGGGGTTTTTCATCGAAAACTAGAAAAACTGATTCAAATTTATTACATTTGAGTTTCTTTCTTAAATTAGAAAACATTCTAGTTGTGACTTCATTTAAGGTATAAAAAAAGCTCACAAAGCTCTAAAATTCAACCTTTGATAAATAACCCCCTTAGGATTTGGTTGAATTTGAATCTTGCAAAAAGTGTTCAGATATGGCCAAATCCCAAATCAAACCCTACTTTCAGTCGAATATCCCCCAATATCCGGGCCCGCAAGTCATCGATGCGTCTGTATCGCATGCGCGTCGGTATGCGCACCGGCATTTGCGCACGCCGGCGTGCGCCCAGCCGTTCGCGCATGCGTGCTGGTGTTTGCCAAGAAGTTTGTGCATGTGCGCAGGGGGGCTGAGAGTATAATAACCCGGTGGGCCCCCCCATGTCCAGTCCAACCCTGCTTTCAGTGCATCCCTATTAATAAGAGATTCCATACAGCTTGTTGTGCTGTTATATAACAGTATCGTCACCTATAAGGGTAGAGACACACAATCAGATTTGGGGAATTAGTGGCCAGGTGACAAATCTCCTCTTCTTCGTGGCGACTAATCTCCCCGAACTGCCTTCCCCAGCCTTCCCGCTGGATAGAATAAAAATTGCCGGTGGGATGGCACTCAGAGAGATTTGTTTTCCGAAGTCACCCCAAAGTTGCCTCACAAGGAAAATGAAGTGCTCCGAGTGCCTGCCCTCGATTATCATTCTAGCCGGAAGACAAGAGAAGGCAGTTCGGGGAGATAAGTCGCCCCGAAGAAGAGGAGATTTGTTGCCGGGCAACTTATCTTCCCAACTCTGACCGCGTGTCTCTGTCCTAAAACAGACGTTCTGTGACCAAAAGGTTTGAAATCATCTTAAAAATATAATGTTTACCAAATTATCGGTTGTATTTGCATGTTCACATGCTCGTTTTTCCTTATTAACAGATCAGCTGCTCTGTACTGCAGTGTTTGTGACTGATACTAATGATAGCAATCTATTGGCTTAGGTAGATCTTTACATTTGTTACATGCAATATTTTCATATATTCTCTAACGACATTATCCTATCTCTTGACAGTTTTCTCGTTAGCTTTATGGTCGACGCTCGAGGAGGTTCCATGAGAGGCAGTCGGCACAATGGGATGCGAATTATTATTCCCCCACGGAAGTGCACTGCACCTACTCGTATCACATGCCGCCTAGTCAAGAGACACAAGCTGGCCACACCTCCACCAATGGTAGAAGGGGAAGGCCTCGCCAGCAGGCTTGTAGAAGTGGGTCCGTCTGGTGCACAGTTTCTGGGGTAAATTTACAACTACTCTTTTTGGGATGTGTTGCATTCTGTTTATTCATTTGATTGCAGTTATCAAAGTATATGTATTTTAAGGTGTGTTTTGCCAAAGGCATGAACCACCTATCTGCGACCACTCAATCCAACTGTGCAGTGGCGTAACTTCAGATGCCAGGGCCCCCCTGCAAAAAAATCTTCAGGGCCCCCTCTGCACAAAATAGTGAGTGAATTTCATGTATAATATCCCCAGAACTCATAGAAGTATGGCACAGTAGCAATTCCATGAATCCCAGTACTATAGAAGGATGGCACAGTCGCAATTTCACATGATTTGGAAATCCAATATTAGCAAGTCCAGGAGGTGGGGGGAATGTAGCCTGCAATCAGCCTGAGTACCCAAGCAGGGTATCTGAGGACATCCCGCATTGTCAGGGGACATCAGGTTTTCTGCCCAAAACCCGACACCCTTGCGGGTACCAGACCCAATGCAGGACTCTAGGATAAGGTCCAGCATAATTTCTTCACTCCCTACCCACCCTCTGCAGCCAGCTATAGAACTGATCCCTGTAGTATCAATATGGATGTTCAAATTAGGTAAATTGTTAAATTAAGTAGCTGCTATTAGCAGCTCCATGTGCCTTCACCAGGTCACTGGACTGGAGTAATGTTTGCTGACCTTAACACAACAAACCTACTTGATTTTTTTCTGCCTGACCAACAGTATTAGTATGACTAATACTAATTCATACTAAACAGACACAACTATGCATACAAACAAACACACATTCTGACTCCAAAAAGCTCACACGTGCACTCATACAGGTATTCACACATACATGCAAAATCACACGCATAAATGTGCACTCACACTCTCACCCTCAAACACTTTTTACACGCTGCTATTTTCTCATTTTTAATGGGTCCTTTTACTTGGCCTTAAAAAGATTTATATTACAAATATTACAAATACACCTTTTTACTAAGAAATACCCAATGTGTTGACAACTGTCCGCTTTGACCTTGAAGTAAAACTAACATTTTGGGTATTCTAAACCTATTTGCAAGCTTCATTAAGGGGGTGGTTCACCTTTAAGGTAACTTTTAGTATGTTATAGAACAGTCGATTCTAAGCAACTTTTCAATTGGTTTTCATTATTTTATTTTTTTATAGTTGTACAATTATTTGCCTTTTTCTTCTGACTCTTTACAGCTTTCAAATGGGTGTCGCTGACTCCCTTATAAAAAGCAAATGCTCTGTAAGGCTACAAATGTATTGATATTGCTAATTTTTATTACTGATCCTTCTATTCAGGCCTCTCCTATTCATATCCCAGTTTCTTATGCAAATCAATGTATGGTTGCTAGGGCAATTTGGACACTAGCAACCAGATTCCCTAACATGCAAATTAAAGAGTTGCTGAATAAAAAGCTAAATAACTCAAAAACCTCAACTAATAAAAATGAAAACTATTTGCAAATTGTCTCAGAATATCACTCTCTACATCATACTAAAAGTTATCTCAAAGGGGAACAACCCATTTAATGCTTTGTGAATTGGCGAGGGTTATCATTCTGCTGATAATAACACATTCCTGTGCGTTTGTGTCACACACAATTGGGTCAGCCAATGTAGGCAGGTGAGTGCGGAAGTTGTATGAAATACCATCCTTTCGCTGAGGTATTAGTTGCAATTGGTCTGTCTTTATCGAGCTACTAAACAAACTAATGATGTAACACCTGAGTGTGTAAGCTCTTTGACCAAGGAATCCTTCCACCACATATATTATATTCTACCCAGTCCCCCGGGTTCTGTCAACAGAAAGCCCAATAGTCAGGGAATTTCAGGATATCCATTGCGATTATGTGGGATACAGCCAGACACTTTCATTCTGATTCTTGATTAATAGAAACAATGACTCGTTAAATACATGAAGTTTGCTCCAGGGATTTCCTTGCAATAAGATAAAGGGCAAGTAATATACACAGTATAAGAAATACAGGGGAAGGCACATTAGTGTTGGGCAGGTATAACAAGGCTTCTTTCAGTGACCCCCCCCCCCTGCTAATTTGCGGTGCCAGGGGTCACAGTCCAGCCCAGACACAATGTATAAATGTATATAAACCAATTGAGGTTTGTCAGTGCAGCTGCCCGGCCGCCACAGAGACCTTTCTACAGCTGTGTCTTCACACACTTAGCGCTGGGAAGAACTGTGTCCTGCTACCCACCTGCCCTGTATGTGACTATCTCTGTACTACCCACCTGCCCTGTATACACACACACACACACTGTGGGAGATGTCCGAATCTGTACTTACCTTTCCTTCCTCATCTTGTCCTCGCGCCGTGTAGCTCCGCCCCTTTCATGACGCGACTCCGCCCCTTTCATGACGCGACGCCGACTCCGCCCATTTTACGGTGCGGCCCGCCCCCCGCTGGCCGGTAAAAAAAAAAATTCAAAGGTGCCAACCCTATTGGACAAAATTAGCCTAAGGCCGGCACTGTTTGCAGAGGTCTGGATTGGCCGCACAATGCTCTAAAATGCTCCCTGACGGTTGTGCATACTACTGAGGAAGCAGGCCCCGCCGGGCCCCCTGAACCTCGGGCCCCCCCGCGACTGCGGGGTCTGCTTCCTCGGTAGTTACGCCACTGCAACTGTGTGTCCATATGTTCTCAAAATGTTCTCTGCTCTCACCTCATTCAAAATGTGCCACATGATATCACTGAAAAGCTGAGGGGGAATCTCACCTAGATATAGAAAACACATCTCATAATCTACTTATTACAGGTCTTGCCCACATCTATCTTCTTGAATGTGTCACATAATATAAGTAAATTAGTTAGGGGAAAAAACATACTTAGATATAAGGAACACCACATCTAAATGTGATGTTGGGATGCTGTAAAAGTATCCATTATATATATATATATATATATATATATATATATATATATATATATATATATATATATATATATAAATATACACAATACAGTTGTGGATACAGAATAGCAGAATAATAGCGATGTGTGGGCTGGTTCGAAGTGCGTGGGACATGGACCTCACTCAATACACACCCAGGGGCCTATTTATTAAACCTCTATTTCTTATGGTCGGGTTTTTAAAGGGGTAAACTTGTATTTTTAGAGGAAAAAAAAACTTAAAATCCAAATCCAAAAATACTCCCATCTAAAGCCTGTCGAGGTCATGTAGAAGTCAATGGCAGATTTCCCTTTTTACAATTTGAAGATGTAATCTACGCTGGTTTTCATATGATAATCCGAAAATTTCGGGGGTTTCAGCGTTAACTCCAAAAACTCATACGATTCAATTTCGAAAAAGTCGTACAATTGGAATTGTCACACTCTTTTGTGGAGACCTTTCTCTATACCAACTTTTTCGAGCAGATTTTTTTCACAAATGGATTAAATTTGTGGATGGGAATTAGGTCTACTTTGTTTTGATAAATACCCCCACCTAATCCTTCTCCGTCATTGGCTATTTATATACTTGATAAAGGGCCATTGTTTGGCTTGAAACGTTGTAACTGTCCTGATCGCAAAGCCTAAGAAAAGCATAATAAAGGCTTTTTAAACAAATATTCCTGTTGGTGCTGTCTGCTACAGTGTGTTGATATTTAAAGTCGGTTGGAGTGGACACCGAATGACGTGCACCTGATTACTAAATGGCAGATTGGAGTTCCTGGTGAGTGCTGGCTTAATTGTATTTTATTGGCTATTTATATACTTGTGCCCTCCCCTTCCAATGATGTCAGTGATGGGACAGGGCAGGGCAGGCATTGGTAAATAAGGATCGACGGATTGCCAGGTCAGGTTGGGTGTGGGGCCGCCATCAGGGGGGGACAAGTGTCCCAGGCCCGGGCCCCTTGCAAGTGCCGAAGCCGTGCATGCGGCCATCCCGAACAGCCGAAATACAGAAGTGCCGAGAACAGCCAAGGACCCGAAGCCACGAAAACAGCTGAAACCGAACTCCCGAAGCACTGAAAAGACCCGAAGTCGCGGAAATAGTCGAAGCCGAAAGACCCGAAGTCACGAAAACAGCCGAAATTGAAGTCTTGAAGCTGCGAAAAGACCCAAAGTCACGAAAGGAGGCGAAGTTGAAGTGCTGAAGCCAGGAGTTCAATTCTACTGAACACCAATGTGGGTTTTTTGTTTTTTTTAAATCCCCTGGCCACCAATGTATTATTTTAATTCTATAGGCCCCTGCCACCAATGTTTTTGGGGATCCACAGTGCGTGATGTACAGATGGCGGAGAAAAGCTACGTTGGAGCAGATTGGGGACAGGCTAAGGGCTTTTGTTAAGGGTATTACAAATTTAATGACAACGACATTGCTGGTAAATTTGTAATACCGGCCCCGGCATTGGTAGATGTTTTACTTTTACTAATTTAATGGGCCTCTGTGCCATAAAATGTTCTTGCAAAATTCTAGCCGCCAGTATTACGGACATGGATTTGATGCTCTTAATTTGTACTGGATATGATAAAAATAAGGAATATCTCACTGTTGCAGCAATTACTGCGGTAAACCATTAACTGCTATTTTTTAATGCCCCACTCAAAGCTACTCTTTACGCTAGTTGTAAGTATAATAAATCAATGAAAGGGCTAGGGGAATTGAAGCTGTGCCAGCAACGCCTTCAAGAATCAAGTGAAAGAAAGAAAATGTTAATGCAAGAGTTCCACTAGACAAATGCAAAGAGTATATAATAATATGCAACAATTTTTATAATGCTATTATAAGTATATGTTTTTATACAAAGGCAACATAAAAACAACGGTATAGTGTCCCTGAAAAAAACGAGGCAAATGATAAATGTAATCATCTATCTTATTGTAACAGCATCAGCTATCGATGTTGTTGACCTGTGTTTGTAATGCAACTATTGATGACATTTTTGCAATCGGCAAAGCATAAAATTATGCTTTCCCTTTTCTTTCCTATTCCAGAGTCTTTGTTCCCCCTTTAATATCGCATGCAGAAATTCTATTTTTATTTTATATATATTTTGGAAGGAGGCACCATATACTCGGTGTTGCACCATCAATCAATTAACTGTCTGGAACGGCAGCCTGATCCTAATACCCCATTTTTTTTTTTCCTGCTGCATGGATGTTATTCAGTAAACTGCACCTACCTTCTAATTCCCCCCCTCTTAACGAGGCAGAAAGCTCGATTAGCCGAATCCTGCAGCTTGGGCCTCACGGGACCAAATTTCTTGGGTAGGCGCTGCATAAAAAAAAAAGAAGAAAGAAAATATAAAATTATCTTAAGGGTTAATTTGTATTTTCCATTTTTCTATTCTCATGCACATAGATATGTATGTTTATTTTCCGCACCTTTCCGTTAATTCATGTTGTTGAGAGGAAACATAGTGGCTTCTCTTATCGCTGACGCTGTTGCGCTTTTAGGCATGTGGAATTTGGCGCAATTTGATTTTTTTTTTTGTCATTCTGCTTCCTTTGTGAATGCCGCTTTTTACTGTTTTTCTTTTGAAATATTCCTGCTGCATTAAATACATTGTAGTTTGGAGAGAGAGACTTTTAATTTTCTATGTTCCAGAGAAGGTATTTACAAGCAACCTGAAAACTTGCGTTGAGATCATGAAAACGGATCTACTGTATTCCTATGAAAAATTTTACTTAATTGTCCTAACAGTGTGAAAATACAGTGTAAAGAGACAGGTGTTCAGATGATAGTTGTGCCTGGAATATCCATAAGCAAAGTTTAAACTTATCACTTAATTCTAATACTATATGTTGTGGACAGTGGTATTCCAAGACAGTTTACATTTTAGTCTTTTTTTGGCCTCCTCCAGATCGACATTAATGGCCTGTCTACTGTAAACCAGTTCAGTCCAACTGGATGATGAACCCTAAACTACCCAGTGGATCCATAGTCTCCTTTCAAATTACATAATCATTTTATATTATATGGCCCCGTATAATAGGTATAGTGGATATCTGGCTCACTATGGGGATAAAGTGATTATATCAATCTCGTCTCCTAAATTGTGATTATTGCTGTGATATACCCATGCTAATATTGGGTATCTCTCTAGATTTTGGTAAAACCTTGCGAGGTAAAAGATTGTGCTGCTTTGCCAGTTTTTACTACCTCCAAATTGTGGTTAGACATGCTTTTTGCACGGTGACTATAAAACTCAGGAGGCCCAAGAAATATATTTCATTACATATTTGTATCCTTGGATCATAATCTTATACCTTTGCTAAACAAACAAAAATACACTGAAGATGAAATGGTTGGTGTAAAACCCTCCAAAATGATGATATAATATATATAATATAATAGTTCTGCTCACGTTTACTTCTGGGAAGGGTGAGGATGAACAGTCCATGGCAGGCGGAGCAGAGGTGGAGGTAGGGCAGTTACTACTGTGGCTAGTGGGAATTGGGACAAGAGGTTCTTGCCCTGGGCATTTACCATCTACTCTTCTCATTATAACATAACATTAGACAAGGACAGACTGTACTAATATCATGCTGATAAATTGCATATATCTTGGCAAGCTTGATTCTATTCTGTAATATTTTTGTTTACCAATCAATTAATCTATTAATGTTGATTTTACCTTCAGGTAGTACAAAGGAATACCAAATACACTGACTGCTCTGAAAACATAATAATTGAAAGAAAACATTCAGAAAGTTATATTTTGTAAACCCTAGCGACTGTCAAATACCTTCTCTGAGAACAGTTTGTCAAAGTTCATGCACACTGGAACGTGATCACCGACACAACGCAGACAGTATCTGACCTATTAGCCTGCAAAGATTGTATTTGCATTCCATGTCCATTCCTCCCGTTGGGCTATGTTGAGTGATATTTCTGTTTGTATGTCTAAAGCAGATATAATCAACAGTGCAGCTCACGTACAGCTCACCAGCCATATTGAAAGGAGGATGTGGGAGTTGAAGTCCTACCACAGCTGAAGCCTCAAGAATGCTTGTTCTTGCTGTTTGTCATATTTCAGATATTTAGTGTACCCCATTTCATAGGATTGATGTCATTGCAAGGGGCTGAATGATATCACAGTGGTTGATTCCAAATCTGAATCTGCTTTCTTGAGCCCACTGCTATAAATAATCCAGTGCAAACTCAATGAACAAGAACATTTATTGAATAAAAAATAATTGTAGCCATGCATAGAATCTACAGATGTTGTATTCAGGGGAATACAGAATCCTATTCAATAGGTTTGGCCTAATATCAAATTTAATCCAAATCCTAATTTTCTTTGTTAAAAAAGGAAAAACTATGGGTTGTCCAGAGCCATAGTCACGTGACTTTAAGGGTACTTATTTACTTTGGCGGAACACTAAGGATTCCGCCAAATCTGAATCCTGCAATTCTGGATTTGGTGTATCCTTGATTTGTTTGTAGTTGGTGTGGCCAACGTAATCATTTCCCAGAATTCAGACTATGCAGAAGTAACCAACCTGAGGCTTTCCAGGGTTTCTAGGATTCATCTTCCATCAACTTCAAGGTACACTAAGTATCATGGGAGTTGTAGGTCAGCATCTTGATGGCTTCTGGTTTAACACCTTTGCATATTCTTCAATGGCCAATAGGGCAATAGATTTAAAAAAAAAAAAAATCAAAGTTTGGATGGCAGATGTACAACCTCTGTAGGAGAATACCGATACTGTCTATAAATCTTGCCAAAAGCTGCACAATCCATTCAAATTATGAACTATGCTGATATATCCAATTAAACTTTGTATTATTATCATTATGAATCCATGTAAATGCATTTTGACTATCTGACTTTGCAGCATTGACCTTTAAAACCCAAAATTGATGATTCTGTTGTTACCAGATTGTGCAACTTTTTGTTGTGATGTTTATAAAATTCTGTCTAGCAAATGAAAAGGCCAGTTTAGAATTCTTATTAAGACATCTTCCTTGTTTTTGCACAGACCGGTCATAGTGGAGATTCCACATTTTGGATCCATGCGTAGTAAAGAGAGGGAACTGATTGTGCTAAGGAGTGAAAATGGAGAGACCTGGAAGGAGCACCAATACGACTGCCGGGTTGAGGAGCTTACAGAGTTACTTAACGGCATGGATGAAGGTAAAAGTGATGTCCTGTCTTTGGAGACTTGGTCTTGGTTAGTGAAAAGGAGGGCCTTGTCATGCCATATTGTGTTCTACCTGCTGGTCCCCAACATAAATGCAAACACAAAGCAAAATTAAATGCCAAGAGGGCCAAATGCCAAGAATTGCTGTGAGCCATAAGTCTAAAGCTGCCCATATATAGGGAGATGTCTCCAAAGGAGCTGATTGTGGGCCCTATGATCGGATCATGAGAAGAATACAGCAGTCAGATAGAGGACCACATTAACAAATAGATGCTGTGCTCGATCCTACTGGATTTTTAAACCTGCCCGATTGACATCTGGTCAACGTTCGGCCAGAAATCGATCGGGAAAACCCATCGGAGGGCCCCATACACTGCCCAATAAGCTGCTGACTTAATGTGTTGGTAGCTTATATCTGTCTGTGTATGGGGGCCTTAAGCGACACATAAGCATATTCTCCATTTTCAGACAGCAGGGAACCAAAGTGTGCAGCTTGTCATTTGCTTTAATGGAACCCGCCCAACAATGCGTGTTTTTCCGGCTAAAATCTGCCTGTCATCTGAGGTTACAGGCAGTTTGCATTAGCAAATGACGGGCTGCATAAAGGGGTACGGTGCTACTCCTTTGGTGGACAATACTTATATCAAGCATGTGTGCAAGAACATAATATAGTATCTCTCTACTGATATCCCTGACCCTACCGCAATAAAGAAAAATTTAGACTAATGATCATGTCTAATGCTATGGAAGCATTGCTAAATATATTCCCTTGTGCAGCTAAAAAAGGGGATATGTTAGTATAGCAAATAAGACTTCTTTATGGCATATGGAATCAGTACCTCAAGCTATTGGTGTTCTTTAGGAAAACAAATATATGTGTTTTCAGCCAGCAGAGTACAGCTGTGATCTTGGCAGGGATCTGCAGCAACTGAATGCTTTACTTTCCTCTGGGGTGAGCAGTATCACCATGGTTACCCAAATATTTTATATTAAGTCTGTTTGGTGACTTCTTAAAACTAATCAAGCAAGGGCAACATTAGGGGAGACAAAAAATAAAACAAGGCACTATATGCCTTGTAGATCTCCAGCCTCATGCCTTTTTAGCTTTTCTGCACCGCAGTCTTTTTTGATTCCCCTGGGTAGATTTTAGTACAAAACTCACTGTGTTATTATATAATATATGTGCAAGTTGGAGTTGAACCTCTAAGCAATTTTATCCTCAGAACTGGACAGTGCAGAAGAACTGGAAAAAAAGAGAATCTGCAGAGTGGTTACCAAGGATTTCCCTCAGTATTTTGCCGTTGTCTCTCGGATAAAACAAGAAAGCAATCAGATTGGCCCTGAAGGTGGTACACTAAAAAGCACGACGGTACCACGGGTCCAGGCTGCCTTCCCGGAAGGAGCTTTAACAAAAAAAATCCGGGTAGGACTCCAGGTAAGAATGTGTCTCCAAGATACAGAAAGAATCTAACTAAAAATACCTGGTATTCTAGAAATGGAGTGATTATTGGGAATATACACAGAAGGGGAGGGCCTTCATCATGGGCCGTAATGCATAAAAGCACAAAATAGTTGCCAGTAAAGTGTGCTGTAACACCCAAGGCTTCATTTAAAAAATACACATTCAGCAGAGCTAAATACATAAGGGACAGAAGGTGGCCAGCTCATTCTCATGTTAATGCCCCTAATGTTTGCCCCATGTTAAATCCATAAGCTGAAGAGTGTGAGTGGACACAAGGCTCTGGGAAGCCCTGAATTTAACTGTTTCGGGTGCAACTGGGACAACCAATCTGAACTCAACTGAGACTAGGTGCAAATCCAGAGTTGCCCCCATACCAACAAAAGGACAGAGATAGAAACTAAAGAACAGAGGTTAGGTGATTTAGGAGACAAGAATAGATTGCTTCAATTCTTACTGAATAGCATGATATATCTGGATAAGTGATAGCCACACTTGCATATGAGGAACACCTTAAACCTATTATTCCCCATAGGTAAACATACTTTTTAGAGAGAGAGTATTTCTCTATAATGAGTGTTTAATGCAAGAACCTAACGTTTGTTTTACTTTGAACTTTGAAAACACATTAACAGGCCCAGCCAGCACCTGATGAACTGGTCAAAAAGGTAATTGGAAACAGAGCCACATTCAGCCCGATTGTCACAGTTGAACCCAGAAGAAGGAAATTCCATAAGCCAATAACTATGACGATTCCAATACCACCGCCGTCGGGTGAAGGCGTCAGCAATGGCTACAAAGGGGACACAACGCCAAGCTTAAGGCTCTTGTGCAGTATTACAGGTGAGCTCAGGTTGTGTAAGAGTTATGTATGATTTTGTGACCTTTCAAACAACAAATTTTGTCAGTAAACTTCCTATCGCCTACCAAATCCAGCTGATCGACCATATGATTTGGTACAGTTGTGTGTGGACTCAGTGGTCATTCCAGAGGCACATAGACCCACGTCTTGTCCTTAAAGCAGTGCTTGAATTGGGTTGAAAAAGGAGGAGGGATGGTATATGTGCCGCGCGTAGCGCGGCGGCAAAAATGATTAGACCACGCCCACAATTGTAGGCCACACCCACAATTGTAGGCCACACCCACTTTTAAATAAGTCTCGCCCACCAGTTATTTTGCTATTTCCATGTTTATGAAAAATATTTTTTTAATATTGCAAAAAATAGAATGACCCTAATTTTTTACAATTAAAGAGTTACACAGTTAAATCGGGTTGAAAAAAGACAAAGTCCATCAAGTTCAACCCCTCCAAATGAAAACCCAGCCCCATACACACACCCCTCCCTACTTTCACATAAATTCTATATAACAATACAACAACTTAGTCCAACAGCAAGCAACAGGTCACATTAACACTAACCTGGAAAACATTTTATAATCAATGCCTTTATTTTTACATACATCCCTTTTTTGTTTAAATGTGACATGTTGATTGCTGTTGGACTGTGTTAGATTTACTAGTGCAGCATCACCACAGCTATTTGCAACTCAATAGTGATCCATTATGCTAGTAGTCACTGTAGAAAATTATCAGCTTTAACACCAGAAATGCTAGCAACCACAATAGAAAATGGATGTAATTAACACAAGAAATGCCAATAATCACATTAATCACTAGGCATGCCAGAACTCATTGCAGTATATAACAAATAGAGGCATTAAGCCCTGACATGACAGAAATATATGATGCAGAGAAGACACTAATAGGTAAAAAACTGGCACCCCAAGAACAGTATAATATACAATTAGCAACAGTGAATAGCCACACCCCACATACATTAAATTGTGCATAAAGGTGAGATACAGTGTGTATTATACTGTGACTGGAACCACAAGACAACACAAACAGCTGACACTTAATGAATCAAGCACATTTGCTATGACCAGAAGTCACCCAGTGCAAAGTTATTATACGTGCATATAAACATAAGTAGTATGGGACCTGCTATCCAGAATGCTTGGAACCTGGGGTTTTCTGGATAACGGATCTTTCTATAATTTGGATATTCATAGCTGAATTCTACTAGAAAATCATGTAAACATTAAATAAACCCAATAGGCTGGTTTTGCCTCCAATAAGGATTAATTATATCTTAGTTGGGATCAAGTACAAGCGACTGTTTTATTATTACACAGAAAAGGGAAATATTTTTTTAAAAATTTGGATAAAATGGAGTATATGGGAGATGGCCATTTCGTAATTCTGAGCTTTCTGGATAACAGGTTTCTGGAGAAGGGATCCCATACCTGTACTACTAACCTTTTTTTTCCCCTGTTCTGCTTTTCTTTCTCTTTTATTTTCTTATACATCCGTTTGTGATCCTGCTCCTCTACTATTTCTCTGTTTGTGTTTCTTTCTTCCACCATTTCTTAACTTTTTAACATATTGTTCTACCTCTTGCTGTTCTTTTGCTAGCAGCCTGGCACCCCACTTTTCTGTTTTTAAATTTTTGCCTGACAGGGGTTTTCTTTTACTATGTTCTTAAAATACTTTGCTACTTTTCTTTCCTGTATTTATCCTCTTTTCACAGCCATGAAATAAATATACACATACTTTACTATCCTAATCTTACCCCTGGAAATATAAATCTTTCCCCATAACCATCATCAGTGTGATCCCATTCTGCCACAGCACTCCCACTTTTGTTTAACTTCTTTAAACAGAGGCATACACATCGTTTCCCACTCCCAGCATAAATCTTGTCTCAGCATAAAATAAAGGGCTTAACTTTGTCCTGGGAGGCATAAAGCTTGTCTCAGCATAAATCCGAACTTTATCTGTCTCAGTGCCCCGTGAATAACTTCTTTACAGAGCAGCCGGTAACAGTGCGCACATAGTGGGAGGATCGTCCAACTTCGGCGTCTGTACTTCTTATCTTGCGCATGCGCTGTACATGTCTCCCAATCGTCCAACTTGGGCGTCTGTACTTCTTATCTTGCGCATGCCCTGTATTGCTGTATACGTCTCCCAATACAGCGCATGCGCAAGATAAGAAGTACAGACGCCAAAGTTGGACAATCCTCCTACTATGTGCGCACTGTTACCGGCTGCTCTGTAAAGAAGTTATTCACGGGGCACTGAGACAAATAAAGTTCGGATTTATGCTGAGACAAGATTAAGCCTTTTTTTTTTTAACAGTCCCTCCATCCACCGCTCTGCCTGCTCTGGAGTCGCAAAAAAAAAAAGCTCCGGTATTCTGAACAGTAGCATCCCGCCTGACGGGATGCTATTTAGTAAAAAAAAAAAGTAGCGGGATCCCATCCCGCCGCATCCCGCCCCAATTCCAGCACTGCCTTAAAGGGATACTGTCATGGGAAAAAAAAATTCTTCAAAATGAATCAGTTAATAGCGCTGCTCCAGCAGAATTCTGCACTGAAATCCATTTCTCAAAAGAGCAAACAGATTTTTTTAAATTCAATTTTGAAATCTGACATGGGGCTAGACATATTGTCAATTTCCCAGCTGCCCCAAGTCATGTGACTTGCGGTCTGATAAACTTCAATCACTCTTTACTGCTGTACTGCAAGTTGGACTGATATCACCCCCTCCCTTTCCCCCCCACCAGCAGCCAAACAAAAGAACAATGGGAAGGTAACCAGATAACAGCTCCCTAACACAAGATAACAGCTGCCTGGTAGATCTAAGAACAACACTCAATAGTAAAAACCCATGTCTCACTGAGACACATTCAGTTACATTGAGAAGGAAAAACAGCAACCTGCCAGAAAGCATTTCTCTCCTAAAGTGCAGGCACAAGTCACATGACCAGGGGCAGCTGGGAAATTGACAATATGTCTAGCCCCATGTCAGATTTCAAAATTTAATATAAAAAAATGTTTGCTCTTTTGAGAAATGGATTTCAGTGCAGAATTCTGCTGGAGTAGCACTATTAACTGATGCGTTTTGAAAAAAACAAGTTTTCCGATGACAGTATCCCTTTAAAGGAGAACTAAACCCTAAAAATGAATATGGCTAAAAATGCCATATTTTATATACTGAACTTATTGCACCAGCCTAAAGTTTCAGCTTGTCGATAGCAGCAATGATCCAGGATTTCAAACTTGTCAAAGGGGGTCACCATCTTGGAAAGTGTCTGTGACACTCACATGCTCAGTGGGCTCTGAGCAGCTGTTGAGAAGCTAAGCTTAAGGGTCGTCACTAATTATCCAGCAGAAAATGAGGTTGGTCTGTAATATAAGCTGATGCTACAGGGCTGGTTTTAGTCTATCCGTACCTAGAGGGCCACAGCCAGGATGATTGTAAATAGTATGTCCACCATTACATTGCAGTTTTCCTATAAAGGCATGAAACGTGTCCTTAGCCAACAGCGTGTGCCCATCATTAATGGAATTATTTCATTTTAGGAGGAACATCTCCGGCTCAGTGGGAGGATATAACCGGTACAACACCCTTGACATTTGTCAATGACTGTGTTTCCTTTACTACCAATGTTTCTGCCAGGTAATTGCTATTTGTAAAGAAATGTGTATGTTATAAGATTATAGGTATGTAATTAAATTGCAATGTTTGCTCCAGTTTTTGAAACCCATGGCTACAGACAGGCAGGTGGTATTTACTAGTCTGCTGTATTAATGTAACCCATCTGATTGGTTGATATGGCTTCTAGACTTTGAACAAACTTTGTCAAAGGAGGGGCAATTCCCACATGTCAAGCTGCAATTCGCAAAGTGGGTTAATTCCCTTAAGTTTCCTACCCAGTTTCTATATTTACACCCATGCAGGTTTTGGCTCGGAGACTGCCACCAGATCCCAGAGACTGTTAGTTTGGCAACACAGCTTTATAGAGAATTAATTTGTGTTCCGTACATGGCCAAGTTTGTGGTCTTTGCCAAAATGAATGACCCAGTGGAAGCTCGGCTACGCTGCTTCTGTATGACAGATGACAAAGTAGACAAGACACTGGAACAGCAGGAGAACTTTGAAGAGGTGGCCAGGAGTAAAGATATAGAGGTTTGTTTTATATACACGATGATATGCTTGTACTTGTGAGTATGACACTATAAAGGGCTGCCATTAGCAACTTATGGTGTGTGGATAAATTGACTTCATGGGGCTTCCAGAGACTTCTTATATCCCCTCAACTGGTTTTGAACCATGATGATAGGCACAATCTCTCCCTACTATACCTGCTATCCCACAGTCACACTCCCTTCCCAGAGACTATTATCCACTGTTACTATAGGCACCATCTCTCCCTACTATACCTGCTATCCCACAGTCACACTCCCTTCCCAGAGACTATTATCCCACTGTTACTATAGACACCATCTCTCCCTACTATACCTGCTATCCCACAGTCACACTCCCTTCCCAGAGACTATTATCCACTGTTACTATAGGCACCATCTCTCCCTACTATACCTGCTATCCAGGCCCGGACTGACATCTGACATCTGTGGATTCTGGCAAATGTCAGAGGGTCTACTGTAAGATGCCATATATACTCATTATTAAGTGGGCTGGTGGGGGGCTGTTTGGGCCTCTGTGTAATTTAAATGCCAGGACCGATTTTGACTCCCAGTCAAGACCTGCTGCTATCCCACAATCACAGTCCCTTCTGGAGACTATTATCCCACTGTTACTATAGACACCATCTCTCCCTACTATACCTGTTATCCCACAGTCACACTCCCTTCCCAGAGACTATTATCCACTGTTACTATAGGCACCATCTCTCCCTACTATACCTGCTATCCCACAGTCACACTCCCTTCACAGAGACTATTATCCCACTACTATAGGCACCATCTCTCCCTACTATACCTGCTATCCCACAGTCACAGTCCCTTCCCAGAGACTATTATCCCACTACTATAGGCACCATCTCTCCCTACTATACCTGCTATCCTACAGCCACAGTCCCTTTTCATACATGGCTAATAACATGACTTTGCATCAGTTCTAGGATTCAGGCATTCCAGTTAGATGACCAATGCTGTGTAGCCTATAAATGTTTTGGGGTTTTTCTGTGCATTTCAGGTTCTAGAAGGCAAACCTATTCACGTTGACTGCTATGGAAACCTAGCCCCACTTACTAAAGGAGGACAGCAGCTCATATTCAATTTTTATGCCTTTAAGGAAAACAGACTGCCCTTCTCTGTAAAGGTAAGTGCCGGAAACATATTAGGCTCTTTGATCTGTAGCCTAAAACTGACCTTTAATTAAAGGATTTTAAGGTAAAGTAAAGGTTTCCTGCAAAGGGTATGGATTTTAATAGAATCCCTTAAACAAGGTTCTTTCAATCTTTGCTCGGGCCCTGCCCCTATGTGTCACAGCCCAGCCCCTCCACATCACATCCCCACGCCCTGCCCGTTCTCCACCAGGCTAAAAAGTGGCAAACCTAAGTGGGTGCCTGCCTCTCCCTCTGTCTAGCTGTCGGACACTGTAATGCAACCTGGTATTTGTATAATATTAGAGTGATATCACATCTCACAGGACTGTAGTGCTGGGGGGACTTTGGCACGACGCTCAATTCCACCCAATCGGCCTTCCCTTGTCTTTTGAACAAAATGTTAACCAAAAGATAATTTATATCTTGATAAGTGACCTATCAAATCATATCTAATTGACATGTATTTCAGTAAATATTGTTATTTTTCATCCTTTAACTTGAGCCACCATTTTCTGATGGTCTGTGTGTCCCTCACTGAACTCCTGACAGTAAGGTTGCCAGGTCTAATTTTCAAAACCAGTCAAAGTCAGCTACAAAACTAGCCTAGAGGCTCTTCAAAAGTAGCCCAAAAATAGCACATGTGCAGTGAAAAAAAGTTTAAAAATTAAATGAATATATGTGAAAATACGCCTTTTTCAAATTTTCACTGATTCGCATATTTTTCCATGAAGCGAAATGGGACAGATTCGCCCGTCAGAGGGGGGCCCAGGAGGTGTAGGGGCCCTAATTCATATACAATTTGAATAAATATTGGTAAAACAGCTCTCTACACATTTTGGTGGCCAACAGATTTTTACCCCAAAATTGTCTGAAATTGAGGAAAGTCACCGGAAAATAGGAGAATTCTTAAGAGTGATGGGAGCCCAAAATCTGGGCTACACAAGTCAGTCCCAATGCATGCTGGGTATTGTAGTCTTATATAAAACTTGGCAAAACCATAAAAACGACATTACCCAACATGCATTGGGACACACAGGTTTGGCACATTAGGGCAAGAAAAAACTTTGGCTGTTTTCCAACAAAGGCCCAGAAAGTAGCCCAAGTCCGTACCTTGGCTAGTTTGTACTTTTAAAACCTGCCTGGGCTTTAAATCAGTAGCCCAATTTGGCTGGAAAACTGCCAACCTGGCAACCCTGCCTGACAGGAAAATAACACTGTAACTTGAAGTCCTGTGGGAGTAAAGGCGGCGCCTTTCCATTCATTGGCTGCTGGAAGCTAGCATGTATGTGTGTCCTTGTTAGTGTGTGAGCACAGCTCCTCACACCAGCCAGAAACTGATTGATTGCTTAAAATGGCAGCGTTTCTCTGTGGGAAAATCCAGTGTCACTATTAGAAAAATATATTTTCATTAAAAGGCTTTATAAATACGTGTTATAGGATATATTTTAGAGAGACCTGTACTGTACAGGGGGTATAGTACACAACTAGTGCCCAGTTTAAAATCTGTGATAAACTCCCGTGTGATATAATATCTGTGTGTGTCGCTGCAGGTCAGAGACCCTAGTCATGAGCCATGTGGTCGCCTGTCATTCTTAAAGGAGCCAAAGACTACTAAAGGTCTGCCACAGACTGCCGTCTGCAACTTAAACATCACCCTGCCGACCCAGAAAAAGGTACACAAACTCTGTATGATAATCAGTGATTGATAACCACCTTTAGTGATGCTTTCATGTTTTCTCTATAGAAGGTGAAGTATGACGGTATGGGTTATCCTGGACATTGAATGTTCTTTCTCAGCATATCTATGTATTTAGAAATGGGAGCTGCCATAATGTCTATCTCTTTGGTCGCTGCAAGCCTCAGCAAGCTCTTATTTTTAACTACAAGTTGGCAGTATCTTGTTGCAGTCCATAGAAAATGCTGTTTTGCAGCAAAGAAGAATGTTCTCTGCACGCAATGAGCAATAACCTCATAATCTACTGTCTCTCATTACCTGAATTGGAATATTAAAGGAGAACTAAACCTCCCCGCGATGTTATGTCCCCACTGGCCCCCCTCCCTGCCCCCTCCCTACCCCAGAATTCTGTCCCCTCTTGAAATAGTGATCACAAATGCAGAGTGGTCAACGGTAATCTTCGTGAAGTGAGCCGCGTAATGGCGCACGCGCAGTTGGAGCAATCTTCTGGTTCGCAACAACTGCACATGAGCCGAAAGAGACGGAAATTGCCGAAGTGGAGGAAGAAGACAAGAAGATTACCGAAAAGAAGAAGATGGTGCCCGTGAGCTCACTCTGCATGTGCCGTCACTATTTCAAAAGGGGACAGAATTCTGGGGTTAAGGTGGCCATACACAGGCAGATAAAGCTGCCGATATCGGTCGTTTGGACCAATTTGACAGCTTATCTGCCCGTGTATGGGGGCTTCTGACGGGTCTTCCCGATCGATATCTGGCCATGATATAGATCGGGAAGGTTTGATTTTTAACCGACCGACCCCTCAGTATGGCGTATCGTAATTCGATCGTTCTGCCATACAGCCGAACGTTCGAATTACCCCCGATATAGCCATGCCGTTAGTGGCATATCGGGGAAAGATCCGCTCGTTTGACGATGCCGCCAAACAAGCGGATCTTTGAGTCTATGGCCAGTTTAAGAGTGTGCAGGGGGAGGCAGGGAGGGGGCCAGTGGGGACTTTACATTGCAGAGGATTAAGTTCTCCTTTAAAAACAATGACAGGATGATTTCTTTGGAGATGATATGTTAAGCTGTTGGTTTAATGGCAATTAGGGATGCACCGAATCCAGGGTTCGGTTCGGGATTCGGCCAGGATTCAGCCTTTTTCAGCAGGATTCGGATTCGGCCGAATCCTTCTGCCTGGCCGAACTGAATCCGAATTTGCATATGGAAATTAGGGGTGGGGAGGGAAATCACATGACTTTTTGTCACAAAACAAGGAAGTAAAAAATGTTTTCCCTTTCCCACCCCAAACTTGCATATGCAAATTAGGGTTCGGATTCGGTTTGGTATTCGGCCGAATCTTTTGCAAAGGGTTCGGCTGAATCCAAAAAAGTGGATTCGGTGCATCCCTAATGCCAATTAAGTACAGTCGTATTCAGAATTAAAGGTATCCTGAAATTTGTTGAATTTCAGTTCCCAGTAGCCCATGTTCCTTTGCAATATAAGGAATTGTAGTTCAGCAAGAGCTGGAGGTTTTCAGGCTGGACACCCCTACTGTCATATATTAATGCAGCTGCCTTCACACAGATATTATTAGGGTGCTGTCCGTAATTGTCAGTAGAGTTAAAGGGAGTAACCATGAAACTGATGTGAGTGCTGAGACCCTTGAGAATATTATAGCAGAATGTTTAAAAGAGCCAGTCAATAGGAAGAGAAAGGTCTTCTTTGTAAAAAAAAACCTAACTTGTCATTAGGAACCCTTCTATTTGCTCATCCAGTGGAGCCAATCTGGTTTCTGGTTTGGGGATTGTGTCACCAGTATGTAATGACCATGTATTATATAAAAGGATACAGATGCTAAATTAAATTTGTTTTTATTAAAATATATTTAATTAGACATAAATATTGATGGAGAAACGGACAATAGCAAACTGGATGATCTCCTTGTGACCTTTTCCCACAGTCAGCCCTTAAATAAGGGAACTCAACACAAAAACTTATGAACAAAGAATTGTCGATAGTTTTGTGGATCTGTCTTTATATGTATGTCTGCAGTGTTCTCTCTAAGCTGTGTTCTTAGGCTCACTGACTCAGGGTTCACTGATGTACAAAAATACATTTATTCAGTATTAATTCAGACCCACCCAACTGCACATGGCCAAGAAGAAATTAAAGGCAACATTGTACATATCTATCTGTTTTCTATATGTGTGTATTAAACTGATGGCAGAAGTGATTAAAGGGACACTGTCATGGGAAAACATTTTTTTCCAAAATGAATCAGTTAATAGTGCTGCTCCAGCAGAATTCTGCACAGAAATCCATTTCTCAAAAGAGCAAACAGACTTTTTTATATTCAATTTTGAAATCTGACATGGGGCTAGACATTTTGTCAATTTCCCAGCTGCCCCTGATCATGTGACTTGTGCCTGCACTTTAGGAGAGAAATGCTTTCTTCGAGGCTGCTGTTTTTCCTTCTCAATGTAACTGAATGTGTCTCAGTGAGACATTGGTTTTTACTATTGAGTGCTGTTCTTAAGGTGGCCATACATGGGCAGATAAAGCTGCTGATATCGGTCGTTTGGACCAATTTGACAGCTTATCTGCCTGTGTATGGGGGCTTCTGACGGGTCTTCCCGATTGATATCTGGCCACGATATTGATCGTGAAGGTTTGATTTTTAACCGACCAACCCGTCGGAACCCCTTGGCGTTTTGTAATTCGATCGTTCGGCCATGCGGCTGAATGTTCGAATTACCCGCGATATAGCCATGCTGTTAGTGGCATATCGGGGGAAAGATCCGCTTGTTTGGCAATGTCGCTAAACGAGCGAATCTTTGAGTCTATGGTCAGCTTTAGATCTACCAGGCAGCTGTTATCTTGTGTTAGGGAGCTGCTATCTGGTTACCTTCCCATTGTTCTTTTGTTTGACTGCTGGGGGGGTGGAAGGGAGGGGGGTGATATCACTCCAACTTGCAGTACAGCAGTAAAGAGTGATTGAAGTTTATCAGAGCACAAGTCACATGACTTGGGGCAGCTGGGAAATTGACAATATGTTTAGCCCCATGTCAGATTTCAAAATTGAATATAAAAAAATCTGTTTGCTCTTTTGAGAAATGGATTTCAGTGCAGAATTCTGCTGGAGCAGCACTATTAACTGATTCATTTTGAAAAATGTTTTTTTCCCATGACAGTATCCCTTTAAGGATAATAAATCTGTAACCTCTCATCACCCTTAGTATAACATATAGTTTTGATATAGCTTATTTTGTTTATTTGGTGTTCAGGTATACACATCAAGATAGAATTGAGGTATTATGGCTCCTACAAGAAAAGAGAGATTTTATCTGGAGCTCAGTATTTCATTTATGGATCTACAGAAGATCTTTTTCTAACTGTGGTGCCAGATATGCGACATTGTTTTAAATATATTGTGCCAGATATGTGATATTTTTAAAAAATAGACGGTTTAACCTGCCGGGTGGGAGCTTAGATAACCTGCTTGTTAAAATACATTCAGTTCTATCTTTACCTGTTTGTGTCGACGTTTGCTTTTTTGTGCTTTTGTGCTTCCTGTCTCTCCCTTTTCATGTGCTAATAATCTTTTCCCTGCTACTCGCTATAATACGCCTTATCTCTACCATGCATCTTGGAACCAAAAGGAAACAGAGTCAGACCAAGATGATGAGGTAATAACAATGATATATTTGTTAATATTTTAAATACAAATCAGGGTTGGACTGGGCCAGAGAACTTGATATCCCGGACCCACTCATACAACAGTAACAGTACCCAATATTATAGGGTGAAATAAGAAAGGACTGATGGGGATTGACCCAGGTTGGGGCCTACTTTGGGCTGGACCCACCAACCCTGCATGATATTAATTAGGGATGCACCGAATCAAGGATTCAGCATTTTTCAGCAGTATTCGGATTCGGCCATAACTGGCCTAACCGAAACCAAATCCTATTTTGCATATGCAAATAAGGGGAGGGAAATCACATGACTTTTTGTCACAAAACGACTAAGTAAAACATGTTTTCCCCTTAAATAAGGAACACAACATTAAACATACTTCTGATTCAGGTCGGTATTTGCCTGAATCTTTCACAAAAGGATTAGTGTTTTCGGCCGAATCCGAAATAGTGGATTCTGTGCATCCCTAGTATTAATGTAATGATTTGAAATCACATGGGTACAGGGGTCTCCTAAGCAGGAAGGTAGAACTTTTTAAAGATTTTTTAAGCATCCGAGAAACGGCTTGCACGTATGATTTCAATTGAAGGCCCCATAAGAAAGGGGCTATTAAAGTTATACTGTGTGAGAGTTAGGGATGGATCACAAGTATAGGCTTGTAACCACAGAAATAACTGATAGTGAGAGACTGTATTTAACCTAAACAACTATAAACCACAGTAGGTTAAGAGATCCCAGAATTCAACTCTCCTGAGTTTACCTACCTCCATCACAGACTGTATAATTTACGGGTGGTTTCCTGCTTTATGGATCGTTTGCTTCCTAAATCGTACTACAATTTTTGTAGCTTGCCCACAGCATAACCTAACTGGCTTCCATGCATTTTTACTTTACTTTTTTGTCTCCAATGTACAGTTATGTAGTAGGGAAAACAAACAAGCATGTGTTTAATTGTCAGTTTAATGTATTTTATGTGGCCTGTGAACAGGGTTTTTGTTCAGTGTCAGTTTTAACATAAGCTGAAACAGAAATCTCCATCTGAAATGCGAGGGATCTTTATTCATATTGTCTTCCTCTGTTTTTTTTTTTTTTTAATGCAGAATGAAAAAGCGGACCGACGGCAGAACTTTGTATCTCTAGCCTTGCGTAAGCGATACAGCTATCTGACTGAACCTGGAATGAGTGAGTTTGGTAACATCCTAACAGTACTAATTATTTTTAAAAGAAGAGTCGTCATTCTGTGTTTAAAGGTTGAACTCCCAACAGCATGAGTTGTCTAGCCAGCTATATGTGTGGCTGTATTTGAAACAGAATGGATGGGAGACTCCAAACTATGTTCTTTTTAGACAAACAGCATGAACCCATTCTCTAAAGCTCTAGTAAGGGACTGAAAGGTTGAGGCACCTTTTTAAAGCCCTCTAAGTATGATCCTTTCTATCATTACACAGCAGCTTCCGGATAGGCATTGTATTTGATCACTGGAGTACATTCATCATGGCAGTTGTTATATATGTGTGTGTGTGTATGTGTGTGTGTAGCAAACACATCAGTTTTACCAGTGGAGGGCAACACTACATTAGATTTTCATTCATTTAAAACTGTATAATTTTTTGGTATTACTGTTCCTATAAACATGTAGCTTCTGTGGATGCACCATTGTAAAGCGAAAGCATCATAGCAGTACAATAGAGCTGCAGCTTGAGATACAGTTTATTCTTTCCGTCAGACTTAACTTTTGCTCTGACCAATTGCAATAATCTGGAACGTTGGTGGAATAAGCCTTCTGAAGGCATCCATTTTCTTTTCTAGCATGCATCACTGATGCAAGCGGACGGTGTGATCGCACAGTCTTGTTGTGCCAAGTGAGTAATGCACCGCTTAGTGTTTTTGTGAAGTTCTGGGAAATTGTTGACTACACAGGGAGTGAACAGAACATCAGCCGGTCTTCCTTTAGTAATGAGATGATCTCCTCTAAGGAACTCTAGCTGCAGTGTTTCTGTTCACAACCCTGCTCATGCACATCTTTAATTAATTCATATTATATTTCAGGAACACCCCTGATAACATTAAGTGGATGCATTAATTACACTAATGGGGTTATATAATAAAAGACACTAAGGGGCCCATTCACCAAGCTCGAGTGAAGGATTCGAAGTAAAAAAACTTCGAATTTCGAAGTGTTTTTTTGGCTACTTCGACCATCGAATGGGCTACTTTGACCTTCGATTACAACTTCGAATCGAAGGATTCGAACTTAAAATCGTTCGACTATTCGATAGTCGAAGTACTGTCTCTTTAAGAAAAAACTTTGACCCCCTAGTTCGCCACCTAAAAGCTACCGAACCCAATGTTAGACTATGGGGAAGGTCCCCATAGGCTTGGCTAATTTTTTTTGGTCGAAGGATAATCCTTTGATCGTTGGATTAAAATCCTTCGATTGTTGGATTAAAATCGTTCGATTCGAAGGATTTAATCGTTCGATCGTTCGATATCAAAGGTTAATTAACCCTCGATATTTGACCCTTGATGAATTTGCCCCTAAGTTTGCGCAGGGGCAGTACCCCAAAGCAACCAATCAGCAGGTAGAATTTATTGGTCACCTGTTTATTGGTTGCTGTGGGATACTGCTCCTGGCAAACTTAGTGCCTTATATTACATATGGGGGTTAGAGTACTTTTTTAAAACCAAAAAGATTGCAGCAGTTGGGATAAAGCCAGTAACACCCTGTCTGGCACACCCATTACTTCCTTTCTCTCTATGGCTGGTTTAGTAGATTCCTCTGTCTAAATGTATAACAGAAAACCTGTCAATCACTGGATTGGGTGTCACGGTTGATATCTGGCAGCCAATTCATGATATCTGGCAGCCAAGTCATGCATCCGGTTTATCGATGGCCAAAATTGTACTTGGCCTCATAATTATTTTCCTTGGAAATCATTCCCCTTCTTCGTGCATTAATCAGGTATAATGTTTGAGGGCTGGGTAGAACAGCAAATATCTGAGTGAGATTTCATGGAGTGTAAAATAAGTATTTACAAATATCTGGTAGGTGTTTTGGTTCTTGAATAAATGAAACATATAAGTTGAAGGATACTTTGTTTTATTCCATAAGGAGTTTCCTTAAAGGATAAGTAAACCATAAAAGTAAGTGACAGCATCATGGTGTGCTTGCAAAAGAAGACGCTGGCACAAACTGTAGCATGAAATATTGGCACTGATAATTATATATTATTAATCGTCTGCACTGAAATCCTGCATGGGAAAATTCAGTCCTATTTTGATAAGTAAACCTTAAAAATAAGTGGATGTAAAATTGACGAGGGTGCTATTCTAAGAACTTTTGCTAAGTAAATTATTTTTTTATTTTTTTTTTAATTCCAATATATTAAAGGTTACATGTATTGGTAATATGATTGAATTTATTACAACAGCACCACCTGCTGGTCATTTTCCAACCAGTCTCTGACCACCAAGTAGTCAAGGAAGTTGTCAGGAGAAAAAAAGAGGCTGCTCTGATGTTCTTCTGCTTAGGAAACATTTGTGAAAGGTTTCTAATTCCTAAGCAGAGGAACATCAGAGCAGCCGCTTTCTTTCTCCTGACAACTTCCTTGACTACTTGGTGGTCAGAAAATGACCAGCAGGTGGCTCTGTTGTAACAAAATTAATATATCATATGATATTATATTATATTATATGATATAATATATCATATTAACAGGACATGTAACCTTTAATATCTTGGAATCAAAAAAAAATAAATGTACATTGCAAAAGTTCTTAGCTCCCTCATCAATTTTACATTCACTTATTTTTAATGTTTACTTATCAAAATTTTCTGGAATTTTCCCATGCAGGATTTCAGTGCAGACACATGGGGGCCGATTCACTCAGCTCGAGTGAAGGGTTCGAATGAAAAATACTTCGAATTTCGAAGTATTTTTTGGGTACTTCGACCATCGAATTGGTTAAATTCGATCGAAGTCGAACGAAATCGAACGATTCGAAGTAAAAATCGTTCGACTATTCGACCATTCGATAGTCGAAGTACTTGCCCTTTAAAAAAAACTTCGACCCCCTACTTCGGCAGATAAAACCTACCGAAGTCAATGTTAGCCTATGGGGAAGGTCCCCATAGGCTTGCTAAGCTTTTTTTGATCGAAGGATTTTCCTTCGATCGTTTGATTAAAATCCTTCGAATCGTTCGATTCGAAGGATTTAATCGTTCGATCGAACGAAAAATCCTTTGATCGATCGATCGCAGGATTAGCGCTAAATCCTTCGACTTCGATATTCGAAGTCGAAGGATTTCAATTCGAGGGTCGAATTTCGAAGTATTTTTAACTTCGAAATTCGACCCTTAGTGAATCGGCCCCATAGTAATATATAATTATCAGTGCCAATATTTCATGCTACAGTTTGTGCCAGTGTCTTCTTTTGCAAGCACACCATGATGTTGTCACTTACTTTTACGGTTTACTTATCCTTTAAGGAAACTCCTTATGGAATAAAACAAAGTATCCTTCAACTTATATGTTTCATTTATTCAAGAACCTAAACACCTACCAGATATTTGTAAATACAGATATTATAAATACTGCTACAGGTTGTGCCAGTGTCTCCTTTTGCAAGCACACAATGATGTTTTCCTATACAGGATATCAGTACCCCTTTCATAGTGTAAGAGATTTCATAATGCAAGTTATTAGTGCCAGTATTTCCTAATGCAACATATCAGTGCCAATATTTTATTTAAAACATGGCATTCACATATTTTCCAACCTTAAGCAGAATGATGAACTCTTCTTTTAAATTAAATTTTGAATGTGTACAGTAAGCCAGGTTTTCCAGCTGCAGTTCTGTGTAAAGTATCGAAAAATCCCAGTATTAACCCAATCACAAATATTAACCTAATGATATGAAATATTCCCTATGGCGCATAGAGTTAAAGATAATGTTGCTGAACATGAAGCGCTGGCATCCCAGAGGCTGGGTTTATGCATTTATAATGGAGCAATTCATTGCACAACCCAGTTCAATATTCCATAGCATTAATTTCTGTAGAAAACGAGTATATGATGAGTGCAATATATGCATAAAGCTAGCTCCATCTGTAGATCAGACAAAATAAAAGGCAGCCAAATTAATGGATGGGTGAATTTAGAACCCAGCAAACTACAATACCTTAAGGACTGGCATGGGAAAACCTTGGCATTAAACATGTGATTTAATAATAACTCGACTTCATAATACATCTGCTTGTATCTTCATTACATTCCATGCATGCTTCAATGCAATAATCAGCCTCTTTTTGCTTATTCCTGCCTGACCACCTTATGAAAGCCACATATTTCATGTACTGTATTCAACTCCAAGTGTTATTTTATTCATTTGTTTAAATTAAATCCATTCCATCCACATTTTCTTTGGTTTACCAAACATGTAAGAAAAAAAAAACCAGCATGAATAATGCAAGAAAAGAACAAACATTCTTCCAACTTTCTAGAGAAAAAAAAAATCCCTGCTCTTATTGGCTTTGTGATTGTGCGACATAGCTATGAATTTTGCATGGAAGATATATCTCCGAATTGTCCCCAGTCTCTTCACAGTTTGCACTTTGCTTGTCACATAAACCTCCCCGAGTCGTGCATGAATAGACCTGAATGGTTCCAGAGCGAAAAGCATAAACGAAAGTTGTATTTTCACTTTATATTGTTTTTTTAATGACAATAATGTGTTTCACAATGGTACAACCAGAGAAAGCGCAATACTAATTTAACTACTAACTCTACACAAATATATATATTGTGCGTTTGGCAGGACCGTGCAATTTGTGTAACATTAAACAAGCACATCAGAAAGTCAATAGGAAGTTTGAGTAGGTGGAGAATATTTGACCCATTTTTCTATGTGTTGTGTTTTTGTCCTTCATTGTTTGTTTGCTTTGTGTTTTCTGTCCTCATTTTATGTTGCTGACATTCTTGGCTCATTTTCATATCAAGGAAATTTCCTTCTCTTTTTTTTTTATCAACCCATCTTCTCCTTCATCAACATTCTAAATCATAAAACAATTGTACTTGCTTTTGAAATACTATAATCTTTACTGACCAATCTTTTTTTTCTCTGGTCTCTCTGTTTCCTCAATCATTTTTGTTAATTTTGCATTTTAATTTTAATTTACTCATGAAAGAACCGCTTGATCGGAGCCCAGGATCCACAAGACCCATTCCTACTACTTATTCATACAAGCCAAGCTTTCCAACAAGACCTTACCAGTCATGGACGACTGCTCCAATTACAGTGCCTGGACAAACCAAATCAGGCTTTACCTCCCTATCAAGCTCTTCCTCTAATACGCCCTCAGCATCCCCATTAAAATCAATTTGGTCTGGTTCTTCTGCTTCTCCTATAAAATCCACATTAGGAGCTTCTACTACTTCTTCTATTAAATCTGTTAGCGATGTAGCATCTCCAATAAGATCATATCGGACAATTGCTTCACCTATAAAAACCGTTGCGATGCAGTCTCCCTACGCAATTCAAGTTTCCACTGGCTCACCAATCAGAGCTTCTACCATAGCAGAGACTACGTCTTTCAAAGGGCTGCCTTCTAGCTCTCCTTTTGCCTCCAGAACTTCTCCAGTGACTACTGCTGGTTCCCTTTTAGAAAGATCATCCATTACAATGACACCTCCAGCATCCCCTAAATCAAATATAAATATGTATTCTTCAAGCTTGCCCTTCAAATCCATCATTACATCTGCAGGGTCACTTTCATCTTCTCCTTTAAAATCAGTCTCTTCTGCTAAAGTGACTATGGCATCTTCTCTATCTTCACCTTTAAAACTTGCCAATGGGCCAAGTGAAGTTGGCTTAGTTAATGGATCTGCATCACCGTTAAAATATCCACTATGTTCAAATTATATTAATGGGTCAGCTGTCCATTTTCAGGACAAGATAGCTGCAGTCACAAAATCTGCAAGCTCTACTGTTAATGCAACTATAGATGCAGTTGAGAAAAACTACTCTGTTTCTTCTACTACTCCACTTCCATATTCACCTCTCAGGTCTTTTTCTTCAACAGCTTCTGCATTTCAGTCAATACAAAATCCTGCTGCCAGCGCACTTTACACATCATTTAGGTCTACCCTTGCCTCTACTACCTCATCTGTAACTTCATCAACAATAACCGTGCCAGTTTATTCTGTTATAAATGTTTTATCAGAGCCAACCCTTAAAAAACTGACTGAGTCTGCTTCATTTACAAAATCAGCTGCTGCTCTTTTGTCTCCATCCAAAAATGTATCCACTGAGAGCACTTCCCAGTGGGCTTCCACTCCTGCTAAAACGTCTTTGTTTTTAGCACCTAGTGCTCTTAAGTTAGCCACCAGTGCT
Source organism: Xenopus petersii (assembly GCA_038501925.1). Classification (NCBI taxonomy): domain Eukaryota; kingdom Metazoa; phylum Chordata; class Amphibia; order Anura; family Pipidae; genus Xenopus; species Xenopus petersii. The sequence goes on from CM076684.1 coordinate 131,375,038, forward strand.
TCATTATCCTCTAGTCAGGAGATACTGAAAGATGTTGCAGACATGAAAGAAGATTTGATAAGGATGACAGCAATTTTACAGACTGACACTTCAGCATTTAATCCTGAAATAACAAAAGAAGCTAGAATTGAGGATGAAGAGCCATTTAAACTGGTCGAAAAAGTAAAAGAGGATTTAGTGAAAGTTAGTGAAATTTTAAAAAAAGATGTGTTTCTCGAAAACAAGTTGTCTACATGTCATGCTGGACACTCACCGGAGGATGAATGGGTAGAATTTAGTAATGAGGAACTTGAAGAAGCAAGGCAGTTTGTAAACACACATGCACCAGATAAAGTAGAGATAAAAACAAGAACCTTATCAGATAAAGACTATAACCTGACAAAGGTCATTGATTATTTAACCAATGATATTGTAGGAAATACATTTTCAACCCTAAAATACAAGTATGATGATTGCAAAAAAGAAGGGGAAGAGAGACAAAAAAGGGTGTTGAAACCAGCAATGACTTTACAGGAGCATAAGCTTAAGATGCCGCCATCCTCCATGAGATCCTCTGCTTCAGAAAAAGAGTTATGTAAACTTTCCGACTCTCTATTTGGGACTGAAATGAACTTAGAATCACCTGATGACTTTTCACAACACGAACAAGACAAAAGTCCTTTGTCTGATAGTGGTTTTGAAACAAGAAGTGAAAAAACACCATCAGCCCCACAGAGTGCAGAAAGTACTGGTCCTAAACCACTTTTTCATGATGTACCTATCCCACCTGTCATAACAGAAACAAGGACAGAAGTAGTTCACGTCATAAGGAGCTATGAACCTTCAACTGGAGACATTGTAGAATCTGAAAAAGGTGAAATTCCACCCTTGAAACCTAATGCAGCTTTAATGGACTTGGAACAAAATTCCCCTGGATCAATGAAAGTCAAAAGTAAAGCCTTCCAGATAAAAGCAGGACTTGACGATGAAGACCACAAAGGTGTTTTGAGCAAAGGCATGCGAGTTAAAGAGGAAACTCATATTACCACTACAACCAGAATGGTGTATCACACACCAACAGTAATTGAAAAAAAATCAGAAAGACTTGAGGAAACAATGTCTGTCCATGATATAATGAAAGCTTTTCAGTCAGGTCGCGATCCTTCGAAAGAGCTTGCAGGTCTGTTTGAACACAAGTCTTCAGTAACATCAGATGTTCAAAAGTGCACTGAAACCTCACAACCATATTCTGAGAGGGACAGCAAAATGAAACCAAAGCTGGAGCGCATAATAGAGGTGCATATTGAAAAAGGTAACCAAGCTGAGCCTACAGAAGTCATAATTAGGGAAACAAAAAAACACCCCGAAAAAGAAATGTATGCTTATCAGAGGGACTTGAGTCATGTAAATTATAACATCAAAGATGGCATTACCGAAAGAAATATGTTTGCATGTTCAGATGAACATGGACAGGTAGAAGAAGAGGAGCTTACAGCAGAAGAGTCTCTTCCATCCTACTTGGAATCTTCACGAGTAAATACTCCAGTCTCTCAAGAAGAAGACAGTCGTCCTAGTTCAGCTCAACTTATTTCTGACGATTCCTATAAAACACTCAAATTACTGAGTCAGCACTCTGTAGAGTACCATGATGATGATCTGTCAGAACTTAGAGGGGAGTCTTATAGATTTGCGGAAAAGATGCTCCTTTCTGAAAAAGTAGATATTTCACATTCTGACACAGAGGAATCAGCTGCAGACCATGCTTTTCTCCTTGGCACAGACTTACAACGCCAAGAAAGACTTTCCAGCGAGAAACTGATCACTACACCAAAAAAAGACATTCTATCGAAAATATACAAAGATGTTTCTGAAAATGGCATAGGTAAAATATCTGGCGATGATGCTTTTGATAAGGTTACAGTGTTGCACTATGCAGGAGACCCTAAGAGTCCTAAACATGCGATGTGGATGCGTTTTACTGAGGATAGGTTAGACAGAGGTAGAGAAAAATTATTGTATGAAGACAGGGTGGACAGGACTGTTAAAGAGGCTGAAGAAAAGTTAACAGAAGTGTCTCAATTTTTTCGTGACAAAACAGAAAAGCTAAATGATGAACTGCAATCTCCAGAGAAAAAGCCACACAAAAAGAGTAGTAAGGAATTTTGCTCAGGTCAAAGTTCTGCAAGCAGTAGCCCAGAAAAAACTTTGTCTACTGATATGAGAACTTCTAGTGATGACTGGACTAAAGCTCATCACTTTGGATATGATGGAAAGTGTTTCTCCATAGCTGATAATAGAAAAGCAACAAGTTTACCTTGCAGTCCTGAAAAAAGAATGTTTGAGCAGAGGGTAGAAGATGCTAAATTTGGCTCGCAGCAGCCAGGCTCCCAGTCCGGATTCCAGCTAAAGCAGTCAAAGCTCAGTTCTATTAAACTAAAATTTGAACAAAGCATTAATTTAAAAAATAAAGACAATGCCCAGGAAGATAAAAAACAAGAATCCCCATCTAAAATACCTGTTAAAAAACTTCATGACAGTCGGCTACCATTTTTTCAGTTCCATGCAAAAGAAAAACAACAAAAGACTGCAGATGAAATAAATGGAGATATGGCCTTGTTAAAAGAGTCTATTAATGAAGAATGTTTAAAATTCAAGGAAATGATAAAAAATACTAATGTTTTTGTAGATCCCAAAATAGATAAACCAGTTGTAGGGAAAAGGGACCAATTCTCAGAGCAGCAAGTAAACATATCACCTAGTAATAAAGACTCTGCAGGATCCTCCATGACCTTGGACAAAAAGCTTTATAGAACATGGGAGGCACCTGGTATAGTTAATATTAAAACAACAAAGGAAAACCTTACTCACGTATTTGTTCAGAATAAGGAAGCTGAAAATATTGGCTCACATGCTACAATCCTGGAACTCAATAAAGAGCAATCCATCCCAAAAAATGGATCTAATTCAAGAGAAACTAACTATGTTAAATCTCCATCCAAGAAAGTTTTATACACAGACCTTGGTCGCAAAGACAGAGCATTGACCAGCGATGAAAAAAGTGGCCAGAAAAAGGAAGGAGGCTGCATATCCCATATCCCTGTGCGAGTAACGGAAGAGAAAAAGTTATCTCACGGTTCAGATGCTGATACTAGCTTGGCAAAAGTTGAAACTCAGTTGACAAAAACACCTACTTCACCACTGATTAGACAGAATAAACCTGAAACCCTGCATTGTGCTTTTGTGACTGATGAAAGCAATAGGCGTTCTGGCATTAATTTGTATAAGACCCAAGAACATCTAGGATTATTTCCTTCTAATGAAGACCCAGAGATATCCCCTGTAAAGTCCCCAGACTCTTTAGAATTCAGTCCTGTAAAAGAAAGTGCTACTACATTAAACAATCAAAGCAAAGTTGATGACTTAAACAGGAAAATTTCAGTGGCAGGTACCGAGGTCTTGAAAGAGATAAAAATGTTACCTGTTTATGTTAGTATCGTGCAAGTAGGTAAGCAGGTTGAAAAAGAAGTTCAGCAGGGGAGTGTTAAAAAGGTTGTTAGTCAAGAGAGTAGAACAGTACAAGAAACAAGAGGTACACTTTTTACAATTAAGCCACAAAAACAACCACCTTCTCCACAAGGAAGTCCAGAAGATGATACCTTGGAACAAGTTTCATTTATAGATAGTTCAGGAAAGAGTCCCATGACTCCAGAAACCCCTAGTTCAGAGGAAGTTAGCTATGAGTTTAACTCTAAAACCCCTGACTCGTTAATGCCATATATACCAGGAAAGCCAAGTCCAATACCTGAGGTATCTGAGGAGTCAGAAGAGGAAGAATTAACAAAATTACCTTCTGTTAAGCATATTATTCCAGAGTCCCCCACTACTGACATCCCCCATCCTATTAATATTAGCAAGGATGCAAACAAAAGAGTGAAGGACAACAGAGTTGCTTATATTGAGTTTCCACCTCCACCACCTTTAGACAGTGAACATAGCGACTCTAGTAAAAAGAATGACCATTCCACCGATAGTGAAATGGAGATGACTGAAGTAAATTTGCAAGATGACCATGATAAATATTTGTCCGAAGAGCCTGTGATACGAGTGCAGCCTCCCTCTCCTGTTCCCCTTGAGTTCGAAGCCAGCGATTCAAGTGATGATGAATCAGTTTTCCAACCTGTTGCTGTTAAAAAGTATACTTTCAAAATAAAAGATGAAGAGATTAAAGAATGTGTTAAAATAAATACCTCAGGAAAATCTTCATCAAAACAATCACAGGACCTGGAAGTAGGTTTGAATTCACCATCAAATGATGTTGAACAAAATGGTAATGATCAGTCTGTTACAGAATGTTCCTTAGCAACCACTGCAGAATTCTCACATGACACTGACGCAACAGAAATCGATTCTCTTGATGGCTATGAGCTGCAGGATGAAGATGATGGTTTAACTGAAAGTGATTCTAAGCTTATGCAGAGTCAAGACAGTGACACAAAAAAAGATCCCTGGACCAAAGAAAGCTGTGTTCTGAAACACAGTGATCGTAGCTTTAGTCAAAGTAAACTTGAAGTTATTGAAGAGGAGAAAATAGTAACAGAGGAGTATAAGCCATGTAGAAAAATTTCCGACAGTGAAATCAAGACAAACGAACAAGGAGATAAAAAGTCAGGAGTTCAGCTTTTTACTTTGGAAGGAAGGCACCCAGACAGAAATGTATTTCCCGACACATATTTTAGCTATAAGGTGGATGAAGAATTTGCAACACCTTTTAAAACGGTGGCTACAAAAAGTCTAGACTTTGATCCTTGGTCCAGCAAAGCTGGAGACGACGATGTGTTTGAAACAAAATCCAAGGACGAAGATCCTAAGCCTTTAAGTCTGGCAGTAGAAGATCAGTCTCAAGCAACTACTCCAGACACCACTCCTGCCAGAACCCCTACTGATGAAAGTACACCAACTAGTGAGCCCAACCCCTTCCCGTTTCACGAAGGGAAGATGTTTGAGATGACTCGCAGTGGTGCTATTGACATGAGCAAGAGGGATTTTGTTGAAGAAAGACTCCATTTTTTTCAGATTGGTGAGCATAATTCTGAAGGGAAGTCAGGGGACAAGGGGGAAGGGGACAAAATTACTGCCATCACACTTCCACAGTCAGGGGATATCTTGGTAGAACCCATCATAGAGAAACAAGTAGAAACATCTGCAGTTGAACAAGCCTCTGTCATCCAGTCCAGTGGCGAATGCTTTGATGGGACAAATGGTAATAATTCATTGGAAAAGTCATCAGCAGCTACCACTTCTAAAGTTGATCCTAAATTGAGACCACCTATAAAGATGGGCATTTCTGCCTCAACAATGTCTACGAAGAAAGATGGCACTGGAGAAGTGGCAGTCAAAGTAGAGGCTGTATCAGATTTAGATAAAGATAACAACATTTCATTGACAAAAGTGTCTAAGAGCCAGATAGAAATACACGATTTCCAGGCAGAAAATTGTAACAACAATAACAATTTGGATTTTTCTGCCGTAAATATAAATAATAATAATACCATTAATCTGGTTCTTAGTCAGGAGGTTGATACCAAGCCCGAAATGAAAGGGAACAAAATAAGATTGAATGTAGGGAAAGAGGTGGAATCATCTAATCATCATGGTGATAAGGATAAGAAAAAAATACAAAAAGGGGAACAAAAAACATCAGATTTATTCATGAATAGGCCAAGATCTAAATTACCTGTTAAGGCTGTTTCAGTAAGGCCCATCTCCAACCAGGTTAGTCAAACAAACACTATATCTGGCAGGAAGAAATTATCTAGTAAAGTTGAAAAATGCACAAAGCAGGAATTTATATCGAATGCAGAGATTAAATCTAAAATCCCAGTAAAAAATTTGAATAGAGTGAATCCTCCAGTGCAGAAATATGTGACACCAAAGCAGAAGCAGGCACAGTTAGAGAAGCAGGCACCTAAACAGGCTCCCTCAAAATTACCAGTCAAGGTAAGATCTGCACCCAATGCCACTTCAACAGCCAAAGTAAAGAAATATGAGTTCAGTGAGGTCTGTAAACATTCTATTGAATATTTTAAGGGAATTAGTGGTGAGACATTAAAGCTTGTGGACCGTCTTTCTGAGGAAGAGAAAAATGCACATCCTGAGGGTTCTGATGAAGAAGACAGCACATCAAGAAACACATCTCTCTCTGAAGCCACCCAGGTGTCCCAGCCTTCAGTTACATCGAGGTCTGCTAAAGAAATGAAAGCAGACGCAACAACTTTAAAATCAAAGATTGAAAAGACCGACAGGGAGAGAAGGAACATTAGAAGGACTGGTGAGAATAAAGGCAGTCAGGTTTCTGGAGCTTTCCTAGCTCACATCGTGGAAATCCGGCCTAGTTTGTAAACTTCTCGATCTGTTGGCCTTAGTGCATGAGCTGTCATGTGATTGCTTGTGAAGTGACCTCTGTTAGTTTCCATTCCTTCATGTCATCTGTGTCTGTTGTCTTACACTTTCTGTTCTTGTTCCAGTCCAAAAGCACCACTGTAGGCAGCTAAAGAAGCATGTGCAGGACATTGTGTGCAGATAATCTGCATATAGATCTGAATATAACCAAAACTTAAATATCGAGTTCTATCATTATACACCTTTAATCATCTGTACACTCAATTGGCATGTTTAGTTTCATTCTAAAACAAAACAGAAAAAAACTCATTTAGTTACACTTTGCTACACTTATATACCAAATAACTTCTATTCTATGCTAGTTAGCCACTCTCCAAATACAGAATAGATGCACTAGATAGTTTCTAAAAAAATAAATAAAAAAAGGATACACTTTTCTTAAGGTAATTATTTTTAAAAACTGCTCTAAATTGCACTCTTATAAATTGTAGGTCCGCAGAGTCCATGCGAGCGCACAGACATTCGAATGGCCATAGTTGCTGACCATTTGGGACTTAGCTGGACTGGTAAGTAGAATTGCTTGAAGTCCATTTGATCATAAACAAATGTTATCCACATATTACACTAAATTAAGCCACATTAGTAAAAATTATGATTTTCAAAGAAGTCAGTAGAGCCTACCTTTCCAGGGACCTTCTGTTGTCTATATATTAATTTATAAAATAAATAAATTAATAAAAATTCAAATTTGAGTCATTGTGGCTAAAAAAATATCTTTTTTTGATGAGAATTTATCAAACTTGAAAATTATCCGTTGAAGATGTATTGAAAATTTAAATTCACCAACTTAAATTTTCCAAGCTTTTAACATGGGACGTATTATTTTCAGCATCCAAGCTATTGTACAATTCAAATATTTTTAAAAAGTCGAAGTTTTCAGCTAATTGTTTTTCCTCTTCCAGTTTCTTCGTAAATATTCTGGCTTTCCCATGTTGTTGGAATATAAGTTTGTGTTGAACTCTGTGTGAAAAAAAACCCAACCAAACACTGTTTCATTTTGCAGAACTTGCGAGAGAGCTGAATTTTTCCGTGGATGAAATTAATCAAATCCGCGTTGAGAACCCTAATTCACTAACGGCACAAAGCTTTATGTTGCTGAAGAAATGGGTTGGAAGAGATGGGAAAAATGCAACTAGTAAGTATCATTCTTCAAAATAAAGGTGACTGTTTACAGGCAAGTGTTATATCATAACATATCAATCAAGGTGTCAGGAATGTTAGAGCCAATTACTTGAAGAGTTCAAGCAGTTAAAACTGCTTAAGTGTAACAGCCAATCGAAGAGAACTTCAGTGGATGGAACGACAGGCAGAAGTTACTAGGCAGGCTGAAGTCAAGCGTAGTCGGAAGCTGGCAGAGGTCGGTAAGCAGGCTGAAGTCAAACAAAGTCAGGGACTGGCCGAGGTCAAACACAGAAGATCAGAAATATCAAAGACAAGTCGAATCACACCGGGAACGTTTCACAAGTGAGAAACACAAGCTAGGAAAATAACCAAGCGCTGTTTACTACAGACGTCTATTTAAAGGGACGATTTTGGCGCCAAACGTTAGGGTGCATCGTGATGACGCTGTGCGTCAAACATAGTGCGTCTGTCGCGACGCGCGTGTGTGATAAACGCGCGCACAGGCACCGGGAATGCACAGAACCCTGCACACCCCTGCGCGCGAGCGAAGACTTAGCTGCGTCCAGTGGTACCTTACATAAGGGTAAATAATACATCCTCTTTCAACAGACCGAAGGATAATGTACCCCCTACTGTAAATGATAAGGATATTAGAAGTCACTGAGGGGTTCTGTGACCATATAAAAGAACAAGGGTGCAGGCTGAGTTATCCAGGTAACTCAGAGTATCACTCATGTATTATAAGGGATCATGTACCCCCTACTGTAAATTATAAGGATATTAGAAGTCACTGAGGGGTTCTGTGACCATATAAAGGCACAAGGCTGCAGGCTGAGTTATACAGGGAACTCTGAGTATCACTCATGTATTATAAGGAATATTGTACCCCCTACTGTAAATGATAAGGATATTAGAAGTCACTGAGGGGTTGTTCTGTGACCATATAAAGGCACAAGGCTGCAGGCTGAGTTATACAGGGAACTCTGAGTATCACTCATGTATTATAAGGGATAATGTACCCCCTACTGTAAATGATAAGGATATTAGAAGTCACTGAGGGGTTCTGTGACCATATAAAAGAACAAGGCTGCAGGCTGAGTTATCCAGGGAACTCAGAGTATCACTCATGTATTATAAGGGATCATGTACCCCTACTGTAAATTATAAGGATATTAGAAGTCACTGAGGGGTTCTGTGACCATATAAAGGTACACTGCCGCAGACTGAGTTATACAGGATACTCTATGTATCACTCTGGGTAAGTTGTTATAAGCATAAAAAACATATTTTATTTTTTCAGCTGATGCCTTAACTAATGTCCTGACAAAGATCAATCGGATAGATATTGTCACGTTGCTGGAAGGACCCATATTTGACTACGGAAACATTAGCGGCACCAGAAGTTTTGCTGATGACAATATTTTCCTTGACTCCCCCGTTGATGGTAACTATTGGCACCTGTAAACCAATATATAGTTGGGATTTTGAGATGTAACTAAAGGACATAAACTCATGTTTACTCAATATAGTTGAGAAAATCAAGTACCACAATATTTTGTTTGCTATGAACTACATCCCTGTGTAGTTAAATGACACTAGAAAGTGAAAAGTGAATTAATTGTTAAATATTTTTTCTGTATTCTTTTCGGAAAATATATTATTTTTCGAAGCAGGGTTCATGTAGAATTTATGGTGCTAGCATAAAAGTACCAACATGCTGACACGTTCCAGGATTCCTCTTTGATCTTTGTTGCATGCAGCATTGAAAGATCAAAAAGATCACAGTAACACAGTAATGGGCATTGGCTACTGTAGGCACAGTGCTAATCTGGCTTTGGAGAATGCCTCTGAAGTAAACAAGAAATAAGTTTCCCACTTACATGTGCAGATATTAAATATGAATCCACAAAAATATATTGGTCCATCTATGGGATTTGGGTGCCATGCCCCAAACTTACAACTGGAGAGAGTAGCTCGCAAGCAAGCATTCAAGCCAACTTTGACGGGTTAAAGTAAAATAAAAAGTTAATCTTTATTAGACATGTAAACTTTAAAGGGATACTGTTATGGGAAAACATGTTTTTTTCAAAACACATCAGTTAATAGTGCTGCTCCAGCAGAATTCTGCACTGAAATCTGTTTCTGAAAAGAGCAAACAGATCTAAGAACAACACTCAATAATAAAATCTAGGTCCCACTGAGACTGATTCAGTTATATTAAGTAGGAGAGATAACAGCCTGCCAAAAAGTAGTTCCATCCTAAAGTGCACAAGTCACATGACTGGGGGCAGCTGGGAAACTAACAATATGTCTAGCCCCATGTCAGATTTCAAAATTGAATATAAAAAAAAAATCTGTTTTCTCTTTTGAGAATTGGATTATAGTGCAGAAGTCTGCTGGAATAGCACTATTAACTGATGCATTTGACAGTATCCCTTTAATAAAGATAAACATTATACAATTTTCAAGATCCCTTTATATTTCATATGGGTCCCTTTCCCCTTTTATACAGGTATCTTTACTCTCTAGCTTTTGTGATTACTTGTTTCATTGAAAAAATTGTGCTGGGTAAACTCACTAGTAGGGCATATAAGTACCATGAGAAGCACTAGCATGAAATCTCCAACTAGTACAATCTTCACTGATGGAAGTATTGGCTAGTTTAAGGGCAAGGCCAGACAAGGCAATTCGGGGAGATTTTGTCGCCTGGCGACTTATCTCTTTTGCGCGACTATCTCCCCGAACTGCCTCAGCGTTTTTTCGCCATAGGCTACAGCGCAAAATCGCCTGCGCTAATGCACACGCGCGATGCGTTTTCAATAGTCGCCCAAAGTTGCCTCAGTGAGGCGACTATTGAAAACGAATCTCCTCGTCTGGCCTACCCTTAAGGTTATTTATCATCTTTATCTTATTGAAATATCAGTAGTCATGAGGACCTCATTCATACATAGTAACATACAGTATAGTAACATACATGTTACTATGTATGAATAAGGTCCTCATGACTACTGATATTTCAATAAGATAAAGATAAATAAGAGATAGCCAATAATTCTTTGCGTGAAGGTTGTTCTAGCTGGAGATTTCATGCTAGTGCTTCATTCAACGGCATAATGCGGAAGTGCATGTGATTGACATCAATGTCTTATGTGATTAGAAGTTTGCAATTAATAATGTGTCGTTTGAAGTTTTTGTTAATTATCTTTCTGCCTACTTATTATATATCCTGTATTTGTTGGTCCACTAACACAGTTTGCTAGTCTTGCCCTGCAGGCTTTATTGCTAGATACTCTGTCTCCGTCTCTCCTCTGAATCTTTGCATGCCTCTCCAAGACCAGACTTCTGCTACTGCTTTTCTCCCGAACAAACAAAATCTGCTTAGTGACCACCTGCTCTTGGCTAAAGGACCCATTTATTAGGATTTACGTGCTGTTCATCTTGCTATATAGCTGCATTCATGTACAATGTAAAAAAAAACTATATTTCCTTATATTGAAGACAAGAAAGGGGTGGTTCCGCACTACGAAATTGTTAAAAAGATCAAAATCTTTATTTGTCCATGGTTAAAAAGTCACGTTGCTTGGCGCGTTTCATCATAAGCATGAAGGAACCCTGGGCAAATGATGGCATACATAGACAAGGTCTACAGCGACCTCTGTTGGTAAATTCCTTATATTAGCCAATAACAAAAAGTTTAGACAGGAAAGCTTGTATTTAATGAGCTGAGTGCATTTTATGAAGGTAAATTCTATAATGTTATTTCCAGTTCAGACATTATAAGCTGCCTACAATAGCCTGCACCAAGGGACATAAACTGGCAGTTCTCAGGCAGTTCTAATTTAAAACATCCTGTGGGTGATTGCGGATAGTGACAGTGGTAGTTCGCTATGGCCAATTGTTGATTCATTTAGCTTCTCCAGCTTGTTACCCGTCTCTTAACCATGGCTGGTAATTCCTTATCTCCATCCCTATCAGCGAACATCTGAGCTCTTCCTCTAAAAATCAGAGTTCAATAATAAAACTTCAATTTGAAATCACCCTTATTTTCATAAATAATGGCACCTGTAACCAAGTGTAGCATCTGATCACATATTATTTTCATGGTTTTGTGTCCAGCATATAACCATACAACTAGCATTTGTACATGTGTTCTCATCACACTTTATTCTTTCTTTTCTCTCCGGTCAGTGTTTGTGATCTTACCAATGTCCATGGCATCTCTTCAGTCTCCTCGGTCATCATATTCATCCCATTCTACACATCCAATTATTTTCTCTGTGCCTGAAATATTTATATAGCTACCTGTTGCTCTGTCCCTGTCCTTCCCTCTGTCTCCCTTTGATGCAATAGATTCCTTTCCACCTCTTCTTTCCGTTCAGGATAGACGCAAAGTCTGAACTCGTTTGATTCCTCTCAGAAGAGTTTCCATGTCCTACTATTTATTCCTCTATTGCTATGGAAATGGATTGCATTTCAATTCTACATTAAGAGCTTATATATGTGTTAAATACTCTGTAGCCTGATATAAATTATATGTATTCATGATGTAACACATTTCATACTGTTCCATATCACATATTTTGTTTTATTCTTTATCCAGTAACATTTAATGTGCATGCGTTTTTATGTTTATTCATAATCCATTTCATTTAGGCCAAGTCTACTGTTTTCCTTAGGTTATCCAAACATTCAAGTGGAACTGGAAACTCCTACTGGTTTACGTTTTGTGCCTCCTTCCCCCCTTCACCAAGATGATTTCTTTAGTGATATGTCTAGTATAGAGTCGCCCCTTAGAACTCCCAGTAGAATGAGTGATTTGTTAGTTCAGGGAAATGGCGATGTTTCATCGGTACCACCAGTGGTGGCTGCAGAAGACACTTGCCTAGATGACAGCAGGCCTGATTATCTTATTCAGAGCCCTGATGCTTCTTATGAAATGGCCATTCATCGAATCAAATTTGATGATGTTCAGTTGAATGATGAGCCACTGACTGAAGGTGACTACGCTGAAGAAGAAAAACCAGCTGAACTGTCAGACCAAAAAACCTATGAAGAATCAAATCTTATAGGAGGTAGGGCTGAAAAGTATGTGAGAGAAATGTCTGGTTCTGAAGAGGAGATGACTGAAGAAAGGCTTAAATTGCTGTTTAAGCACCTTCACCTCGACGAAGAAGTTGAATCAGAGGAGATGACTGAGGAAAAAGTACAAAACATTCTAAAAAATGTTGAACTAGCCGAACATGAGCTGTCTTCGATTACAGGTTGGCCCAGTGAGGCATCAAGCATGCTTGTGGAGCCACCAACGCCGGACTGCAAATTGAATAATGAACTCATGGAAAGACTGGACGACAGGTATGTTCTTATAATACACAAGAGCCATGAATATCCTGCAAATTATATAGTGAATAAAGTACCCCCTCTTGTAAAATATAAGGATATTATAAGTTACCTCGGAGTTTCATGACCATATAAAAATGCGAGGCGGAAGGCCGAGTGTTTTTATACAGGTCATGGAACTCCGAGGTAACTTATAATATCCTCATATTTTGCAACTGGGGGTACTTTATTTATTATAATACAAAAGTTTCAGCGAGTCATGTGACAGAAATGACATCAGCTCGTAAAAATATGTATTCATTTCTTTTATCAATGTATTCATGTTTTTTTTGTTTTTTTTTTATTAATCTCTTGCAAAGTCATAGTGGAAGCAAGAGAATGCAACTAGAGTAGGGTGTCTCCTTCCTATAATAAACAACTAGGAATTATTTTATTTAGAGAATTTAATCACACATTTTCTGCTGATTCATTGCACATGCTCTGTGCTGCACTTACTGAGCTTAGGGAGCCACTCACAATATACAGTACACATAGAATAGAAATGTCACAATATAAGGCTGATTAGTAATTAATACAGATAATTACTACATGGCAGCACAGAAACCAGTGCAATTAGCATCAGAATTTAATAATCAGCAAACCTGTAGCATCAGCTTATATTACATACCAGCCTCATTTTCTGCTGGATAATTAGTGTCGAGCCCTAAGCTTCGCTTCTCAACAGCTGCTCAGAGTCCACTGAGCATGTGAGTGTCACAGACACTTTCCAAGATGGTGACCCCCTGTGACAAGTTTGAAATCCTGGACCATTGCTGCTATTGAGAAGCTAAGATTTTAGGCTGGTGCAATAAGTTAAGAATGTAAAATATGTCATTTTCACCATATTCATTTTTAGGGTTTAGTTCTCCTTTAAAGGGGACCTCAGATGCCTATATGGTAAATATATTTGTATTTGCATAAAAAAACCTCATACCCTGCCGTCAGATATATTCCTATGAAATCCGGTGGCATAGGTGAGGGGAATCAGGTGCGGGTCATGGTGGGTGATGTCACTAGGGATGTAGCGAACGTCGGAAAAAAAGTTCGCGAACATATTCGCGAACTTGCGCAAAATTGCGAGCGGTTCGCGAACGGTTCGCGAACCCCATAGACTTCAATGGGAAGGCGAACTTTAACATCTACAAAAGACATTTCTGGCCAGAAAAATGATTTTAAAGTTGTTTAAAGGGTGCAACGACCTGGACAGTGGCATGCCAGAGGGGGATCAAGGGCAAAAATGTATCTGAAAAATCTGCCTGTGTGTGCTTGGAAGAGATAGTGTAGGGGGAGAGCTGTTAGTGATTTCAGGGACAGATGATAGTAAGTTTGCTGGCTAGTAATCTGCTTGATACTGCTCTGTATTGGAACAAAAAAATAAATAAAAGCAGTCCTTACAAGGACTACTGTTATTGCAGCAGTCAGCAGATGAGATCAGAAGCAGGACAGCTGCCCACTGCAGCTACATACAGAGCACTGCAGTAGAAGGTAGATTACTAGCCAGCAAAGCTACCTAAGCTTAAATGTCCCTCAAACCCCTGCAGACTTCTGTCCCTCCAATAACAGAGCAGTATCAAAACGATTACTAGCCAGCAAACTTTCAACTGTCCCTGAAATCACTAACAGGCAGCAGCTCTCTCCCTACACTATCTCTTCAGCACACACAGGCAGAGTGAAAAAAAGCTGCAGGGCTTCGGTTTTTATAGGGAAGGGGAGTGGTCCAAGGGAGAGCTTCCTGATTGGCTGCCATGTACCTGCTGGTCTGGGGTGAGAGGGCAAAAAAAAGCGCCAACAATGGCGAACCCAAAATGGCGAACGTCGCGCGACGTTCGCGAACTTCCGGCGAGCGCGAACACCCGATGTTCGCGCGAACAAGTTCGCCGGCGAACAGTTCGCGACATCTCTAGATGTCACAAGCGTGCACGGTATGTTGTGATGTCACTTCCGTCTACGTCATTTGCATATGTGCCACTAGATGTGGAGAGATCTGATGCCGCCCTACAACAGAATATAGCCCTACTGTTGATGTAGCTTTCCCAGAGCGCTATTTATATGTAGAAAATGATTATGGTTCTAAAATACTTATCCATGGTTTTTTACCTAATGGATTCCTTATTTACCAAATATATGATTGTATTATCGTCATTTAATACTGTTTTTTCCCCCTTTTTTTTGTAGCCATGAGACAATTACTTCTTATCTTAAGGGAGAAGTTGGAAGGTTAGAATCAAACGTCAGCCCATCTGAGTCTATAACGGAGGGCAAGACAAGATCCACTGCTCCAGAAACTGGCAATAAAAAGACAAGTGAGAAGCAGTGTGCGAAACCAAAAACACTCCAAGGGAAGGGGGAACAAACCTCACCGTTGGTCCATCAAAAATCACAGGAAGTGACAAGCAAGACAGTAATAGGGGAGCATAGAAGCTCTTTACCTATTAGCGCAAAAAGGATGTCTGGTCACACGGAAGAAGGATCATCTTCAGACCCAAAGGTATAGTTGCTTGTGCATGGAATCCGGGAGTCAGTCAGTTGTGTGATGATGGTATAAGATGACATATTCCACCATAGTCTCAGAAATATTTAAAAATACACAGATGCATTGATGATATCTGTAAAGAAACTGCTTCCATGCTTGGTTTTACTTTGACATAAAAAATTATCAAATACAGATAGAGCAGGCATACTGTTGACCAATGATCCCCAACCAGTGGCTCATGCTCCCAGTGGCCTCAAAGCAGATACTTATTTTTAAATGTAAGTCTTGGAGGCAAGTTTTGGTTGTATAAAACTAGATGTACTGCCAACAGAGTCTCCTGTAGACTGCCAGTCCACACAGGGGCTACCAATATCCAATCACAGCCCTTATTTGGCACCCCCAGGGACTTTAATCATGCTTGTGCTGCTCCCCAACTCTTTTTACATGGGTAAAAAAAAGTTGTGGAATCCTGTTGTAGACAATTTCATGCTGGCTGGGATATTGCCTGAAATTCCCTTTGCTTCAACTGTAGTACTAGACAAGCCACAAATATAAAAATAATTAATTACAAAAAAATGAGATGTCAGTACCACACTTTGGCCAAAATATGTAAGCTCACGCCACATACATACAAGTACAGGTATGTGATCTGTTATCCGGAAACCCATTATCCAGAAATCTCTGAATTATGTAAAGGCCATATCTCATAGACTCCATTATATCCATTTTTTAAAAAAAAATGATTTCCCTTTTCTCCGTAATAATAAAACAGTAGCTTGTACTTAATCCCAACTAAGATATAATTAATCCTTATTGGAGGCAGAACCAGCCTATGGGGTTTATTTAAAGGGATACTGTCATTGGAAAACATGTTTTTTTCAAAACACATCAGTTAATAGTGCTACTCCAGCAGAATTATGCACTGAAATCCATTTCTCAAAATAGCAAACAGATTTTTTTATATTCAATTTTGAAATCTGACATGGGGCAAGACATTTTGTCCATTTCCCAGCTGCCCCTGGTCATTTGACTTGTGCCTGCACTTTAGGAGAGAAATGCTTTCTGGCAGGCTGCTGTTTTTCCTTCTCAATGTGACTGAATGTGTCTCAGTGAGACATGGGTTTTTACTATTGAGTGTTGTTCTTAGATCTACCAGGCAGTTGTTATCTTGTGTTAGGGAGCTGCTATCTGGTTACCTTCCCATTGTTCTTTTGTTTGGCTGCTGGGGGGAAAAGGGAGGTCGGTGATATCACTCCAACTTGCAGTACAGCAGTAAAGAGTGATTGAAGTTTATCAGAGCACATGACTTGGGGCAGCTGGGAAATTGACAATATGTCTAGCCCCATGTCAGATTTCAAAATTGAATATAAAAAAATCTGTTTGCTCTTTTGAGAAATGGATTTCAGTGCAGAATTCTGCTGGAGCAGCACTATTAACTGATGTGTTTTGACAGTATCCCTTTAATGTTTACAAGATTTTCTAGTAGATTTAAGGTATGGAGATCCAAATTAAGGAAAGATCCCTTACATACCCTTAACATACCTGTAGTACTATTCCCAGTTAAGCAGTTTGAAACATTTCTGTTATAGTTGTACATAGTTATTTCCAACACATAAGGTATATAAAGCAATTATAAGTATCAACCATCAGACTAAAGGCACCACCAAGGGTCTATTTTCTGCCATCATATTCTGTCTGTATCTAGGTTCTATGAGTAAGTGATCTCTCTCTTTGTTGCCTACATACCTTTGTCAGGTGACTGTTTAATTTACCTTGCCTGGTTTGTTTATGCAAACAATAGTTTCCTTTCTGTTTCGTGGATAAACTATTTCTTTTTCTTTTAAGTCTGCTGGTAAAACTTGCCTAAAATGCATTTATCAGGCTTCTAGTGACAGTGAATATGAGAGTGTTTCAAGTTCAGATGAGGCAGAGAGAATCACCACGAAAGTTACGAGACGGCGGTTGATATTAAAGGTACTTGGTGCCTCCGCACAGCTGTGGAATGAACTTTTGAAAGCGATAACATTGGGGGGGAGTTTGCCAGTTTTACGCATGTTTTGCTTATTCCATAGAACTAAAAGTTTTTGTGTGTTACTTCTCCTATGTACTTCCAAGTCCTTTATGTACAGAAAGGGTCAAAAGGTTTACTAATATATATAATGTACAGGTATGAGATCCGTTATCCAGAAACCTTTTATCCAGAAAGCTCCAAATTACAGAAAGGCCATCTCCCATAGACGCTATTTTATCCAAATATTGTAATTTTTTTTAAATTATTTCCTTTTTCTCTATAATAATAAAACAGTACATTGTACTTTATTCCAACTAAGATATAATTAATCCTTATTGGAAGCAAAACCAGCCATGGGAGATGGCCTTTCCGTAATTTCGAGCTGCAGCTTATCGGCCCATGTGTGGAGCCCTCCCGATCAATATCTGGCTGAAAGTCGGGCAGATTTAAAAATACAGTTGGACCGCCCGTATCGGATGCATTATGAGGGTCCACGATCGGATCAGCCTGATATTGACCACCTCAATGTGGGCATATCGGGGAGAAATTGCCAAACGGATCTCTACGTCTAAGGCCACCTTTATTATATGTCACAATTAGGTTATTACTCATCTGCTTGATCTTGAATGCTGATTGTACCTTTGCAATGCAGATAAGCAAAAGAGCAGTTAGGCAGTATCACTTGGTAAATGCCACCTGCAGCTTGTTCTACTGTCTATTCAACTTGCAGCTCTATAAACAGTCAACAAAACAAGCACTTGCTCCTCCGTTGGCCTAAAACTGCGCAAATATCTATTGGGAAGGTTTGAAAAATGTCACACTGATGCGTTCCTCTCTGACAGACCTGCATCGGTGCCCGTTATGCTCCAAACAGTGGCCTGGGGCAAAAGTTTGAATCAGCCCGATTTGGTCTAGAATGTTGGTGGCTAAATTGGGCAAAGATCCACTCGATCTTATTGTGTATGGCCAGCTTTTGAAACTCTGCAAGGCATTCCTGGAGACTTTAGTGCAATGGGAAAGTCTCCAGTTCAGCAATTGCCTTTGATTTTCGTACAGGTCATGGAACGCCAACGTGACTTGGTGGTTATACCAATAAAAGCTTATTGGCCCGTGTATGTGTCCCTTTCAGGGGTCTCCCTGAGCAGATATGGATCAAGCAGATTAAAAAAATCTCATCTGGGTGAGGATCAGCATTGATGCAGCCCTTGCCCTGAATGCCTGCACTTATCATCATTGTGGAAAAGATCTGTTCTCTTGGTAAACTCACCAAACAAGCAGATCTTGAGGTGTATGGCCTGCTTTCAAGGGGTATATTGAGTCTCCTAGCTCAGCTGTTGGAAAACTGCAGAATGGCTCCCATATGTTATTCTATGTATGTTGTACTTTATAATATGTGATTTCCTCCTCCCTAGTGTGTTACTTACAGACTCTGGGCTTAATTACAGGATTTTCAGGTTCTTAGGGGCAGATTCCCTAAAGGGCGAAGTGACTTACTCTAGCATGCCGTCATTTTGGAACTTCGCCGATTCCCTAACGGGCGCAGGCGTCCCTTCGCTAGTGAAGGAGATAGACGCTAGTGTTGCTTCGCACTCTAACGCCAGGATTGATGAATTTGCGGACGTTGCCTTTTGCGTCAGACTTGCCTCCACCAGCTCAGACCAGGCGAAGTGCAATGGAATGCATAGGACTTCCTCAATTTTTTGTTGAAAGTCAAAAAAAACGCTGGCATCTTTTCCTTTTTTCAGAGCGATAGCCTGCAAAGGTCCGTAAATATTTTTTGGGTAACCGGGTTCCCCCATACATTTTCTAACATTAACTATAGGTTCCCTGGGCTTGTGCAAAGTAATGTATTTGCTGCAACATATACGTCCATTCAACTTTCACTTCCCGTCGTATACAAATTAGCTTTGGCGCCGAAGTAACGCTAGCGCAACTTCGTCAGCGTTCGGCGCCCTTGATGCAACTTTGCATTTTAGGGAATTAGCGTTGTCCTGGCAAATTTTCTGGCGAAGTGGGACGAATCGGTTGCTTGCAAATTTGCGCCTCTTAGGGAATTTGCCCCTTAGAATCTACCCATGTCTGAATTCAACATAAAGGTGTTAAAATATAAAGAAGGCCACACCTGCTGGAATAGATCCTTCGGCAGTTTCATGTGGTGCTAATAGCTGTTTGCTTTTTGCTTGCGGCTCTTCAAAGGGAAGCTCTTTGAGCATAGTTCATGCTTTTGGTGTATGGTCTGTTGATGCTGCATCTATTTATGTGTATACTATAAAGTTATTGTACAAGGCTAGAGGTGGTGTTGCGACAACATTTTTGAAAAAGGAGTCACCAAAGAAAATCTGATTTTTTATCACTAATAGGTAAATTAGTCGATTGCTGTTTGTGGTGCCTTTTGTTATTGTAATTTCTGTCATGTTGAGATCTTTCTAAACCAGAAGAGATCGATGGGGTTGCTGTGAGAATACTGTATACTCTGTTCTAAAGTTTATGCACTGTAGTTAGTGTGTTGAATAGAAGTGCCACACCTTTGTGTGATTATGCTGTGCTAATATATCATTTTCTGTTTCTTGCACATTTTCTGGTGCAGTTGTAAGCACAGCAGAGGTCATGGGCACCATCTTCCGGATCTTCGGTCTTGTTCAGGTCCTCTTTGTTCCCCTCGGCAATTCACTGCACTTTTGGCAAATGCGCAGTTGCTATGAACTGGAAGACTGCTCCAACTGCCCAATATGGCGCTCCCTTACAGATGAAGACCGAAATTCTGGAAGATGTCGCCCATGAGCTCCACTGCGCTTACTTTGCACCGATATGTGAGCAAAGTATTCTGGACACTTTCAGGGGTAATGAACTGTGCGCGTGGGGGGAACTATTTAGGTTAGTGGGTAGGGGCTTTTCCAATTGTGGGGTTTAGTTCTCCTTTAAGTCACTGATCCCCAACCAGTTGTTTGTGAGTAACATGTTGCTCACCAACCCTTGGATGTTGCTCCCAGTGGCCTCAAAGCAGGTACTTATTGTTGGTTTGGTTGTATAAAAACCAGGTGTACTGCCAAGCATAGACTCCTGTAGGCTGCCTATCCACATAGGGGATACCAAGTAGCCAATCACAGCCCTTATTTGGCAACCCTGGGTAACTTTATCATGCTTGTGTTGCACCCCCACTCTTTTTATAAAGAAATGTGGCTCACAGGTAAAAAAGATTGGGGACCTCTGCCCTTTAGAGTTATGACCTTTATACTAAGGGGCCGATTCACGAAATTCGGGTGAAGGGTTCGAATAAAAAAAAATTCTAATTTCGAAGTATTTTTTGGGTACTTCGACCATCGAATTGGTTAAATTCGATCGAATTCGATCGAATTCGAACGATTAGAATTAAAAATCGTTCGACTATTCGACCATTCGATAGTCGAAGTACTGTCCCTTTAAGAAAAACTTCGACCCCCTACTTCGGCAGCTAAAAGCTACCGAAGTCAATGTTAGCCTATGGGGAAGGTCCCCATACGCTTGCCTGTGATTTTTTGATCAAAGGATTTTCCTTCGATCGTTGAATTAAAATCCTTCGAATCGTTCGAGTCGAAGGATTTAATCGTTCGATCGAACGAAAAATCCTTCGATCGATCGATCGCAGGATTTGCGCAAAATCGTTCGACTTCGATATTCGAAGTCGAACGATTTTAGTTCCCAGTCGAATATCGAGGGTTAATTAACCCTCGATATTCGACCCTTCGTGAATCGGCCCCTAAGAGTGGTCAATGTTGTCCCTTGTTGCTAGACATGGAAATCAGTCTTGAATCATCCTATAAATATGGCTTTACAATGAACAATAAATCATACCTAACAATAGTCCTGAAAAACCTTGAAGGGGCATACGTACGTACATATGGTTATGTCTAGAGAGGAAAAATTTATGGTGAGTTTGTAAATTGGGAGGTGGGACGTTTAAGTGAGCGGGAGGATGCAGATCGGAGTGCGCCTGGCCCCTCTGGAGATTTTACACCAACAGTTACACCACTGTTGGGGAGAATGTCTAAATGTCGGTCTTTGCAAGATTCGGGGTGAATACTTATATGCAGTCATAAATATTCTTGGAACTCTGAAAGGATAAAAAGTCTCAAAAAATGGTTCACAGAACTCACCAGATACTGGAGGAGGCCGAGGTGAACCACTCTAAACCTTCCATTAGGGGAGCAAATCCAACCAAGTTTATCAAAGGCAAGCACTCAACAAGCAGTCTCCCAAAAAGGCATGTGAAAACAATGGTAATTTATGTAGGTACTAATAAAGTGTTTTGTGTTCAACAAACACTTAATCATAGACTAGGATTAACCTCCCCTGGTTGGAGGTTTAAACAGTGGTGAGAAGCCCAAATAGGGTGAGATTTTGGAAGAATGCCTAAATGGGATCTTGAATCAAAAAAATTTAACAACCACCGCACTGTATGGTAGTAATTACAGTATATCCTCCAGAAGTAGATCTTCTCCCTTGTAAACAAACCAACATTGCCCAGCCTTTCTTCTTAACTGAGAAGCGCAATACCCATAATTAGTTCTCTCTCCCCTTCTCTTGACTGTGTCTGTTTCAGTACTGTCCATGTGTGCCAGTGCATGGTAGGTTTGGCATGTATATGCATGATTGGAGTGCTGTGAATACAAGAAAGCCGTAAGACTCATTTAATTGTTAATACTCCAATGGTGTTTAGGGGCAACAAGCAAAAAACACTCCGGGTGAATCTGTTACAGAAGAACACTATACAGATGAAGAAGGCAACATCATCACAAGAAAAGTAAACTGCCTTCCAGTATTTCTCTATCCTACGTAGAGTCCTTAGTAGTGGCGTGTCTTTTTTAAAATATTTTTAAGAAGATGTTTTTCCAGTCAAGTCTAGTGCTAATGCTCCTACTTCTCATAGGTAACCCGGAAAGTTGTGAGACGTATTGTGGTTCCACATGAGAAAAAATCAAGTGAAAAGGGAACTGTTGGGGCAAGTAAAAGCATTGGTTTGCTAAGGATTGGTTTCATGCTATGGCTTTCTGTGTTTGTGCTGATGCTCCAAAAATATGATATACCTTTGCTTATCCTGGCTCCTGCCATGCCATTAACCTTGTTAGCTAACAATTCGTTTACAGATGCTCCTCTTAAAATTGCCTTCACTTGTATGGATATACCATGAAAAGATGAGTGTGTATGTAACAAAAGCATGTCATAGGAAGTTTATATAAGATGTCCTATATATATATATATATATATATATATATATATATATATATATATATATATATATATATCTGTTTTGTCATTACTGATTCATTATGCTTTGTGATGCATTGAAACAAAATGATGTAATTCAACCCCTCCCTCAACGTGTTCTATGCTGAAGGCTGAAGTGATGGATTCCCCCTCTGCTTTCTATGGTGGGCTGTGCATATATTCTCTGGAATGCGGAGGACTGTCATGTCCCATAATCCATTACTTCAAGGTTGAATGGCTCTGACCAGTGACGTAACTAGATATTACTGGTAGGGATGCACCGAATCCACTATTTTGGATCCTGCCGAACCCCCGAATCCTTTGCGAAAGATTCGGCTGAATACCTAACCAAATCCTAATTTGCTTATGCAAATTAGGGGTGGAAAGGGGAAACCATTTTTTAGTTCTTTGTTTTGTGATAAAAAGTCACGCGATTCCCCTCCCCGCTCCTAATTTGCATATATTTGAATCCTGGATTCAGTGCATCTCTAATTACTGATCCCCAGAGCAAATTACTTTTCAGGCCCCTAAAATGTCTAGAGGTTGACCTGTTTTACCAATATTCATTGAAATTGTATATGAATTAGGGCCTCATGGGGCCCCTAAACCACCTGGGCCCCCCTGCAGCCACAGGGTCTGCTTCCTCTGTAGTTACACCCTCTGGCTCTGACCCCAAAGAGGGTGGGGAAATGATCCTTGTGGACGACCATAACTAAGCATACTGGAGAAAGAATTACGACAATTCTTTTCAATGCTATCAAAATGCTTGATAGGAAATAACCGAGCCCAAATCTACCCAATAAAAAATATTGGGGCATGATAAATTAGTCCCTTGGAATTGGAACCAGGATTCCTGATATTTCTCACAATAAAACCCCAGACGGGAAACAGAGCTGACCAGAAAAAAGTGTTATATTGGTTCAGTTCTACTATCTTGGTATGCTCCAAAAGTTGATGAAAATGTATACTGACTACAGGAATTATTCTCTAGCACCCCAACTTTCCCACCTTCCCTCCATACATATGTAACCCTAACAACCCCCCTCTGTTGGTAGTACATTCCATGAGTGACAATTACCTGATTACATGGGACAAACCTGAGCCACTCTACAGTGGTATTGGGAGAGACTGGGTACCTGGTACTTATTAGTGCAGTGCCTTCACCTAGTGGGATCCAGGAATGCACCTATGGGTGGCCCCACTAGGACACAGTGATAATGCACACGCAGGATCTGGTAAACTAAATAACTCTAAAAGGGGAAACGAATAAATACAACACAAGTGCCAATGGGGTCTCACTAACTAGGACCAGCACAAACTATTTCTCTAACTCAGGGTTGCCCAAAAGGTAGTTCTAGATCTACCAGTAGACCTTAAGCTGGTGATCAGTAGATCTCAAGACACTGCCAACAAACAGCTTGTCTCAATCACCCTCCTGTTTCATGCTTTTCATTCAGATATTTATTATGTTAAGGTTACATAAGAAATAGTGGTTTAATTATAGCAATATACAATTCCCCATCAATCAATATTTAAGTAATATTTTGCATGGAACATAATGCTAACAATGCTATTACGGATGTAGATCCTAATGGGACCACATCACTAAAAGTAGACCTCCTAGAAATGTATGGGCACTCCTGCTCTAACTGAAGAAATAAAGGGACAGATTTACCAAAGGGCGATGTGACTAACGCTAGCAAAGATTCGCCAGCGTTACAGTTTTCAGGGACTTCGCCAATTTACTAAAGGGCGCAGGCATCACTTCGCTAGAGAAGGAGATTCGCACTCTATCGGCAGGATAATTTTCGCTCTGGCGAATGGACGTTACTCCGCAAATTCACTAAAATGCGGATTTTGCCAGACTTGCCTTCGCCAGCTCAGACCAGGCAAAGTGCACTTGAGTGCATAGATCTTTCTCATTCTTCTGTTAGTTACATCATATTTTTTAGTGGAAAAAGCTTCGATGTCCAAAAAACGCTGGCATCTTTTCCTTTTTTCAGAGTGAAAGCCTGCAAAAGTCCTTACATTTTTTTTGGGGTAACCAGGTTTCTCCATACAATTTCTAACATATGGAACATTAACTATACAGTGGGCTCAGGGGTAGGGCATTATAACAGCTCTATTTTATTTATTAAGGTTCCCTGGACTTGTGTAGTGTAATGTATTTGCTTCAACATATACATCCATTCAACTTTAAATTTCCCGTCGTATGCAAATTAGCCTGAATGAAGACCTCTAACGAAGTTGCGCTAGGCAGAATTGAATGCTGGCGCATCTCCACTTTGATTTGCTTGCATTGCCGAAGTAACAATATCGAAAATTCGTCAGCGTTCAGCGCCCTGGACGTAACTTCACATTTTAGTAAATTAGCTTTATTTGAGCGAATTTTCACCTGGCGAAGTGTTGCGATGTCTGTGCAGCCATCGCTTGCGAATTAGTAAATTTACCCAAGTTCTTTACTCCCAGAAATCTTCGATTGCTCCTTTGCTATGGATAATGATAATACTTATATCCCGGGCTCTTAGGATACTTTACAATCACTCTTCTGGCGAGTCAAGCGCTTAAAGGAGAAGGAAAGTAATTTTAACTTGGGGGATGCCAAAAGTTAGGCACGCCAAGTGGTTATATTTACTTATCTGATTCTCCTATCAGCAGAAAACTTCACAGATCTGGGGTTCTGCCAGCGAGCACCATGGAGTGATTGTCTTCTTCGCTCTTCAAATTTCCCAGGGCAGACGCACGAGCAGTAGAATGAAATAGCCAACTTTTTTGTTAACGTTTGGCTTTTCACTCGACTATGTATGCTCAGCCGTGAGAAGAAGCAGAAAGAGGGTCCCTCCGGGTTGCCCGCACATCACTACTCTCTAAGGCTACACATTTATACTTAATGCTACTTTTTATTACTCATCTTTCTATTCAGGCCTCTCCTATTCATATTCCAGTCTCTCATTTAAATCAATGCATGGTTGCTAGGGGAATTTGGACTGCAAACTGGAGAGCTGCTGAATAAAAAGCTAAAGAACTAAAAAAGCTCAAATAATAAAAAACAAAAACCAATTGCAAATTGTCTCAGAATATCCCTCTCTACATCATACATAAAGGTTAACATAAAGGTGAACAGCCCCTTTAAGAGAGTCAGTGATATACAACTGTTAGCTTCATTTAACCATTCATACATAGGGAAACTTTAGGAAACATATATATGGGCAATACCAATTTTCTTTTCCTTTTACTTATTCGTTTATAGTTTTACTATTTATGCATATTTTTTGTTATTTTATTATTATGTTGATAATATAATAATTAGTTTGTCATGAATATAAAATAAGTTTGCCTGTGTGATATCAGATGTGTTTATACATTACACCACTGGTATGAGGATTTGTTGAGGGGTACAGGGTAAGCTTTAGGGTTTACCCCTGGTTATTTTTGCTTTGGTTCTGCTGTTACTAACAGTTTGAGTTGCGTTAAACATAACCTTTTGGTTTGTATCTTATATACAGTCAGTGACTGTCAGCTTCATTCAGGTGACTGATATTTACTGTGTGTGATTCCTGTTATTTCTACTTTGTTTGCTCTTTATGTAACAGAATTCTCAGTTGCTACGTCCACCCTTACTATGGTTATTTCTCATTATAGTCTGAAGCCTACAAAGTGAAGACAAAGAAGGAAGTACGGAATATTGAGAAGAAAAGCTACTCATAAAGGCATAGTTTGAAGAGGTGAGTGTAAAGGAGAGTTACTAGAAACATACTTATTGTAATTCTTGGTGATCATATTTGTTTTCAAACATTTTATACAATAGACATTGCGAAACAGAAAGGAGAAGGGAGGTTAAAGGGATCCTGTCATCGGAAAACATGTTTTTTTCAAAACTTATCAGTTAATAGTGCTACTCCAGCAGAATTCTGCACTGAAATCCATTTCTCAAAAGAGCAAACAGATTTTTTTATATTAAATTTTTAAATCTGACATGGGGCTAGACATATTGTCAATTTCCCAGCTGCCCCTGGTCATGTGACTTGTGCCTGCACTTTAGGAGAGAAATGCTTTCTGGCAGGCTGCTGTTTTTCCTTCTCAATGTAACTGAATGTGTCTCAGTGGGACATGGCTTTTTACTATTGAGTGTTGTTCTTAGATCTACCAGGCAGTTATCTTGTGTTAGGGAGCTGTTATCTGGTTACCTTCCCATTGTTCTTTTGTTTGGCTGCTGGGGGGGGGAGGGAGGGGATGATATCACTCCAACTTGCAGTACAGCAGTAAAGAGTGATTGAAGTTTATCAGAGCACAAGTCGCATGACTTGGGGCAGCTGGGAAATTGACAATATGTCTAGCCCCATGTCAGATTTCAAAATTGAATATAAAAAAATCAGTTTGCTCTTTTGAGAAATGGATTTCAGTACAGAATTCTGCAGGAGCAGCACTATTAACTGATTCATTTTGAAAAAAAAATTTTTTCCCATGACAGTATCCCTTTAAGATGGAGAAGAGAAAAAAATTAGAGGGAGAAGTTGGAAGCGTGAGGGAAAGAAGATGTAGTAGGGCAAGGTAGAGCAAGGATCTCCAACCTTTTTTACCTGTGTGCCACATCTAAATGTAAAAAAAAGTTGTAATGCAATAAAGAGACTGTAGGCCAAGATGATGACCTTCAGCAGTTGTATAGGTACCAGTGCCATAAGTTGAACATCCCAAATTTATATCAATAAGCATGTTCCTGATTTCTTCTGGGATTCTGTGAGTTGCAGCTGGAGGCTGCATGGTTGGTGGATCCATGATGTGTATCCTAAAAATATTTATTACTGGTTGCGCAACATAATAATGTAATGGAACATTACTAGAAACATACAGACAGGCCTTCATATTTTGCTTCTTGGTGATCATATTTGTTTTCAAACATTTTATACTATAAACATTGCTGTTAATCAAACGGTGATTTAAAACAGAAATGAGAAGGGAGGTAAAGATGGAGAGGTGAAAAAATTCGAGGTAAAAGTTGTAAGAGTGGGGGAAAGAAGGTGTAGTAAGTTAAGGTAGAGCAGGGGTCTTTAACCGTGAGCCACATTCAAATTTTAAAAAAAGTTGGAGAGCAACACAAGCATGAAAAAAGTTCCTGGTGGTGCCAAGTATGGGTTGCAATTGACTATTGGTAGCCCCTATTTTGACTGGCAGCTTCAGCAGTTGTACAGGTACCAGTGTTATAAGTTGAACATCCCAAATATTTATAAATAAACATGGTCCTGATTTGACCTGGGATTCTGTGAGTTGCAGCTGGAAGCTGCATGGTCAGGGTGCCCATGATGTATAAATATCTGTTATTGGTCACATTGATTTTTAACATTTTAACATTGGGACACAAGGGAAAGGGGAGAAATATATGGGCGCAAATTATTTCATCATCCCATTTTTAAAATACTTCACACAATTTAACATTATAAACATCCCCACCCCCAAAAAGGACAAATGATCGGTTCATTAAAGGATATTTACATTTTTGAAAGAAACTGGGACATTTTAGCTCTATGTGATGTTGGAAAGGAAACCCATCCCAAGAAAAGCCGGACTTTGAGAGCCCTGACAATGTGTATGGTTTGTGCTTTTATCTGTATTCCCCCACAGGGGCCTTTATGTTGCTTGAGAACCCCGACAAATGCCCTTTCTGTCCTCGCTTAGAACATTGTAAGATATCCATGTTGACTCATCTTTGTCTTTCTTTTCTCTTCTAGGACAGTGTTTGGTAACTGCCAATATTCAGGAGTCTTTCGGAGGAAAAGAAACTAGTAAAAGTCACTGGAAAAAAAAAAACAAAACAAACAACAAAAAAAAAAAAAAGATGTGTGTTTTGCTGCTTCCTCACATTAATCGCATGGGTTTTTTTTAACACAAAAAACCTTTTAATTTAGCATGAGCCAATAATCCAGAGCATGGGAGATATACGTCTGGGATTGAGGAGTGTGCCGTTTACAATGCAGTGTATATAAAGGACACAATGCTGGAAGTGACAGTTCTTCAAGGAAGAGAGAATTCCTGCGGTACGAAGAGCTGACGAAAATATTGGCCGGACTTCTGGGAGACACAATAATCACTAAATAAGCAACAGTTTCGCCTTATTTTTTTCTTGAACCCTGATTCTTAGGGTCTAAAAAGCTGTCGATTTCGTTTTTTTTTTTTTTTTTAAATCATCAATGAATTTGCTGTAAATAAGTGACACTTGTATAAAATTCTAACGAAACTAGAATTCATGTTAATAATACACATCCTTAGTAAATATTTACTGATAGGACACGACACACATTCACAGACACAGATAGGTGTCTGTAAGGATTTCACATACGGGGGGTGGGGTGTTCACAGATTCTTGTATATTATCAATTCAGACGTTTGTATATGAAAAAACAAAAAAAAACAAGCCGGGCGGCTTTTACACAAATTCCTTGAAATCTGCTGCAAAACAGGAAAAATAATTCACAAAAATATACGATTCTGTCGTTTAGTAACTGGGTCGTTTTCTGCAGATCTGTAATATGTAATATGTATCTCACCTTATTTTAATCCAAACTTTTTTCAACTTTGCAAAAGCTACACTAAAATTTAAAGAAAAACCATAATCTATTTTAGCTATCCGCACAGAGCCCTTTAACGAAATATTGTCACTGTTGCCAACTTTTCACTGAACAAAGAGGAAAAAAAGCCTTCGGGTGGGGGGTGGGCAAAAAGGAACTTTAAAGTACGACGGTGTGTAGACTTTTAGACGCTTTGATCGTACTGGGCTTCTTCAGGTGATGGAACAGGGCTTCTTCAGGGGATGGAACGGGGCTTCTTCAGGGGTTGGAACGGGGCTTCTTCAGGGGTTGGTACAGGGCTTCTTCAAGAGATGGAACGGGGCTTCTTCAGGAGATGGAATGGGGCTTCTTCAGGGGTTGGAACGGGGCTTCTTCAGGGGATGGAACGGGGCTTCTTCAGGGGTTGGTACAGGGCTCCTTCAGGAGATGGAATGGGGCTTCTTCAGGGGTTGGTACAGGGCTTCTTCAGGAGCTGGAATGGGGCTTCTTCAGGAGATGGAACGGGGCTTATTTGGGGGTTGGTACAGGGCTTCTTCAGGAGATAGAACAGGGCTTCTTCAGGGGATGGGCTAACCGCTAAGCAGCTTTGGATGTGGCTTGGCCCCATCGCTCCGACCTGTCTGGGACAGTATCGTATGGACTGAAAAGAAACGAGTAGGTATTAGGCAAGAGAGCACGCTGTAAAGTTCTTTACTGTATTGTGTACTGACTATCAGATGTAGCGTCTTTTCAGTAAGCCGATCACCTGTAATCATTCTAGCGGTGTCATTAGCTTGTTAATGCTGCTGTGGTTTTTTTTTTTTTTCAAAGGGCATTTTTCTTTCTTTCTTTTTTTTGGGTTTTGGTGAAATCTTTTCATTTGTTGATTATATTCATATGAGAACAGCATACATTGATACTAGCTCTAATAACATACTGTATGGAAATCAACAAACACTGGATGATCTAGTTGATTAAACATAAAAAAATAAATAAATTGTGTTTAAAACTGTGCCGCGTTTTTACTTCCACTCACAAATTGTCTGTTTGAGCGTATATGAATGTACAGGTATAGGATCCGTTATCCAGAAACCCCTTTATCCAGAAAGCGCAGAAAGGCCGTCTCCCATAGACTCCATTGCAATTAAATCATTCACATTTTTAATAATTATTTCCTTGTATTGTATAGTGGTTTTAGAAACCACGACTAAACTCACTTTTTTTAAAACCACGGAAAAAAACGGAAAAATCTGAAACAAAATCTGAATACCTCTAAAAGAGTCTTTCAGACAATTCCTAGAGGAAAAAAAAATCTGAAAACCTCTCAAAGTCCGAATGGATTAAAAAAGATCCAATAGTATCAGCGCAACTCTCATTGACTTCTATAGGACCTCAACAATTTTTACCTGGGGAAGTTTTGTAATAGAGGTTTTCATGGTTTTGACGCTTAATCAATCTAGAGTTTTTAGAGCTTTTAGAAAAACATGAAAACCACACATTTTTTTTTTTATGATAATAAAACCACGTATTTTTATAGATTTGTGGAAAAAATAGAAATTCAGTTATTAGTAAAGTAAGACTATCTGAATCATGGAAAGATCCCTTTATCCGGGTCTAAAAAGATAAGGATATTAGAACGTACCAGTCCTTGTTATTATTTCCTTGTATTGTATAGTGGTTTTAGAGGTTTTTGAAACCACGACTAAACTCACTTTTTTTAAAACCATGTAAAAAACTGAAAAATCTGAAACAAAATCCGAAAACCTCTTAAAGTCCGAATTGATTAAAAAAGGTCCAATAGTATCAGCGCAACTCTCATTGACTTCTATAGGACCTCAACGATTTTTACCTGGTGAAATTTTGTAATAGAGGTTTTCATGGTTTTGACGCTTAATAAATCTAGAGTTTTTAGAGCTTTTATGATAATAAAACCACGTATTTTTATAGATTTGTGGAAAAAATAGAAATTCATTTATTAGTAAAGTAAGACCGAATTACGGAAAGATCCCTTTATCCGGGTCTAACAAGATAAGGATATTAGAAGTTACCAGTCCATTCTATGACCATATAAAGACACGAGGATGCAGACTGGTTTTATCCATCATCATTACAATGGGTATATAATTATACACATAAGGGTATATTTATCAAAGAGTGAAGTTAGAGATCACCACAGTCCTCTAGAGTGAAATACCGTCTCTCTCCATTCATTTCTATGGGATTTTTAAGGCGTACTTTTCAAAGGGTGAAAGTTCACCATTTGATAAATACGCTTTTAAAAATCCCATTGAAGTGAATGAAGAGAGGCGGTATTTCACTCTAGAGGACTGTGGCGATCTCTAACTTCACTCTTTGATAAATATACCCCATTGATTGCAGAAAGCCAGTACTGAAATGCAGCAAGTACAGAATTATCTTGATAGGTTCCTATTTCCATGAATCAAAGCTCATATAAAATTTTCATTTTTGTAACAGTTTCCATAGAAACAAACACTTATAAATGACTTCTTATATGTCCCATTGCCCAACTATGCATTGAGAACATCCATCAAGCTAGGACCATGTAGAAATAAATGAACAGCACTGTCCTGACAACTGACCCCACTATTCCTGTACATCAGAGCCTTTTGGGACAGATTTATTAAGGATCGAATTTTGAATTTAAAAAGACCAACCAAAATTAAATCTAATGTTTTTTTTTGGCCGAATAGGTAAATTTTTGATCGAATTCGAATCGTACAAATCGGAGTAATAGCGCATTCGATTGAATTTGATTTACAGTTTTCCCCCAAAAAAACTTAGATTTTTTTTAAAGTCAACCAATTAACTCCCATAGGCTAAAACAGCAATTTGGCAGGTTTTAGATGGCAAATGGCTGAAGTTGAATTTTTAAAGAGAAAGTACAGGGCAGATTTATCAAGGGTCGAATTTCGAATTGAAAAAACTTAGAAATTCTAATTCAATTAGACCAACCGAAATTCAGTCAAAGCTTTTTAGGTCCGTGTTTGATCGAATAGGTCCGTATTTGGCCAAAGTCAAATTGTTGAAATCGAATTTGGACTATTCCATAGTCGAAGTACAAAAAATTCCAATTTTTTTCATTCGAAAAATCACCTTGACTCTTGATCTGCCCCTACATGATAAATTTTGAAATTAAATTTTTTTTTTCAAACTGTAATCAAATTTGGACTATTCTCTAGTCGAAGTACACAAAAATTAGCTTGAAATTCAATTTTTTTTTAAATTCAAATTTTCACTTCGACCTTTTATAAATATGCCCCTTTGTGTTTAGAGTGGTTCTTGAGGGGCTCTATGTGGTCCAGGGGCAGCACTTTATCTCCCCCAAATTGCTCAAGCTCTTCAGTTGTAGCTGTTGGCTGCAACAACCCTCTAGAATATGGATCAAGGGGGAAACATTAAGGGGCATATTTATCAAGGGTCAAATTTTGAATTTGAAAAACGTTGAAATTCGAATTCAAAAAGACCAACCAAAATGAAATTAAAGGTTTTTCTTTTTTAACTCCAGATAGGTTCTAGGAGGTCCCCCTTAGGCTAAAACAGCAATTTGGCAGGTTTTAGATGGGGAATGGTCAAATTTTTAAAGAGACAGTACGATAAATTTCAAAATTAGAATCTTCGAATTTGCTGCAAATTCGACCTTTGATAAATCTGCCCCTAAATGCCAAGTGCGTATGTGTCAGTATTACTTTAATGATAATGAGATACTGTTTTGGATCACATACTGAACACTAGACCAATCCAATGAAACATTCTCCCAGTAAGAATGCATGGCACAGCACAGGTATTGAGCAGGATGGAGGAATGCTGAACAGATGGCTGCGTTTATTTAACTATCTCATCAGTTAATGTGATTCCCGATGGTTTCAAGGTCAGGGATGTTACAAAGCAGAGGGATTTTCATGAGCTGGTTGTTTTCTGGGCTAAACAATTGCATGCGCTTCATTTTCATTACATGGGGTATTAAGAGACTAATGAACCAAAGAGAAAGGGACAAAAGCTTCGAATAAACCCAGTTATTCAGAGACTATATGGCTTTAGATTGTCACTCCAGATTTCATTCAGTTTAGTTTCCAATTGCTTCTGATAAAGAGTCACACGGATTAAAAAAACCTGATGGGCCCCCCAGCCCTTGTGGGCCCCACCTGCCCAGCTCCGATATTGGCGCTGCCCCTCCGACTGACCTCCTGACCCCTGGTTGCCACGGTGAACAGGAAAAAAAGGTAAGCGCGGGGGCGGAGGGAGGTTGCAGCTGCAGAGGGGGGTGAGGGCTTGGCCAAAGCATCTTCAATAATGGGGTGTGGTTTGGGGGCTCTGAAGCAGCCCCAGTCCGACCCTGTCTGGGTAGGAAGAAAAGTAGCCGCCAGCCCATAATACCCCAATAACATTCATAGTTAGCTAATTTTTTCACCAGCCATGGATTTGCAGCGAAAATTCCCATTTTACCAGCTGCGATTTTTTTTGCGAAACAACCGTAAAAATTGGCTGTGGAAAAATTTGCTGTGACAAAAAAAGTCACAGAGAAAAAAATGCTGCTGTGACAAAAAAGTCACCGTAAGAAAAAACACCTGTTAACTTTAATGCATTTGGGCAACAAAGTCGCACAAAAAATCGCCACAAGATATAACTCCCACTGACTTTAATTCATTTGGAGAGAGAATAATTGTCGCTTGTAAAAAAAATTGTTACACGTAAAAAAAAAAATTTGACGCCCATTGACCAATGCTTTTCGCTAATTTTTCACAGTTTCGCTCAGGGCCGCCATCAGGGGGGGACAGGGGGGACAAGCGTACCGGGCCCGGGCATGAAGGGGGGCCCGGCAGCGCTGCATTCTTTAAAGATCCGGGCCCCCCTTACGAGCGCCCGAGCCGTACGTCTTGTCTCTGTGCTGCCGAATGCGGAAGTGCCGAAAAGCCGAAGCCGATGCGCCGAAAAGACCCGAAGTCACGGAAAAAGCCGAAGTCACGAAGCGCCGAAAAGACCCGAAGTCACGAAAACAGCCGAAGCCGAAGTCCTGAAGCAGCGCAAAGACCCGAAGTCACGAAAACAGCCGAAGCCGAAGTCCTGAAGCGGTGAAAAGACCCGAAGTCACGAAAGGAGGTGAAGTTGAAGTACTGAAGCCGTGAGTTCAATTCTACTGAACACCAGTTTGTGTATTTTTTTTTTTTTTAATCTCCTGGCCACCAATGTATTATTTTAATATTCTATAGGCCCCTGCAACCAATCTTTTTTTTTAAAACATGTTTTTTTGGGGCCCCAATTTTTTTTTTAACTCGTAAGGGGCCCCTGACGCCAATGTTTTTTTTTTTTTTTTCAAAACAATTTTTTTTTTTTTTTAATTTTTTTTGGGGCCCCAATTTGTTTTTAACTTGTAAGGGGGCCCCTGCCGCCAATGTTTTTTTTTTTTTTTTTTCAAAAAAATTTTTTTTTTTTTTACATTTTTTTTGGGGCCCCAATTTGTTTTTAACTTGTAAGGGGGCCCCTGCCGCCAATGTTTTTTTTTTTTTTTTTCAAAAAAAATTTTTTTTTTTTTCAAATTTTTTTTTGGGGCCCCAATTTGTTTTTAACTTATAAGGGGGCCCCTGCCGCCAATGTTTTTTTTTTTTTCAAAAAATTTTTTTTTTTTAAATTTTTTTTTGGGGCCCCAATTTGTTTTTAACTTGTAAGGGGGCCCCTGCCACCAATGTTTGTTTATTTTTTAGTTTTTTTTACATTTTTTTTGTTGGGGCCCCAAGTTTTTTTTAACTTATAAGGGGGCCCCTGCCACCAATGTTTTTTTTTTAAAAAAAAAAATGTTAATTTTTTTTTTTTTGGGGCCCCAATTTTTTATAAGGGGGCCCTGACCATCAATAGCTTTTTACAACTTGTGTGGGGGGGGGTTACTTTTTTAGCGCTGATGTCTGTGTGGTCTTTTAACTGCGATGTGGAGTGGGCGGGAAATGGGGTGGAGCTTGGTCGTCAGTGTGGGCGGGGCCCAGGGGGCCCCAAAAATTTTGTTGTACGGGGCCCCGTGATTTCTAATGGCGGCCCTGGTTTCGCTCATCACTATTCATAGTTCCATCAGTCTCACTAGTAAATCTATGGAAAATGTTTTTAATTTATTTAACCTTTTAAGTGCCAGCAGAATTTCACATTTTGGTTACGCGAAATGCCAGCCGTTTTTGAAACATTTTGTGCTCTCTCACTTTAGGGGCATTTTCTGAGGGGAAACCTATAGTTTACCTAAGAAAACTATACATTGTTTTTTTCGGTAGAAACTGAGCTTTCTAAATCTGCCTGAGTTTTCATGTATTTACACCTGTGCAAAAAAATTTATAGTGCTAAATACCAAAAAAAAATGAAAAATTACCATTTTTCATCGTATATCAATTTATACCAGAAAAATATTTCATTTTACGGATGAAAATCCAACTGATTTGGAAAGCCTTATGTCTCTCGAACGTGCCAATACCAGATATGTATAGTTTTAGGGAGATTTAGGATTTCTGTACAGCAAAAACTCCCGGCAGTATATTACCAAATTTTGAAAGCACCAAGGCAGAAAACGGCATGCTTTAGATTCCAAGGCAAAAAATCCTGAAACCGTAGGTTTACCCCAGAAAACCATACATTTTTGAAAAGTACACATTCTGCCGATTACAAAATGGGTAACTATGTCTCTCTACTCCCAACTACCAAACATAAAAGCTTGTCTGAACATAGCGGTTTTTCAACAAAAAATTCAAAATTCTGAAAAATCATTTCAAAGGTTTTATTTTGCTGCTCCGCATATCCCAAACTATATTAGGTACCAAGAAAAAGCACCTGAAATATGATTGCCAGGGGTCCACTGAACAATTTGATACCCATTATGCATAGGTTTACCAAAGTATCTGGCATTTAGAGACACCAATATGTAGTTAGCACATCCAAATTGTTCAGGACTTTACTTCAGCTACTGAGAAATCAACACATTGACTGCATTTTTGTGGGGTAAAAACACAGAAATATATGTTTACCCCCCAAAACCCATATATTTTTGGAAAGTACACATTCTACCGAATCTAAAATGGGTACCCATGCCTTTCTGCTCCAAACTACTGAGTCGCAAGGCTTTCCCACAATTGTCGGTTTTGGTGAAATATCTGAAAATTGCCTCAAAGCTTCAACTTCCCAGCACCATATCACCCATGTATCGTTACGCACCAAGAAAAAGCACCCTAAATATGATTGCCAGGGTTCCTCCAAACAGTTTGGTGGCCATTGTTCATAGGTTTATCAAAGTATCTGGCATTTAGAGGCCTCAAAATGAAGTTAGCGCATACAAATAGTCCTGTGGGTAACTTCATCTAATGAAAAATCAACACATTGACTGCATTTTTGTGGGGTAAAAACACAGAAATATATGTTTACCCCCCAAACCCATACATTTTTGGAAAGTACACATTCTACTGAATCTAAAATGGGTACCCATGCCTTTCTGCTCCAAACTACTGAGTCGCAAGGCTTTCCCAAAGTTGTCGGTTTTGGTGAAATATCTGAAAATTGCCTCAAAGCTTCAACTTCCCAGCACCATATCACCCATGTGTCATTACGTACTAAGAAAAAGCACCCTAAATATGATTGCCAGGGTTCCTCTGAACATTTTGGTGGCCATTGTTCATAAGTTTACCAAAGTATCTGGCATTTAGAGTCCCCAAAATGAAGTTAGCGCATACAAACAGTCCCGTGGGTAACTTCAGCTAATGAAAAATCAACACATTGACTGCATTTTTGTGGGGTAAAAACGCAGAAATATATGTTTACCCCCCAAACCCATACATTTTTGGAAAGTACACATTCTACCGAATCTAAAATAGGTACCCATGCCTTATTGCTCCAAACTACTGAGTCGCAAGGCTTTCCCAAAGTTTTCGGTTTTGGTGAAATATCTGAAAATTGCCTCAAAGCTTCAACTTCCCAGCACCATATCACCCATGTGTCATTACGTACTAAGAAAAAGCACCCTAAATATGATTGCCAGGGTTCCTCCGAACAGTTTGGTGGCCATTTCATAGGTTTACCAAAGTATCTGGCATTTAGAGGCCCCAAAATGAAGTTAGCGCATACAAACAGTCCCGTGGGTAACTTCAGCTAATGAAAAATCAACACATTGACTGCATTTTTGTGGGGTAAAAACACAGAAATATATGTTTACCCCCCAAACCCATACATTTTTGGAAAGTACACATTCTACTGAATCTAAAATGGGTACCCATGCCTTTCTGCTCCAAACTACTGAGTCGCAAGGCTTTCCCAAAGTTGTCGGTTTTGGTGAAATATCTGAAAATTGCCTCAAAGCTTCAACTTCCCAGCACCATATCACCCATGTGTCATTACGTACTAAGAAAAAGCACCCTAAATATGATTGCCAGGGTTCCTCCGAACAGTTTGGTGGCCATTGTTCATAGGTTTACCAAAGTATCTGGCATTTAGAGGCCCCAAAATGAAGTTAGCGCATACAAACAGTCCCGTGGGTAACTTCAGCTAATGAAAAATCAACACATTGACTGCATTTTTGTGGGGTAAAAACACAGAAATATATGTTTACCCCCCAAACCCATACATTTTTGGAAAGTACACATTCTACCGAATCTAAAATGGGTACCCATGCCTTATTGCTCCAAACTACTGAGTCGCAAGGCTTTCCCAAAGTTGTCGGTTTTGGTGAAATATCTGAAAATTGCCTCAAAGCTTCAACATCCCAGCAACATATCACCCATGTGTCATTACATACTAAGAAAAAGCACCCTAAATATGATTGCCAGGGTTCCTCCGAACAGTTTGGTGGCCATTGTTCATAGGTTTACCTAAGTAACTGGCATTTAGAGGCCCCAAAATGAAGTTAGCGCATACAAACAGTCCCGTGGGTAACTTCAGCTAATGAAAAATCAACACATTGACTGCATTTTTGTGGGGTAAAAACACAGAAATATATGTTTACCCCCCAAACCCATATATTTTTGGAAAGTACACATTCTACTGAATCTAAAATGGGTACCCATGCCTTTCTGCTCCAAACTACTGAGTCGCAAGGCTTTCCCAAAGTTGTCGGTTTTGGTGAAATATCTGAAAATTGCCTCAAAGCTTCAACTTCCCAGCACCATATCACCCATGTGTCATTACGTACTAAGACAAAGCACCCTAAATATGATTGCCAGGGTTCCTCCGAACAGTTTGGTGGCCATTGTTCATAGGTTTACCAAAGTATCTGGCATTTAGAGGCCCCAAAATGAAGTTAGCGCATACAAACAGTCCCGTGGGTAACTTCAGCTAATGAAAAATCAACAAATTGACTGCATTTTTGTGGGGTAAAAACACAGAAATATATGTTTACCCCCCAAACCCATACATTTTTGGAAAGTACACATTCTACCGAATCTAAAATGGGTACCCATGCCTTATTGCTCCAAACTACTGAGTCGCAAGGCTTTCCCAAAGTTGTCGGTTTTGGTGAAATATCTGAAAATTGCCTCAAAGCTTCAACTTCCCAGCACCATATCACCCATGTGTCATTACGTACTAAGAAAAAGCACCCTAAATATGATTGCCAGGGTTACTCCGAACAGTTTGGTGGCCATTGTTCATAGGTTTACCAAAGTATCTGGCATTTAGAGGCCCCAAAATGAAGTTAGCGCATACAAACAGTCCCGTGGGTAACTTCAGCTAATGAAAAATCAACACATTGACTGCATTTTTGTGGGGTAAAAACACAGAAATATATGTTTACCCCCCAAACCCATACATTTTTGGAAAGTACACATTCTACCGAATCTAAAATGGGTACCCATGCCTTATTGCTCCAAACTACTGAGTCGCAAGGCTTTCCCAAAGTTGTCGGTTTTGGTGAAATATCTGAAAATTGCCTCAAAGCTTCAACTTCCCAGCACCATATCACCCATGTGTCATTACGTACTAAGAAAAAGCACCCTAAATATGATTGCCAGGGTTACTCCGAACAGTTTGGTGGCCATTGTTCATAGGTTTACCAAAGTATCTGGCATTTAGAGGCCCCAAAATGAAGTTAGCGCATACAAACAGTCCCGTGGGTAACTTCATCTACTGAAAAATCAACACATTGACTGCATTTTTGTGGGGTAAAAACACAGAAATATATGTTTACCCCCCAAACCCATACATTTTTGGAAAGTACACATTCTACCGAATCTAAAATGGGTACCCATGCCTTATTGCTCCAAACTACTGAGTCGCAAGGCTTTCCCAAATTTGGCGGTTTTGGTGAAATATCTGGAAATTGCCTCAAAGCTTCAACTTTCCAGCATCGTATTGTCCATGTATCATTACCAGCATAAAGCATCCTAAATATAAACATATGGGTCTACTAAACAGTTTGATGCCCAATGTGCATAGATATACCAAACTATGTGGCGCACAGAGACCCCCAAATGACAATATGTATAGACATTTTCACGGCTGACGCTCTGGCTGCTGCAATATGAGCACCTGGAGTGTGTATTATGCGACATTAGACCCCCGTAACAGTACAGAGACCCCAGAAAACCATATATTTTCAGAAAGTACACATTCTGACGAATCCAATATGGGTAAATAAGTGTTTCTACTGCAAACTCCCAAACTGCAAAGCAATGCTGAACATAACGGTTTTTATCAAACTTCTGAAAATCGTCACAAAGCTTGAATTCTACCCCATTATATGCCACACATTTCGTAACGTATCAGCATAAAACATCCTAAATATGAACGCCAGGGGTCTACTGAACACTTTGATGCCCAGTATGCATAGATATACCAAACTATGTGGCGCACAGAGACCCCCAAATGACAATAGTGTATATACATTTTCATGGCTGACGCGCTGGCTGCTGCAATATGAGCACCTGGTGTGTGTATTATGCGACATTAGACCCCCCCTAACAGTACAGAGACCCCAGAAAACCATATATTTTCAGAAAGTACACATTCTGACGAATCCAATATGGGTAAATAAGTGTTTCTACTGCAAACTGCCAAACAGCAAAGCAATGCTGAACATAACGGTTTTTATCAAATTTCTGAAAATCGTCACAAAGCTTGAATTTTACCCCATTATATGCCCCACATTTCGTAACGTATCAGCATAAAACATCCTAAATATGAACGCCAGGGGTCTACTGAACACTTTGATGCCCAATATGCATAGATATACCAAACTATGTGGCGCACAGAGACCCCCAAATGACAATAGTGTATATACATTTTCACGGCTGACGCTCTGGCTGCTGCAATATGAGCACCTGGAGTGTGTATTATGCGACATTAGACCCCCCTAACAGTACAGAGACCCCAGAAAACCATATATTTTCAGAAAGTACACATTCTGACGAATCCAATATGGGTAAATAAGTGTTTCTACTGCAAACTGCCAAACTGCAAAGCAATGCTGAACATAACGGTTTTTATCAAATTTCTGAAAATCGTCACAAAGCTTGAATTTTACCCCATTATATGCCCCACATTTCGTAATGTATCAGCATAAAACATCCTAAATATGAACGCCAAGGGTCTACTGAACACTTTGATGCCCAATATGCATAGATATACCAAACTATGTGGCGCACAGAGACCCCCAAATGACAATAGTGTATATACATTTTCATGGCTGACGCGCTGGCTGCTGCAATATGAGCACCTGGTGTGTGTATTATGCGACATTAGACCCCCCTAACAGTACAGAGACCCCAGAAAACCATATATTTTCAGAAAGTACACATTCTGAAGAATCCAATATGGGTAAATAAGTGTTTCTACTGCAAACTGCCAAACTGCAAAGCAATGCTGAACATAACGGTTTTTATCAAATTTCTGAAAATCGTCACAAAGCTTGAATTTTACCCCATTATATGCCCCACATTTCGTAACGTATCAGCATAAAACATCCTAAATATGAACGCCAGGGGTCTACTGAACACTTTGATGCCCAATATGCATAGATATACCAAACTATGTGGCGCACAGAGACCCCCAAATGACAATAGTGTATATACATTTTCACGGCTGACGCGCTGGCTGCTGCAATATGAGCACCTGGTGTGTGTATTATGCGACATTAGACCCCCCTAACAGTACAGAGACCCCAGAAAACCATATATTTTCAGAAAGTACACATTCTGACGAATCCAATATGGGTAAATAAGTGTTTCTACTGCAAACTGCCAAACTGCAAAGCAATGCTGAACATAACGGTTTTTATCAAATTTCTGAAAATCGTCACAAAGCTTGAATTTTACCCCATTATATGCCCCACATTTCGTAACGTATCAGCATAAAACATCCTAAATATGAACGCCAGGGGTCTACTGAACACTTTGATGCCCAATATGCATAGATATACCAAACTATGTGGCGCACAGAGACCCCCAAATGACAATAGTGTATATACATTTTCACGGCTGACGCGCTGGCTGCTGCAATATGAGCACCTGGTGTGTGTATTATGCGACATTAGACCCCCCTAACAGTACAGAGACCCCAGAAAACCATATATTTTCAGAAAGTACACATTCTGACGAATCCAATATGGGTAAATAAGTGTTTCTACTGCAAACTGCCAAACTGCAAAGCAATGCTGAACATAACGGTTTTTATCAAATTTCTGAAAATCGTCACAAAGCTTGAATTTTACCCCATTATATGCCCCACATTTCGTAACGTATCAGCATAAAACATCCTAAATATGAACGCCAGGGGTCTACTTAACACTTTGATGCCCAATATGCATAGATATACCAAACTATGTGGCGCACAGAGACCCCCAAATGACAATAGTGTATATACATTTTCACGGCTGACGCGCTGGCTGCTGCAATATGAGCACCTGGTGTGTGTATTATGCGACATTAGACCCCCCTAACAGTACAGAGACCCCAGAAAACCATATATTTTCAGAAAGTACACATTCTGACGAATCCAATATGGGTAAATAAGTGTTTCTACTGCAAACTGCCAAACTGCAAAGCAATGCTGAACATAACGGTTTTTATCAAATTTCTGAAAATCGTCACAAAGCTTGAATTTTACCCCATTATATGCCCCACATTTCGTAACGTATCAGCATAAAACATCCTAAATATGAACACCAGGGGTCTACTGAACACTTTGATGCCCAATATGCATAGATATACCAAACTATGTGGCGCACAGAGACCCCCAAATGACAATAGTGTATATACATTTTCATGGCTGACGCGCTGGCTGCTGCAATATGAGCACCTGGTGTGTGTATTATGCGACATTAGACCCCCCTAACAGTACAGAGACCCCAGAAAACCATATATTTTCAGAAAGTACACATTCTGACGAATCCAATATGGGTAAATAAGTGTTTCTACTGCAAACTGCCAAACTGCAAAGCAATGCTGAACATAACGGTTTTTATCAAATTTCTGAAAATCGTCACAA
Source organism: Xenopus petersii (assembly GCA_038501925.1). NCBI lineage: Eukaryota > Metazoa > Chordata > Amphibia > Anura > Pipidae > Xenopus > Xenopus petersii. The sequence goes on from CM076684.1 coordinate 131,417,699, forward strand.
AGCTTGAATTTTACCCCATTATATGCCCCACATTTCGTAACGTATCAGCATAAAACATCCTAAATATGAACGCATGGGGTCTACTGAACACTTTGATGCCCAATATGCATAGATATACCAAACTATGTGGCGCACAGAGACCCCCAAATGACAATAGTGTATATACATTTTCACGGCTGACGCGCTGGCTGCTGCAATATGAGCACCTGGTGTGTGTATTATGTGACATTAGACCCCCCTAACAGTACAGAGACCCCAGAAAACCATATATTTTCAGAAAGTACACATTCTGACGAATCCAATATGGGTAAATAAGTGTTTCTACTGCAAACTGCCAAACTGCAAAGCAATGCTGAACATAACGGTTTTTATCAAATTTCTGAAAATCGTCACAAAGCTTGAATTTTACCCCATTATATGCCCCACATTTCGTAACGTATCAGCATAAAACATCCTAAATATGAACGCCAGGGGTCTACTGAACACTTTGATGCCCAATATGCATAGATATACCAAACTATGTGGCGCACAGAGACCCCCAAATGGATATAAAGTAGATAAAATTTACAAGGCAAAACAAAATAAGGCAGTAAAGAGTGAAATGCAAAAAAATCCAATAAAACCACAAAAATCAATGTTTTTTTTCCAGACTAGTGTTATCGGCCGTCAGAATCACAGTTTGAATATTTTAGCTGGGCCAAATAGGTTATACGGCTAGAAACAAGTGAACACAACATACGCAGAGCTGAAAATGCAATAAAATGGCTAAAAATTCAATAAAATGGCTAAAAATGCACCAAAATACCCAAAATTGCAATATAATCACCGAAATAACATAAAAAAGATATTGCACAGTACGGTTAGCGAATACGCTATTCGTAATGGCAATAAAACATTTTTTTCAGCCAAAAAAAGAGACGATGCGATAAGAAAAAAAAAAAAAAAGCCACAATGCCATGTATGTGCGTGTGCGTGTGTACAAATGGTAAATTACATGTTATGTGCGCGTGTGTGCGTGTGCACATGTGTGTAAGTGCAGTGAGTGTAAGTGACCCCCCCAATCCCCAAAAAGTATGTGTAAGTGTGTGTAAGTGTGAATCTAAGTGTGTATTACTGTAATAAGTGTGTGTTGGTGTGTTTGTGTGTGTAATTGTTGCACTAACCTGAAAAAATCGCTGGAGACTGTTGCAGGCGATCAGGAAGACTCCCTGGAAGACCTCTGCGTCGTGGTTCCTGTCTGTGTGCTGTGGGGGCGGAGATCGTCGATCCGGTGCAGGCTGCAGCAGCAGGACACGTAAGTAACACGTGCCTGCTGCTGTTTTTGGGCCCCTGGGCGATCGCGCCCCAGGGGCCACTCGATCCCCTGCTCTGCTCGTTGCCTAGGGGCAGGGGATCGAGCAGGAACGGAGCGAGCGGCTCTAACAGCCGCTCCTCCGCTTCTGAACCCGGAAGTGCTGCAGAACGTAGAATCTACGTTCTGTGGCATTTCAAGTACCTTTGCCACAGAACGTAGATTCTACGATCTGTGGCATTTAAAGGGTTAATATGGTTCAATTTGCTAGTGATGGCTTGTTGATATGTGAGATTAAATCGCTTAGGGCAGAGACACACTGCGATTTGTGGAGATAAGACGCCCGGCAACAAATCGCTTCTTATTCGGGCGAATAATCTCCCCAAACTGCCTTCCCGCTAGCTAGAATTTAAATCGCTGGGGAGATGGCACTCGGAGTGATTCGTTTTGTGAAGTCACCCTAAGTTGCCTCATGAGCCATCCTGCTGGCGATTTACATTCTAGCTTGCGGGAAGGCAGTTTGGGGAGATTAGTCGCCCTGAAGAAGAGGAGATTTGTTGCCGGGCGACTAATCTCCCCAAATCGTAGCGTGAAGAAATAACAGCCTGCCAGAAAGCAGTTCCATCCTAAAGTGCTGGCTCTTTCTGAAAGCACATGACCAGGCAAAATAACCTGAGATGCACCTACACACCAATATTACAACTAAATAAATACACTTGATGGTTCAGGCATACAAACAAGCCAGGTTACATTAGCCAATCAAAGAAGATAACTGTATTGTTTACGCCCTTTTTCTGCTGCAGTTTTCCTGTCACAGGAATTCTGTGTGGGAGCCAGAGAATGTCACAAAATGGCAGCTTAAGTTGATTTTTACTGATATTCGTGTGCACATTGATAAGAATCATTAACAGGGCACTTGTTAAATAGTTATACAGGTATATGGGTTGGAAAAAAGACAACAGTCCATCAAAAACAACTTTTCCAACCGGTGCATATGTAAGTGTAGATCTGATGGCTGAGAAGGAAGGGCCCCCGAATCATTGCCTTGCACTGGGGCTACAAGGCCTTGTTCTCGCTTGCCTCCAAGTTCAAAATGACTGTTTTGACCAGGCTTGGATTTGTGGAGAGGCCACCAAGGCCCGGGCCTAGGGCCCAACCACACCCACATTGGTTCAGAAACACTGGGGAGGCGCAAGAGATAAGGTAGTTTTTAATTTTTCCTCCACGCCAATCCCCATTGCTCTAATCCGGATGATGAAAATGTGATTGAATAAAAGGGAGGGGACGGGGCGACGAACAACAGTGGGCCTAGGGGAGCCTGCTATGTAAATCTGACACTGGTTTTGATTGCAGTTCCTTTAGTTTCACATGTTTGCCTGGATTTACACATGTGGAATAAGCAGGGCCATCATTAATAATCATGGGGCCCCATACTTTTGTAAGCAGGGCCCTTCCACTCCAAAGCGGTGCTGATTATGGACCCTTATGGGCCCTTTGGTGGAGAATAGGGATGTACCGAATCCAGGATTCGGTTCAGGATTCGGCTGAATCCTTCTGCCCAGCCAAACCGAATCCAAATTTGCATATGCAAATTAGGGGCGGGGAGGGAAATTGCGTGACTTTTTGTCAAAAAACAAGTAAAAAATGTTTTCCCCTTCCCAACCCTAATTTGCATATGCAAATTAGGGTTCGGTATTCAGCCAAATCTTTAGCAAAGGATTCGGGTGTTCGGCCGAATCCAAAATAGTGGATTCGGTGCATCCCTAGTGGAGAACCCTGCCAACAAGTAGAATGGGGCCCCAATAAAACAGCAAATGACCAGCAAATGCAAAGTCATCCACCCCAGAATAAGGGGCTCAGTGTGCACCCAGCCCTCTCTGTCCACTCACGCCAGTGTAAAGGTGGCCATACATGAAAAGATCTGCTTGTTTGGCAAGGTCACCAAAAAATCAAATCTTAACCCAATATGCCCAACAATGAAGAAAATGGGCGCCAACAGGACGAGAACCACATCAACTAACCAATGCGCCAAAAAAAAAAAAATCAAACTAGCCTGATCAATAACTGGCCGATTTTTGGCCTGATATCGATCTGGGAGAACCATCGGAGCGCCCCCCTACACGAGCAGATAAACTACTGAATTTATATCTGCAGCTTTAATCTGCCCATGTATGGCCACCCTAAATAAGAGCTGCTGGGGAAGGGTTAATTTCTGCCGCAGACTTTCTTCCTCTATAATTATACCACTGAACCCCACCCATGATCAAACCAAAGCCCTGCCCCTTTTGTGACCAGCAAATTACAGTGTCTCTTGGGGGTTCCCTCTGCCGTGGTGCTCCTGAGTGCAGTACCCCGTTATATGAGAATTTTCTAGTATAAGTGAGTAATGGTGTGTGAGTGGGCTGGGCTGCCATTAGGTAGGAATCCTCTGTCAAGGTCAGCGACCCTGTCTATACACTCCCTGTATAGACTGCTAACCCTAGGCTTGACGATCCTCTTTCAGAGGGTGAGCCAAAAGCCTGCTGTTAGTAGTCTAAAACTGCTAATATCTCACAAAAAGATAGAATCAGAAAATGAGTGTAATAGAGGAGAACTCTAAATAAGTTTACCTAAATACATTATTTTTAGGTTTGGATCCCCTTTATGCTCCACTGGAGTTGGCCCTATGTTAATAAAGAATCATATAAAAAAAAGGAGATGTCTCATTGTATAATGCATTACAGAAGAGAATTATAGGAAAAGGCTTTTTGATGCTTTTAGCTCACCCCCAACTTTCATGGTTGCTCAATCATTTAACACATTATGTTTATGAGCACAGAAATCCTCCTTTTTTATTTTCTAATCCCCCTGTGAGGGACAGGATTGTTTGCAAACAATGACGGATATGTGTAATGTGAGACGTAAGTGCACTGGATTTGCGTCATTTCTAAATACCGGTTTCGCCGAGGATCCTAATGGCTGCGATTATGCAAGTGATGTCACTGCTCGGCCCTATTGCACAGTTTGCTGCCCGGCTTAATTGGATCTGCACGTAACAAAGCTGTGCCGCATGATATGCTGCATTTGCACCGGGTTTCCATCTAATTACTGAATTAAGTTCCTGGGTAATAAGGCTTCTTCCACTAAGGCTAAACAGATGTTACTCTGAGTGACTCAGCCTGCCCAGTGTGTTCTACAATCCGCAGTGGCACATTACCAATGATTATCTTTCAGATATACGTGCCACTCGTTACTAAATTATTATTATATATACTACTATAAAGGGGCATCACTATAGAGGAAGCAGGTCCTACAACTGCTGGGGGTCCTACAACTGCTGGGGGTAAAGGAGTAAGGACTCATAAGCGGTTTCAATATATTTATAGGAAAATATCTTATTCCCAAAGTGAGTGACCCTTAACTGATTTTGCTTTGGGCAGTGTTGGACTGTGGAGAGGGGGTCTGGGGCCCATTGGGCTGCCACCTCAGGGGCCACACGCCCCCAGCCCCCAGCCCCATTCTCAAAACCCTCTGCCCCTCAGTGCTACTTTATTCTTCTTATGGCCGAGATTGTGGCCACATGAGGAGGCCAGGGAGCAGCATCAAGGTTTGCCGGCCAAGGACTGGGTCTGGGTTGCTGGCGCCCACCGGATTTTTTCCTGGTGTATCACTGGCAGGGCCGGCCTTAGGCCAATTGGACCAATTGGGCCCCGCACCTCTGGGGGGCCCCGCACTGCCCCTTTCCTTTCTATTTTGTGCCTGTATGCCCTTATTTTCCTAAATACTTGCTGTGTCAGTAGCCAGCAACACTTTGTCTAGGGGCCCCGCCAACATGGTCCCAATTGGGCCCCACATTTGATAGGACCAGCCCTGATCACTGGCACAGTCCAACCCAGGCTGTGGGGACCAGCAATTAGCAGAAAGAAAATTACCTGGGAGTGCACCAATACCCTCAAACTTCTATGTGCAGCAAGTGAAGAGCTGCCCCGGTGAGCTTAATAGTCCAGATCCATAGAAACAGGCACATTGCACCAAAGAGGGAGAAGTTCAGACTTGAAAGTCGTTTAAAAATTAATATTCTATTATTCCATTTCAACAGGCACTCGGTCTCATAAAGGAACCATAGCTTAACGTGTTTCGTGGCTATCAAGCCACTTTCTCAAAAGACCGAAGAAAGAAGTTGGCTGCTGTGAACTCCGAGGCCAGAATCTGCACGGAGGGGTGAGTAAAAAATTAGGGGCATTTGCCTGGGGGGCAGGTAGGCTGGGGGGAAGTAGGGATCTAGCCAGGGTAGGGGTTTTTTTTTTATAATGGGTTGAATTCTCCTTTAAAAAGTGAGCAGACACCTACTAAAATTAACTGACAGTGAAACATATTTGCAATTGGCATTGTTTGAGTATGTGTATGTGTGTTTAAACAGCTATCTGGTTGCTAGGACTCTCCATAGCAACTAGGCAGACTAGGGCTTGTAATATTATCATTATTAATAATAATAACGTGTATTTTTAGAGCACCAACATGTTGCGCAGGGCTGTCAAATAAATGTGTTTATACAAAGAAATCACATGAATTACATACATAGGACATACAGTTACATACATAAAGTCCAGTACTGATACAAAAGGCGAGGAAGGCCCTGTGCAAAAGAGCTTACAATCCAAAGTGGATGTCAAAAATGGAAGTTGAATAAAATGAGATAGAAAGAACAAGTTTTTCGGTTGCCAGCAAACAGATACAATTTTTAATCCACAAACTGGAGGAATATGAAGAATTAAAGCACATGACAATAGAGCAGTTAGCCCAATATTGCTGTTAAAATATGCATTTACACCTTAAAATACTCTAACACCAAATTTACAAATGTACCTAGAGTTTTTGATTATTTTTGTACTGCCCTACTACAAAATGCACATTTTTAACATCAAGTTGTCTGAGCAGTTTTATTTATTTATATCAATTTGCTGCAAGCATCACCGACCCCAAACTATCTTTCTATGCACTACCTGTTAGTGATGTGGGGGCCGGCCTGAAACCTGCGGGACATGCGGGTCGGGCTGGCGCATTAAATCTTCAGGTCACGGGCAGGTTCAGGTTGAGCAGTTACTTCCACTCTCCTCGCCCACAACCTAATACTGCCGGCTTCATTGTGCTTATAGATCTGCACCTGCCCCACCCCTTTTGTGACATCACTGAGGGGCGGGTCTGCTGCGGGCCTTTAAACGGGGGAGGCGCAGGTTGGGTGAGGATGGGTTAGAGCGGATAAGGGTCGGTGTAGGTCCAAAAAATTTGGACCCCCATATCACTACCTCCTGTATCAGTTAACCCTAGGGCTGGTGTTATTCGCAGTCTAACAACACTCAGAAACCACTAAAAATATAAAATGAATGTAAATTACAATATTGCTCAGGGAAATACATTTACATGAATTCATTTTTTTGGGGTTTAGACTTAGGGCCTTATTTATCAAAATTCAAATTAAAAACTAGAGATCCACGATCTGGACTTTATTATTAAAAAAGATCCATTTGATTAAGCAAAACCCCAAATCATCTAAACCCCGAATCGGTAAAATTTTCATTCGTAATGGTTGAATTTTCGGGCTAATTCCAGCGCAGACCCCTGAAACTTCCAGGATAGGGTCTTCTCCCATTAAGTTATATACAACCTCGGCAGATCTGAGATGCAACATTTTGGGACTCAGACTTTTTCCATCCTCGGGGTATAAGAAATCTCAAAAAAAATCAAGGTTTTTTTTCCACTTAAAATTCGGATTTTATAGTAAAAAAAACTCGAATTTTTCTAGTTTATGGCATTCGGTCTTTAATAAATAACCACCTTAAATTCTGCAAGAAAGTGAATGAAGGTGCTCATCATCACCTTGAACGAGCACTTGGCAGCAGACGGACACCCCAGGCTATGGGGCGATGCTTTGGACATTGTGGTGATAGATTTTTGGGCTACTGAAGCACCCAAGTTCTATGTGGCATCACCTTTAAAGTTACTGGTACTCCGTGGGGTCATATTTAACTTTTCCGTATTAATGCCACTTAATGGATAAATAAACCTTTAAAATAAGTGAATGTAAAATTGATGAGAATGCTATTCTAAGGAATGTTGTCATTTACATTCATTACTTATTTTCTTTTTATTCAAGATATTAAGGGATACATATATGGTTACCGTATATACTCGAGTATAAGCCGTCCCAAATATAAGCCGAGGTACCTAATTTTACCTCCAAAAACTGGGAAAGCTTATTGACTCGAGTATAAGCCGAGGGTGAGAAATGCAGCAGCTTCTGGTAAGTTTCAATCAAAAAATTGAGGGTTTCTGCTCCCATTGGAGGTGCCGGCGTCTCGTTTTTGGATGCCGGCAACCATTCTTGGACGCCGGCGAATATTCTTGGAGACTATTCTTGGATGCTGGCGACTATTCTTGGATGCCTGCGACTATTCTTAGGCGTTGGCAACTATTCTTAGACGTCGGTGACCGTTTTTGCGCTTGACCCGAGTATAAGCCGAGGTAGCGTTTTTCAGCATATTTTGGGGGCTGAAAAACTCGGCATACTCGAGTATACACAGTAATATGAATGAATTATGTTACAACAGCCCCACTTGCTGGTCATTTACCCACCAGTCTGACCACCAAGTAGTCAAGGAAGTTGTCAGGAGAAAGAAAGAGGCTGCTCTGATGTTCTTCTGCTTAGGAAAAATGTGAGAAAGGTTTCTTATTTTTTTTCCTAAGCAGAAGAACATCAGAGCAGCCTCTTTCTTTCTCCTGACAACTTCCTTGACTACTTGGTGGTCAGAATTCTGGGTCAGGGTTATTACATCACTTATATGCAAATGGATGGATTTCTGTCCAGTTTTGACAATGTTTTAAATGGGACGGAAAGTTTTGAACGGACAGCCCTATGACAAACTGAGATGTCCACGGCTGGAAAACCTACCTCCATCTATTCTGCCCGATGAGGAAGACCAATCCTTTAACTTCATGTATGGGATCTATTATACAGAAATCAGTTATCCAGAAAGCTCTGAAATACAGCAATGCTCATTTAGAAAAACGATTTCTTATTTTTCATCGATTTCCTTTTCTCTGTTTCTTTAATAACAAGAAATATACTGCACTTGATAATAACTAAGCCACGTCAAGGTGAGTATCTTGGTATTTAAATGGTTTTCATTTGGCCAGATTAAAGGGCTTGTTCACCTTTGAGATAACTTTACGTAGGTTGTAGAGTGGGATATTCTGAGACAATTTGCAATTGGTCTATTATTTTTGGTTTTTGAGTTATTCAGCAGCTCTTCAATTCGCATTTTAAGCAATCTGGTAACTAGGGCCCAAATTCCACTAGCAACCATGCATTGATTTGAATATGAATAGGAGAGGCCTGAATAGAAGGATCAGTAATAAAAAGTAACAATACATTTGTAGCCTTACAGAGCATTTGTTTTTGTAGAAGGGGGTCAGCGAGGGCCATTTGAAAGCTGCAAAGAATCAGAAGAAAAAGGCAAATAACTATAAAAAAATAAATAACGAAAACCAATTGAAAAATTGCTTAGAATTGGTCGTTCTATAACGTAATAAAAGTTACTTTAAAGGTGAACTGCCCCTTTAATGTTTGTTGAGACCCGAACAGGCCTTAGAAAAACCCAACTGTTCGGGTCAACACTAGTGATGGGTAAATAAATTTGAGAATCTCCTGCGGATTTTTTCGTGAAAACGTTCGAATTGCTCGATTTTTTCGTTAAAACTTTCGAATTGCTAGATTTTTTCGTGAAACCGCGGGAATTGGTTGATTTCTCCGTGAAAAGGTTTGAATTGCTCGATTTTTCGTGAAAACTTTCGAATTGCTCGATTTTTTCATGAACACGGTAGAATTTCACGATTTTTTTGCGAACTTTCTGATTTCATGCTTTTTCACAAATTTTTCGCCGTTTCGTGAATTTTGTGGGAAATTCGCGAATTTTTGGGCGAAGTGAAACGGGAGAGATTAGACCATCACTAGTCAAAACGGAACAGGCCGCAACCCTAAGCGACACAATGAACTGCCCCAAAATTGGTACCAAGCCTACAATACAAGATGACAACCAGGGATTAAGCTGCAGGTCCTGACAAGAGTCCGCCACTAGAACCCATTGCCGCTTTCCCCTGTTTGAATTTGCCGCTCACTAATATCTAATATAAATGATTCAAAACTCACTACTAGGTAATCCGCAGCGGAGCGGTCACATGGTGGGATCACATGACCGTGACGTCAGGTCCTTCCCTAGGAAGTAGCCGCTGCTATAGGTAATCCGCAGTGGAGCGGTCACATGGTAGGATCACATGACCATGACGTCAGTTGTTTCAGAGGATAGCAACTAGCCACTACCAGTGTCTCATCGCTGCTGCTGCCGCTTATTCTGTGTCATTCTTTTCCCCGCCTGCCCCTCCCACCTCGGCAATGGCGGACAGCGCTAGTGAGAGCGATACCGACGGGGCCGGCAGTAGCACGGCAGCCATGCAGACCTCCTCTCCGGCTTCATCGTCTTCGGGCAAGTCCGGCATCGTCATCTCGCCCTTCCGCCTGGAGGAGCTGACGAATCGGCTGGCCTCGCTGCAGCAGGAGAACAAGGTGCTGAAGATCGAGCTGGAGACGTACAAGCTGAAGTGCAAAGCCCTGATGGAGGAGAACCGAGACCTGCGCAAGGCCAGCGTCACCATTGTAAGTAGCTCATGGGATGGGTGGGCCTGACTCGTGTTACTGACTGCAGCTTCAGCTTCTCGGCTCACACAGGCAATTGCTATCAGACCCAGCATCCACCTGCAAACACATAACCTGTCCCGTTGTGTAACAGCTGCTGCTATTCCTTGTGCTTGAACTACAACTCCCCTCCCTATTTCCACCATTAACCAAAAGCTGTCAGAAAGGTGATAAGTTCCAGTTCAACATCAGCTTGAGGTCACGTGACAAGCTCTTTTCTATAGGGTGGAAAGTCCTGTCCATAAGGCCCAGCATGGGGGCAGAATAGGACTAAGGGGGCTCATTACAAGTCTTTGGGGTGACAGGTTGAAACTGGGGGTGACTGGTGTATATTGGAGGCAGGGTTGCCGGGTGTCCTTTTCAAAAGCAGCCAAAGTCAGCTACAAAACCAGCCAAGAGACTCTTCAACAGTAGCCCAACAATAGCACAATATGTGCAGCGGGAAAAATAAATAAATGAATATATGTGAAAAAATGCCTTTTTTAAAATATTGCAGTTTTTTCCATTGAAGCAAAATGGGACAGATTTGCCCGTCACCAGGGGATGTAACTACAGAGGGGGGCCCAGGAGGTATAGGGCCCCTATAAGGCCCTCATTTATATACAATTTCAATAAGTATTGGTAAAACTGGTCAACCTCTAGACATTTTGGCTGCCAGTTGATTTTTGTCTGAAAATTGTCTGAAAATGAGAGAATGCTTCAAAGGCACCTGTTGGGTAAAAATGTTATCCCCAACCAAACGTGCCGGCTAATAGAGGCTGCATTCTGGTTGGGGATAACAGTCGTTGTTTTTTTTGTTTTTTAAATGCGCTATTTGCACCAGGAGGGAGCTCCCATGCATGCAGCCATGTCCGGTCACTCGCATGCGCATAATGAAAATGTGCCACAAATTGCTTATTATGCGTATGACGTTATGCGCATGCGAGTGATTCAACATGGCTGCATGCATGGGAGCTCACTCCCAGTGTGGTTAGCGTAGTGCTGGGGGGACACTTTTTTTTTTTAAAAAAAAAAATTTATTTTAAAAACTACTTTTATTCCCAACCGGAATGTGGGCTCTATTAGGCTACACCTTTGGTTAAGGATAACATTTTTACCCAACAGGTGCTCTTTAAGAGTGACAGGAGACTGGATACAGAGCCCAAAATCTGGTAATTCTTGACTTCTACACAAGTCAGGCCCATTGCATGCTGGTTATTGTAGTCTTATATTAAACTTGACAGTTGGCAAAAAATATATTGCCCAACATGCATCGGGAGATGCAGGCTTGGCACAGAAAAAAATGGCTGGTTTCCAAAGTACAAACCAACCAAAGGCCCAAAAAGTAGCCCAAAGCAGTACCTTGGGCTTTAAATTAGTAGCCCAATGCGGCTGGAAAACCGCCAGCCTGGCAACCCTGATTGGAGTCGTTAGTACTGATGGAAGGACATGTAGAGAAGATATTGAGTTTGACCTTTCTTCTGCTTTGGGGGGCACCCTTACACAGCCAGAAAGGGGGAGGTGGGAGCAGGCATAGAGTTGGGACAGGATTAGTGGGAGCCGGGTTGGTGTGGGCGGCTGGAAGCAGATTTATGTTCAAGGCTGATTCTAACAGTATTCAGGACTGGAGATGATAAGATCACTAAAGCCTAACTAAAGAAATAGCTAGAAATGTTGTACATTTTGTTTTGGGCTTTTGTACCAGCCCAAGGCAACCACAGCCCTTTGGGTAACCACACACAGGCAGATTAGTCGCCCCGGCGACAAATCGCCTCTTCTTAGGGCCGACAATCTCCCTAAATTGCCTTTCCCTACCTTCCCCTCGCTATAGTGAAAAAACACTAGCGGGATGGCACTCGCGGCATTCTTTTTCCGAAGACGCCCGACTAATCACCCCAAATCTGGCCGTGTGGCCTTATCCTTAGGGCAGAGACACACTGCTATTTTGGGAGATCAGTCGCCCAGCGAGAAATCGCTTCTTCTTCGGGCGACTAATCTCCCTGAACTGCCTTCCCACCGGCTAGAACGCTTCGTATTCCGAAGTTGCCTCACAAGGAAACTTCGGAAAGCTGAAGGGATTAGAGTGCCATCCCGCCAGCAATTTACATTCTAGCCGGCAGGAATGCAGTTCTGGAAGATTAGTCGCCCGAAGAAGCGGTTTGTCACTGGGTGACTTATCTTCCGAAATAGCAATGTGTGTCTCTGCCCTTAGCAGTATCTCTTTCTCCAAAGATGCCCCAGTAGCTCCCCATCTTCTTTTCTGCTGATTCACTGCACATGCTCTGTGCTGCTGTCACTTACTGAGCTTAGGGACCCACTCACAATATACAGTACACATAGAATAGAAATGTCACAATATAAGGCTGATTAGTAATTAATACACATAATTACTACATGGCAGCACAGAAACCAGTGCAATTAGCATCAGAATTGAATAATCAGCAAACCTGTAGCATCAGCTTATATTACAGGGGAAGCTCATTTTCTGCTGGATAATTAGTGACGAGCCCTAAGCTTAGCTTCTCAACAGCCAATCAGAGCCCACTGAGCATGTGAGTGTCACAGACACTTTCCAAGATGGTGACCCCCTGTGACAAGTTTGAAGTCCTGGATCATTGCTGCTATTGACAAACTGAAACTTTAGCCTCGTGCAATAAGCTCAGTATATAAAATATGGCATTTTTAGCCATATTCATTTTTAGGGTTTAGTTTTCCTTTAAAGGGGCAAAGTCATGTTGATTTTCCTGCTTTATTGTTATTTTATATCCATAGGAAACCTCTGATCTCGTTGTCTGATGTGGCTGATTTCTGAATTACAGCTTCTTAGATATTTGTCTACATTTTATGGAATTATCCCTATCCCAGTCTTTGCTTTCCTAGTGGAGGATTCTGTGGGACGGTGTGGGTTTCTTGGGATGCACTGAGCAGCCAGATGGCACAATCCAGCTGAACTAACTGTCAGATCGGGGCACCCTACTAATGTCTCTCTACATGCCCACGCTGCAGGCACTGCTTTGTTTGCTTGCCAGCTCTTCACTACAACTAATACTGGCCTGTGTATGATGCAGAACAAAGTATTTTGCTAGAAGGCAGTAGGATGGTGATTTTACATGCCATGTTTGAAAGCGATACAGGTATGGGATCCGTTATCCAAAAACCTGTTATCCAGAAAGCTCTGAATTACAGAAAGGCCGTCTCACATAGACTCCATTTTATCCAAATAATCCAAATTTTTTAAAATTTTATTTTTTTTCTTTAATAATCAAACAGTAGCTTGAACTTGATCCCAACTAAAATAGAATTAATCCTTATTGGAAGCAAAATCAGCCTATTGGGTTTTGTTTACATGATTTTCTGGTAGACTTAGGAGCCCATTTACTTAGCTCGAGTGAAGGAATAGAAGAAAAAATACTTAAATCTTCGAATGGTCGAATATGGCTACTTCGAACATCGAATTGGCTACTTCCACTACTACTACGACTTCGAATCGAACGATTCGAACTAAAAATCGTTCGACTATTCGACCATTCGCTAGTCGAAGTACTGTCTCTTTAAAAAATTCTTCGACCCCCTAGTTCGCCACCTAAAACCTACCGAGGCCAATGTTAGGGAAGGTCCCCATAGGCTTCCTAACAATGTTCTGATCGAAGGAATATCCTTCGATCGATCGATTAAAATCATTCGATGGAACGATTATTCCTTCGATCGTAGGAATAGCGCTAAATCCTTCAACTTCGATATTTGAAGTCGAAGGATTTCAATCCGGCAGTTGAATATCGAGGGTTAATTAACCCTCGATATTCGACCCTAGGTAAATCTGCCCCTTAAGGTATGAAGGTCCAAGTTACAGAAAGATCCGTTATCCGGAAAACCTCAGGTCCCGAGCATTCTATATAACAGGTCCCATACCTGTACATGTTTTGTTGCTAAGGGCTTGGGTCTGTCCCCTACCTGCCCCAAACCCAAATAAATGTCTTGCAGGAAGTCAAGGGGGCTCATTCATAAACACTGGGCAAATTTGCACCTGGGCAGTTACCCATGGCAACCAATCAATCACATGTTTGCTTTCACTGTTTTCCTTGCAGCTGGTGGGGAAAAAAAATCTAATCACTGATTGGTTGCTATGGGTTACTGCCTAGGTGCAAATTTGCCCAGTGTTTATAAATGAGCCCCAGTCTTTGCTTGAAGCCTAATAAAATTAAGCTAATATTTCCTTGGCATTGTATCAGTAGCAGTTTGGATGTTGATGTGCAGCACGAATGCCAGTAGTGATTAGAGATCCCTAGCCTGTCCTTTATTTTTAGCTGAACTGCACTTCCCAGCTCATCAGTAACATCCGCACTAGCGGACTGCAGAAATGCATCTGGCGAGACTTGGACAAAGAATTAGCCTTTACCCTCTGTTGCTATGAATAGACGTCTTGCTGGAGAAGAACGAGCAGGGCACTACCTGGTACAGGTATAGGATCTGTTATCTGGAAACCTGTTATCCAGAAAGCTCTGAATTACGGAAAGGCCGTCTCCCAAAGACTCCTTTTTATTGAAATAATCCAAATGTTTAAAAATAATTTCCTTTTTCTGTGTAATAATAAAACAGGAGCTTGTACTTGATCCCAACTAAGATATAATTAATCCTTATTGGAAGCAAAACCAGCCTATTGGGTTCATTTAATGTTTAAATGATTTTCTAGTAGGTCTAAATTACGGAAAGATCCATTATCCTGAAAGCATTCTGGTCTTCTTTTTGTGTTGCTCCGAAGAGCATTGTGGGTAAAGCACTTTATCAACTTGAAAATGTCAAGAATTTGTGAAGAATCCTAGTCAGGGTAGGATTTCTTGAACTTTTGTTGTTTACTTACTACAGGTATGAGATCCGTTATCCGGAAACCCGTTATCCTGCAAGCTCCAAATGACGGGATGGCTGTCTCCCATAGACTCCCATTTTAATCAAATAATTCAAATATTTCAAATTCATTTTATTTTTTCTCTGTAATAATGAAACAGTAGCTTGTACTTGATCCCAACTAAGATATAATTAATCCTTATTGCAGGAAAAACCAGCCTATTGGGTTTATTTCATGTTACATTATTTTCTAGTAGACTTAAGGTATGATGATCCAAATAGCGGAAAGATCCATTATCCTGAAAACCCCAGGTCCCAAGCATTCTGGATTACAGGTCCCATATCTGCTGTGGCACTGAGTATCTGCCTGGTAGTGGGGGCACAAGGTGCAGTGAGTAGAGCCATTGTTTTATGTCTAATATCTTTAATCTGCTCGCCACTGGGCAAAGCTGCTCGAAACCTGATAAACAGAAGATCTATTGTACGGGCTAGAGCAAGTGTTTGTGTCCTTGTGCGGCCAGCAAGAGCTCTGTTATAAACTGACCTCTGTGTAAGGGTTTAAAGGAGAAGGAAAGCTACGGAGGCATTTTATTGCCAATAGATTAGCTGCAATAGTGCAAGCTAGAATACTATATTTATTTTGTAGAATGTTTTACCATACCTGAGTAAAAAGCTCTAGAACTCTCTGTTTGTTTAGAATAGGAACTGCAGTATTAAGGTGGTGTGACATCACTTCCTGCCTGAGTCTCTTCCTGCTCTGGGCTCAGATTACAGTAGAGAAGGGAGGGGTGGGGGAAGAGGAGCAAACTGAGCATGCTCACGCCCAGGGCAAGGAGGTTTAAGCTGAAGGCAGGAAGTCTGATACAGAAGCCCATGTGTCCACAATAGAAGGAAAGAAATTCAGTATTTCTTTTGACAGGGGACTCAGAGCAACATTACTTGGGGGATTAACTGGTATATTTAGATGAACATTTCTGATAAGGCTTACTTAGTTTTAACCTTTCTTTCTCCTTTAAGCACACGGGCAGATTCGGGGAGATTTAGTCGCCTGGCGACTAACTGCCTCTTCTTCAGGGAGACAATCTCCACGAACTGCCTTCCCTCTGCTAAAATGAAAAAAACACCTGCGCCAATGCACTCGCGGTGCTTCGATTTCCGATGTCGCCCATAGTTGCATCACAAGGAAATCTCCCCGAATCTGCCCGTGTGTTTAACCCCTTATTGTCAGGGAAGTCATTGCCATTACTTTGGACTTTTGTTATGATAAAATCTCATAGCAAATACAGGTTCAGATGTGATTGTCTTGGAAAAGAGTCTAATACAAGCATCCTACTATTCCTAGTGAACAGTTGTGTGCTTGCATTACTGTGCGCCTGTCTGGGTTAATGAACATCAAGTTGAACTGCTATTTATTATGTCTGCAGCAATGGCACTGCTTATTGCACTGTTTATAGGCTCATTACAAGGTGCCCTGTTGTCGGGCAGAAAAGCTCAGTGGGTTCCTTGTAGCGCCCTGACCCATTAGAGGCCAGGTTCTGTCTCAGTGTTGTCACTGTCACTTGCTTCCCACCTTGCTCCATTTCTGCCAAAGTCCCTGTGTGCGGAAGAGCTTGCAGTCTAATGGCCATAAATTATGATTCAACACACGTGTGTAGAGCAGAAATGTCAGATTTACAGTAGAAACAATAGAATTCTACCTGTATCTGACAATTCAGCACTAACAATGGCCGATGTTCAGGTGCCTTCAAAGGTGCCAGATCAAAATTTTCCATCCAGCCCAATTGACGAGCCGACTGATATCCAAGTCTTCTGCTGGTATCGATAGGCTCTTTTCCCACCATACACGCACTGAATATCGTATGAAAATTAGTTTTGTAAGGTGATATTGATTTGTGTATGGCCACCCCATCTTGTATGTGCTCCCAACTGTATGGACCACATCCAGGGCCCAGTGCAGTCCTTGATATGTGTCTCAGTGGTTCACTGGTTAAAAGTAAACTTTTAGTATGTTACAGAATGGCCAATTCTAAGAAACTTTGCAATGGGTCTTCATTATTTAATATTTAGTTTTTTTAAATTATTTGCCTGCTTCTGACACTTTGTGGCTTTCAATTGGGGGTCACTGACCCCATCTAAAAACAAACGCTCTGTAAGGCTACAAATGTATTGTTATTGCTACTTTTTATTACTCCTCTTTCTATTCAGACCTCTCCTATTCATATTCCAGTCTCTTATTCAATCAATGCATGGTTGCTAGGGTAATGTGGACCCTAGCAACCAGATTGCTGACATTGCAAACTGGAGAGTTGCTGAATAAAAAGCTTAATAACTCAAACTTCATATAATTATTGCAAATTGTCTCAGAATTTCACTCTCTATAGCAGTTTACTCAAAGGTGTAATACAACTATATTGTTATTTGCATTGGGAGCATTGTCTTGGTCCCCATATCTGTTCAGGTATGGTACCTGTTATCCAGAATGCTTGGGACCTGGGTATTTCTTTTCATAGTTTATCTACTAAAAATCCTGTAAACATTAAATAAACCCAATAGGCTGGTTTTGCCTCCAATAAGGATTAATTATATCTTAGTTTGGATCAAGTACAAGTTACTGTTTTATTATTACACAGAAAAAGGAAATTTTAAATTTTTAAAAATCTGGAATATATAGATTTCTGGAAATGGAAAGGAAATGTGACATTTGTTTCCCCTGAAGGAATAAACGTTTTAAGTGACTTGTTTTCCTTTTGTCAATCTATCGGCCCTGGATTCTTCTTCCCTTCCACTGATTGTGTTTATTGTTTGGGCAGTCGCAAGTCTCCACTCTCCCAGCATCACATTGTTGTCCGTGTTCATGAGTCACAACATACAGAGGGTGGAAATGTCTGGGTTACATATGAGTCTGTCTCAGACCTGTTCCTCCTCTCCTTAAGGCGCTTCTTCAGGTTACAGGCGTTTTTGGCTTCACATGAAAATACATTATAATCTGTGGCTGTGACTGATGATGCCTTTTAATAGAATGGCATAAAACTTTATATGAGGTGTTGTCATCTCTAGCTGTGATTTGTCTGTGTATGCAATTAGTATATTATTATAGTAATGTCTGAGCCTTTTTTAAGTCACCGAGGGGTTCTATGACCATATAAAGGCACAAGGCTGCAGGCTGAGTTATACAGGGAACTCTGAGTATCAATAATGTATTATAAGGGATAATGTACCCCCTACTGTAAATGATAAGGATATTAGAAGTCACTGAGTGGTTCTGTGACCATATAAAGACACAAGGCTGCAGGCTGAGTTATACAGGGAACTCTTGAGTATCACTCACGTATTATAAGGGATAATGTACCCCCTACTGTAAATGATAAGAATATTAGAAGTCACTGAGGGGTTGTTCTGTGACCATATAAAGACACAAGGCTGCAGGCTGAGTTATACAGGCCAGGGAATTCCCATGTGTTTTGCAATTCCTTCGTATTTATGGGGCCAGTAACACCAAAAATGAAACTTACATTGGTGTGACTTCATATTTATTGATTTCCCTTACTTTGTACAAATATTTGTCAAGTTTTTTAGTGTTTTGTATTTATAAACTGCTCCTGTCTGATTATGCTGATTTTCTTCATTGATTTTTTTTCCCCAGCAAGCCCGGGCAGAGCAAGAAGAGGAGTTCATCAGCAACACGCTGTTTAAAAAGATCCAGGCTTTGCAGAAAGAGAAGGAAACCCTGGCTGTGAACTATGAGAAAGAAGAGGAGTTCCTCACTAACGAATTGTCCCGGAAACTCATGCAGGTAAGTGGGCACTTTCCCTCATTTATCTCTTTCCTACACAATCACTTGATTTTACAGTGTTGATTGTTAAAGGAACAGTAACATAAACAAATAAAACTGTATTAGAGTCATACAAATATAATGCAGTGTTGGTCTGCACTGGTAAAACTGCTGTGTTTGCTTCAGTAACACTACTATAGTTTATATAAATAAGCAGCTGTGTAGCAATGGGGGCAGCCATTCAAAGGAGAAAAGGCTCAGGTTACACAGCAGATAAGCTCTGTAGAACATAATGGTGTTATCTGTTATCCACTATTTATATCCACATACTTTTTTCAGTTTCCGCCATTGCTGCACAGCAGCTTATTTATATGAACTATAGTAGTGTTTCTGAAGCAAACACATCAGTTTTACCAGTGCAGGGCGACACTACATGATATTTTCATTACTTTAAAACACTTTAATTTTTGGGTGTTCCTGTTCTTTTAGGCTAAGGGCACACTCTTCAGGGAGATTTAGTTGCCCACAACAAATCGCTTTTTTCTTCGTGCGACTAATCTCCCCGAAAAGCCTTCCTGCTAGCTAGAATCTAAATCTCCGGCGGGATGGAACTTTTAGAACTTGATGTTCCGAAGTCGCCCAAAGTTTCCTCGTGAGGAAACTTCGGGCGACTTCGAAACATCAAGTGCTCCAAGTTCCATCCCGCCAGAGATTTAGATTCTAGCCGGCGGGAATGCTTTTCGGCGAGATTAGTCGCATGAAGAAGAGCCGATTTGTCGACGGGCAAATAAATCTCCCAGAATTATAGCGTGTGCCCTTACCGTTAAAGTATGAAGATCCAAATTACAAAAAGATCTGTTATCCAGAAAACAGGTCCTGAGAGGTCTCATACTTGTGGAATATTTGCTTGCATTTAAAGAGGAATAACATACAAGGTTTCTCTCTTACACTGCCTTTGTTTCAATATGCAGACTAAACTGTAAGCAGTCTGTATTTCCTGGATCAATAATTGGTTGGTAGTATAATGTAACTGAATCACTGTGTTTGTGTTAATAATTGGCATAGTACAGGTTGGAACCCGTTATTCCTAATGGTTGGGACATGGGGTTTTTCGGATAACAAATCTTTCAGTATTTGAATCTCCATACCTTAAAGGGGTCATTCACCTTTAACTAAACTTTTTATTATATTATTGAATGGCCAATTCTAAGCAATTTTACAATTGGTCTTCATTATTTATTTTTTTTTGTGTTTTTTAATTATTTGCAGCCTTCTTTCTAGCTTTCAAATGGGGTTCACTGACCCCATCTAAAAATCAATTGCTCTGTAAGGCTACAAATGTATTGTTATTGCTACTTTTTATTACTTCTCTTTCTATTCAGGCCTCTCCTATTCATATTCCAGTCTCTTATTCCATTCAGTGCATGGTTGCTCAGATAATTTGGAGCCTAGCAATGAGAGTGTTGAACCTGCAGACTGGAGAGCTGCTGAATAAAAATCCAAATGACTCAAAAACCACAAATAATAAAAAATGAAAACCAAATTGTCCCAGAATAACTCTCTACATCATACTAAAAGTTAACTCAAAGGTGAACAACCCCCTTTAAGTCTACTAGATAATCGTGTAAACATTAAATAAACCCAATAGGCTGGTTTTGCCTCCAATAAGGATTAATTATATCTTAGTTGGGATCAAGTACAAGCTACTGTTTTATTATTACAGAGAAAAAGGAAATCTTTTTTAAAAAAATTGGATTATTTGGATAAAATGGAGTCGATGGGAGATGGTCTTTCGGTAATTTGGAGCTTTCTGGATAACTGGTTTCCAGATAACGGATCCTATACCTGTACAACCTTCCAAACAATTACTCACATGTGCAGTCAAGCCTGTATGAGAAAGTAATGGAGTTCTGGGCTTAGAGCTTCTCATAGAAATGAATCCCAGATATTATCTTCACAGCTCATTAATCTTAGTGTGACCAAAACAAAGCAGCATTGCTGGGAAAGAACTGGCATTTCCATATAAATAGTTGCTGAACCTACTGTGTAGTTACTAATGCCCCAATATTCTTTTGTGGGACTTGCACTGGTTATAACTGAGGTCACTTGGCATTCTTTATGTGTTTTACTGGCTACTACAGGTATGGGATCCGTTATTAGGAAACCCGTTATCCAGAAAGCTCATAATTACAGAAAGTCCATCCCCCATGGACTCCATTTTGCCCAAATAATCCACATTTTTAAAAATGATTTCCTTTTTTTTTTTTTTTTTTTTTTAATAATAATTTTGTACTCGATCCCAACTAAGATATAATTAATCCTTATTGGAAGCACAACCAGCCTATTGGGTTTATTTAGTGTTTACATGATTTTCTAGTAGACTTGAGGTATGAAGATCCAAATTACAGAAAGATCCATTATCCAAAAAGCCCCAGGTCCGAAGCATTCTGGATAACAGGTCCCATACCTGTACCGGATTCGGTTTAGCCAAATCCTATCAGGCTTCGTCTGCCTCCCAGTCCACCAGTTACAAAAACTAGAACATTATTACTTTACCCCATGGGGATGATAAATGATATAGCTGAAGTATGATCAATATATATGATCCTCCAGGCTGGAGAGCTGCAGTTGCTTGCAGATGCTTAAGGATAAGTAAACCTTTAAAATAAGTGAATGTAAAATTGACGAGGGTGCCATTCTAAGCACTTTTGCAATGTACATTGCAAAAGTGCTTAGAATGGCACCCTCGTCAATTTTACATTCACTTATTTTAAAGGTGTCCTTGCCCTTTATACTTTTTGGCACAATCCAGCTATCTTGTTAATATTAAAAAATGAAGCTGGAGTTTGTTTTCTGTGTCTGTTTAGTTGCAGCACGAGAAGGCTGAGCTGGAGCAGCACCTGGAGCAGGAACAGGAGTTCCAAGTGAACAAGCTGATGAAGAAGATTAAGAAGTTGGAAAATGATACCATCTCCAAACAGCTCACCCTGGAGCAGGTACACTCCCTGTGAATGTATAAGGATCACTGCTCTGTTGGTTAGTGGTATGGGGGTACAAGAGAGGGGTTACAACTATTTATTTTACTGCAACCAGCCTTGGTTTTGTGTATAAATAGCAGGAGGGGCGTAAAAATGTCTGGGAGGGCCCCCAAGTAGACAGAGTGGATTTAATGGAATTGTTCAGTATAAAAATAAACACTGGATAAATAGATAATATGTGCAAAATAAAAAATATTTCTAATATAGTCTAACAGAGAAACTCTACTAGAGTTTCTAATAATTGTCTATAACATAATAGCCAGAACACTACTTCCTGCTTTTCAGCTCTTTTGGTTTCCACTGATTGGTTACCAGGCAGTAACCAATAAGTGACTTGAGGGAGGGGCCACATGGGTCATATCTGTTGTGAATCTGAGCTGAATGCTGAGGATCCATTGCAAACTCACTAAACAGTTATGTCCCATGTGGCCCCCCTTCATAGTCACTGACTAACTCAGAGTTAGAGAGCTGAAAAGCAGGAAGTAGTGTTCTGGTATTATGTTACACATCCACTCACTCCGGCCTTTATACTGTACATTTTTGGCTAACTAACTATATTAGATACATTTTTTATTTTGCACAATGAATGTGAAAAAAGAATAAGGACCGCACAAGCTCACCGTTTTCCCCACGGATCAGGTGCTCAGTCTCACGGTGTCCCCACTGTGGATGCGGCAAAGATTCAAAGAAGCAGACGGCACTTCTGAAAACGGGGTTTATTGGAGTACCTGCTGGTGACACCTTACGCGTTTCGGGAGTTATCCCTTAATCATAGGTAGCTACCTATGATTAAGGGATAACTCCCGAAACGCGTAAGGTGTCACCAGCAGGTACTCCAATAAACCCCGTTTTCAGAAGTGCCGTCTGCTTCTTTGAATTTTTATTTTGCACAGCCTATCTATTTACACCGTTTTTATTTTTCAACTGAACTGTTCCTTTAAAGGGATCCTGTCATCGGAAAACATGTTTTTTTCAAACCGCATCAGTTAATAGTGCTACTCTAGCAGAATTCTGCACTGAAATCCATTCCTCTAAAGAGCAAACATATTTTTTTATATTCAGTTTTGAAATCTGACATGGGGCTAGACATTTTGTCAATTTCCCAGCTGCCCCTGGTCATGTGACTTGTGCCTGCACTTTAGGAGAGAAATGCTTTCTGGCAGGCTGCTGTTTTTCCTTCTCAATGTAATTGAATGTGTCTCAGTGGGACATGGGTTTTTACTATTGAGTGTTGTTCTTAGATCTATCAGGCAGCTGTTATCTTGTGTTAGGGAGCTGCTATCTGGTTACCTTCCCATTGTTCTTTTGTTTGGCTGCTGGGGGGGGGGGAAGGGAGGGGGTGATATCACTCCAACTTGCAGTACAGCAGTAAAGTGTGATTGAAGTTTATCAGAGCACAAGTCACATGACTTGGGGCAGCTGGGAAATTGACAATATGTCTAGCCCCATGTCAGATTTCAAAATTGAATATAAAAAAATCAGTTTGCTCTTTTGAGAAATGGATTTCAGTGCAGAATTCTGCTGAAGCAGCACTATTAACTGATTCATTTTGAAAAAAATTTTTTTCCCATGACAGTAACCCTTTAATATAACCCACTCTTTTAGTGAAGAAAAGCATTGCACTTTCTTACCACGAGGGAGCAATGAGCCAATATGCTGAAAATACATCACACAATGTGGGGCAGTCCATGTTCATGTCTTTAATGTTGAAATCAACCGTGCACAGATGTTTGAAGTCTATAAATTGCCCACTTTGTAATGGTCACAGCTAAGACGGGAGAAGATCGATCTGGAAAACACACTAGAACAGGAGCAAGAGGCCCTGGTAAACCGTTTGTGGAAGCGAATGGACAAGCTGGAGACTGAGAAAAGGTTGGTGATTTTGATGCTGCTCATAGTGTGGCTCATTTGTGTTTATATTCACTTATGTAAACGGGACAGTATATGAAGGTGGCCACACATACAAGCAGGTTATTGTGGCCCTGTGTATGCTGCCTGCCCAATATCCTACCAAAATCGGTCAAATATCTGTTGAGTGGGTTAGAAAATCCTATCGGAGAGGACTGTATTAGTTCACTGATGCAGCCTTCTTTTTATAGAACTGGCACCTACTATGTTCTTCTGGTTCGGAAAAAAAACTAGAAACCTGCTCAAATCTTTCCTAAGCAGAAGAACATCAGAGCAGCCTCTTTCTTTCTCCTGACAACTTCCTTGACTACTGTGGTCAGAATAGTTGAAGAATAGAATAGGTGGCACTGTTGTAACAAAATTAATTCATATCAAAGGAGAATTCAACCCGTAAAATAAACCCCCAGCCTACCTGGTACCCAGGGCAAATGCCCCTAACTTTTTACTTACCCCTCGGTGCAGATTCTGTCCTCTGGAGTTCACGGCCGCCATCTTCTTTTCTTCGGAAGCAGACCGTCGTTTTCGGCGCATGTGCAGTTGGAGAAATATTCTGGTCCGGAACAACTGCACATGTGCTGAAAGTCACGAAAAATGTCATGAAAATTTCCAATAACTTTTCAGAAATTTTTGTGACTTTTGGTGCATGCGCAGTTGTACGGGACAGGAATATTACTCCAACTGCGCATGCGCCGAAAACGATGGCTGCTTCCAAATTTTTAACGAAGAAAAGAAGATGGCGGCCGTGAACTCCAGAGGATGGAATCTGCACTGAGGGGTAAGTAAAAAGTTAGGGGCATTTGCCCCAGGTAACAGGTAGGCTGGGGGGGGGGGGTCTACGTAGGGTAGGGGGGTAGGGTTTTTTTATGTTACAGGTTGAATTCTCATTTAAAGGAGAAGGAATAGCATTTTACTCTTGGGGGTGCCAAAAGTTAGGCATCCCCAAGTGAGTACTTTTACTTACCTGACACCATGGGCTGGCGCTCCTAAAAAAAAACCACACCGGCCCAGGGTTCTTCTAGCGACCAACATGGTGAGATCCTCTTCCTGCTACTTCAGGTCTTCTCAAAGTTGAGCATGCACAGTAGAGCAGAACGCCGAACTTTAACTCTCTACTGCGCATGCGTGTGCCCCATGAAATTTGAAAACTGGTGAAGCAGGAAGAGGATCTCTCCGCGGTGCACGCTAGAAAAACCCCCGGGCTGGTGCAGTTTTCTGCTGATCGGAGCACCGGCCTGGGGTGTCAGGTAAGTAAAAATAGTCACTTGGGGGTGCCTAACTTTTGGCACCCCAGTTGTAAAATGCCATTCCTTCTCCTTTAACAGTACATGTATCCTTTAATATCTTGGCAATTACATGGCATCTTTCATTCTATAGCCAGACAGAAGTCAATACATGGAAGCAGCATTGCAAAGGAAAAGGGAAAATAAAATAATATTCATTTAAACTGAATGAGATAAGTGCTGAGTAGAATAGACATTGAGTACTACTGAGCATAGATCCCGGGGGGCCGAGTGTGTGTTTCTGTGAGAGTCAGCACAATGCTAATACATGCAGTGTTTTGGCCTCTCTGTGTCACAGAATGGACATACAAAGCATTATAGACTTGGATTGTCTTGCCTGCTTAGCGGTCTCTTTGTTCATCATCATGCTTGGGTTTGTTCCAGAATATTGCAAGAGAAATTAGACCAACCCGTTTCTGCTCCGCCATCGCCACGAGACATATCCATGGAAATCGAATCCCCGGAAAACATGATGAGACACATTCGATTTCTGAAGAATGAAGTCGAGAGGCTAAAGAATCAATTAAGGGCCGCGCAAATGCAGCGTAAGTGAAATGACTCATAAGCCATCGCTGTTTCTTCAAGGGGTGGTTCACCTTTAAGTTTGTTTATTTAGTATGTTACAGAATGGTCAACTTTAAGCACCCTTTCAATTGGTTTCCCTTATTATTATAGTTCTTTAATTATTTGTCTCCCACTTGTGACTCTTTCCACCTTTCAAATGGGGGGTCACTGACCCTCTACAAATAAATGCTCTGTAAGGCTACACATATATAGTTATTGCTAATTTGTATTAATCCTTTCTATTCAGGCCTCTCCTACGTATTTCAGTCTTATTCAAATCAATGCATGGTTGCTAGGGTAATTTGGACCCCAGCAACCAGATGGCTG
Organism: Xenopus petersii; assembly: GCA_038501925.1. Classification (NCBI taxonomy): domain Eukaryota; kingdom Metazoa; phylum Chordata; class Amphibia; order Anura; family Pipidae; genus Xenopus; species Xenopus petersii. Next base: position 131,443,428 of record CM076684.1, read on the forward strand.
AAATTACAAACTGTATAAAAAGAATCCTTTAAATCCTTAATGTACAAGGAAAACCCTCAAGTAAATGTTCTGCTCGTCCCTGAAATAACAAACTAGAAGTGGTTTCCGGTCATTTTTAAGAGCTCATCTGCCATCTTGGTAGAGGAACACCTAGCTTCTTCCCTCTTTAAATGCCAAATGGCACATGAGCATTTAGTGAAGCTTTGGTTCCTATTGCAGCGGGCATCCCATGTGACCCACGGGTCCACTCCCAAGGAAAAGAGACTTGGGTGGGACTGATGCTGCTTGGGTGGCACTGATGGTGATTGGGTGGGACTGATGGTGATTGGGTGAGACTGATGCTGCTTGGGTGAGACTGATGCTGCTTGGGTGAGACTGATGCTGCTTGGGTGAGACTGATGCTGCTTGGGTGAGACTGATGCTGCTTGGGTGAGACTGATGCTGCTTGGGTGAGACTGATGCTGCTTGGGTGAGACTGATGCTGCTTGGGTGAGACTGATGCTGCTTGGGTGAGACTGATGCTGCTTGGGTGAGACTGATGCTGCTTGGGTGAGACTGATGCTGCTTGGGTGAGACTGATGCTGCTTGGGTGGGACTGATGCTGCTTGGGTGGGACTGATGCTGCTTGGGTGGGACTGATGCTGCTTGGGTGGGACTGATGCTGCTTGGGTGGGACTGATGCTGCTTGGGTGGGACTGATGCTGCTTGGGTGGGACTGATGCTGCTTGGGTGGGACTGATGCTGCTTGGGTGGGACTGATGCTGCTTGGGTGGGACTGATGCTGCTTGGGTGGGACTGATGCTGCTTGGGTGGGACTGATGGTGATTGGGTGAGACTGATGCTGCTTGAGTGGGACTGATGGTGATTGGGTGCGACTGATGGTGATTGGGTGCGACTGGTGATTGGGTGGCACTGATGCTGCTTGGTTGGGAGCAGGTCGAACTCCTTGATCAACATGTGATGGTTTCAGCCTTGATTTAAAAAAAAAAAAGATCAATGTTTAGTGTAAACTAGGAACCTTTAGTTCTCCAACCACTGCACTGCCGCTGCATTTAGTTTCAGGAATGCAACCCTGCATGCAACGCTGTGACTATTGCCATCATCGCTTAGTCTCTAGTTTTCTGTTCTAGACACTGAGAAGATGGCTCAGTATTTGGAAGAGGAGCGCCACATGAGGGAAGAGAATTTACGGCTTCAGCGGAAGTTACAGCGGGAGATGGAGAGACGGGAAGCGCTGTGCCGACAGTTATCAGAAAGCGAGTCCAGCTTAGAAATGGATGATGAGAGGTGAGTTTTATGTCCAGTTCCTTTACTGCATTTACTTCACTGCTGTAAGGCGCATTATATAGTCATTTACCCAGGAGCGTTAGTCGATAGTTACCTTTCACTGGTCCGGTGCAGTTAAAAATAATGAAAGTGGACATCTGATTTGTTGCTTTGTGTTACAGGTATAGGATCTGTTAACAGAAAAACCGTTATACGGAAAGGCCATCTTCCGTAGTCTCCATTTTATCCAAATCCAAATTTTTAAAAATGATTTATTTTTTCTCTGTAATAATAAAACAGTAGCTTGTACTTGATCCCAACGAAGTATAATTAATCCTTATTGGAAGCAGAACCAGACTGTTGGGTTTATTTAATGTTTACATGCTTTTCTAGTAGACATAAAGTATGTAAATCCTTATTAAAGAAAGATCCATTATCTGGAAAACCCCAGATCCCAAGTATTCTGGATAACGGGTCCCATACCTGTAGTAGACTGGGAAAGCCGAGTTGTCCAATAAATACTGACTGACTGAGATTCTATTGCTGTTCCATTTCAAGATGTGTATGAACTGCACACTGTAGTTAGCCAGACAAGTCTGATTCTTTGATTTTATTCTATTGTAGGTATTTTAATGAGATGTCGGCACAAGGCCTGAGGCCTCGCACTGTGTCCAGCCCAATACCGTATACACCGTCACCAAGTTCCAGCAGGCCGATTTCACCTGGTAAGTCTTTTCTCTCTTATCTCTGCCTTGTTAAAGGGATTCTGTCATGATTTTTATGATGTAGTTTTTATTTCTAAATGACACTGTTTACACTGCAAATAATTCACTTTACAATGTAAGATTTCATTCCCGAACCAGCAAGTGTATTTGTTTTTAGTTGTAATATTGGTGTGTAGGCAGAGCACAAGTCACATGACTGGGGGCAGCTGGGAAACTGACAATATGCCTAGCCCCATGTCAGATTTCAAAATGAAATATAAAAAAATCTGTTTGCTCTTTTGAAAAATGGATTTCAGTGCAGAATTCTTACTGGAGCAGCACTATTAACTGATGCTTTTTGAAAAAAACATTTTTTCTCATGACAGCATCCCTTTAAGCTTTCTTAACCCAATCGCACGGCCCTACAGTGGTGCCACTTGTGAATTTCAGCTCTGATCCTTGGACCACTATAGTGTGAAAGTTTTTTTATAGAGAAAGCCAGAATCATAGATGTAAAGCATGTTGGAATTGCTGCTTTGTGAGAGAGAGGAAGGCATTTCAACCATTTGAATGCTCTTCCCTGTGAAAGCACAAAACATCAATTCAATTGGATTTGCGCACAACTTAAATATCTGCAGCTGTCATCAACTAGTTATGCATTAAAGGGAAGGTACAGGTATGGGACCTGTTATCCAGAATGCTCAGGACCGTTTTTTTTCCCAAATAATGGATTTTTCTTTAATTTGGATCGTTATACCTTAAGTCTACTAGAAAATCATTTAAACATTGAATAAACTCAATAGGCTGGTTTTGCTTCCAGTAAGGATTAATTATATCTTAGTTGGGATCAAGTTGAAGATACTGTTTTATTATTACAGGAAAAAAGGAAATCATTTTTCATCATTTAGATTATTTGGATAAAATGGAGTCTATGGGAGATGGCCTTTCTGTAATGCAGAGCTTTCTGGATAATGGGTCTCCGGATAATGGATCCCGTACCTGTACTGATCTGCTTGAAGGCAGAACTTGCATAAAGATCTCCTATAAAGCTGTGCTTATTTTTTCCTCTGAAAACATACATAGTTTAATATAGAGGATAATTAATTAAAATGCTAAATGTTTCACTGCTCTTATTTGCGCCCCAGGTCTGTCATATGCGAGTCACACCGTCGGCTTCACACCTCCAACCTCTCTGACCAGAGCTGGAATGTCGTACTTTAATTCACCAGGATTACACGTGCAACATATGGGATCATCTCACGGTATCGCGGTAAGAACACAGGGTTTGTGTTTCTCTCTACAGACGTGAGTTTAGCTCACATGTTACTGCATATTTTATGTTGAACAGCAGAGATTCCTGTGCATGAGGCAATTCCAGGATGAGAGCAGGTTATAGGACTCTTTCTCTCTCTCTGTGTGTGTGTGTGTGTGTGTGTGTGTGTATATATATATATATATATAGATATATATAGATATAGAGATATATATATATATATATATATATATATATATATAGATATATATAGATAGATAGATATAGATATATATAGATATATATAGATAGATATAGATATATATAGATATATAGATAGAATACACAATACAATAGACATGAATATCTTGTAAATGATATCCTTATAAACGGTGAGTTCTGATGTCATTTCTGTCACATGACTCACTGAATACACTCATTGGGGGGAATTCACAAAAGTGTCGGGAACGAAAAAATGTCTTTAAAATGTCGTAGAAAGTGTCGTAGCAACACCCAACAAATTCACAGAGCATTTCTCTGCCAATTTTCCGACATGTGCGACACATTTGAATTAGTGTCGTTAAAAGTGGGCGTGGCTTTCGGCGCCACTTTTCCCGACATTTTTATGAATTACTCGTAAACTCATTTTTTTACCGACAATTTTTCAGACACTTCAGGCTCTCCAAAATGAAAATGTCAGACAAATTGTCTTTTAAAAAGTCTCGGTAAATGTCGTTTGTACGATGAAAAGATATACGAGATTTTAGAAAATTGTCAGAATTACGAGACATTCAGAGATGGTAACATCTATCTGCCTTTGTGAATTTGCCGTTCGTACGACATTTTACAAATTTGTCGACCGCCACTTCTGGGTCACTTATTTTACCGACACACTTCCCCTCCTTGTGTATTATAGTAAATAAAGTACCCACAGTTGCAAAATATGAGGATATTCACGAAGGATTCGGCCGAATACCGAACCGAATCCGAACCCTAATTTGCATATGCAATTAGGGGTGGGAAGGGGAAAACATTTTTTACTTTTTTGTTTTCTGACAAAAAGTCACGCAATTTCCCTCCCCACCCTAATTTGCATATGCAAATTCGGATTCGGTTCGGCCAGACAGAAGGAGTCGGCCGAATCCTGCTGAAAAAGGCTGAATCCCGAACCGAATCCTGGATTCGATGCATCCCTAATAATTTACAAGAGGGGGTACTTTATTCACTATACAATGCCTGATCCAGCATCTCACTTACAACTCCCTTCTCGGCCCCCTGCAATCTGGCTTCCGCTCAACACACTCAACTGAAACTGCACTCACCAAAGTAACCAATGATCTTCTAAACTTCTAAAGGTCACTATTCCATACTAATCCTTCTAGATCTCTCTGCAGCCTTTGACACAGTTGACCGCACACTCCTCCTAGACATTCTATACTCAGCTGGCGTTCACTGCTCTTTCATGGTTTACATCTTATCTGTCTGACTGTTCCTTTAAAGTTGCCTTCTGTAACTCTACTTCCACTACGTTCCCTCTATCTATCTATCTATCATCTATCTATCTATCTATCTATCTATCTATCTATCATCTATCTATCTATCTATCTATCTATCGGAGTTCCTCAAGGCTCTGTTCGGAGTTCCTCAAGGCTCTGTTCTAGCTCTGTTATATATATATATATATATATATATATATATATATATATATATATATATATATATATATATATATATATATATATATATATATATGTGTGTATATGTATATGTATATATGTATATATATAAATTATCCTATGTACAAAAGAGGACTTATCCCCCTATCCCATTGCACTGTAGAAAATTAGACACAATGTATTACAGTAAAAAGCAATATTTATTAATAACCATGCTAGTGAAACAAATTAAAACATATTTAAAAACCAACAGCGCTGCTGGAAACAAAAACGGGGAATACCCTGATGTTAATTAGTGATCACTATTTTTTATACTGGTTGAAAAACCTTGCGTAGATAAAAAAATGTGGTTGGAGCAGTATAGATAGTTTGGTAAAACGTATTAGATGTGAACTCCCGGCAGAAGCCACATTAAGGGCATGTGTGCCAAAATGTCCCTTCTTCTCTGTATAAGAACTATATCCCAAGCAGGGTAGGGGCTGGCTCCCCTTGCAAGTCCCTCAGCGGAAGCCCCTTGAGCCGAGGTTAAATGCAGGGTAAGTAAGGAGTTAGCTGTAGCAAACGCTGGATCCAATGTAGTAGCCTAAAGGCTATATATGCAGAACCCCAGGTCAGTATGCCAGCAAAAGATTTCCTATACTTGCCCTTGTGTGGATATCGTCCGTGGTGTGGAACGCTCACAAATATCCGTCAGATCATCCCCGGGATAAAAACTGCATCCAATCCGCAAGGGAAAAACACCGCTTTGAGCCCAGCAGCGCCGAACTACTCGACAGCTGTTTCGCCACGAAAGTGGCTTTGTCAAGAGATCAAGCGTCGGAAATCAAGTGGGGCTTTAAACATCTCATCACGTGATCAGTCCTCTCGCTGTGTCATTGCAATTATGTTGTAGACTGCACTGGTTGGACAATGTTCATTGTGAGAATCAAATCCACATGCTACTCAGCTGTTGCATTTTGTTCAGAGTTGAGTTTGTATCCAGAAATGCCCGGAAACATCATTTCACTTCAATTGCTATTCGCACTATTAGAAGTGCGCTGAAGTAACATTAGTTATATCTCTGTGATCCATAAATGCTAGAGGGACAGTACGTGATTACTATACATTCACTGCATGGTATTATATCCTAAAGATTGACATATAATAACATTAGTAATTGAAACAAAAATTATTATAAACAACAAAAATAACAAAAAAGTAAACAAAGATAAGATTAAAGATTAATAAGTGTTATGAAAGGCAATATCGCTCAAATAGAGCACGCTACGCTAATCTTTACCTGGGAGAATGGGAGCGACATGTCCACTCGAGTGAAGAGTATGGGATGTACCTGGGCCACATACTTCGGTGGCTCAGGTACATCGACGATATTTTCCTAATATGGCAGGGGCCCGAACATCTTTTGAGGGAATTTATTGCAAAGCTAAATGTGAATACATTCAATTTATCTTTTACTGCTAACTTTAACACACAAAAACTTGAATTCCTTGATGTTGAGATTTACAAAGATGATAGGGGCAACGTGTCTACGACCCTATTTAGGAAAAAAACAGCAAGTAACAGCCTCCTACATGCCCATTCCATGCACCCAAATAAATGTATAACAGGTATCCCCAAGGGGCAGTATTTAAGATTGAAAAGAATATGCTCCTCAGATGAGGAGTTCAGACATGAAGCTTATAAGCTTTATAAAAGATTTAAGGCTAGGGGATATAAATCCAGATGTTTACACCGAGCATACCAATGGGCAGCAGCCCAAGATAGAGATACATTACTATACAAGTCCACGAAACCACAAAAAGTCCAGAAAGTTTCTGGACCACGAGAAGGAAGAGAGACTAGACTCATTGTCACTTACAATACCAATGACAGTGAAATGAGATCAATAATTCAGAAACACTGGCAGGTTTTATCTGGAGATCCCCAAGTGGGCAAGTTAGTTTCCACATACCCAAATATTACTTATAGGCGCAATACAAGCATTGGGGATATGGTAACACATAGCCACTATCAAAAATATTCTAAACAAGCCTGTTGCAAAAGACCTGGCACCTTTAGGTGTGGGGACTGCGAACAATGTCAATTCCTCAGAATATCTGATGGTTTTGGAAGAACAAATAAAGAGTTCAAGATGCACCACTATATATGCTGTAATACCACCCACGTGATCTATTTATTCACATGTCATTGTGGTGCCTTATATATAGGTAAAACAACCAGGATGTTAAAAAGGCGGATCTATGAGCATATAAGGGACATTAAAATTTGTAATTTGCTATCTAGTATTGCAAAACATATCCATTGTGTACACAATGGACGGATGGGAGACGGTTTCTTTCAAGGAATTGATCGCCTACATGGAGATATCAGGGGAGGTGACCTGGACAACAAGTTGTTGCAATTAGAGACGGAATGGATTTTTAGATTGAATACTTACAAATCACAATGGGGCTTAAATGGGCATTTAAACTTTCAGGCATTCATCAATAAATGATGAAATACATAGCTGAACTAATATTGGTGTGAACTTACCTATCTTTAACATCTACAGGCCCATGTAATCTCAATTGCTGTTCTTCCACCTACCACTTGGAATTACTAGTTTTTCCGCAAATGTGGACGGCCCCTTGGAGCTCTTTTTACATTTCCATCTTAATATGCCCCCCTTTCTAAATATTACGTTTATGATAGTACAATTGTCTTCCCTGTTAAGGTGGCATTTATATTGTATATTATATTTCATATGCCTTTTCTGGGATTATTACCCTGCTGTGACGGATCTTTAATATTGTAAATAATAGACATAAAACAATATTTATTTCGCTTACTTGAGAAAGGTAGCGTGCTCTATTTGAGCGATATTGCCTTTCATAACACTTATTAATCTTTAATCTTATCTTTGTTTACTTTTTTGTTATTTTTGTTGTTTATAATAATTTTTGTTTCAATTACTAATGTTATTATATGTCAATCTTTAGGATATAATACCATGCAGTGAATGTATAGTAATCACGTACTGTCCCTCTAGCATTTATGGATCACAGAGATATAACTAATGTTACTTCAGCGCACTTCTAATAGTGCGAATAGCAATTGAAGTGAAATGATGTTTCCGGGCATTTCTGGATACAAACTCAACTCTGAACAAAATGCAACAGCTGAGTAGCATGTGGATTTGATTCTCACAATGAACATTGTCCAACCAGTGCAGTCTACAACATAATTGCAATGACACAGCGAGAGGACTGATCACGTGATGAGATGTTTAAAGCCCCACTTGATTTCCGACGCTTGATCTCTTGACAAAGCCACTTTCGTGGCGAAACAGCTGTCGAGTAGTTCGGCGCTGCTGGGCTCAAAGCGGTGTTTTTCCCTTGCGGATTGGATGCAGTTTTTATCCCGGGGATGATCTGACGGATATTTGTGAGCGTTCCACACCACGGACGATATCCACACAAGGGCAAGTATAGGAAATCTTTTGCTGGCATACTGACCTGGGGTTCTGCATATATAGCCTTTAGGCTACTACATTGGATCCAGCGTTTGCTACAGCTAACTCCTTACTTACCCTGCATTTAACCTCGGCTCAAGGGGCTTCCGCTGAGGGACTTGCAAGGGGAGCCAGCCCCTACCCTGCTTGGGATATAGTTCTTATACAGAGAAGAAGGGACATTTTGGCACACATGCCCTTAATGTGGCTTCTGCCGGGAGTTCACATCTAATACGTTTTACCAAACTATCTATACTGCTCCAACCACATTTTTTTATCTACGCAAGGTTTTTCAACCAGTATAAAAAATAGTGATCACTAATTAACATCAGGGTATTCCCCGTTTTTGTTTCCAGCAGCGCTGTTGGTTTTTAAATATGTTTTAATTTGTTTCACTAGCATGGTTATTAATAAATATTGCTTTTTACTGTAATACATTGTGTCTAATTTTCTACAGTGCAACGGGATAGGGGGATAAGTCCTCTTTTGTACATAGGATAATTGCTTTAAATGTGGTGGACACCCCTCCCCCCTTGCACTGATATATAATTGAATGCTGGCGCAACTGTGGATGTCTGCTTCTTTTTAACCCGGCGTTCTAATTTATGTATATATATATATATATTTGTGTATATTATTTTACATATAAAATTAGGGATGCTCTGAATCCAAATACCTAAAATCACATGACTTTTTGACACATAGACAAGGGCGTTTCTTGTTCGCCGTTCCTTGCACTGATTTGCATATGTAAACTAGGGTTCAAGTTCGGTTTTCAGCCGAATCTTTCACGAAGGATTCGGGCAAATCCAAAAGTAGTGGATTCATTGCATCCCTATATATAATAATGTATTCAGTTTGTCAACTTTGTCAGAAGCATAGCACAACCCTTGGCTGCAGGGTGTGCCCTTGCTGTACCATAAACAGCCACAAGGGGGTGCTTCAGGTCTGCAGATCAGAGCTGAGTAAATATCAAAATCTGCCACTCACAATATAGTTCTACAGGGTCGCAAGAGGTGTAGGATTTTTAGTCAGTACAGATATTGGATCTGTTATCCAGAAAGCTCCAAAATTATGAAAATCCCCTCTCCCATAAACTCCATTTTATCCAAATAATTCAATGTTTTCAAAATTATTACTTTTTTCTGTGTAATAATAAAACAGTAGCTTGCACTTGATCTCAACTAAGATATAATTAATCCTCATTGGAGGCAAAACCAGCCTATTGGGTTTATTTAATATTTACATGATTTTCTAGTAGACTTAAAGGGCATGTAAAGGCAAAAAAATAAAATCCAATTTTTACTTTCTTTAATGAAAAAGAAACCTATCTCCAATATACTTTGATTAAAAAAATGTGTACTGTTTTTATGTACACATATGAACAGCAGGGGGAGCCCCCGCCTTACTTCCCAGCCATGAAGAACTCAAGCAGCTTTGTTTGTTTCCCTGTAGAGCAGTTGGCGACTGTGTAGAGATTTGTATTGGATTTTATTTTTGTCTTTTACATCCCCTTTACTGTTTCCAACTCCAGCTGCAGGGACAAAGATCATGGAGCCAGATTTAAACAGATAAACTGAGATTCTATTTGGAGGATTATTTTGCTGCAGCCGCTGGTTCGGCAGAGTTGGAGAAAGTTTGTATTAAACAATACAAAAACTATAAAATCCACATTAGATTACATGACAACACATGACCCAATACAGTCTGTATATTCTGATTATTAATCAGTCTTGCTGTACCGGCTTCTGGCAGATATTATTTGACTTGTGCTGTTTTGATCATTTATGACGATCCCTAAGCAGCCCAGACCACACTGAGCATGTGCACAGTCTTAGTCTTGCAAAGATGTATAACAAAGTTACAAGATGGTGACCCCCTGTGGCCAACTTTGAAATCATAAATCAGTTTGATTACAATTGTGGTGCAGTAAGTTTATGTTTAATATACAAAATAAAGCATTTCTAGCCATATTCTATTTTAAACTTTAGTTGCCCTTTAAGGTATGAAGATCCAAATTACAGGAAGATCTGTTGTACGGAAAACCCCATGTCCTAATTATCTGTACTTGCCTATGGTACCTGTGGGCTTGGATGGAAATAGGAAGTGTATCTCAACCCCATTTAGCATTATTTTGTCTGGTTAGTGGGTAAGACTAGTTCAGAGGTTGAGCTATAACTGGTTTGTTGCAGTTCTCAGAGAAAAGGGCAATTACACACTCCAAAATGAGTTAATTTCTGCAGACTGTCCTTCTTTTTTCCTTCGTTTTCATAATGAATGTGTAACCTCACCTCTACTGATCTTTACACCCTTCTCGCTCAGTTCTTACTCTCAGCTGACAGTCAGGAGACCGTGAAAGAGGGGCGGGGCTGTATGGTGACACAGTTCTGGCATAGGGTGTTTTATATTTAAAATAAGCTTCCTCATACTGAAATAAGAAACGTTCTGAATACAATCGATTAAATATTCAGCATTGTTTCTGAAATAATCGCGAAATATCCCTCTCTCAGCATCTGTTTCTCTTCAGTCTGTCTTCATGCGGCAGTTGGGTGTCAGATATTAAATGACAGTTAGATCCAATATATCTTCTAGGGGGGGCTTCCTTTCCTAGCAGATGTATTAGAGCTCACTCAAATAACTGATTCCAGTACAAACAAAATATAACAAAATAACTGCCTTTTGCACAAATTCTGCATGTAGAGAGACACGATGTCTGGTGATTTTAATAGAGTGAGCTCTAATAAATCTTCTAGGCAAAAGGAGCCCCCCTATAAGATATATTGGATCTAACTGTCAATGATTATCTGACACCCAACTGCTGCATGAAGAGAAACAGATGCTGAGAGAGGAATAGTGAAGATAAACTTGATTGTTTCGGAAACAATGCAGAATATTTATTTGATTGTATTCCGAAAGTTTTTTTTATTTCAGTATGATGAAGCTTATATTGAGATTTCATATTCCCAATAGTTCCCCTTTTAAAGTAGCTTTCTTACTTGTGTTTTCCAGAGACCTTCTCCTCGAAGAAGCAACAGCCCAGACAAATTCAAGCGTCCTACACCCCCTCCATCTCCCAACACCCAGACTCCTGTTCCACCGCCGCCTCCACCTCCAGCACAGCCTGCAGCCTCCCAGTCTTCATCCTCCCACAATTCAGTGCACCCCCCCTCTCAGCCCTAGATGCATGACCTCTGCAGTTTGAGTTGGACTCATAACATGGGACAGTTTCCCGAAAGCCAAAGGCTTAGCCGTCCTATTTGGATTTTGACTATTTGCACTGAGGTTACATAGGCTTCACTGTCTAATCGTGTTGTAAATGTTCGTCTACGAAATGCAGCCGGTGTTGTGGGTCCTACAGCGTTACCTTCCCAACACATATCCCCGTATACGAAATACTACATGTGCGTTCATCCTCGGCTGAATCATTTGGTATTGAGTAGAACAAACCATGTTAAGTCTCGCTGCTCCAATGCTTTCCCTGGTAAGGCTTTTAGATTTGCATCATTTTTTTTTTTTTTTTTTAAGTTCCCCTTTTGAGGGGCTGCGTACAAATGAAAACGCATGATGTTCTGGACTTTCAGTTTTATGGGGTATCCCAGCTTACAGTAATTAATCACTACATATGATTAATCTTGAATAATGAACTTACAGGGGCATGTGAAACCACTGCAGTTACTTGGCCCGTCTGCATTGAGAACTATAACGCGTCGCAATCAACTGTCAATAAAACCAGCATTTCTGCTCAAAGGGGAACTATCACGAAAATGAAAATTGAATATAAGTTTCAGCATACTGATATAAGAGACTTTCTAAATACAATCAATTAAAAATTCTGTAGCGTTTCCTAATTTGCATATTCAAACGGAATGGGATGGGGCAATCATTTTTTACTTCCTTGTTTTGTGCCAAAAAGTCACGCAATTTCCCTCCCCGCTCCTAATTTGGATATGCAAATTCAGTTCGGCCTGGCAGAATTATTTGGCCGAATCCTGCTGAAAAAGGCCGAATCCTGGATTCGGTGCATCCGTAATTGGAGCTCACTCAAATAACTGATTCCAGCACAAACAAAATCTAACAAAATAACTGCATTTGCACAAATCCTGCATGTAGAGAGACATGATGTCTAGTGAGTTTAATAGAGTGAGCTCTAATACATCTTCTAGGCAAAAGGAGCCCCCCTATAAGATATATTGGATCTAACTGTCAATGAATATCTGACACCCAACTGCTGCATGAAGAGAGAATGAAGAGAAACAGATGCTGAGAGAGACATAGTGAACATAAACTTGATTATTTCAGAAACAATGTCGAATTTTTGATTGTTTTTAAAAAAAGTTTTTTATTTCAGTATGATAAAGCTTATATAAAATTTTCATTTTCGCTATAGTTACCCTTTAATTACACTAGGCCGCCTGTTGAAACATAGCAGCATGTTTTATTGCAGAGCTTAGAAAAGAAAAGAAAAAAAAGCACAGAGTTGACATAGAAGCTGCTGAGGCCGCATGTAGAGCATTGCAGAGCGTGTAGAGCAATTCCATGGGCTGCTTTCTGGTACTAGGGTGGGTCGGATACAGAAATCATGTGCTAGACGGCTGGGTGGGGGTGCAGTCATTCAGTGCCTGTAATTAGCAAACATTTTATATTTTAATGTACTCACACCAGAGCATAAAGTCAGCGTCTGGCACACAGCAATTCTTCGTCAATGACACGGTCGTGAAATGTGGGAGAACCTTTGTTTAAATATGTGGAATGGATCTTAAACCTTAATCGTATTCGTTTTAGATGCTCGTATCCAGTAAACTGTCAGCCAATCCATTTCTGATGACCTTTTTTTTTTTTTTTTTAAATGTCCAGTTTAGAGGGTTGTGGGCTTTATTAATTGGGCTTCCTGTATGTAGAGATTGAAAGGATAATGAAAGCTAAAAGGAGAGCTGCTTCTGTGTGATTCAGCTAAACATGCACTCGACCCATCATTTAATTGATTTGGCCAATATCAAGTCTTTCACATATGATTCAGCTCAATTCGAACCACGAAATAAGAAAAACATTGAACAAAATTCGGCACATTCCGTTGTCTGTAGCTTGAAAGGGGTTGTTTACCTTGAAATGAAAATCTCCTGGGGGCAGGCTCTTGGAGCGCTTCGTTTTCCGAAGTCGCCCGAAGTTTCCTCGTGAGGCAATTACAGGCGACTTCAGAAAACAAAGCTCTCCCAGTGCCTGCCCCCAGGTGATTTTCATTTTAGCCGTGGAAGGCAGATCGGGGAGATTAGTCGCCACAAAGAAGAGATTTGTCGCCTGGTGACTAATCTGCCCGTGTGGCCAGACCCTTAAAGGAAAATTCAACCCGTAACATTAAAAAAAACCCTACCCCACTACCCTACATAGACCCTCCTCCCCCCCCAGCCTACTTACTTACAGAGTATTTACTTTTTTAGATGGGGTCAGTGACCCTCATTTGAAAGCTGGAAAGAGTCCACGAAAGAAGGCAGATAATTCAAAAACTGTATAAAATAATGGAGACCAATTGAAAAGTTGCTTAGAATTGGCCGTTCTATAACATACTCATAGTTAACTTGACAAAGGTTGGTTTGTAGGAACCTTACCAATTAAAATAAATCCCTTGTTCAATTTAAGCTTACTTCTTTTCTCTTGGTCTATACTCATAGTTAACTTAAAGGTGAACCACCCCTTTAAAATAACATGATTAAGGGTTTTATTTGGCTCAACTAAACACAAAGGTTTTGGTAAAATCCTGAAAAAAGGGATTCAGCTGATCCCCCCAAACCAAATTCCCGATTCAGTGCATCCCTTTGCTTTGTAATTTTCAGAGACCTTTTCTTTAGTTTGATCATCCCAGTAGATATCTATAGTTTTCACAACAGGGGTATTGAAAAAATCCTCCTAAGAGCAGAGACACACGGTCAGATTAAGGGCGATTAGTCGCCCGGTGACAAATCTCCTCCTCTTTGGGGCGACTAATCTCCCCGAACTGCCTTCCCGCCGGCTAGAATCTAAATTGCCGATGGGGTGGCTCTCAGAGCGATTCGTTTTCTGAAGTCGCCGGAAGTTTCCTCGTGAGGCGACTTCGGAAAACTTCTAGCCAGAGGGGAAGCAGTTTGGGAAGATTAGTCGCCCCAAAGAAGAGGAGATTTGTCGTCGGGCGACTAATCTCCCCGAATCTAACCGTGTGTCTCTACCCTAAAACTATCCTCTGCTTGGCTCAGGGAGATGTGCAAAGGAAAACTCCTCCCACCTGAGAACTACCACCATTTCTGAGGTCCAGGCGAGCTACAAAAGTTTGCAAGTATTCAAAAAATATATATATTTTAGATTGGAAACTTGGATTTTTTTAGATTTCTTTTTAGAAACCCATGGCCGCCTTAAATTTTTTTTTTTTTTTTGGAAACTTTTTAAAATGCTAATCCAGGCGTCCTAGGAGGTCTGTGACAAGGCAGATTTTGCATTCCTTCCCCGGAGAATATTGCTTTTTAAGTGACTTACTTGAAGGATAAGTAAACCTTAAAAATAAGTGAATGTAAAATGAATGAGGGGGGTATTCTAAGAAGTTTTGCAATGTACATTCATTATTTATTTATTTATTTTTAATTCCAAAATATTAAAGGTTACATGTACTGTTAATATAAATTTATTTTGTTACAACAGCGCCACCAGCTGCTCATTTTCTGACCACCAAGTAGTCAAGGAAGTTGTCAGGAGAAAGAAAGAGGCTGCTCTGATGTTCTTCTGCTTAGGAAAACAATTAGAAATCTTTCTCACATCTTTCCTAAGCAGAAGAACATCAGAGCAGCCTCTTTCTTTCTCCTGACAACTTCCTTGACTACTTGGTGGTCAGAAAATGAGCAGCTGGTGGCGCTGTTGTAACAAAATAAATTTATATTAACAGTACATATAACTTTTAGTATCTTGGAATGAAAAAAAAATAAAATAATGAATATACATTGCGAAAGTGATTAGAATAGCCCCCTCATCAATTTTACATTCACTTATTTTTAAGGTTTACTTATCCTTTAACTCCTACAGATGGGGCACAGAGGTACAGAGAGTGTTTAGGGGCAGAAACTGAATTTTTAAGGAGGCTCTTTGATTTTTAGTCTGTTTGGTCCTGGGCATCCATGGGTAGAAAGCATAATTGGAAATGGAAGTTTTAGCCGATCCTTTTCTATTGGTTGATATAAGCAGGACAGGTCCCAGAGACCGTAGCACAGGCACTAATACTGTAAGCCGGTACAATGTATAAAGGAATTCTTTACGGAGAATTTTTTTTTTTTTCCATTCATTTAGCACAAATAAAATTGTTTGGGTTCACTTTGCAGTGGAACATTGTGTGTTTTATACTGGTGTCTGTACAATATACATGTCATACTTACTACTGCTGTTCTACATACAGTCATGAAAAAGTTTGGGAACCCCTCTCAGCCTGCATATTAATTTAATCCACTTTCAGCAAAAAACATTTGGACACATTTCATCCGAGTAGCTTCTTCAGTTCAGCTGAAGTGGTAGGGAATTCCCCGGCATTTAAACCCTTGAGGGCAGTAAAGTCACACATATCCAATCACAATGGTTCTATTGAACTTCAGTAAGGTATTGGCTGAAACTGTATAGATACTGAAACTCGACTTTATCTCGTCTTTTAATTAAGCCAAGCTCAACCAAACTCCCATCCGCGATTTTATCTTATTTATCAATAAAATAACTCGGGTTGGGAAAAGACTCGATAAAATCAAGTGAACACTCGCATCACACACGTTTTCTGGATTTGACGCACAATTCCAGAATCAGAATTTTTTTTTTTTCAAGTTTTTGCTCGAAAAGCCCACATTTTTAGGATTATAGGTCAAAACCCAAAATCTGCCATTGACTTATACATGACCTCAGCAGGTTTGAGATGGCAGATTTTTGTATTTGAACTTTTAGCAACTTCAGGGTAGAATAAATCTCGAAAAATTAGAGGGTTTTTGCCCCAAAAAAACTCATCCTGAAAAAAAATCAAGGTTTAGTTAATTACACCCATAGAGACAGATTTAATAAGGGTCGAATTTCGCTAAAATTTTTTTTTCAAAATTTGAATAAAATAATACCAACCGAAATGTATTTTAAAAAAAAAAATCGAAGTAACATCATATCGATCAAATTCGATTCAAAGTTTTGGATTTCTCAAGGAGGTCCCCCATAGGCTAAAGCAGCTATTCGGCAGGTTTCAGATGGCGAATGGTCGAAGTCGAATCTTTAAAGAGACAGTACACGATAAATTTCGATATTCAAATATTTTTCTAATCGAATTTGGACTATTCTCTAGTTGAAGTATACAAAAATAGCTTGAAATTCGAAATGTTTTCATTTGAATTTTGACTCTTGCTAAATCTGCCCCTAAATGTCCAATCACCTTTTGATTTAATTCTGCCAGAGACCATATTCACTGATAATCTTGCATCCAACTGACCTAATGGCTAATTACAAAATGATGCTTCGTTTTAAAGGGGTGGTTCACCTTTAAGTTAACTTTTTATATGTTAAAAAATGACCAATTCTTAGCAACCTTTCAGTTAGTCTTCATTATTCATTCATCATTATTTTATTTATTTATTTTTTATCGTTTTTAATTGCCGCCTTTCCAGCTTTCACACGAGGGTCACTGACCCCACCTACAAAAAACAAATGCATAAAATGTATTGTTATCACCACTTTTTTTACGAAGCATCTTTCTCTTCAGGTCTGTCCAATTCATATAACAATCTCTTACGCAAATTGATGCATGGTTGCTAGGGTAATTTGGACCCTAGCAACACGTTTACAAAAACTACAAACTGGAGAGCTGCTGAATAAAAAGCTAAATAACTCAACAACCACAAATAATAAAAAATAAAAACCAATTGCAAATGATCTCAGAATATCACTCTCTACATCATACTAACAGTTAACGCAGAGGTGAACAACCCCTTTAATTCTTTCTTTAAAGTTTACCGTAATAGGATTATTTTAAAAATGAGCAAAAAAAAAAAAAACCAGTGTTCTCTGAAAGATTTAACAGTTCGCCGGTGATCCCATACATTTTCCAAAATAATTTGATAACTTTCTCACAGAATAAAAGAATCAACGATTAAGTCCAACCACGCGTAAAGGCTTAGAAGTCAGGGGTTATTCATCTGGAAGAAGTTCAGCCAAGTTAGAGATTAATAAACCTATAGGTTTAGACCCGTGTAGCCCTTCTGTGAACCAGACTCCACCAATTAACACCCAGGTGACTTCCCAGAAGTAAAGAGAGGCAGTTGGGTTCATTTCCAGTGTTACAGGTTCAAGTGCAGGAGCTGAATAGTCTGAGGTGCCCCATGTTATAACGAATATGACTAGAAAGATCGTTGACTATAATGGGATATTTCGGGGGCACATTTGGAAGGAGCCATGGAGATGAAGATGCTCAATTTACTTATGTTCTGTGAGGAACAATAACCAAAGTAGAGCTTGGGGAAAGACTCCAAAAAGAATTCAAGTCTACGGTCATATGAAAAAATTTGGGAACTCCTCTCAGCCTGCATAATAATTTACTCCACTGTCAACAAAAAAAAAAAGATAACAGTGGTTTGTCTTTCATTTCCCAGGAACATCTGAGTACTGGGGTGTTTAATGAACAAAGATTTTCAGTGAAGCAGTATTCAGTTGTATGGGATTAAATCAAATGTGAAAAACTGACAATTTTTGCTAATTTGAATGCACCTAACTGCTCAATACTGATTAATGGCAACACCAAATTGGTTGGATTGGCTCATTAAGCCTTGAACTTCATAAGCAGGTGTGTCCAATCATGAGAAAAGGTATTAAAGGTGACCAATTGCAAGTTGTGCTTCTGTTTGACTCTCCTCTGAAGAGTGACAGCATGGGATCCTCAAAGCAACTCTCAAAAGATCTGAAAACTAAGATTGTTCAGTATCAAGGCTACAAAAAGCTATCTTGGAAGTTTAAACTGTC
Source organism: Xenopus petersii (assembly GCA_038501925.1). Taxonomy (NCBI): domain Eukaryota; kingdom Metazoa; phylum Chordata; class Amphibia; order Anura; family Pipidae; genus Xenopus; species Xenopus petersii. Next base: position 131,461,803 of record CM076684.1, read on the forward strand.
AGTTCCAACTGTAAGGAATGGAATCAGGAAATGGAAGGCCACAGGCACAGTTGCTGTAAAACCCAGGTCTGGCAGGCCAAGAAAATATATCAGGGGCATATGCAGAGGATTGTGAGAATGGTTACAGACAACCCAAAGATCACCTCCAAAGACCTGCAAGAACATCTTACTGCAGATGCAGGTGTATCTGTACATCGTTCTACAATTCAGCGCAATTTGCACAAAGAACATCAGTATGGCAGGGGGATGAGAAAGAAGCCCTTTCTGCCTGCACTCACACAAACACAAAGCAGATTTTTTTATATTCAATTTTGAAATCTGACATGGGTCTCGACATTTTGTCAATTTCCCAGCTGCCCCTGGTCATGTGACTTGTGCCTGCACTTTAGGAGAGAAATGCTTTCTGGCAGGCTGCTGTTTTTCCTTCTCAATGTAACTGAATGTGTCTCAGTGGGACATGGGTTTTTACTATTGAGTGTTGTTCTTAGATCTACCAGGGAGCTGTTATCTGGTTACCTTCCCATTGCTCTTGTGTTTGGCTGCTGGGGGTAAAAGGGAGGGGGTGATATCACTCCAACTTGCAGTACAGCAGTAAAGAGTGATTGAAGTTTATCAGAGCACAAGTCACATGACTTGGGGCAGCTGGGAAATTGACAATATGTCTAGCCCCATGTCAGATTTCAAAATTAAATATATAAAAATCTGTTTGCTCTTTTGAGAAATGGATTTCAGTGCAGAATTCTGCTGGAGCAGCACTATTAACTGATTCATTTTGGAAAAAAATTTTTTCCCCATGACGGTATCCCTTTAATAAATAAAATAAAGTTGTTATATTGCCCTACACATGAGCCCACTGTATAATGTTAATGTTCCAGATGTTAGAAAATATATGGGGGAACCTGGTTACCCAAAACATTTTAAGGACGTTTGCAGGCTATCATTCCGAAAAAAAGGAAAAGACGCCAGTGTTTTTTGAACTTTGATGCTTTATTCACTAAAGAATATGATGTAGTAACAGAAGATTGAGGCAGTCCTATGCACTTCACCTGGTCTGAGCTTGCAAAAGAGGTAACGTTCTGTAAAATCTGCATCTTAGTGAATTTGTGGAGAAAGTCCATTCGCCAGAGTGAAAATTCGCCTGTCGATAGAGTGTGAATCACAGCTAGAGTCTATCTCCTAGCGAATCGACGCCTGCGCCCGTTAGTAAATCTGCGAAGTCCCTGAAAACGGTAACGCTGGCGAATCTTCGCCAGCATTAGTCACTCCGCCCTTTAGTAAGTCTGCCCCATGTGTGTTCTTCTTTCTATACTATCAAAATGCCCAATCTCTGCTAATGAAAAACCACCCACAGTATGATGATGCCACCATATATCACAGTAGCTCTGGTGTTTCTCAGTTGTGGTCAGAGTTTGGCCACAAAACTCTGGGTATAGTTTGACCACAAAACCTTTTCCAACATTAAAGTTGGGATCTGTGCATGCTTTTTGGAAACCTTCAGACGAGCAAACATATTTTCAGAGTTTTCAAACCAATGTGGATGTGGTTGGGCTTCATGCTGTCCCCTAAAATCCTGCTGCCCTAGGCCCGGGCATTTCCATGAATCCAGGCCTGATCACCTTCAGAGAACGGTCACCTGTAAACTTGTTTTCACCCATGAAAATCATTTAATGGCTCATTTACCTTCCGGGATGATGAAAGAATTCCTACTATGTTTCCAAGTTTGCTCATGATTCAGCTTCATTGTGACAACTCCCTTTTATATACTATATAATCGCTATATAATCTTATCACGGATGCTATTAAAAAAAAAAAGGATTTGAAAGAATTGGAAGGGAAAATAAAGAATAATGTCAGGCTGAACACACACATTGGCGTACCAGGAACTGACGTTTTCAGAATTTCTGAAGCACAGTCAATGGAAATCTTGCCTTCAGGTAAGTTTTGTTTAGTTAATATAATCTGTGCAATAATGAATAAAACTAACCGGACTGATGAATTGCTGTTATCTGCTGTTATGTTCCCTGGCAGAGGCTCCCTCCATCTGATTCCGGATGAACATGATATGACAATGCGGTGACACTACAGGCTTCATACAAACATCTCCTTATGAGTATAGTTATTGTATTGTTACAGTATATTTATGTCCAGCTTATAAGTAAACAAGAATGCGCTTCCTGCAGAATTAAACCTGTTCTTGCATAATTCCTCTGGGAAGGGAGTGTGACTGTGGGATAGCAGGTATAGTAGGGAGAGATGGTGCCTATAGTAACAGTGGATAATAGTCTCTGGGAAGGGAGTGTGACTGTGGGATAGCAGGTATAGTAGGGAGAGATGGTGCCTATAGTAACAGTGGATAATAGTCTCTGGGAAGGGAGTGTGACTGTGGGATAGCAGGTATAGTAGGGAGAGATGGTGCCTATAGTAACAGTGGATAATAGTCTCTGGGAAGGGAGTGTGACTGTGGGATAGCAGGTATAGTAGGGAGAGATGGTGCCTATAGTAACAGTGGATAATAGTCTCTGGGAAGGGAGTGTGACTGTGGGATAGCAGGTATAGTAGGGAGAGATGGTGCCTATAGTAACAGTGGATAATAGTCTCTGGGAAGGGAGTGTGACTGTGGGATAGCAGGTATAGTAGGGAGAGATGTATCTATAGTAACAGTGGATAATAGTCTCTGGGAAGGGAGTGTGACTGTGGGATAGCAGGTATAGTAGGGAGAGATGGTGCCTATAGTAACAGTGGATAATAGTCTCTGGGAAGGGAGTGTGACTGTGGGATAGCAGGTATAGTAGGGAGAGATGGTGCCTATAGTAACAGTGGGATAATAGTCTCTGGGAAGGGAGTGTGACTGTGGGATAGCAGGTATAGTAGGGAGAGATGGTGCCTATAGTAACAGTGGATAATAGTCTCTGGGAAGGGAGTGTGACTGTGGGATAGCAGGTATAGTAGGGAGAGATGGTGCCTATAGTAACAGTGGATAATAGTCTCTGGGAAGAGAGTGTGACTGTGGGATAGCAGGTATAGTAGGGACTGGGAGAGATGGTGCCTATAGTAACAGTGGATAATAGTCTCTGGGAGAGATGATGTAGTGTAGATATTATAGTTGTACAACAACAGCTTGGATGACTATAGATTGAATGGTCCTTCTTTGTGTGAAAACTGTTTTGCTGCTGAATATGGAATCATTAAAGACATCCCTGGCCCCTGGCGATTGTTATAATTGGACATATTTACAGAACATTATACTACCTGCCCAATGTAAGAGTAAACTTCATAAATAACGCCATGGACTTTTATGTACAGTAGTTAAATTAATCTGGAAACAATATTACATTGCGCAATATCCAGGGAAACCAAAATTCAGCTTAATAACATTTGTGTTTATAATCCAGGAGGCTTTCAGTCTGTGCATAAGGGTGTTTCATTAAGTAGGGGAGGCATAATCCTCTGTATGTGGTGTTTTATTATTTTTATTAAAGGTTTTGTTTTTGTTTTGAAACAAGTTTCCTTGGCACATCACATTGACACTATGGGACCTATTTACTAACAAGTGAAATTCAATTTTTTTGACCAATCTCTTAAAATTCATGGTTTCTCTCTATTTCTGTAAATAAAATTCGAGATGTATTAATAAGTGTAAGAACCACTAAAAACTCTAATACAAAACTTGACCAAGTAAAAGTAGTGGAGGTTCTATAGAAGTCAATGGGAGCGGCGCTGGTCCTATTGGATCATTTTTTTTAACCTCTCAGACTTTTAGATGTTTTCGGATTTATCTTTTGCTTGTAAATGTCTGGAAAAACTTGATTTCTTTATAGGTTTTAGAGGTATTCATATTTTTTAGCGCATTGTTATCATTCGTACCTTTTATATTCGAATCCAAATTGCATTCAAGGATTTAGTTCATAGTTTCAAAAACCTCTAAAACCATTAAAATGAGACTGTTGATAAATAGGCCTCTATGTGTTATAGCCATAGACGTTAAAATTTGTGATGGGCGCATTTCTCCTGTTTCGCTCCACTGAAAAATTTGCAAAACGCGAAAAATTGTGAAAATTGACGCCTACATCAATTCTGATGCCGGTGTTAAAGCCAAATAGTGTTGACGTGTGGCAATTTTGACACAAACGAGTTTTCGGACACGCGTCCAAAAATTTTTGACGGCGGCGAATTTTCACTGAAGTTTCGCAAATTTATTTGCCTACGGAGAAACGTGGTAATTCGCCATGAATTCGCACCAGGCTAATTTATTCGCCCATCACTGGTTACAATTCCGATCTTTCCTGGAAAAAAACTTTCCAGGAAGGATCGTTCGTTTTTATACACACGTATAGAGTTGAATTATATCTGATGATTCAGCACTAACAATGGCCGATGTTTTGGTGCCTTCAAAGGCACCGGATCAAAATTTTTCAACCAGCCCAAACGATGAGCCGACCAGTATCCAAGTCTTCTGCCGATATCAGTCGGTTCATCTCCCACCAAACACACATCGAATATCATTCGACTATTAGTTTCATAAATATTATTGATGCATCTATGGCCATCTTTAGCCCTCTTGTGCTGTATATGTATTCTTATAATGATTTTTATGGTGGTGTTATTTTTACTAAATTACACTGTGTAGAGTGCAAATATCCCATTCTACCATCTACATTTTATTTCAGAACTAATAAATGTATTTTTTTTCTCCAGTTATTGTGCCTGATCCTGTGACTTCAGAAACAGCCAGCACGGCACAATGCAACTGCTTTCAGATAAGCTGCCGTTTACCTTATTCAGTATCTCCCAAATCTCTGAAATGACTTGACTTGGATACTTTTCTCATTTGCAACTTCCTAACTTAAGTCTACTAAAAAAAAAAAATAAACATTAAATAACCCCAACAGGATTGCGTTGCCTCCAGTAAGGATTAATTATATCTTAGTCTGGATCAAGTACAAGCTACTGTTTTATTATTACAGAGAACAAGGAAACAATTTTTAAATGTTTTAATTATCTGGAAGAAATTGAGTCTATGAGAGACGGCCTTCATGTAATACAGAGCCTTCCGGATAACGCATCCCATACCTGTACAAATTTCAATGCAGCAGGATTTAGCTAGAAAAGGGAAGGAACTCACATTGACTCAGGACTCAAGTACAAAAGCTAAATTGCAAAGAGAATTCAAAAGTGTTTATGAACAAACCAACAAATGCAGGTGCTCTATGATGCAATGAAGTGTTCCTATTGATACAATTCATTAATGTTATTTTATTTATATATATATATATATATATATATATATATATATATATATATATATATATATATATATATTCACAAATATATATATATATATATATATATATATATATATATATATATATATATATATATATATATATATATATTCAGACAAACAAATGTTGGTGCAAGACACTCTGGTAGGCAACAGATAGATCAGACTGATAGTAGTTAGATAAAAAAAGGCTTAGGGGCATTTGCCTGGGGTAACACTTAGACTGGTGGGAGGAGGGAGGGGGTCTATTTCGGGTAGGGGGGTAGGGTAGACACATTTGCCCATCACTAGTTGCTTTAACATCCATGTAGTTCCTTTGCTACTTATATATACTTATATGACGATCCCTAAGCAGCCCAGACCACACTGAGCATGTGCACAGTCTTGGTCTTGCAAAGATGTTTTTACAAAGTTACAAGATGGTGACCCCCTGTAGCCAACTTTGAAAGCATAAATTATTTGTTTGATTAGGCTTGTGGTGCAGTAAATTCATGTTTATGTTTAGTATACAAAATACAGCATTTCTAGCCTTATTCTATTTTAGACTTTACTTCCCCTTTTAGCAATATTCTCCATTTCTTCTGTGGCTTTTGTGCCTTCTAATCTGTCTTTTGGTTTTACCCGACGTTATATAATGCAACTGAAATAACACAGTCAGGGAATAGGAAATAGGAAACACTGATAAAGACATTTCTGGTATTCCAAGGAAGCCGATGTTTAGGGATATTACATCGTTTATACAAACAACTCAGGGTAAGAATTAGTAAGCGTGCAAGTATTATCAGCTTAGGAAGAATTGGTGTTTCCACAACATTAGATGAGCAAATCCCTTCACTGATTTGAACCTTGTTCTTTAGAAATATGTAAATACATCTTTAGAACAATATAAACCCCACAGACATTTAATAAGGAAGCTGTTCCCTTTATGGTTTCTAAATTGTTTCTATTGATTGTATAAATATGGAGTAAGACTGCAGTGTGCCAGCACCTTCTGATTATCTGCTGTACCTTATGTATCCAACTCCGCTTCTGTCCAGCACTCCAATCACATTTGTACTTCACTACAGAGACAAATCAATAAAGTACATTTATTATACGGACAGTACCTTCTGTAACTTGTTCCTTTCTGATTGGGAGCCCCAAAGTAGAAACAAAGAAAGTAAATTATGAAATAAAAAGTACATTTCTCTTTCTTCTGCAGGTAAAAAGTAATTCTGATACTCTGTGATATTCTGTGACCATAAAAAGGCACAAGGCTGCAGGCTGAGTTATCACTCATGTATTATAAGGAATAATGTACCCCCTACTGTAAATGATAAGGATATTAGATGTCATTGATCAGCTGTTCTATGACCATATAAAGGCACAAGGCTGCAGGCTGAGTTATACAGGGAACTCTGAGTATCACTCATGTATTATAAGGGATAATGTACCCCCTACTGTAAATGATAAGGATAATAGGAGTCACGTAGTGGTTCTGTGACCATATAAAGGCACAAGACTGCAGGCTGAGTTATACAGGGAACTCTGAGTATCACTCATGTATTATAAGGGATAATGTACCCCCTACTGTAAATGATAAGGATATTTGAAGTCACTGAGGGGTTGTTCTGTGACCATATAAAGGCTGCAGGCTGCAGGCTGAGTTATACAGGGAACTCTGAGTATCACTCATGTATTAGAAGAGATAATGTACCCCCTACTGTAAATGATAAGGATATTAGAAGTCACTGAGGGGTTCTTCTGTGACCATATAAAGGCTGCAGGCTGCAGGCTGAGTTATACAGGGAACTCTGAGTATCACTCATGTATTATAAGAGATACTGTACCCCCTACTGTAAATGATAAGGATATTAGAAGTCACTGAGGGGTTGTTCTGTGACCATATAAAGGCGCAAGGCTGCAGGCTGAGTTATACAGGGAACTCTGAGTATCACTCATGTATTATAAGGGATAATGTACCCCCTACTGTAAATTATAAGGATATTAGAAGTCACTGAGGGGTTGTTCTGTGACCATATAAAGGCTGCAGGCTGCAGGCTGAGTTATACAGGGAACTCTGAGTATCACTCATGTATTATAAGAGATAATGTACCCCCTACTGTAAATGATAAGGATATTAGAAGTCACTGAGGGGTTCTTCTGTGACCATATAAAGGCTGCAGGCTGCAGGCTGAGTTATACAGGGAACTCTGAGTATCACTCATGTATTATAAGAGATAATGTACCCCCTACTGTAAATGATAAGGATATTAGAAGTCACTGAGGGGTTGTTCTGTGACCATATAAAGGCTGCAGGCTGCAGGCTGAGTTATACAGGGAACTCTGAGTATCACTCATGTATTATAAGGGATAATGTACCCCCTACTGTAAATGATAAGGATATTAGAAGTCACTGAGGGGTTGTTCTGTGACCATATAAAGGCGCAAGGCTGCAGGCTGAGTTATACAGGGAACTCTGAGTATCACTCATGTATTATAAGGGATAATGTACCCCCTACTGTAAATAATAAGGATATTAGATGTCACTGATGAGCTGTTCTATGACCATATAAAGGCACAAGGCTTCAGTTTTACAGGTCAGGGAACACTGAAGAGTCAAAAGCATAATGTTGTTTCCTTTACAAGTTTTTGGTTACATTAGTGATACAGTGAAAAATCGAGTTTCTTACATTTGGAATTGTGGCACAGACAATTTTCCTTTCAGAGGAAGTAGATGGAAAAAGCAAGAGTGTATTTGTTTCTCCTAACAAGTTTAGTTGTGGTGCAGAATCTGTTTCCCAGAATGGTAGGGGCAATGGGTTTTCTACAATGTAGATTACTGTGCCCAAAGGCTACTGACAAAACAATAAAACATCCAGTAGGATCTAATTACGCTGCTGTTTGGTTCGGGGAGTGACCATGGCAGATACAATAGATACAAAGCGTTTGCACTGGCTTCTGCATTTACACCTTATTCCTAAGATCCTTTCTCATGGTAATTACAAATTAGCAATGAAAGCCAAAGCAAGGGAAACTACAGATAGAAGAGACAATCGGAGGTTGATTTGCATCATCAGTGGCCTCGTTATAATTAATTGTCAACTCATAAACATCCCCATGGCCATTTGGAAGGGTGAACGAATTGCAAATGATTTTGTCAAAGGAGGAAATTCAAAGCTCCCAGACCTGTTGATCTGCAATTGTTTGCTCAATAGGGAAGGAACAATACTTTTATGCTTTGGAAGGTTGGACATTGAGGTTAGACCATTCCAAGAAAACCAAATATGGACTAAATGGACTATTGCCTTAAAGGGGTTGTTCACCTTTGAGTTAAGTTTTATTATAATGTAGAGCAGTGATCCCCAGCCAGTAGCTCGTGAGTAACATGTTGCTCTCCAACCCTTTGGATGTTGCTCTCAGTGTCCTCAAAGCAGGTGCTTATTTTTGAATTCCAGACTTAGAAGAAAGTTTTAAATGCATAAAAACTAAGAATAGTGCTAAGTAGAGTCTCCTGTAAGGCTGCCAGTCCACATAGGGGCTAACAAATGGCCAATCACAGCCCTCATTTAAAAAAGGTTAGGGACCCCTGATGTTGAGAGTGATATTCTGAGACAATTTGCAATTGGTTTTAATTTATTAATTATTTGTGGTTTTAGAGTTGTTTTGCTTTATATTCAGCAGCTCTCCAGTTTGCAATTTCAGCAGTCTGGTTGCTAGGGTCCAAATTACCCTAGCAACCATGGGCTGATTTGAATAAGAGACTGGAATATGAATAGGAGAGGCCTGAATAGAAAGATGAGTCCTAAACAGTTGCAATAACAATAAATTGGTAGCCTCACATAGCATTTTTTTTTAGTTGGGAGAGCTGCTTAATAAAAAGTGAAATAAACCACAAATAATAAAAAATGAAAACCAATTGCAAATTGTCTCAGAATATCACTCTCTACACCTTACTAAAAGTAAATGCAGCCTGAATGTGGTGCCATAGAGTCTGTGTTTGCTGGCACACAGAAGGTTAAATTAATTTATTGTATATCTTCTTTTTTTTTTTAATGGAGAGCTAAACCCTAAAAATGAATATAGATAAAAATGCCATATTTTATATAGTGAACTTATTGCACGAGGCTAAGGCTAAGGCCACACTAGGCGATAGCGCCGCGATTTGACTCGCGGCGACTTTTCGCCGCGACTTTTAAGCCGCAACCGCTGGGGAAACTTTTGCGCTGGCGTCTATGGGGAATCGCGAAAAATCGCCAGCGTAAAAACACACGCGGCGATCTTTTTTCTACTGTCGCTCGAAATTGCCTCGCTAGGCTGTGGTTGCCTTGGGCTGGTACAGAAGCACAAAACATCATGTACAACATTTCTAGCTACTTCTTTAGTTTAACTTTTCTTGTGCTTTAAATGCCTTATTGTCTTTGTCCAGTTTTCAAGTATTTATAAATATAATATGTCTATATATGTGTGTGTGTATATATATATATATATATATTTATCTCTCTCTCTCTCTCTCTCTCTCTATATATAAATAATTTTAGTTAAAGGTTTGACAGGTGTCTCTACTCAGCAATGCTTCAGATTTGGGCACTTTTACATAACAAATGGATCATTTAGGTGCAAAATACAGGCACAAAGAGTGGGACAGATGTGAAAATCTTGATGAGTGAAAACCAGCAGGTCGGCATAGGCCCCTGTCATGTTCTGATTACTGTACAAATGATCACTGTCAGTACTTTTGTTTAGTGACCTGTTTAGTGACCTCACCAAGTGTATCTTTCATTATTTGACCACATTAAGCCTCCTGATCTCTTTCACTTTCCTCACTAAGCCAGTTATATAGTAAACGTTTTATACACAAGTGTATTTGATCCTGCCTGGGCTTGTGAGACCTTGGGAATATATCTTAATATATAAAGTTCCTGCCATAAAGCAAGACATGCAGCAAGGCCGGGTGTTGTTATTTACCAACAGAAATATTCAGGTGAGTACTAGGAAATACCAATATGTGGCCAAAAGGGGGTTATGATTAAGTGACACAAAACGCGCCAGGCTTTGATGTAAATACAGATTTTTTGTACTATTTCAAAAACTCTTGAATTCTACTGACTGATTGATTTTTGGTGTTCCAGAGTGGTGCCTGCCCGCTATTCAAGGTTTCTGTGGGATTAATATGAAGTTGTGTCTCCCTTTGCCGCTATAACAACCCCATTCCCTTCTGGGAAGTTTCCCACTAGTTGTCGGAACATTGGGCCGGATTCAAATCAGTGAGAAAAAGGTTTATCACGTGAAAACTTATGAACGAGATTCAATTTGAAATGCACGAAAAAATGCCCATTGACTTTAATCCATTTGGAGAAAAAAGTCACCATAACACCTATTGACTTTAATGCATTAGGACAAAATATCCTCGTAAGAAAAAATGCCCATTGACTTTAATGCATTTGGAGAAAAAAGTCACCATAACAAAAACACCTATTGACTTTAATGCATTCGGACAAAATATCCTCATAAGAAAAAATGCCCATTGACTTTAATGCAGTTGGAGAAAAAAGTCGCTATAAGAAAAAACGCCCATTGACTTTAAGGGCAGGGGCACAGGGGCAGATTCGGGGAGATTTAGTCGCCTGACAACTAATCACCTCTTCTTCGGAGCGACAATCTCCCCGAACTGCCTTCCCCCTGCCCTCCACCTGCTAAAATGAAAAATTGCCTGTGCCAATGCACTCGCGGCAATTTGATTTCCGAAGTCGCCCGAAGTTTCCTTGTGAGGCAACTTCGGGTGACTTCGGAAATCGAAGCGGCGCAAGTGCCATTGCGCGGGCACTTTCTCATTATAGCAGGTGGAGGGCAGGGGGAAGGCAGTTCGGGGAGATTGTCACCCTGAAGAAGAGGCGATTAGTCGCCAGGCGACTAAATCTCCCCAAATCTGCCCCTGTGCCCCTGCCCTAATGCATTAGGACAAAAAAGTTGACATAGGAAAAAAGCCCATTGACTTAAATGCATTAGGACAAAAAAGTCGCCATAATGTAAAATGCCTATTGACTTTAATGCATTAGGACAAAAAAGTCGTCATAAGAAAAAACGCCCATTGACTTTAATGCATTAGGACAAAAAAGTCACCATAAAAAAAAACCATGACTTTAATGCATGAGGACAAAAAAGTCACCATAAGAAAAAACGCCCTTTGACTTTAATGCATTAGGACCAAAAAAATCCCCCTAACAAAAAACGCCCATTAACTAATACATTAGGTCAAAAAAAATCGCCATAAGAAAAAACACCCATTGACTGTAATGCATTTGGAGCAAGAAAAATGGTTGCGTTTGTAAAATTGTCACTCGTAAAGATGACCACTGACTTCATTGTGTTTTGCGATGTTTCGTGAAATTTTGCTGTTTCGCAAGTTTTTCGTGAAACGGGACGGATTCACTCATCACTATTCAATTTAGTAAAAAAAAAAAAAACTAATCTTAATCTTAATGAAAAAATTGTCACTAAATGAGGAGAAAAGCTTTTTCCTCCTTAAAATTGAATCTCGTCCATTATTCCATGAGATAACTTTTTCTCACTGAATTTAATCTGGCCCATTGTTGGTTGGATTTGCCTCCATTCATAGGTAAAATGGGCAATTGGGAACTGATGTCCGGGGTCAGACCTGGCTTTTTGTCAGGGTTCCAATTGACCCCACAGGGTTTAGTTGGGTTGAGATCAAAGCTTTGGGCAGCCAGTCAAGTTCTTCCTCTTCCGTTCAATACAGATTCACTATGGACTCCAGGGTCCAATGACAGTTGCCTTTACACACTTCAGCTGGCACTTGGCATTGCACTTAGTGATGTTAGGGTTGTAAATACCCCCATGCTCCCTATAAATATGTATTTGGGGTTCAGTGATGAGTATCTGGATACTTTTGGCCAAACGCTAATATCACACGAGGCTTCAATTCGGCCTCCCAAAAAATGCAGGTCTGGAGATCAACCCCTATCAGGGCATAACTACAGAGGAAGCAGACCCTGCAGTTGTAGGGGAGGCCCAGGAGGTATAGGGGCCCCATGAGGCCCTAATTCATATACAATTTCAATAAATATTGGTAAAAGAAGTCAACCTCTAGACATTTTGGGGGCCTGAAAAATTATTTGCTGTGGGACCCAGTAATATCTAGTTACGCCACTGAACCCTATACTGGAATTGGCCCCTTACCTTGCCGGCACCCAGATCCATGGCGTTAGCCCAGTTGAAGATGGATCCAGGGTCGGACTGGACATGGGGGGCCCACCAGGTTACTATACTCCGGGCCCCCCCTGCGCGCGAACTTCTTGGCACACGCCAGTGTGTATGCTGACGCGCATGCTCTACAAGTGCATCTAAGAATTGGGGGGCCCGGAGATTGGGGGAGGGTGGCTGGGCCGGCGGGCCTGGGCCCACCAGGTTTTTTCCCGGAATCCCACCGGCCCAGTCCGACGGCTGGATGGATCCAAAATGGAAACTGTTATTTTTCATAGCTGAAATCTGGAACAGATCCAGATGCAGCAAGAGAAGGGGGTGATCCATGCGTCCGTGTGGCCATAGAGTTTTTTCCAAAACGGCACCATTTTGCTTTGAGTCTCCCATTGTTTAATTGTTTGTGTTCCAACTTCAGTCGCACATTCAGGAGCAGAACAGGTTTGCTTGACAGATACAGCTGTCCTGATATTCTCCCCCTGAAGCTCTTGCACCGGCGGATCCTTTATAGAGTCTCAGGAGAGGGTGGAAGAATTTTGTCTAAGTGACAACGTACACGGGTGTTAATATTGACCCGTTCGGTGCCACAGTCTAGTCTGTGATCTGTGCTGCACGTTGCTATGTAAATAAACAACGGGCTTTTTGTGTTGGAACCTTGGAGGAAGATTTACTAAAGGTGGCCATACACGGGCCGATAAAAGCTGCCGACAGACCGTGTCGGCAGCTTATTGGCCCGTGTATGGGGGCCCCCGACGGGCTTCCCCGATCTCGATCGGATGGGTTTAAAAACCCCGTCGGATCGTGGCCGCATCTATTGTTGATGCGGTCCCGCGATCCGACCGCCCGTTTGTGAATGCTAGGATCCGATCGTTGGGCCCTAGGGCCCACGATCGGATCTGCCCGATATTGGCCACCTCAAGGTGGGAATATCGGAGATCCGCTCGTTTGGCGACATCGCCAAACGAGCAGATCTATCCATGTATGGCCACGATTCACCAACGTTACCGCTTTCAGGCACTTTGCCGATTTACTAACGGGGGCAGGCGTAACTTTGCTAGCGAAAGAGACAGACGCTAGCAAACATTCACACTCTATTGGCAGGCAAATTTTCGCTTTGGCGAATGTACATTACAAATTCAGTAAGATGCAGATTTTACTGAACGTTGCGCCAGACTTGATCTTAATCCTCAATCTTCTGTTACTTACATACATACTGTATTTTTCAGTGACGTCTTTTCCTTTTTTCAGAGTGATAGCCTGCAAAAGTCCTTAAAAATGTTTTTAGGTAACCGGGTTCCCCCATACATTTTCTAACATATGGAACATTAAGGGGCAGATTTATCAAAGGTCGAGGTGAAGTTTCGAAGTGAAAAACTTCGAATTCTGAGCTATTTTATGTGTACTTCGACTAGGGAATAGTCATACTTCGATTCGAAGTTGAAAAAAACGTCGAAATTCGAAGCTCTAATCTTTTTGAAGTACTGTCTCTTTAGAACTTCGACCATTTGCCACCTTAAAGCTGCCGAAGTGCTGTTTTAGCCTATGGGGGACCTCCTAGAACCTGTATGGAGGCAATCGGGGGAGTTTGGAAGATCGAAGGTAAAAAAAAACTTCAAATCAAAAAAGTAAAAAAACTTCAAATCAAAGTAGATCAAAGTAGCGCTACTTCGACCTCAAAAAGCTTCGACCACCATTTCGTCTTTTTGAATTCGAAGTTTGACGTTTTTTTAACTTCGACCTTTGATAAATGTGCCCCTAAGGGGCATATTTATCAAGGGTCGAATTTCAAATTGAAAAACCTTCGATATTCAAATTCAAAAAGACCAACTGAAATTAAGTCAAAGATCCGTATATAGATCCGTATTCGAACTGTACGAATCGAAGGAATAGCTCATTCGATCAAATTCGATTTGAAGTCTTTCCCCCTAAAAAAACTTAAATTTTTCAAAGTCCACCAATTGACTCCGTATAGGTTCTAGGAGGTCCCCCATAGGCTTAAACAGCAATTCGGTAGGTTTTAGATGGCGAATGGTCAAAGTCGAATTTTTAAAGAGACAGTACATGATCAATTTCGAATTTTTTAATTTGTTTTCAAATTCATAGAAAAAGGAGAAAAAGAGCTGACCCATATTGTTGCACCTCCCCATCAAAATACATAACTAAAGGTTAAGTTTTAACAATTTGCTTCATTGGAGTTATGTATTTTGATGGGGAGGTGCAACAATATGGGTCAGCTCTTTTTCTCCTTTTTCTATTATACTTATTATTTGACCGTGCACACCATTTTCTGTGTTTGATGGACTGTGCTCCCCAACCACTATTTTTCTAACTTTTTTCAAATTCAAATCGAATTTAGACTATTCCCTAGTCAAAGTACACAAAAAATAGGTCGAAATTCGAATTTTTTTCATTAGAAAATTCACCTCGACCTTTGATAAATCTGCTCCTAACTATACAGTGGGCTCATGTGTAGGACAATATAACAACAACTCTATTTTCTTTATTAAGGTTCCCTGGGCTTGTGTAATGTAATGTATTTGCTGCAACCTATACGTCCATTACACTTTATAATTTCCCACCGTATGCAAATAAGCCTGAGTGAAGACCTCTAACGAAGTTGCGCTAGTCATAATTAAACGCTAGTGCATCTTCGCTTGATTGCCGAAGTAACACTGGCTAATTTTCGCCGCTTAGTAAATTTACCCCTTTGATTCAAGGGGGTATATTTATCAAAGAGTGAAGTTAGAGATCACCACAGTCCTCTGGAGTGAAATTCCGCCACTCTCCATTCATTTCGATGGAATTTTTAGAAGAGAATTTATCATTGAGCGAATGTGAAAGTTCACCCTTTGATAAATACGCCTTTCAAAATCCCATTGAAATGAATAGAGAGTGGCGGAATTTCACTCTAGAGGACTGTGGTGATCTCTAACTTCACTCTTTGATTAATCTACCCCTATGTGTGGTGGCAATTAAAGGGTTAATGTGCTAAATCTTAAATCTGACTAAATCTGATGTTCCATTTGGAGTCAGGGAGGATCATCCCCCCCAGGCGAATGGGAGACGGTTTCATAAGATTACATCAGCTGGAGGTTGGGTGGGATTTACTTGGCAAGTTGATGACAGTCTTGTTTCATACTCAGCCGCTATGTGACATGTATAACTATAAACAGTACAGGTATGGGATCCGTTATCCGGAAACCCGTGAGTAAAAGGGCAGTTGTGTAACCATACCTCCTAACTGTCCTGTTTTTAGAGGGATAGTCCCTCTTTTGACAGCCTGCAGTCCCTCGTTTGTACTGGAAAGTCCCGTTTTTCTCCGCACTGAACAGCCAGAAAAAGAAACAATGTTTCTAACTTAATTGGATTTTGGCAGAGAGCCCAGAACAGCCACAGCAGCAGATAAGATACTTTTGTAACAATTTCAAGACAAGCAAATAGGTAATTGTAACAATTAGTGATGTGCGGGCCGACCCGATACCCGGTCGGGTGGGTTTGGGTCGACCTCACACTGCTCCTCGCGGGTGGCGGGCGGGTGCGGGTTGAAGTCTTCTCCTGCTCTCCCTGCCACCTTCAAATGGCGGCCTCTGACTTCCGGTTATATAGTCTCGCCTCTGCTCGCCCCGCCCCTTTTGTGGCGTCATTGTGACGTCATCGGCAGGGTGGCACGGGTCTATAAAAGGACCCCGGAAGCGCGGGTGCGGGCGGGCGTGGGCTGGAGCAGGGCGGGTTAGGGTCGGCTGCGGGTCAGGAAAACCCTGAACCGCACATCACTAGTAACAATATAAGATAACAGGTCCCTTGGGAAACATTGGACTCACAGCTTAAAGGGCAACTTACCTTCATTAGCAAAACTGTAATAACTGGAAAAAAAAAACACAGAAATATGTTCAAACTTTTATAACCTGCCAAATCTTGTAAAATGAACATGGTAATTAGGGGGTGGGCATGGTCAAAAAAAATCCCTGCGCTAAGCGCGCCAACGTTCCCCCCCCCTCTTTTTATATCCGAAATATTGGGAGGTATGGGGCAACTAGGTGTAACCGGATCCTAAAATATTGAGAAATTGACCTGTTCTACAAAGATGTATTACAATTGTTCATTAATTAGGGCCCCCTCTGCTTCCTCTATAATCACACCCCTGATAAAGGTTCCAGTTCGGGCCCTAATTAATGGGAAGATTGAATATATAAATATATATGTCCCTTTGTGTAGGGATCAGTAACCTGCATTATAATCACATATGTCAAAGCGCTGCTCGGTAAAAGCTTCTGGTGATCGGTTGCTATGGGTTACTAGACCCGTTCGCACCTCTCTATGCTAATGCCGGAGCAGGTGCGTGACAGAAGGTTGATTGTACGTGCAGCACAAGACCCCCAACTGTCAGTTTCGCCGGGGGCTCCTGGTACCTTCCACCCTCCCCTTTATATCCGCGTTCTTTACCTCATCTGCTCCCTGTACATTTGATAGGAACCGGCTCAGACCGGATAGCGGGGCGCCATTCAGTGCGGGTAAAGGGGAGGGAGGCGAGGGAGGATAAAAAAGCAGAGGGGTCGGCACCAGCGCGCAGAGGAGTCGCAACAAGTAGAGTTCAGAGGAGCGACTTGCTCTAATGCTCAGGGGATTGCGACAAGCAGGTAAGTGACGGCTCTGACTGTAACAACTGCACAACTACAGCTCCCACATTTCGTGCAGTGCCGGAGACCCAGAGGTTGCCCTGGTGCTTTATCCTGAATTAACCCGAGCGCCTGTTGACTGAGGAAGCGAAACCTGCCCAGTAGCAGCCGGAGCCAGGCT
Organism: Xenopus petersii; assembly: GCA_038501925.1. Classification (NCBI taxonomy): domain Eukaryota; kingdom Metazoa; phylum Chordata; class Amphibia; order Anura; family Pipidae; genus Xenopus; species Xenopus petersii. Next base: position 131,479,081 of record CM076684.1, read on the forward strand.
TGTTTTCTATGCGATTCACTTACACCCCCCACATGGGCATGGTGGTAGCGCCCAGTCTCAGGCACTAGCGCAGCCCGGAGGGGACTATACCCGGGGAACAGGGGGAAGAACCTAGAAGTACAAAGAGAAAGTTATTTTGTGCAACACAAGTTTAATATTGTGTTTATCCATAGCCTTGTCCTACCTGCAGCCCCCCAGCTCTAGCTCAACTGCAGCCCTCACACCTTCACAGCTCAGCTCACCCCAATAACCACAGCTGGACTGTTGTCATCTCTTTATGTGGGCCCTCCTGTACCCACTGCTGTGCCCACCTTCACTCACCCTGCCTGCCACACTTTATATGGGAACTAATGAAATTCATTCAAATTCAGCAATTATTGATCAGTGCATTGTCTGCCTGTCTGTCATCTGTCTATGTCTATCCATGATCTACCCACCAACCCTTTCTATTCATATATCTATCAAATATTTATCAGCTATCATCTGTCTGTTTATTCTTCTATCATCATCACCTATCTAGCTCTTATCTACATAATAATTTATCTATCATCTTTCTATCTATCCTATCGTTATAATCTATCTATTTCTTATCTAAATAATAATCTGTCTATCATCTATCTATAATCTTGTAATCTATCTACAGTATTTTTCATCTATTACAAAGATATTTTTTTTATCTATCATCTATTTATTATATATCTTTTATCTATAATTGTTGCCATCTATAATTTTTATTTCACATTTTCTATCTATCTCTCTATTATCTATCTATCTATCTATCTATCTATCTATCTATCTATCGATCGATCGATCGATCGATCGATCTATCTATCATCTATCTATCTATCTATCTATCTATCTATCTATCTATCTATCTATCTATCTATCTATCTATCTATCTATCTATCTATCTATGTGTTTACCTATCATCTATGTATCATCTAACCATCTGTCATCATCATATATTTATTATCTATTTATCTATCATTGTCATCATCTATAATTTTTCTTTCTCATTCGCTCAATCTGTATATGTTTTACTTATTGCTCTCTCTCTCTCTCTCTCTCTCTCTCTCTCTCTCTCTCTCTCTCTCTCTCTCTCTCTCTCTCTCTCTCTTTATATATATATATATATATATATATATATATATATATATATATATCTGTGCCTCTCTATCTAGATACATCTGTTGAAGAGCATGTTCCGAGGCTAATTGGATTACAGAAGCAGTAAAGCAGAGTTTATTGGTTATAATAATGGACTAAAGGTCAGCGCACACTCTGGCTCCACGTTACTCCTTTATGTTACCCATATCTGTATAATGTGATCCTGTTACTACAATATGTCACTGTGGGGTTTGCTGCCCATTTATACACACTTTATTATGTGTTACTATACAGCTGTGTGTGTTTTACAACCTTGATTTTTCTCAGGGTATGCCTGCCCTCCATCATGGATCGTAAGCTCTTGGGAAGAGGGACACCCTTATTCATCCATTTATTTCTATATACAGAATCATTGTGCATGAGTGAATGAAATCTATAAACTAAAAGGTGTACAGGTACAGGTACCCTGTACTGTATATCCAGTGGACAGGGTGGCTGCATGATGTTTGAATTTCCCTGTATATATTTCCCTCACAAAGCTCTATAGGGAATGCTGGGAGTTGTAGTTGAACGGCTGCACTCCAGGTGTATCAATGGCTGACAGTTGCACACAGGCTCTGATATTGTATGTTCCCGGTGCTGAGCTTTTGGCACAATCTCACTGAACAGCTGAGTGGAAAGTAAACAAGACCCAGGAAATGTACCGGTAGTTGGCACAAAGCTATAAAAGGTTTGGGCCAACGCTGCCAACTGGGCTAAAGACTTCACCCTGTTATACAGCACATTTTCCACTTGCTTCTTTCTTTCCGGGCATGATGCAAGCAGTTGAAAGGGGTGGTTCACCTTCTAGTTACATTTTAGTCTGTTATAGGCCAATTCTAAGCAACTTTTCAATTGATCTTCATCATTTATTTTTTTACAGTTTTTGAGTTTTTTACCTTCTTCCGCTTTCCAGCTTTGAAATGAGGGTCACTGACCCCATTTAAAAATAAATGCTCTGTAAAGCTACACATGTATTATTATTGCTACTTTTCATTACTCATCTTTCTATTCAGGCCTCTCCTATTCACATTCCAGTCTCTTATTCAAATCAGTGCAGGGTTGCTAGGGTTAATTTGGACACTAGCAACCAGATGGCTGACATTGCAAAATGGAGAGCCGCTGAATAAAAAGCCAAATAACCCAAAAATCACGAATAATAAAAAATGAAAACCAATTGCAAATTGTCTCAGAATATCACTCCCTACATCATACTAAAAGTTAACTCAACCCCTGTAAAGGGCCACCAACACCAAGGAAGAATGAGTGATTTTAGGGATGCCCCACTCCCCAGGATTGGCCAAATCCTTTTCATTAAAGGGGAACTCCATCTAAAGCAACTTTTTTTGCAACGACATTCATTAAAAAATATAAACATATCAGTAGTTATTTGTAAATGTAACTGGGACTGAAAACAGTATCTGTCCGGTTGTTTATACTCTTTTGCACTGCTGGTTTTGACTCCTGGAACAATGTAGCAGAAGCCAGCAATTTACTTAGAATTACATTTTCTTTTATTAGACAACTGTTATTTGGGTGGAGTTTCCCTTTAAAAAAATAAAGCGATCAGTCCCAGAATAATCTGCATTTCATTAATCATTTCCTTCTAGTTAGAGATACCCTGATGCCAGTTTGTTAATTTGTAATATTTGTGTTACAGTAACAGATAAAAAAACAAGGAGCTGGAAAGGCTAATGGATGTTCATAATTTATCCCCCCAAATGTTACTGAACTACAGCTCCCAGCATCCCCTGCTGGCTCTCAGCATATATGTAATGATGGGAATTGTAACAGTTTACAGGGTTAATACAGTGTATGGTATCTTCCTCACTGTACATCTTTACTCCAGTACTTACACAGTAATAATATATTCACATGGGCTCATTTACAGCATGGACTCCCCATTACAGTGAGCACAAACTCTATTGTCCATGGATAATTCATTGGGGTGAATTTATAGTCACAGCCCCCCCGGTGGCATTTAATTCCCTGCATGCCCGTGGGAAACAGGTTTAGAAGTCAACAACTGTGAGATAAAAGCTTCACTAAAGTCTTGTATGAAAGGGAAGGTCTGGCCGGTATTCCCATAGGCAGAACAGTAGGGAAAAGCTGCTCCAGTCTAGGCTGCTCCTTCACTGATTCAGTTATATCAGGGGACCCAGATAAAGAGAATATGCGAAACTATATTTGAGAACATATGGACAAACTTTTCACCGCTGCACTGTTCCATTTACAAGTGTTCCAACGTAACCGTTAGTCCTTCTGTTGATCCTATAGAGAGCCAGGGAGGACCATCAGTATAACAATGGCCAATCAGAAACCACCGGACGGCGGATGGGGTTGGGTGATCGTTGTTTCCTCCTTCTTCGTTCAGTTCCTCTCGTTTGGTTCTCCCTTGGCTGTCGGCGTTCTCTATGTGGAATGGCTGGACGCTTTCAATGAAGGCAAAGGAAAGACGGCGTGGATTGGATCCCTGGCCAATGGGGTCGGGCTGATTGCAAGTAAGTTGGCAGAATCCAGCATTAGGGATGGGCGAATTTGACCCGTTTCGTTTCGCCAAGAATTCGCTGCCGGCAAAATGTCACTGACACCCATTAAACTCTATGGGCGTCGGAAATTTTTTTGATGCGCCTCTTTTTTTTGATGCACGCCGCCATACAAGTCTATGGGCATCATTTCCGCAGCGAAACAAGGCGAAAAAATTTGCCCATCCCTATCCAGCATGTATTTTTAGAGCGACAACATATTGCGCAGCGTTAATTAGCATATGAGCAGATGTGGCTGACTTAAAGGGGTTGTTCTCCTTTAAATTAAACTTTAACATGAAATAGTGAGTGAAATTCTGAGACAATTTGCAATTGTTTTTTATTTTTTATTATTTGTGATTTATAAGTTATTTCGTTTTTTTTATTCAGCGGCTGTCTGGTTTGCAATTTCAGCCATCTTGTTGTTAGGGTCCAAATTACCCTAGCAACTGATTTGAAAAAGATAACCTCCACACTTGAATATGACTAAGAGAGGCCTGAATAGAAATATGAGCAATGACAAATTACCAATAACAATAAGGGGGTCATTTATCAAAGTCTGAATTTATCTCAATATTTTTTGCTACAAACTCCGATCAAATCCGCTCTGGTTTTTATGCTTATTTATTATTAAATTTTCCCAAAAATTTGCAGGGGGGATAAAAAAATCAGATTTTCACAATTTTTTTGCATTTATATCCGATTTTCGCGTTTTTTTTCTAACTTTTCTATCTGATTTTCAAAATGTTTTCAGAATTTTCACCCCGAAAACTCTGAAAACTTCAGGGTATTGCACAAAACCCAGCGCACATCAAACAAACATTGAGACGTCTCCCATTGACTTATATGCAACCTCGACAGGTCTGAGATGCCGGATTTTCAGATTCGGACTTTTCCATCCTCGGGGATTTAATAAATTCCCGAAAAATTTGTGATTTTTTCCGATTTTATAAAAAAATCTTTTGGGATTTTTGAAAAGTTTCTTAGAATTGGCCATTCGATATATAACATACTAAAAGTTAACTTAAAGGTGAACCACCTCTTTAAAGTAGTATTATAAAGTGTAGGAAATCATAACTAATTCATCACTTACTCGAGTATAAGCCGTCCCGAGTATAAGCCGAGGTACCTAATTTTACCTCCAAGAACTGGGAAAACGTATTGACTCGAGTATAAGCCTAGGGTGAGAAATGCAGCAGCTTCTGGTAAGTTTCAATCAAAAAATTGAGGGTTTCTGCTCCCATTGGAGGTGCCGGCGTCTCGTTTTTGGACGCCGGCGACTATTCTTAGATGCCGGCGACCATTTTTGCGCTTGACCCGAGTATAAGCCGAGGTAGAGTTTTTCAGCATATTTTGGGGGCTGAAAAACTCGGCTTATACTCGAGTATATACAGTAAATTGAATATGTGTGTGTGTGTGTCTGTGGATGTGTGTGTATATGTGTGTATATGTGTGTGTGTGTGTGGCAGGTTCCAGCTGCTCTTTGGACGGAAGAGACAGGGGTTAATGTGGCATTTGGTCAGACTGACAGAAAGCCTTTAGCTGGCAGCTTGTGGGAGTCTGATAATGATCAGAGTGATAGTGATTAGCTCTTCCCTTATCACAACAAATTGCTCTTTGTACAGTTTATATAGGACTTTAGTGTTGCTGAGGCCCTGGGTGTAATAGACAGTGTAGGGTCCATCTGTTATAATCAGCAGGTCTGTGCTATCAGCAGACGCTGGATGTCATAGTGCAACCCTTGGGGGTTTGCTGTACATCTTGCAGTAGCCACAGTAGGTTTAAAGGAGAACTAAAGCCTAACTAAAGAAGTAGCTAGAAATGTTGTACATTATGTTTTGTGCTTCTGTACTAGCCCAAGGCAACCACAGCCCTTTAGCAGTAAAGATCTGTGTCTCCAAAGATGCCCCAGTAGCTCCCCATCTTCTTTTCTGCTGATTCACTGCACATGCTCTGTGCTGCTGTCACTTACTGAGCTTAGGGACCCACTCACAATATACAGTACACATAGAATAGAAATGTCACAATATAAGGCTGATTAGTAATTAATACAGATAATTACTACATGGCAGCACAGAAACCAGTGCAATCATGATCAGAATTGAATAATCAGCAAACCTGTAGCATCAGCTTATATTACAGACCAACCTCATTTTCTGCTGGATAATTAGTGACGAGCCCTAAGCTTAGCTTCTCAACAGCCAATCAGAGCCCCCTGAGCATGTGAGTGTCACAGACACTTTCCAAGATGGTGACCCCCTGTGACAAGTTTGAAGTCCTGGATCATTGCTGCTATTGACAAGCTGAGACTTAAGGCTGGTGCAATAAGTTCACTATATGAAATATGGCATTTTTAGCCACATTAATTTTTAGAGTTAAGTTCACCTTTAAGGAGTTGCAAATCCATAATTATCGAGGGTAAAGTTCCAGATCCCAGCATTGATAGGAACAGAATCCTTTACAATTAATTTCCAAGAAATCTCATGAACAGAAAGGGGGAATATTGGCAGATACCCTCCAATACTCTCAGTATTCACTATACATTACAATTAAATGGGTTGTTCACCTTTAAATTAAATTTTAGTATGATGTATAGAGCGAGACAATTTGCAATTGGTTTTAATTTTTTATTATTTGCGGTTTTTGAGTTATTTATCTTTTTATTCAGCAGCTCTCCAGTTTGCAATTTCAGCAATCCGGTTGCTAGAGTCCAAATGACCCTAATTACATTTTGTAGCCTTACAGAAAACGTGTTTTTTAGAAGGGGTCAGTGACCCCCTGTTTGAAAGCTGGAAAGAGGCAAAAGAAGAAGGCAAATAATTCAAAAACTATAACAATTAAATAATGAAGACCAATTAGAAAGCTGCTTAGAATTGACCATAGAACATAGTAAAAGTTGATTTAAAGAGGAACAACCCCTTTAAAAAGCATAAAAAATTTGTTTAAGAATATCAGTTTCTGTATCACACTAGATGATAATTTAAAGGTCAACTACCCCTTCTAAGGTATGATGTTATTGATAAAGGCCCCTTTTATGTTTTTAGAAGCATTAATAATGGTCCTTGTTTACTGTTAGTCAGCAGAACACCCAGGCACAAACCCATCATACACCTTGTGACTAGGGCTAATTATTCTGCAGTGTTTTTAGCTGAAAACAAAGTAAAACATATCTCCTGTTAATGACAGCTTCCCTTTATCTGTGCATTTTCAGCCTCGCTTGAATGGTCTATTGTAGGCTAATAATGTAGGGTTACACGTGTGTGTGCGTGTGCCTGGGCTTCCATTAGAGTGTGTGCTGTCCGTTGCCTGCTCATCATACTCTAGCCCCAAATTAACTGATTACAATAAGGATTGTTCCCATTAAAGCCTTTGATGTGTAGAACAGATTCCCTCGCCTGCGCTTTCCACCATCCGTCTAAAAAAACGATTATACAGAGAGCAGAAAGGCTGTTTCCCGGGGATTTAGTAATTAGCATGAGGCTCGAGTGTCTGGTCCCCCTCAGAGCAAGCAAAGAGCTGCTTCTATATCTCTATCAATGTTATATTGTATAAAATGTGTCATTAAATGGGTTGTTCACCTTTAAACTAACTGTTAGTATGATGTAGAGAGTGATATTCTGAGTCAATTTGTAATTGGTTTTTCCTCTTTTATTATTTGGGGTTTTTGAGTTATTTAGCTTTTTATTCAGCAGCTCTCCAGTTTGCAATTTCAGCAATCCGGTTGCTGGGGTCCAAATTACCCTAGCAACCCTAGCATTGATTTGAATAAGAGACTGGAATATGAATAGGTAAGGGGCTGAATAGTAAGTTGAGTAATAAAAAGTAGCAATAACAATAAATGTGTAGCCTTAAGGCAGAGACACACACGTGGAGACTCAGGGAGATTAGTAGCCCGAAGACATTGGTCTGGCGACCAATCTCCCCGAACTGCCTTCCCGTTGGCTAGAATCAAAATCACCAGCAGGATATCGCTCAGAGCGCTTCGTTTTCCCAAGTCGCCTGAAGTTTCCTTTGGAAAACGAAGCTCTTCAAGTGCCATCCCGACGGTGATTTCGATTCTAGTTGGTGGCAAGGCAGTTTGGGGAGATTAGTCGCCCGAAGAAGAGGTGATTTGTCGCCGGACGACTAATCTCCCTGAATCTCCACATTTGTCTCTGCCCTTACAAAGCATTTGTTTTTTAGATGGGGTTAGTGACCCCCATTTGAAAGCTGGAAACAGCCAGAAGAAGAAGGAAAATAAATAAAAAATAAATAATGAAGACCAATTGAAAAGTTACTTAGAATTAGCCATTGTCCTATATATCATACTAAGAGCTAACCACCCAATTAATAAATACTAGTGTGTATTCTGCGCCCTTACTGTTTATTTTTTCCACTTCATTTTATTAACTGCACCAAATTCAAGGGGGCAATTTATCCATTTTCAAGATGGTTTTTTCATCACACGACTTCTTAAAGGAAAACTATACCCCCCAAACAATGTAGGTCTCTATTAAAAGATACTGAGTAAAACCGCTCGTGTAAAACCCTGCTTCATGTAAATGAACCATTTTCATAATAATATACTTTTTTAGTAGTATGTGCCATTGGGTAATCATAAATAGAAAATTGCCATTTTAAAAAATAAGGGCCGCCCCCTGAGATCGTAAGATTCACTGTGCTCACATACAAACCACATGTAAGGTCACATGAGCCAATTAACAGACAGAGTTGTGCCTTTTGCTTCCTCACTTCTTCCTGTTACAGTTAGTGTTGTAGTATTTCTGGTCAGGTGATCTCTGAGGCAGCACAGATAGAGTCATGAAATGGTGGTTCAAGGCAAGAGATGTAAAAGGGCAATATTTATGTAAATATATATTACAGTTTGGTAAGATTCTTTAATATGTCATTCAATTTGATATAAACTATCTGTTGCTTAAGTATTCATTTTGGGGGTATAGTTTTCCTTTAAATGAAAAAAGAATAAAATGCCGTAGAAACCAATAAGAGCGACTAAAGCTATAACCGATTGCGACTGCAGATGGAACAGATTTTAATTCTCTTTATTGGGATTTTCCCTCGTCAGGTCCGTTGTGCAGTGCCAGTGTTTCTGCCTTTGGTGTCCGCCCGGTGGTCATTTTCAGCGGATTATTGGTGGCCGGGGGGCTTATCCTGAGTAGTTTTGCACCCAGCTTGTATTTTCTCTATTTCTCCTATGGATGTATGGTTGGTAAGTGTCATTAGCTAATAATTGTGTTGGGGGGGGATCCTAAAGGGGATATTAACTATAAAAATACAAAATTAATTCATGTTAATGTGTTCAGAGTGCCACTTTTGCACCATTACATTCAGTTTCTTTTTTTAGTGGATTCTAGCAGTTTTAGACTGCTCTTTGAGAGAGAGAGAGAGAGAGAGAGAGAGAGAGAGAGAGAGAGAGAGAGAGAGAGAGAGAGAGAGAGAGAGAGAAAGAGAGTCAGCAACCTAGGGTTAAAGGACAAGTTTAAAAAAAATTTGTTAATATACATTGAAAAAAAAAAAAAGCACCAAGCCAAATTAAACTTTAAAATTGCAAAGTCTTTATTAAGAAATAACTTCCCGAAACTCCGCTTGCGCTCCTCTTCAGAAAAGGTGATTGCGATCCATCGTGTGGGGGTCGATTTCTACTCCCTGCCTTCCTTATAGGAGATACCCAGGGAGGATAAATCGAGCGCCGCACGATGGATTGTCGCCCTGTCGCCTTTTGCGAAGTGAATTGGAAGTGGAGTTTCAGTAAGTTATTTCTTAATAAAGGCGATTGTAAAGTTTACATTATTTTTTTATGTTACTGGTCCTTTAACAATTGCAATGCAGTAGCAAGTGCATGCCTTTCCTATTAGTCTTGTTCTGGCACTATCCTACCAATCACATTAATCTGATTCTGGAGTTTCTCTGCCCTTGCCATTGCGTTATACTGGCACTTGTCTGAATAATTATCTCCCCTTATTTTTGTAATATACTGCCCCTCTACTACTCCCCTTAGTTGTGCCATTAGTGCTGATATGTACCTTCACATTAAGACACCAGAATCATTAATAGTGTCACAGAACAGGTATGGGATCGGTTATCCGGAAACCCATTATCCAGAAAGCTCAGAATTACGGAAAGGTTATCTCCCATAGACTCCGTTATAATCAAATAATTCAATTTTTTAAAAATGATTTCCTTAAATAAAACAGTAGCTTGTACTTGATCTCAACTAAGATATAATTAATCCTTATTGGAGGCAAAACCAGCCTATTGGGTTTATTTAATGTTTAGATCATTTTATAGTAGACTTAAATGATAAGTAAACCTTAAAAATAAGTGATTGTAAAATTGATGAGGGGGCTATTCTAAGAAGTTTTGGAATGTACATTCTTTATTTATTTTTTTCATTCCAAGATATTAAAGGATACATGTACTGTTAATATGAATGAATTTTGTTACAACAGCGCCACCTGCTGGTCATTTTCAGACCATTCTGACCACCAAGTAGTCAAGGAAGCTCTCAAGAGAAAGAAAGCAAATCTTTCCTAAGCAGAGGAACATCAGAGCAGCCTCTTTCTTTCTCCTTGACTACTTGGTGGTCAGACTGGTGGGAAAATGACCAGCAGGTGGCGCAGTTGTAACATAATTTATTCATATTAACAGTACATGTATCCTTTAATATCTTGGAATGAAAAAATAAACAAATAATGAATGTACATTGCAAAACTTCTTAGAATAAAACTTCTTCATCAATTTTACATCCACTTATTTTCAAGGTTTACTTAAATAACAGAAAGATCCGTTATCCAGAAAACCCCTTTCCCAAGCATTCTGAATAACAGGTCCCATACCTGTACTACGTGGATACACTGGACTCGTTAATAACAGTAACTCTTCTCTTCCAGGCTTCGGTTGTGGATTGTCATACCCGGCCACAGTGACCGCTACCTGCCAGTATTTCGACAAGCGGAGAGGACTTGCCCTTGGAATCGTTTCAACAGGTGAGATGGAACCCTGTAAAATGAATATTTCCTTTCTGCTGTATAAACAAAGCTACTTTGTAACTGTAACCTGCATTCTGGGTATTTATTAACTAGGGATGCACCGAATCTACTATTTTGGATTCGGCCGAACCACCGATTCCTTTGTGAAAGATTCTGCTGAATACCGAACCGAATCCAAACCCTGTATAAACAAAGCTACTTTGTAACTGTAACCTGCATTCTGGGTATTTATTAACTAGGGATGCACCGAATCCACTATTTTGGATTCGGCCGAACCACCGAATCCTTTGTGAAAGATTCTGCTGAATACCGAACCGAATCTGAACCCTAATTTGCATATGCAAATCGTGCTGAAAAAGGCCAAATCCTGGCCGAATCCCGAACCGAATCCTGGATTCGGTGCATCCCTATTATAAACACTACCTTCTGGCCAGGCTGATAGGAGTTTGGGTGTGTTATTGGCTTACTTGTTGCCTCTTGTTTTGCCATGTAACAATAAAATATTTGTGGCATAAAACAAGTTTAATACTGAGCCAGACCAGTGTTTTTTTTTTTGTTGGCCAAATCCTGGGTGCCTAACCTACACGATTCCAAAGTCTTAAAGCGGCGGTTCACCTTTAAGTTAACTTTTAGTATGTTAGAGAATGGTCCGTTCTGAGCAACTTTTCATTTGGTCTTCATTATTTTTTTTTATATAGTTTTTTAATTTAATTTGCCATCTTCTGACTCCTTTCAGCTTTCAAATGGGGATCACTGAGCCCATCTCAAAAAACAAATGCTCTGTAAGGCTGCACATTTTTTTGTTATTGCATATTTTTTATTACTGGCCGAACCCCTGAATCCCTTGCGAAAGATTTGGCCGAATACTGAACTGAATCCAAATTGTAATTTGCATATGCAAATTAGGGATGGGAAGGGGAAAACATTTTATACTTGCTTGTTTTGTGACAAAATGTCACGTGATTTCCCTCACCATCCCTAATTTGCATATGCAAATTAGGATTCGGATTCCGTTCGGCCGGGCAGAAGGATTTGGGAGAAAAAGGCAGAATCCTGGATTTGGTGCATCCCTACTCATCTTTCTATTCAGGCCTCTCCTATTCATATTCCAGTCTCTTATTCAAATCAATGCATGGTTTTTAGGTTAATTTGGACCCTAGCAACCTGGAAATTGCAAACTGCAGAGCTGCTGAATAAAAAGCTAAATAAAAACCACAAATAATAAAAAATGAAAACCAAATGCAAATTTTCTTAGAATATCGCTCTCTACATCATAATAAAAGTTAACTCAAAGGTGAACAACCCCTTAAAGCACTGGAAAACCCAAAATGACACTTTTTTTTCCCTACACGTAAATGGGGTGACGCCTGAATATATGAATTTGACCCTAATTTATGGTGGCGGATTCTGTTTATGTTCATATTAAAAAAATGTTTTCGATTCAGTACATCCCTAGTAGAGCAGCAGGGCTCCATTTTCGGTGTTAGAGCTCCAAGATGTTTCCATGAGCGGTTGGAAGAGAAGTGCCAATGATCCGTGTATTTGTTTTGCAGGTGCAAGTATCGGCACGTTCATGTACGCCAGCCTGCAGAAGGTGCTGATCTCTATTTATGGACTGGGTGGCTGCTTGCTTATTATCGGTGCCTTATCCTTGAATATATTAGCATGCGGCATTCTGATGAGGCCACTTCCCCAGGATCCAAGCCCACCCCTGGAAAAGTCGATGCTGGAAAAAACCCAGGACACCTACATCATCTACCGTGAAAAAGAAACAGATCCGGATGAAACTCAAGGGATGTTGGGAATCATTTCGGGCTTAGAAACAGATAGAACTTGTGATGTGAGCAGCAACCACAGTGGGTTTGTGGCTCCCAACTCTACGGCAAATCGAGATCTAGAGAAGAATTTCTGCAAGCAGCTCGTGAAGACCAACTGCCAGCGCTATTTGACTTACTGGCTTGATACAGTTGACATGTTAAAAAACCGAGTATTCGTCGCGCTGTTCCTCGCCATCTTGTTCTTTGACATCGGCGGCTTTCCCGCGTCCTTGCTTTTAGAAGATGTTGCCAAAAGTGCAAACATTCCGGATCAGGCCATGGTTGTTCCGCTGGTTTCCATCCTCGGATTCTCCGCCGCCATGGGGAAACTCTTTTTAGGAATTCTTGCGGATTTTAAGTGGGTGAACACCGTGTATTTATACGCATTCACTTTATTGGCCACTGGGTTCATCTTGTTCGCCGTTCCTTACGCAAACACTTACGCGGTTCTGGCGGTGCTGGCCGGCATGATAGGTATTGCGTCCGGTAATTGGTCAATATTTCCCTATGTGACAACAAAGACCGTTGGACTGGACAAACTCACCCACGCCTATGGGATACTGATGTTCTTTGCTGGACTCGGAAACTGCCTCGGGCCCCCGTTAGTGGGTAAGTTTCCTATAGGGCTTGTCTTAGGGCCACCATACTTCTCACCCATGGATATTAAAGGGATAATTCGATTTTCTAAAATCGATTGCGTAAAAAAACAAAGCTCCCATGGCTGGAAGATGTTGGGTTTAAATGTTATGCGTTGATGAATCCAAGCAAGTGTTCCACCATTTTCATGATACTTTAGCCACTGGGGGGCGCTGTTTCATTGCAGTCTATAGATTATTTGTTGTAGCATTTTATCTCAGTAGAGGAAGCAGTGTTGCATGGGGTCTCATTTATTAACAGGGGACACAGGGTACAAGCAGGTAAAATAAACTGCTCTTGATTGGGCAGAGCTGGGTAATTTACATGTAGGGCTCAGAGAGTAATTATTGGCTGCTAGAAACAAAAGTAACCCCAGAAATTCCTGCAGTGGCTTCAGATATAAACAGTCTCCTTGAAATTCATCTACTGATTCCCCTGTAGGCAATTTGTACCCAAATACACAGCCGAATGTGTTGCCTTACTTCTTGAATGTTGTGGGAAGCTCAGAGCAGTTTGGATATCTTCTTGGCATGTTTCGTTCATAGATGAGACCCATTATCATGCTTAATTTACATTTACTGGCCTTTGGAAGCAGTTCAGATGCAGTCAGACCTATTGAGCATTTTTGCAATTTGCATTCCTTACTTTTTTTTTGTTTTTATGATATGAGCAGTTTTACACTGCTCATATCACACATTTGTAAGTTCTGCTCACATATTTACAATCTTTACTTTTTTCGTTTTTTTATGATACAAGCAGTTTGACATTAATGCTAATATCATGCTGCTTTGTCTAGGTAGCCAGCCACGCAGAATGCCAGAGGCTTAAAAGTATCCTGTCATCGGAAAATATGTTTTTTTTTTCAAAACACATCAGTTAATAGTGCTACTCCAGCAGAATTATGCACTGAAATCCATTTCTCAAAAGAGCAAACAGATTTTTTTATATTCAATTTTGAAATCTGACATGGGGCTAGACATTTTGTCAATTTCCCAGCTACCCCTGGTCATGTGACTTGTGCCTGTAATTTAGGAGAGAAATGCTTTCTGGCAGGCTGCTGTTTTTCCTTCTCAATGTAACTGAAGGAGTCTCAGTGGGACATGGGTTTTTACTATTGAGTGTTGTTCTTAGATCTACCAGGCAGCTGTTATCTTGTGTTAGGGAACTGCTATCTGGTTACCTTCCCATTGTTCTTTTGTTTGGCTGCTGGGGGGGGGGGGGAAGGGAGGGGGATGATATCACTCCAACTTGCAGTACAGCAGTAAAGAGTGATTGAAGTTTATCACAGCACAAGTCACATGACTTGGGGCAGCTGGGAAATTGGGATTATGTCTAGCCCCATGTCAGATTTCAAAATTAAATATAAAAAAATCTGTTTGCTTTTGTGAGAAATGGATTTCAGTGCAGAATTCTGCTGGAGCAGCACTATTAACTGATTCATTTAGAATTTTTTTTTTCCCATGACTGTATCCCTTTAAGTTATTGATGCAGGAGTTGTCTCCTGCTGTTACGTCACTCCTATCACATTCAGCAATAAAATGAAGCAGGAGACACCTCCTGCATCAGTGGATCTGGCGTTCTGCCTGGCTGGCTACCTAGACAAAGCAGCTTGGTGTTAGCAGTGTAAAACTGCTAATATCAGGAAAACCAAAAACAAGATGGATTGTAAAATTTGTAAGCAGAACTTACAAATGTGTGATATGAGCAGTGTAAAACTGCTGACTTCATGAAAACTAAAAGAAAGAAAGAACTGATTTTAATTGCTCATAAGAGTAATTATAGAGAGTGTATATGGGTTTATATATGTAGCATTTCCATGTGAACAGTCCCAGATTAACCCATGTTTCTTCTTTTTTTTCAGGCTGGTGCTTTGACATGACGCAGACCTACGAACTTGCCTTCTACCTCAGTGCGATATGTGTGATTGTGGGAGGGCTGCTTCTATTTCTAGTGGCGTTACCTCTGTGGGATAACTGCACCCGCAAAAGCTCAAAATCACCTCCAAAAAGCTACATTTATAAACCGGCTTCAAATGCTTAAGACTGTGACAATACATTGGATTTATTTCAGCTGGTTATGTCTCCAAGAGGTGTAACCCCCCCTGACACCCAGTTAGAGGGGTCACAACGTTGCATTCTCCCACAGCCCCTTCAGGTTCAATGCAAATGAACAAAATTACGCGGCCCTCCAGCTGCTATTGAACTACAACTCTCTGCATCTTCCCGACAGCAGTTTAAATGATATTTATATCACGTCAGTTGTCGGATCTCCCAGGAAAGACTCATTTTCATTGGTCGGTGGTTGATGATGATGTTGTTCAAGATGTATTTATTAGTAATTTGTATGATTACAGCCCTATTATTGTATCTAATAAGAAAACTTGAGTCTTAAATAGATGAGTTTTTATCAAATCACTCCTCTGGGTGTAAATGCTGTCCAGCAAGTGGCAGCACTGATGTACCCTATGGGTACCCTTGTGTTATTGCCCAAGAGCATGGGAACACTCTGCAAAGGACCTACCTGATCACCTGTCACTCATAATCTTAGGGACAGTGTCATGCACACAGTCTAGTAACCGTTAGCAACCATTCAACACGTTTCAATATATCCTCACCTGTTTCAAAGCAATAACCTGATTGGTTTGTAGACATTGGTAAACATTGCAACTTAAAAGAGAACTAAAGCTTGATTTGAGGTTTTGTACCAGCCCAAGGCAACCACAGCCCTTTTAGCAATAAAGATCTGTGTCTCCAAAGATGCCCCAGTAGCTCCCCCGTCTTCTTTTCTGTTGATTCACTGCACATGCTCTGTGCTGCTGTCACTTACTGAGCTTAGGGACCCACTCACAATATACAGTACACTTAGGGGCAGATTTATCAAAGGTTGAAGTTAAAATTCAAATGAAAAAAAATTTAATTACGAGCTAATTTTTGTGTATTTCAACTAGGGAATATTCCAAATTTGATTCAAATTGAAAAAAAATTTCAAAAATTTGAACGTCGAAATTTATCATGTAGTGTCTCTTTAAAAATTTGACTTCAACCATTCGGCATCTAAAACCTGCCGAATTGCTGTTTTAGCCCATGGGGGACCTCCTAGAACCTATTTGGAGGGAATTTGAAAAATCTAAGTTTTTTTTTTGGAAAAACTTCAAATTTGATCAAATGTACTGTTACTTCAATGGGTACGATTCGAAATCAATCGGAAACTGACCTATTCGGCCAATAAAAAATCTTTAAAAATTCTTTAGAATAGAAATGTCACAATATAAGGCTGATTAGTAATTAATACAGATAATTACTACATGGCAGCACAGAAACCAGTGCAATTAGCATCAGAATTTAATAATCAGCCCTGTAGCATCAGCTTATATTACAGGGGAAGCTCATTTTCTGCTGGATAATTAGTGACGACCCCTAAGTTTAGCTTTTACCGCAGCCCAGAGGCCACTGAGCATGTGCAGTGTCACTGACACTCCTAACAAGATCCAAGATGGGGAGCTCCTGTGACAACTTAGAGCATTACTGTTATAGAGCTGCTGAACCTTTAGGCTGGTGCATTAGGGTCATTATATAAAATATGATGTTTTCAGCCATATTTATTTTTTAGGGTTTAGTCCTCCTTTATAGGATAAGTAAACCTTAAAAACAAGTGAAAATGTAAAATTGATGAGGGTGCTATTCTCAGCAATTTTGCAATTTACATTCATTGATTCATTTTTTTTAGTTAAGGGATACATGTGCAGTTAATATAATTAAATTTGTCACAACAGCGCCACCTGCTGGTCATTTTCCCATCAGTCTGACCACCAAGTAGTCAAGGAAGTTGTCAGGAGAAAGAAAGAGGCTGCTCTGATGTTCTTCTGCTTAGGAATAAAATTATAAACCTTTCTCAAACCTTTCCTAAGCAGAAGAACATCAGAGCAGCTTCTTTCTCCTGACAACTTCCTTGACTACTTGGTGGTCAGACTGGTGGGAAATTGATCTGTTGTAACAGAATTCATTACATTATTTTTAAGGTTTACTTATCCTTTAAATATATCACCCTACCTCAAGAAAGCTGTTTAAATGCCTCATTATCTTGTTGCTGAATGGTATAATTCAACATAATGCGCATCGGGTGCCTTTCAAACCACAGCGCAGTCTGCAGGCCAGATTGGGGTGCACCCCGCATTATGGGATTGATAAACCGAGGAACCTCATTGGAGCAGAGCCTTTTGGTTTGTACTACGATCGGAATACGATCGTACGATGTATAAATACATCTATACGATGGTCAAATTTCGAAGTCTTTTCTACTTCGAAATTCGACCCTTGATAAATCTGCCCCTTAATGTTATGATTTTGAATAGCTTTATAGCGTTTAATTGTATATGTGTAACCTAGTGGTTTAATCCACTAAAGGGGTTACAAACCCAAAATGATGGGAAAACATCATTCTAAGCAACTATACACAGTACCTTTTTTATTGCACATTCTCAGTTGGTTTTAAAGTTATGTGTCCCTTTCTGCACTGCCAGTTCTGCCTCTTGGAACACTATAGCAGAAGTCAGCTCTCCTCCAATAAAAGACAGGCCAACCAATCAGCCAGCTTATTTCAATTGCAATAAAACCATTGAACTTTATAATGAATGGAAATTGGAAAGTTCCGTAAAGAATGGCTAATTCTCAGCAATTAGGCTTTATTTTTTTATTTTGTATAATTTTTTAATTATTTGCTGCCTTCTTTTGACTTTTTACAACTTTCAAAATAGTCGCTGACCCCATCTAAAAAACAAATGCTCTGTAAGGCTAAAAATGTATTGTAAATTGCTACTTTTTATTACTCGTCTTTCTCTTCAGACCCCTCCTATTCATTTTCCAGTTTTTATTCAAATCAATACATGGTTGCCAGGGTAATTTGGGCCCTAGCAACCAGATTGCCGAAATTGCAAACTGGACAGCTGCTGAATAAAAAGCTAAATAACTCATAAAAGTAATAAAAAATGAAAATAAATTGCAAATTGTCTCAGAATACCCCGCTCTACGTCATACTAAAAGTTAATTTAAAGGTGAACAACCCCTTTAGTATTATTTATTATATTATTTTACATCCCCTTTAAACTCCTCCAAACTTACTCCTGTTTATGAAACAATGTGATTTTTTAGCAGCCGCCCACGGTTCTTTCCTTATCCCCAATTTAACTTCATGTAACTGTTTTTTTTAATATTTATTTTGTTGCCCTTTGTTTTTAATTCCTGTACAGGCCCTGTCTATTTTGTATATTTCTCTCTTAATAGTTTTTTATTTTCAACAGTTAATTACATACATTCCAGTACAGCAGCATGAAAAATAGAATCTAAAAAAGAGCCTCCCATCATACAATTGAACCCCAATCAAAAAATTCCCTTAAAGTGATATTATTAATAAGTGTCTCTGTATACGACCAGTCTTGTTACAATTCACCATACCTATACCAGATACCTGTGATATCTGTATCAATTTAAATTACCAGTGTTGCTTTAATTTACTATGTGAATTAACATGTATTATTAATAAACTTATATCCTTCCGTTTATTGTTCTTCTTCCCCTTTAAAACCCAGTGGCAATACTAATAGTACCAAATAAGAAGGAAAAATAATCTGTTAATGCCGGTGAACAATAGTGCCAAAACCAGTGCTAAGTTACCCATCAATTGCTTGTAATACTACGGCGCCTTACCCCTGTTACTTATCCCATATTAGCGCCTTGTTATTTGTTGTCTATTTTGTATATTTAAAATAAAAATAGGAACGTTATTTCAGCTTAATTAACTGTAACTCATATGTATGCTTTATTTATTTCCAGTGCGTTGTCGTTTTTTGTTAAGATAACTATCATGTTGTTTTATGTTTTAGCGCAGCCAATCACACGGATGTATGTTGACCTGTTTAGGATTTGTCAGTTTACTGCCATTAGCCCAGCCAATCACATTGATACCCAGTGCCTTGTTCACGACCAATCGCAATGCTCATGATGTAGCACAGCCATGCACAGTAGGCAAAATGCAATACTAAATACTTAACATAAAGTGTAAAACCGTTGTTGATCTCTGTTTTTTTGTACAGTTCAATAAACCTTTGCTAGGTTTTTATGACTTTCATTCTTTTATTTATAGGGGCTGTATACCCACTCTTTTTTGGATCATTTTGCTGCAGCCACTGGTTCTGCAGAGTTGGAGAACATTTGTGTTAAACAATATAAAAACTATAAAATCCACATTAGATTACATGACAACACAGGACCCAGTGCAGTCTGTATATTCTGATTATTAATCAGACTTGTTGTATCGGCTTCTGGCAGATATTATTTGACTTGTGCTGTTTTGATCATTTCTGACGATCCCTAAGCCGCCCAGACCACACTGAGCATGTGCACAGTCAGGGCCGGATTTACATAGTGGGCACCCCTAGGCCCACTGCCGTTTGTCGCCCCCGTCCCCTCCCCTTTATTTGTGCAAATTTTCATAATCTGAACCGGAGCAATGGGGATTTAAAAAATTATTGTATCTCCAGCGCATCCCCAGTATTTTTGAACCAATGTGGGTGTGGTTGGGCAGCATGCCGCCCCCCTAAAATCCTGCTGCTCTAGGCCCGGGCCTAGGTGGCCTTTCCGCAAATCCGGGCCTGTGCACAGTCTTGGTCTTGCAAAGATGTTTAACAAAGTTACAAGATGGTGACCCCCTGTGGCCAACTTTGAAAGCTTAAATCATTTGTTTGATTAGGCTTGTGGTGCAGTAAGTTAATGGGTATGTTTAGTATACAAAATACAGCATTTCTAGCCTTCTAGTTTTAAGTGAACTTCCCTAGAAGTATGGCATCATAATCCAAAACTAAGCAGGCAGCTGGTGTTGCCCAGTTCACAGCATTTTGGCATCTTATCTAAACAGAATTGCAATATCATTGTAACTTATAGGAAGTTACAGACAACCATTAACAACTTGGAAATGGATCCTAAGCAACTTTTCAATTGGTCTTCATTTTTTTCCCCAGGCCCTCCCTTAATTTGGCGCTTTTTAGATAACAGGTTTCCAGATAATGGATCCAATACCTGTATTATGTGTGTGTGTGTGTGTGTGTGTGTGTGTCTGTGTGTTATTTTATGAATGGAGCTCCATAGAGACCAAAGTCATTGTGAGCAATTTATTGACTTATGATCATGTGACCCACAATAGCAACAGGAATAATCTCCCCAACAAAAACCTTCAGGCTTCCACCTCGTATCAAATTCACTTTCTTTTTTTCTGTGATGACAATAACAAAAAAGAAAAAGAAAAAAAAGAAACAATTTGATTTTGTGCAGAATTGTCTGAAATATTCCAGATGAATAAGAAATTTGTGAGATTCCCAGCATTGCACCGCAGCAGCTATGGGGACAAGCTCCTCTTTTCCAGGATGTGTAAGTAACCTGATTTATTGTTTTATAATGAGGTTTAAGAAAAATTGATGTCAAGATTTTTTATGAAATTGGGATTTTTTATTGTCTGCAAACTGGGAGAAAAAATAAATCACATAAGTTTACTGTAAAAGGGACACACAGAATAACATCTTTTTAATGATCCTATTGTAATATATTACAGGGGATCTGTTATCCAGAATACTCAGGAACTGGGGGTTTCCAGATAATGGATCTTCATACCTTAAAAGGATTGTTCACCTTCCGAGTTAACTTTGAGGGGCAGATTTATCAAGGGTCGAAT
The DNA here is from genome assembly GCA_038501925.1 of Xenopus petersii. Lineage (NCBI taxonomy): Eukaryota > Metazoa > Chordata > Amphibia > Anura > Pipidae > Xenopus > Xenopus petersii. The sequence continues at coordinate 131,499,913 of CM076684.1, forward strand.
TTCGAGGTAATGGGAGTATTTTTTTAACTCCCATAACTTTGAAATTCGATTAAAAAAAGACCAATCGAAATTTATTTTAAAAAAAATCAAAGTTTTTAACTTCGGGTGAATAGACTGTATTTGTTCAAATTGAAGTTTTAGCGCATTCAATCAAATTGGAATCTAAGTATTTGAAAAACTTCAAAGTCCACGAAATGACTCCAGATGGGTTCTAGGAGGTCCCCCATAGGCTAAAACAGCAATTCGGCAGGTTTTGCATGAAAAATGGTCGAAGTTGAGGTTTTAAAGAGACTGTACATGATAAATTTCAATATTCGAATAGTCAAATTTTTTTCAAATTCAAATCAAATTTTGGACTATTCGGACTAGTCAAAGTACACTAAAATCAGCTCGAAAATCGAATTTTTAAATTCAAACTTTCACTTCGACCCTTGATAAATCTGCCCCTGAGAGAGTGATATTCTGAGACAATTTGCAATTGGTTTTAATTTTTTATTATTTGTGTTTCTTGAGTTATTTAGCTTTTTATTCAGCAGCTCTTCAGTTTGCAATGTCAGCAACCTGATTGCTAGGGTCCAAATTACCCTATTTGAATAATAGACTGGAATATGAATAGGAGAGGCCTAAAAAAAAAAGATGAGTAGCAAAAAGTTGCAATAACAATGCATTTGTGACTTTACAGAGCATTCGTTTTTAGATGGGGTCAGTGACCCCCCCATTTCAAAGCTGCTAAGTGTCAGAAGAAGAAGGCAAATAATTTAAAAACAATAAAAAAATAAATAATGACAACCAATTGAAAAGTTGCTTAGAATTAGCCATACTAAAAATTAACACCACCCCTTTAAGTCTACTTAAAAATAATTTAAAAAATTAAGGGGGTTATTTATCAGAGGTCGAGTTTTAGAGGTTTGTGAGGTTTTTTTTATACCATGAATGAACTCAAAACTCGAATGGTTTCTGATCTATGAGAAAAACTCAAATCAGCGAATTTAGGGTGAAAAAAATCAAATACGCGAGTTCTTGGTGAAAAAAGAAATCGTGCTAAACCCACTGAAAAAAACTCAAACATCTTCAAATGGTTTAAAGGAAAACTATACCTCCAAAATGAATATTTATGTAACGGAAAGTTTATATCGTATTAAGGGGCACATTTATCAAGGGTCGAATATCGAACGATTTTTAAATCGTTGTAAAAATCATTTGATTGAACGATAAAATCCTTTGAATCGAACGATCTTAAGTGATCGATCAAAAAAAGGTTAGAAAAGCGCTGCGGAAGGTCCCCATAGGCTAACATTGTACTCGCTACAATTTATTTATTCGCCCATCACTAGTCCATACCTTAAGTATACTAAAAAAAGCATTAAATCATGAATTAACCTCCAATAATTAGATCTTAGTCTGGATCACGTAGAAGGTACTGTTTTATGAGTATAGAGGAAAAAAAGGAAGCTATTTCTAAAATTTGGGAGCCTTCCTCTAATTGGATAACGGGTTTTTGCATAAGGCATCCCATACTTGTACTGACAATGGATTCTCTACTTCTTATAGAAATCATTATCTGCCGTTCAAGTTAAGAGGACCACCAATAAGGTTTCACCCACAGCAACTAAGGTATTTGGGGTTTCTCTTGTGCAATGCAAAGTGAAAGACACAGATTCCATCCCCTTGGTGATCAAAGACATTGTTGAACATCTCTCCAAGTTCGGTAGGTCCTGTATTAAATGGGCAATGTCCATATACTATAAATCAGCGTTTAGTATTTGGGTCACCTTCTTTTGAGACAACAGCATTGCTACTGTTTGTCCACGAGGAAGGTCTTGTTTCAATGACCAAAATGTTGGAGACATTGTTTTGACTTTAGAGAATAGACACTGGAAGCTGACCCATGATCCTGGGCTGAATCCAAACTGAAGTAATTGCTTTCATCTTAAAATAGGTGATACATTCCCTCCTCTACTCTCTCACTACATCTACCCCCTGTGAGTTTACATAAAGTTCATACCTATATAAGCCCAGATCAGGCAGCACACGGACTAAGGAATCCAGTGCCAAAAAGAGAAATGTCTTTACTACATTCATATATCATTTAAATACAAAACCCAAATAACTAAGGTGAATAAAGAGACACTAGAATACTAGAATAATTAGTTTGGTTGAAAACAGGCAACTGACCATCAGGTTTAACTCGTAGTCCATCTTCAGGTATCAATGACCCACATGAGGCAGAAAAAGTAACTGTATACATATACACACACACTTACTACTAAGTGTATCCTGTGATATGGTGCCTCTTTTTCAAGCTCATTCATACCCTTCCTATGGATAACTCTTGTGACTGTTGGAAATGTCATCAATATATCACACAGAACACAAGAAACATTTTTGATAAATGTCTCTATAGAGCGACTGTGTTTTTTGTAAGAGATTGTCTTGTTGCAGGTTTGAAACATAAAGGGCTGTTTAGAATCTGTGGCTCGGTGCAGAAAGTAAAGGTTCTGAAAGACAAGTACGATAAAGGAGAGAAGGTGACACTCGAGAAGGAAGGAGACATTGATGCCATAGCCGGTCTTCTTAAGGTTTTTCTGAAGGAGCTTCCAGAAGGTGTTGTACCAGAACATAGTCACCATTTCTTCATCTTTGCTTATAAAGGTTAGAGATATGGAAAAAAAGATGTAAGGTTTTGAAAGAAAGAAGTAAGGGGATACAAAAGACATTGGCCAACCAGATCCAAGTAGCACCAAGGCTGAAACTGCACCCTGGGTCAGTTACTCCTTCTGGTTTGTATAAACATATAGTTTAGTGGCAGAGATGAAATGGTATTGATTAGGAAACCCTACAATAGTGCTTGTAGCTTAGTATAATCATACTGTCTAGAATGCAATGAAGATGTGGCTTCCATCATAGTAGCCTGTAACAGTTCTTCTTGGTTTGTGTAAAGATATGATCTAGAGTTCAGGAAAGAAATGGCTTCCCATGGAACCCAACAGCGCTCCGTTGGAGGTCCAACTTGTTCAGAGCTCTCCCTTAGTTTACACAAAGTTAGAGGAAAACATTGCTGAATCTGCCAGTCAACCCTCATTTGAGGAATATAGACTGCAATAGACTATGTCATTCTATATTTTACTTAAATAACTTCAAGATTTGCTTCCCAATATATCTAGAAGACAAAACAGGCATTCTCTCCCAATCCTATCCTAGCTGGATTTCAAACTGATCCTACCCTGCCACTGCTCCATGCCTTACTACAGTGCCACAGTTTGGTAACCACAGCTGTAGAGTGCAGGTGAGACACCCATCCTGGAACCCTACAACAGCTCTTTTAGCTTTGTGTAAGAGTGCCGTGAAGACATGTTTAACATCATCAAGCCCTATAATAGTGCTCCAACATTTGTTTAAGCATACAGTCTAGTGTTCAGGAAAAAATGGCTCCCACCATAGAACACCAAGTTGTTTCACATACTTTCAATTTGATCATGATGTTTATTGTATCCTCTTACAATGTTGCAGAAAAGGAAAGCAAATCTCTCCTTAAAGGAGAACTAAAGCGTAACTAAAGAAGTAGCTATAAATGTTGTATATTATGTTTTGGGTTTGGGTTCTTTACCAGCCCAAGGCAACCACAGCCTTTAGCAGTAAAGATCTGTGTCTCCAAAGATGCCCCAGTAGCTCCCCATCTTCTTTTCTGCTGATTTACTGCACATGCTCTGTGCTGCTGTCACTTACTGAGCTTAGGGACCCACTCACAATATACAGTACACATAGAATAGAAATGTTACAATATAAGGCTGATTAGTAATTAATACAGATAATTACTACATGGCAGCACAGAAACCAGTGCAATTAGCATCAGAATTTAATAATCAGCAAACCTGTAGCATCAGCTTATATTACAGGGGAAGCTCATTTTCTGCTGGATAATTAGTGACGACCCCTAAGCTTAGCTTCTCAACAGCCAATCAGAGCCCACTGAGCATGTGAGTGTCACCGACACTTTCCAAGATGGTGACCCCCTGTGACAAGTTTGAAGTCCTGGATCATTGCGGCTATTGAGAAGCTGAAACTTTAGGCTGGTGAAATAAATTCAGTATATAAAATAGGGCTTTTTTAGCCATATTAATTTTTAGGGTTTACATCTCCTTTAATGAGCTACAACTAGGTTTGCATTGGGCTAAAATGTCTGTACTTAAGGCACTAGACTTATTGTACCGAAAATAAGGTGCAACGGCTGATGGCATTAATACCTCAATACGGCAGCTATGGAATGCATATCGGAACTGATGGTTAACATTGGAGTATAAGGATTTCATAGATGTTCGATTTTAAAGGTACTGAAAGCCGTTAATAATGATATACTTTGCCTTACAGCTCACAAAGACAATCCAGACCAATGTACGAAACAGCTAAAAGAGTTAATTGCAAGTCTCCACCGAGCGCATAGAAATGTCCTGCTCTACCTTTGCACCTTCCTAATCAGAGTGGCCTCCTACAGTGACATGAACAGTATGACCTTGGAAAACCTTTCTGTAGTGTTCGGGCCCAGTGTTTTCAGGTGGGTTTATCATAGTGTTGGCCAGGTGACCTTCTAGAACAATGCATGAGCTTCTTACCAGCTGTACAAAAATACCTCTAGGAACAACACACTTACAGTATATTCATGGTTATTAATGGAAAAAATATTATGCAGGAGTAGGGTAGAGGGTAGAGTAGATGTCAACACCATTATTGTTCATTTGGTTTTAGTCTATAGTGAGTCAATTAAAAATAGCCCACTGTTTAGGCTAACATATATGTATATAAGAGTCCTAAGAGGAGATGACCTCAGACTTTAGTGCTTAGCACCAAACATTACTTCTGCCCAACAGCAGATGGTGGACAAAAATTGTGCCAGGTCTACTGACCCACCAGTTGTTCACTTTCAAACAGTAGACCAGTTAACACAACCTTCTAAATTGCTGCTATGGTTATCTAGATATGGAGCCAGCGATACATGTAACCCCTTTATCTTCATTTAGATGTAGGCACTCACACATAGTAGTTGGGGCACTTGGGTGAAGATCCAAACTCACAGCCCTTATGGGAACATAATTGGACTGGACCACCTAGACTTTATCAAAGCAATGTGGGGAAACTCATACAGTCCCAAAAATGATGTGTAGGCGTCCAGCAGTGTAAATTAAATGTGCTGCCACTATTAGGTGTAAACAATGTATTGTGGTGCCACATTTATGTCCACAGTTGATCCAGAGAGAAAGGCCAATTTGCCCCAGAGTTTTCCCATCATAATAAGTATTAAATGGTGAAGAGTGCTTAGATAAAGGCTGGTTGTCCCATGCAAAATGTCGGCTAAGGGTCTTATTTATTTTCTAAGGATCTCACTAGGGTTCATATGGTGGTTCACGGTCTTTAGTTCCCCTGGCTTTTAATGTTCTGGTAGCCATCACCTGGTTGGATATTTTTAAGGCTTAAGACCTGCTAAGACCTGCTGTCTTTCATTAACCGCTATTTATTTATCTAATTCAGAGTGAGTAATAGTATCACAGTATCACAGGCCACTGCTACCATGTTTAGGGAACACTAACAGTCCAAACAAACCAAGAACAAGGTGTCAAATAGAGGGGGCAGATCAGAAAATACTGTATGTTACAGTAGTGGGCGCCCCTGTTTGTGAGATGTGCACCTCACTCGCTCTTCTCTTTGACTCTCTCTCTCTGAATGAAAGGGTCCCATTCAGCAGGAACGTTCATGAAGACCAGATGCTGTGCAACGCTATACTCCTGCATGTGCTCAGGAACCAGGAGAGAATAGCTGAGGGTTTATTAAATCCAGAAGTCTCCGGGGTAAGAACCAACCTGCCCACGTCACTCTCTGTATCCTGAAAAGCGAACAAGGGCGGCTGTAGTCTCAAAATATATATTATTTTATATATATATATTACTAATTAACTATTGATAGACTGGCTACATTTTGAGCAAACTTGATACCATTTTTAGTATTCCATTGGGGCACACGAATGAAACCATTCTAATTCTCTGATTGGCTGCAATTTACTTGTTAAGAGTGTGAAGCTCTGATTGACCATAATGGTTTATTTTGTTTTCTGTGACCGTGTGTAACCCACAAGGAAGCGTATGGGGCGGAGCCAAGGTCTAGTCAATCAGAGCTTCACACTCTTAACAAGTAAATTGCAGCCAATCAGAGAATTAGAATGGTTTCAGCTTTACTGCAGCCAATTAGATATTTAGAATGTTTTAGGTATAGTGCAACCAATCAGAGTTAATAGTGCTGCTCCAGCAGACTTCTGCATTGAAATTCAATTCTCAAAAGAGCAAACAGAATTTTTTATATTCAATTTTGAAATCTGACATGGGTCTAGACATATTATCAGTTTCCCAGCTGCCCCAGTTACTTTAGGATGGAACTACTTTCTGGCAGGCTGTTATTTCTCCTACTTAAAGTAACTGAATGTGTCTCAGTGGGACTTGGCTTTTACTATTGAATGCTGTTCTTAGATCTACCAGGCAGCTCTTATCAGGGCCGCCATCAGGGGGGGACAGGGGGGACAAGCGTACCGGGCCCGGGCATGAAGGGGGGCCCGGCAGCGCTGCATTTTTTGAAGATCCGGGCCCCCCTTACGAGCGCCCGAGCCGTACGTCTTGCCTCTGTGCTGCCGAATGCGGAAGTGCCGAAAAGCCGAAGCCGATGCGCCGAAAAGACCCGAAGTCACGGAAAAAGCCGAAGCCGAAGTCCTGAAGCAGTGAAAAGACCCGAAGTCACGAAAGGAGGTGAAGTTGAAGTACTGAAGCCATGAGTTCAATTCTACTGAACACCAGTTTGTGTATTTTTTTTTTTAATCTCCTGGCCACCAATGTATTATTTTAATATTCTATAGGCCCCTGCAACCAATCTTTTTTTTAAAAACATGTTTTTTTGGGGCCCCAATTTTTTTTTTAACTCGTAAGGGGCCCCTGACGCCAATGGTTTTTTTTTTTTTCTTCAAAAAAATTTTTTTTTTTTTTCAAATTTTTTTTTGGGGCCCCAATTTGTTTTTAACTTATAAGGGGGCCCCTGCCGCCAATGTTTTTTTTTTTTTTTTTCAAAAAAAATTTTTTTTTTTTTTTAAATTTTTTTTTGGGGCCCCAATTTGTTTTTAACTTATAAGGGGGCCCCTGCCGCCAATGTTTTTTTTTTTTTTTTCAAAAAAATTTTTTTTTTTTTTCAAATTCTTTTTTGGGGCCCCAATTTGTTTTTAACTTATAAGGGGGCCCCTGCCGCCAATGTTTTTTTTTTTTTTTTAAAAAAAATTTTTTTTTGGGGCCCCAATTTGTTTTTAACTTATAAGGGGGCCCCTGACGCCAATGTTTTTTTTTTTTTCAAAAAATTTTTTTTTTTTTTTTAATTTTTTTTTGGGGCCCCAATTTCTTTTTAACTTGTAAGGGGGCCCCTGTCGCCAATGTTTTTTTTTTTTTTTCAAAACAATTTTTTTTTTTTCAAATTTTTTTTTGGGGCCCCAATTTGTTTTTAACTTATAAGGGGGCCCCTGCCACCAATGTTTGTTTATTTTTTAGTTTTTTTTACATTTTTTTTTGTTGGGGCCCCAAGTTTTTTTTAACTTATAAGGGGGCCCCTGCCACCAATGTTTTTTTTTAAAAAAAAAAAAAATGTAATTTTTTTTTTTTGGGGCCCCAATTTTTTATAAGGGGGCCCTGACCATCAATAGCTTTTTACAACTTGTGTGGGGGGGGGGTTACTTTTTTAGCGCTGATGTCTGTGTGGTCTTTTAACTGCGATGTGGAGTGGGCGGGAAATGGGGTGGAGCTTGGTCGTCAGTGTGGGCGGGGCCCAGGGGGCCCCAAAAATTTTGTTGTACGGGGCCCCGTGATTTCTAATGGCGGCCCTGGCTCTTATCTTGTGTTAGGGTTAGTTCACACGAGGAGATTCGGGGAAATTTTGACGCCTGGCCACACGCGTGTACATTAGCACAGGCGACTTTTCATTATAGCATATGGGAAAAAATGATGAGGCAGTTCGGGGAGATTGTCGCTCAGAAGGGTTAGTTCCCCTAATCTCCTCGTGTGAACTAACCCTTAGGGAGCTGGTAAACTTCCCATTGTTCTTTTGTTTGGCTGCTGGGGGGGGGGAAGGGAGGGGTGATATCACTCCAACTTGCAGTAGAGCAGTAAAGAGTGATTGAAGTTTATCAGAGCACAAGTCACATGACTTGGGGCAGCTGGGAAACTGACAATATGTCTAGCCCCATGTAAGATTTCAAAATTGAATATAAAAAAATCAGTTTGCTCTTTTAAAAAATGGATTTCAGTGCAGAATTCTGCTGGAGCAGCACTATTAACTGATGCGTTTTGAAAAAAAAAAACATATTTTCCCATGACAATATCCCTTTAAGGAATACTGCAGCCAACCAGGGCACTGGTAAATGCAGTGCTTGTCAGAAGCAACAAAATATATTTTGGGGATTAGTAATTAGTTGTGTATATATATATATATATATATATATATATATATATATATATATATAATATATATATATATATATATATAAACAAAAAACAAAAAAGAGCTGTTCACACACCAATAGATAGCACTATACCAGGTGCTGCCACAATGTCGAATATTTAACAGTCCATGGGCAGTTAGCAGCGCACACTGGATTTTTTAAAAAATTTATTTATTTATTAAATTTTAAAAGAGCATAATACATGCATCGATTATGCTCTTGTATTATGCTCTTTTAAAATTTAATAAATAAATTAATTTTTTAAAAAATCCAGTGTGCGCTGCTAACTACCCATGGACTGTTATATATATATATGTATACACATCATATCCATACAGAATAAGATGCCCATAAGATATACAAGTGTACATGTGTAGAAAATAGGGATGTGCTGAATCCAGGATTTGGTTTGGGATTTGGGCAAATCCAAGTGCCTAACTAAAACAAATCCAAACCCTAAGAGACTAATAATCATTGTTGTGAAAGTGGAGCACACATGCGTTCCTCTTTCAGTATTAATTTGCATATGCAAATTAGAGTTTGGAATTGGTTCGGAATGCGGTTGAATACCAATTATTAGGATTCAGCACATCCCTTAATCCCTAGTAGAAAAAAATGGGTATAACCATGTTCTTTCTGCTCATTAACCCTCATTGAGTAGGAAAGACTTGAGTTTAGAGAGTAGGGGCCACAGTGGAGTTGGGTCCCTGTAACAGTAGCTTGGCTAGAGGAGTACTGAGTGCCTAGACTGCTATAAGTCCATTTTAACTGCTTCTCTACCAAAGGGTGCCAGATGGACTTCTGTACGCATGACTCTATATCAGGGGTGTCCAAACTGCGGCCCGAGGGCCACATGCGGCCCAGGATGGATATGAATGCGGCCCACTTTGAAACTCTCAGTTCCCGAGGAAACGTCATAATAATAATAAGTCTATTTAATATCCGGATGCCCCCCCCCGGACAATTTTTCTTTTTCCAATGCGGCCCAGGGAAGCCAAAAGATTGAACACCCCTGCTCTATATGGTTCCTTACCATATATATATTGGAGCTCTGTATATATTTATACAGTTTACGTTTTCAGGGGACCAGAAGAAAATGTAAAAATCCCCGAAATGCATTATACAAAAAAGAACAATGTAAAATTGGGGAATGTTGATAAATACACAAAAAGGCTCTTTGTTTTTACCATTTGATTTTCGAGTTTGCTAACCTCACTCTTCCACTAGGGGGCAGCCTTGTACAACATGAAGAATGAAGGTCTGTTTTTGCGCTCTGCATGGCTACTCAGTCACATAGAAATCAGATTTAATGATTTTTCTAACAATGCATAGTAATAACTATGTCTACAAATGGGTATTTTTTTTTTATACAAAAAAAAATATTCATTATGAATCCGGCAATTATCTGCCATCGATTTTGCGCCTTTGTTTATTACCCAGACTTAATCTGACAGACATTGGCTTAAACCCTCCGTTGATTCCATTACTTTAAACTCTCCATTTAGTTTCTAGTTCTAGTTGCTTTACTATATACACTGTCTACATTCACACACCTATAATACCACCAACAGGGTTAAGATTGAGCTGTATTCAATATGTTTTAAATTGGACAGAATTTCTAAGAGTTGCAAAATGGGTTAATTACAATCAAAGAAACATAACATTAATTTACGTGAAATATACAGAAATATACTTGACTTGACCATGATTGTAATTACTTTATATCAGTGACACGAAGTGGAGAAAATGAGCTGATCTCTTACTCTTTGGGCATTGGCTGTTTGAAAAACAAAAAATAAATAAATAAATAAAAAAGGGGAATGTCCACAGAAGATAATGATAGTAGTGGAGAGACAGGGTCAAGTATGAGGACTTTTTTGGGTGGAGGAGATGTCCCTTGCAAAATCACAACTAGATAGGAAGGGAGGGAGATATTTGGACAGAGAAAGATGGGTATAAAGGGAAGGAGACTAGAAGAAGGTTCCCAGGATAATATGGAGAGGGATTGGGCCACAAGACCAATGTATTGGGCACAGACAGGTTTGAATGGAGCCACAGGGGTTGGGGGAGTTTAGGGTAAGGGCCCTTGGACATGGAGAAGAAAGGGCCATTGAGTCAAGGGATAGAGGGGATGTAGTATTGTAATCAGAAGTGGAAAGAAGATGATGACTCCATGTGGGAACCAAGTGGGGGTGGTTTTTCCAAAAACCAACCCTGCCCCCCCTCACATATATAAAGAATGCAGCCCACTTGGACATTTTGCTTCACCAATGGGACACGTTATTTGGGGACTGATCCCATAACAATATGGCAGCCAAGGGGAAGAAGCTCTGGGAAGACATGGCAGGGCATGTGGAAATTGTTAGCTCCTATGACCATATCACCTGCTATAAGCTGTACTGAGGCATAACGTGATTTATTCATAGAAATAAGATCCATTCAGAAGAAATAAGAATCATAGGCTCTGCAGTATTTATCATTAGAATATACAACTGCCATGAATAATCTGTTACGTATACTATAATAAATGGTGCTTTGCGATGTCATCAGTGGGCCAGACTGGATTAGAAACTTGTTCAATTAAACATTAGCAAATAATCATTATGCATACTCCGTCAGCAGCACAAGATCCATCTGTATCCTTTTACTTGCAGGCCATCACCAACAATTTACTTTAAACGAGGCAAAATCTGAAATTAAAGGGAAGAAAATCTAAAATAGAATAAGGCTAGAAATGCTGTATTTTGTATACTAAACATAAACATGAATTTACTGCACTAGAAGTCTAATCAAACAAATAATTTATGCTTTGAAAGTTGGCCACAGGGGGTCACCATTTTGTAACTTTGTTAAACATCTTTGCAAGACTAAGACTGTGCACATGCTCAGTGAGGTCTGGGCTGCTTAGGGATCGTCATAAATGATCAAAACAGCACAAGTCAAATTATATCTGCCAGAAGCTGATACAGCAAGACTGATTAATAATCAGAATATACAGACTGCACTGGGTCCTGTGTTGTCATGTAATCTAATGTGGATCTTATAGTTTTTGTATTGTTTAATACAAACTTTCTCCAACTCTGCAGAACCAGTGGCTGCAGCAAAATAATCCTCCAAATAGAATCCCAGTTTATCTGTTTAAATCTGGCTCCATGATCTTTGTCCCTGCAGCTGGAGTTGGAAACAGTAAAGGGGATGTAAAGGCAAAAATGAAATAAAATACAAATCTCGACACAGTCGCTGACTGCTCCACAGGGAAACAAACAAAGCTGCTTGAGTTCTGCATGGCTGGGGCTCCCCCTGCTGTTAATAAGTATGATTGTTTCCCTGCAGAGCAGTTAGGGACGTCTGACAATTCCTATCCACAGCAGTTAATGAAGGGAGAAGTTCACTGCATACAGTCAGGTTTCTTATAAATATGGTACACATTTTTAATTAAAGTATATTGGAGGTAGGTTTATTTTTCATTAAAGAAAATAAAAATGGGATTTTATTATTTTGCCTTCATATTCTACTTAGATCAGCAGACCACAGAGAAGACCTCTATATAAACAAACCCCTCCCTTCCCCAACTGAGCCTTTGTTAAGCTTGGAGATATGCTGCAGCTAATACAATACATTCTTGGTGGAATGCTGATTGTTTTACATTTGGAATTTCTTATTGGCACTAATAAATATCAGCAGTGCCTCTCATGATTAAAAAGTGCATATTTTAGTATTCAATATTTGCCATGACACTGGTATAAAAAAGGCACAGAGGAATTAGTCATTGAAGGTCAAAGCTGATAAACAGTGACATATGAGGAGGTGTTGGCTAACACTGAAATAAACCTTGAAATAAAAGTGCTGCAATGTGATGATGAATAGTGTACGTAAATAAAGCTTATTCTAGTCCAGAGAGATAAGGGGGAGCAGGGCTTTGGATACTTACCTCAAGACGTCTAGTTTAAGGATATGTAAGTCTTTCAACAGCTCCCAGATTAGTCAGCAGTGTGTGCTTAGTGCCTGGGATCTGACAAAACAGAAGCCAGCTTGGGTAAAAAGCACAAGAAGCAGAATTGTAAAGAAAACTAAGTAAAACTAAGTAAATGACTCAGGGAATCAAAAATAACTAATGATGTGCCCTGGCATCATTACCTACACCCTCAGCATCATGACATGCTGTGCAATGTTACTGTTTATGCTGGACAAGACCCCAAATATGCACATGATGTCTTCCGCCAGGGCAGCCATCAGGGGGGACAGGGGGGAGAGTTGTAGGGGGCCCCGAGGGTAAGGGGCCCCGGCCACACCACACTTACTTGATTAGCTGGGCCCCCCAGCTGCTGATTAGCTGGGGGGCATGGATGTGTAAGGGGCCCTGGCCACCAATTTATGTGGGGGGGCCCTGGCTAACAATTTTGGCCACCATGTTTTTTCTCATGTGGGGTCCTAGCCACCAATATTTTTTAATGGGGGGGCCCTGGCCACAAATGTTTTTTTATGGGGGCCCTGACCACCAATATCTTTTTACTTTTTATTAACATGTGGGAACCCTAGCCACCAATTTTTTTCTTTGTTTTTTTACTGTGTGGTGGGGAGGGCGGACCTGTAGGTGGGGCTTGCAGTGGGCGTAGCCCAGGGGGCCCAGGAAATTTTGTCATATGGGGACCTGCGATTTCTGATGGCGGTCCTGTCTGCCGCACCTGGGGGGGGTTTGCTGTAGGACTTAGTAACTTCTAACACTCAGGGGGTTATTTATCAAAATCCAAATACATCTCATTTCCCCTTATTGATCATTACATTTTCCCAAAATTTCCAGTGCGGGAAAAAACTTGAAAAAATCGTGAAAATCTTACAAAAATTAGATTTTCTGATTTTTTTGCCCAAAAAGCCATAAAATCTTATGATTATTGCACAAAACCCAGCATTGACTTATATACAACTTTGGCAGGTCTGAGATGCCGGATTTTCGGATTCTGACATTTTTCTATCCTCAGGGAATAATAAAAAAATCCCCCCCATTTTTTTTTCACTAAAAATTCGGATTTTATAGAAAAACTCAAATATTTGAGTTTTTGGGATTCAAACTTTAATAAATATCCTCCTTATTGTTCCCCCACATGTACAGCTGCAAGCAGTGATTCTAATGTTGCCTTGGCTTGTCGGGAAGCATCAAACTGAATTGGCTAAATCTGAAATTAAATGGAATAGTCTGACGCTGTAGGAGAGAGAAGCACAGAACACGTTGCTGATCCCTCTGATTATTTTCTAATAAACACAGCAGATAAGGGCGGCTCTGGGTCGGTTATGAGTAAAACACTTTATTGGATAATGATAAGTATCAGTTACGGCATAGCAACACATTGCGTAGGTTTATACAGAGTTATCCAATAATAGGCACAAAGGTTGCCCATGGTCTAGTCACTCCATTAGACCTGACTACATATTCCCTATTCTCATCATCTTCTCCACCTCTTGGAAAATTCATTTTGACCTAATCAGTACCATCTCTATGCCGATGCCACTTTTATACCTCCTTATCCAAATGATGTTGTCACCACATTGGGGAGCAACACTAGTATGAAAAATGTTCTTGGGGTTCCAAATAAGGGCTGTGATTGGCCATTTGGTAGCCCCTATGTGGATTATCAACCTACATTGAGGCTCTATTTGGCAGTACACCTGGTTTTTATACAACCAAAACTTGCCTCCAAACCTGGAATTCAAAAATAATCACCTGCTTTGAGGCCACTGGGAGCAACATTCAAGGTGTTGAAGAGCAACATGTTACTCATGAGCTACTGGTTAGGGATCACTAATCTATATGAGTTCCCAAATATTCTACAGGTCCCACCGTGACCCCTCCATGAGCTACTGCACTTTCCTATTCTGTCTTCAGCAACACTAAAAATGGAAGGGTTTTGCTTTCAGTATAATATAGTGTTAGCTTGACCTGGTAGTATCAGAAGCAGCGATTCATTCTCTGTAGCTATGGGGCAGCCAGTCAAGCTGAGATAAGGCTATGGGGTACACAGTGAGTTGTTGTTTTGTAGCTACTCCTGGTACTTCCCCTTGTAATTAAAGGATAAGTAAACCTTAAAAACAAGTCAATGTAAAATTGATGATGAAGAACTTTTGCAATGTCCATTATTTTTTTATTCCAATATATTAAAGAATACATGTACTGTTAATATGAATTAATTTTGTTACAACAGAACCACCTGTTGGTCATTTTCCCACCAGTCTGACCAACAAGTAGTCAAGGAAGTTGTCAGGAGAAAGAAAGAGGCTGCTCTGGGTTAGGAAAAAAAAATAGATAGAAACCATTCTCAAATCTTTCCTAAGCAGAAGAACATCAGAGCAGCCTCTTTCTTTCTCCTGACAACTTCCTTGACTACTTGGTGGTCAAACTGGTGGGAAACTGACCAGCAGGTGGCGATGGTGTATCAAAATTCATTCATATTAACAGTACCTGTTTCCTTTGATATCATGGAATTTAAAAAAATAAAAAATGAATGTACATTGCAACTGTTTTTAAACTAGCACCCTCGTCAATTTTACATTCACTTACAATCTTTTAATGGCAAACCAGCACTATCCTAATGCCTGTGTTCTTTCACTGTCTCCCCTTTGTAGTCCCCAAACTTCCCTACAACCTCAGGCAATGAATATTCCAGCTATTGGAACTACAACTCCCATTATTAGCCAACTTATGATTTTATTTAGATGTAACCCTACATGTTACACCGCCTAATGTCTAATTAATCCTTAATCCCAAAGCTGCAGGCAACTGGCATGGAACAAACACATTTTAATTATATCCTGAATGTTCTTTCTTTCTCTTACGGGATCTCAGTAGTCCTATTACAATAATCTATAGCAATGGAGTCTACACCCAGCCCAGTGAAGCTAAATAAAACGTTGCTGCCGTTTGGCACGCATTATCCTCATATAATAAGATTACCGCTGATTATGGAGGTAAATTACAATTTGTCAGGGAGATAAAATGCGTATCCCCTGTTTGAAAACGAGCGATTTCTTTACGTGACTCACGAAGCTTCAGGCACTTGTCACTAAATGATTAATAAGGAACAAAGTTACTGAACAATGACACTAACAGCTTGAAATGAAAAGTAAATGTGTCTCCTTTGGGCTTCCATTGTGAAAGCAGTGAAACATGTGGGGGTGAGACTTCTCAGGGTATGGGCAATGTAATAATAGCTACTCGCTGTGCCCCTAGTAATGCAGGCATGTTCCACTCAAATGACTAATAGGGACAACATTCAATTGGATAAAATTAGGGCCAAAAGCATAGCTGCTGCCATGGGGAACACACTCAGGGGCCCAAATGAAATTGGGGTGAAAATTCCTGAATTGCAATCAACCAAAAGTGAGGAGCTTACCTGGGAATGATTAGGTTTAAGTGCATTGACGACATATCTGGGCGAAATTGGGCAAGGCCTGGGCAGCTGTGACTTAGTTGTTCTTTTCATTTTTTTTAAAGGGTTTCTACAGGTTTCTTTGCACAGACTTACCCGCTCCCTGCTGGTGGTGTCCTCCAAACCCTGCCCAGTGTTAAAGGGGAACTATTCTGAAAATTAAAATTTAATATCAGCTTTCTCATACTGAAATAAGAAACTTTCTAACTACAATCAATTAAAAAAAGCTGCATTGTTTCTGAAATAATCAAGTTTATCTTCACTATTCCTCTCTTAGCATCTGTTTCTCTTCATTCTCTCTTCATGCAGCAGTTGGGTGTCAGATATTCATTGACAGTTAGATCCAATATATCTTATAGGGGGGCTCCTTTCCTAGCAGATGTATTAGAGCTCACTCAAATAACTGATTCCAGTACAAACAAAATCTAACAAAATAACTGCCTTTTGCACAAATCCTGCATGTAGAGAGACATGATGTCTGGTGATTTTAATAGAGTGAGCTCTAATACATCTTCTAGCAAAAGGAGCCCCCCCTATAAGATATATTGGATCATTCATCTGACACCCAACTCCCGAAGGAAGAGAGAATAAAGAGAAACAGATGCTGAGAGAGGAATAGTAAAGATGAACTTTATTATTTTAGAAAGGGTACATCATTTTTAATTGATTGTATTTAGAAAGTTTCATATTTCAGTATGCTGAAGCTAATATTGAATTTTCATTTTCGCAATAGCTCCCCTTTAAGAAAGTGGCTGGGGAGCCAATGGATTCCTATTCCACTTAGACGGTAGGGCCCCCACCCAAGAGTCTCAGTTAGGCAAGGGACTAACAACTAGATTCGGTGACCCTGCTAACTAAGTAGAATGAAGCCCATTGACTTTTCTGTACCCAGGTCATGGCACCAGCTCACCAGCATGTCTTAGCCCTAAAGATCAAGTTGTGAGTAGTCTGTATTATGTTGACCTTATATTTGTTAGGATTTTTAAGGATATTCTAATTCAATAATATAGGGAATAATGTACCCCCTGTTGTAAATGATAGGCATATTAGAAGTCAAGGAGTCCCGTGACCATAGAAAAGCAGGAGGCCGGGACTTCCATTGTGACTTCTAAAATCCTCACCGGGTACAATATTCTTTAAAATACCCAAGTTTCAGTGAGTCATGTGACACAAATTACATTACTAAGCCCCAGTTATGACTGATGACATCACTAAGCACCGTTTATAAGGATGTAATTATATAGGATACCTGTACTGCATATCTGTTATATACACGATTCCCTTAGCTGGAACTATGAACATGAAATAAGAAGGTATCATCTGTGTTGTGATAACAAACTTCCTCAATTTATTCTTTTAAATTTTATTTTCTTCCTACTTCTTACATGATTATTATTTGCGAGCAAATACCTGTTGCCACAGCAACCAGTGGTGTCTTATTGAGTTTTAATTTCTCTTGCTATTTTGATATTCTGTAGGGGTAAATTTTCATGAACTTGCTAGTGTGACTGTTGGATAGCAGGTAAAGTAGGGAGAGATGGCGTCTATAGTAACAGTGGATAATAGTCTCTGAGAAGGGAGTGTGACTGTGGGATAGCAGGTATAGTAGGGAGAGATGGTGCCTATAGTAACAGTGGATAATAGTCTCTGGGAAGGGAGTGTGACTGTGGGATAGCAGGTATAGTAGGGAGAGATGGTGCCTATAGTAACAGTGGGATAATAGTCTCTGGGAAGGGAGTGTGACTGTGGGATAGCAGGTATAGTAGGGAGAGATGGTGCCTATAGTAACAGTGGATAATAGTCTCTGGGAAGGGATTGTGACTGTGGGATAGCAGGTATAGTAGGGAGAGATGGTGCCTATAGTTACAGTGGATAATAGTCTCTGGGAAGGGAGTGTGACTGTAGGATAGCAGGTATAGTAGGAAGAGATGGTGCCTATAGTAACAGTGGATAATAGTCTCTGGGAAGGGAGTGTGACTGTGGGATAGCAGGTATAGTAGGAAGAGATGGTGCCTATAGTAACAGTGGATAATAGTATCTGGGAAGGGAGTATGACTGTGGGATAGCAGGTATAGTAGGGAGAGATGGTGCCTATAGTAACAGAGGGATAATAGTCTCTGGGAAGGGAGTGTGACTGTGGGATAGCAGGTATAGTAGGGAGAGATGGTGCCTATAGTAACAGTGGGATAATAGTCTCTGGGAAGGGAGTGTGACTGTGGGATAGCAGGTATAGTAGGGAGAGATGGTGCCTATAGTAACAGTGGGATAATAGTCTCTGGGAAGGGAGTGTGACTGTGGGATAGCAGGTATAGTAGGGAGAGATGGTGCCTATAGTAACAGTGGGATAATAGTCTCTGGGAAGGGAGTGTGACTGTGGGATAGCAGGTATAGTAGGAAGAGATGGTGCCTATAGTAACAGTGGATAATAGTCTCTGGGAAGGGAGTGTGACTGTAGGATAGCAGGTATAGTAGGAAGAGATGGTGCCTATAGTAACAGTGGATAATAGTCTCTGGGAAGGGATTGTGACTGTGGGATAGCAGGTATAGTAGGGAGAGATGGTGCCTATAGTTACAGTGGATAATAGTCTCTGGGAAGGGAGTGTGACTGTAGGATAGCAGGTATAGTAGGAAGAGATGGTGCCTATAGTAACAGTGGATAATAGTCTCTGGGAAGGGAGTGTGACTGTGGGATAGCAGGTATAGTAGGAAGAGATGGTGCCTATAGTAACAGTGGATAATAGTATCTGGGAAGGGAGTATGACTGTGGGATAGCAGGTATAGTAGGGAGAGATGGTACCTATAGTAACAGTGGATAATAGTCTCTGGGAAGGGAGTGTGACTGTGGGATAGCAGGTATAGTAGGGAGAGATGGTGCCTATAGTAACAGTGGATAATAGTCTCTGGGAAGGGAGTGTGACTGTGGGATAGCAGGTATAGTAGGGAGAGATGGTGTCTATAGTAACAGTGGGATAATAGTCTCTGGGAAGGGAGTGTGACTGTGGGATAGCAGGTATAGTAGGGAGAGATGGTGCCTATAGTAACAGTGGATAATAGTCTCTGGGAAGGGAGTGTGACTGTGGGATAGCAGGTATAGTAGGGAGAGATGGCGCCTATAGTAACAGTGGATAATAGTCTCTGGGAAGGGAGTGTGACTGTAGGATAGCAGGTATAGTAGGAAGAGATGGTGCCTATAGTAACAGTGGATAATAGTCTCTGGGAAGGGATTGTGACTGTGGGATAGCAGGTATAGTAGGGAGAGATGGTGCCTATAGTAACAGTGGATAATAGTCTCTGGGAAGGGAGTGTGACTGTGGGATAGCAGGTATAGTAGGGAGAGATGGTGCCTATAGTAACAGTGGGATAATAGTCTCTGGGAAGGGAGTGTGACTGTGGGATAGCAGGTATAGTAGGGAGAGATGGTGCCTATAGTAACAGTGGGATAATAGTCTCTGGGAAGGGAGTGTGACTGTGGGATAGCAGGTATAGTAGGGAGAGATGGTGCCTATAGTAACAGTGGATAATAGTCTCTGGGAAGGGAGTGTGACTGTAGGATAGCAGGTATAGTAGGAAGAGATGGTGTCTATAGTAACAGTGGGATAATAGTCTCTGGGAAGTGAGTGTGACTGTGGGATAGCAGGTATAGTAGGGAGAGATGGTGCCTATAGTAACAGTGGGATAATAGTCTCTGGGAAGGGAGTGTGACTGTGGGATAGCAGGTATAGTAGGGAGAGATGGTGCCTATAGTAACAGTGGGATAATAGTCTCTGGGAAGGGAGTGTGACTGTGGGATAGCAGGTATAGTAGGGAGAGATGGTGCCTATAGTAACAGTGGATAATAGTCTCTGGGAAGGGAGTGTGACTGTGGGATAGCAGGTATAGTAGGGAGAGATGGTGCCTATAGTAACAGTGGATAATAGTCTCTGGGAAGGGAGTGTGACTGTGGGATAGCAGGTATAGTAGGGAGAGATGGTGCCTATAGTAACAGTGGGATAATAGCCTCTGGGAAGGGAGTGTGACTGTGGGATAGCAGGTATAGTAGGGAGAGATGGTGCCTATAGTAACAGTGGATAATAGTCTCTGGGAAGGGAGTGTGACTGTGGGATAGCAGGTATAGTAGGGAGAGATGGTGCCTATAGTAACAGTGGGATAATAGTCTCTGGGAAGGGAGTGTGACTGTGGGATAGCAGGTATAGTAGGGAGAGATGGTGCCTATAGTAACAGTGGATAATAGTCTCTGGGAAGGGAGTGTGACTGTGGGATAGCAGGTATAGTAGGGTGAGATGGTGTCTATAGTATCACCTTGCTGGCCACAGGTTACTAGACCTTGGAACATTTTCCCCATTTCTCCTATAATAGTAAATACCACTCAATCCATTTCATTTACTGTCAGAATTTTCACTAATTGCAGCGTTAGTTCCACTGAGCCTTTTGTTTTCTTCAGGAAATTATTTAATATCAGTCATTATCTGAATTATCATCTCTGCTCTCTAATTACTGTCGATTTGTTCTGTTGTGACTTTAAACTCATTCCCCGTTGCCGTGCTTATTCATTAACATCGCAGGAGACATTGCTTCATCCCCAGCCCCAATTGTTTAATAGAAAGCAGCCACTAAATCTCGGTAAACTGTGTCATTTGTGAATGTATTTGGTGATTAGTGAAAAGCGGCTTTTTATAGTTGTTTCAGTTCTCATTATATTTAAGTGATATTGTGCACATGATGCTGGTTTGTGTCGAATTTTCAGATAGTGGCCATATTCTACAAGTTGTGTTGCCTTGACATTAGTCCACTCATCATATCAGTTTATTATTTGGGGAATATAAATTTATAGGAATTGATAGGGGAGGGGGGTAACCACGGTCACAAACAATGGAGCCTTATGTAAGGCTGAAATTAGAAGTAGCGTCTGTAGTATCATCATAAAAAGTAGGAAAGAAGGATGAGATTGAACTCCACTAATACACCCCTTGCACTGAGAGCGAGACTAAATTATTCTCATCCCTTCTACAGTGTCTCCAATGAATATTTGAGGATGTCACTAATATTTGAGGATGTCAGATTTCACAATTTTGAAATCTGACATGGGGCTAGACATTTTGTCAATTTCCCAGCTGCCCCTGGTCATGTGACTTGTGCCTGCACTTCAGGAGAGAAATGCTTTCTGGCAGGCTGCTGTTTTTCCTTCTCAATGTAACTGAATGTGTCTCAGTGGGACATGGGTTTTTACTATTGAGTGTTGTTCTTAGATCTACCAGGCAGCTGTTATCTTGTGTTAGGGAGCTGTTATCTGGTTACCTTCCCATTGTTCTTTTGTTTGGCTGCTGTGGGGGAAAAGGGAGGGGGGTGATGTCACTCCAACTTGCAGTACAGCAGTAAAGAGTGACTGAAGTTTATCAGAGCACAAGTCACATGACTTGGGGCAGCTGGGAAATTGACAATATGTTTAGCCCCATGTCCGATTTCAAAATTGAATATAAAAAAATCTGTTTGCTCTTTTGAGAAATGGATTTCAGTGCAGAATTCTGCTGGAGCAGCACTATTTTCCCCATGACAGTATCCCTTTAATATTTTCTGCTCGTTTTTTTTTACGCTTATTTATTATTACACTTTCCCGAAAATTTGCTTTGCCGGAAAAAAACAGATTTTCACGATTTTTTCATCTGATTTTTTTCCCGGAATTTTCACCCAGGGTACTGCACGAAACCCAGTGCACATCAAAAAATCATTGGGACTTCTTCCATTGACTTATATGTAACCTCGAAAGGTCTGAGATGCCAGATTTTTAGATTCTAACTTTTCCATCCTCATGGTTTAATAAATTCCGAAAAATGTAGATTTTTGCATTTGGAGTTTGGTAAATAACCTAAGTGTCTCATTTTAGAGGTTTTTGAAACCATGACAAAACGTATTTTCTCTAAAATCACGAATGTCATGAAATTTATTAAAAGATTCAAATTTAAAAAGCACGAATGAAAAAAAGCACTGAACGATAGGAAAAAACCTCTAAAAATGTGAGTTTTTCAGACAATTCCCAGCAAATTTTTTTCATAAACCTCTAAAAGCCTAAATTGATAAAAAAAACAGTCCGATAAGATCAGTGCAGCTCCCGTTAACTTCTATAGGATCTTGACAACTTTTACCTGGTGAATCGTTGTACTAGAGTTGTTTGTGGTTTTTACACTTAGGGGCACATTTACTCGAGTGAAGGATTCGAATGCAAAAAAACTCCAATTTCAAAGTATTATTTTGGCTACTTCGACCATCGAATTGGCTACTTCGACCTTCGACTTCGAATCGAACGATTCAAACTAAAAATCACTCGACTAGTCGAAGTACTGTCTCTTTAAAAAAAACTTCGACCCCCTACTTCACCACCTAAAACCTACCGAACATCAATGTTAACCTATGGGGAAGGTCCCCATAGGCTTTCTTACAAATTTCTAGTCGTAGAAAAATCGTTCGATCGATGGATTAAAATCCTTCTAATCGTTCGGTTCGAACGATTTTTCGTTAGATTGAACGAATTGCGGTAAATCCTTCGACTTTGATATTCGAAGTCGAAGGATTTAACTTCGACAGTCGAACATCGAGGGTTAATTAACCCTTGATATTCGACCTTATGTAAATGTGCCCCAAGAAGGTTATTTATTAAACCTTCATTTTTTTGGTGGGGCTTTTTGGGGCAAAAGCTCAAATTTTTCATGGAAAAAAAACACTTTTTAAAAATATATTATACCCCGATTTTTCAAAAAGCCCAAATCCGAAAATCAACTGTCCCAGACATGTTTAGGTCCTGTATAAGGCAAGGGGAGATGTCCCTATCACAGTTTGAAGATATTGTTGTTTGCACTGGGTTTAGCCCAATGATTCGATAAATTCTGAGTATTCAGGAAAAAACAGGAAAAAATTGAGCGATTGGGGAGAAAAGTCTGAAAATCATACGATTTGCGGTTTCACCTGATTTTATTGAGTTTTTTACCGATCGGATTCATTTTAGTTATTTTGTTAATAAATAATAATGGGTGATGGGAGTTTGGTCAAGCTTTTTTTACTGAAACAATGAGAAAAATTTTAGTAAATAACCCCCTTAATAAATCTTGAATTTTTAGAGCTTTTAAGAAAAAGAGAAAAAAACTAATTGAACAATAGAAATTCCATTGTTAGTAAATGGGCCCCTTAGTCTGCTAAAAAAATGATTTAAACTGTAAATAAACCCAACAGGATCAAGTACAAGGTACTGTTATATTATTACAGAGAAAAAGGAAATCATTTCTAATAAGAACTATTTGTATGAAATGGAGTTTATGGGAGACAGCCTTCCTGTATTTTGAACTTTCTGGATAATGGGTCCCATACCTGTACTAAATAAGTAACAAGCATAGTAATAAATAAATATAAAGATACAGAGATTACGTGCTATGTGCTAAAAGACTCAGTAGGAAGGAGGTCCCTGTTCTACAGAGCTTGCAATCTAAGTGGGTGACTTTCTTAAACTTTCTTAAAATAGGCAAAAGCCAGTTCCAAGGCCAATTTGATGCCAGAAAGAAAAGAACGGAGCTAACCCGTATTGAACACTGGGAAACCAACGTCATTTTAGGGAAAATTATATTGTATTTCATATATTCCGACACAATACTGACAGACTGATTAAACCATTAAAGTCCCTCTGATTTTATAAAGAAGGATTTGAGGAAAGCAGAATTTTTTTTTTAAACTTCTTGTAACATTTCCAGTCTTAAGCCTCTGGGTTACCATGGAAACTGACACAGCTTCCAATTGTGATTCTTCTGAGAATTAATTGCTTTTCTGGGTTTCATAAAAGTCGCAGTCTGTTAGTTTCAGCCCTACGGGAACGAGCGTCGCGGAATAACGAATTGGCCGGCGAAATACTTGCTTTCTTTTTATCTGGAATTACGCGTGGAAATCTTTCCTTATTTGTTTGTTCATAGTGGACCTTTCCATCCCATAATGAGCCCGGCCGCTGTATTATGCATGGAAATGTCAAAGGGCAGATGACAGAATACGTCACTGGAATCTTTGGCTGGATTAAAATGTTAAAAGGATTTTCCAACCAAAAACATATATTTTTTTTTGCAGGAATGTGATTTTAAGAAACTTTCCAATATTTTCATGGGCGTAAACTGGAGTCTGAGAGGGGTGCAGTAGTCTAGGTTGGATAGGATATAGGCATGAAAATCAGTTATCCAGAAAGCTCCAAATTACAGAATATTTTATCCAAATAATAGAAATTTTTAAAAATGATTTTTTCTCTGTAATAATAAAACAGTAGCTTGTACTTGATCCCAACTAAGATATAATTAATCCGTATTGGAAGCAAAACCAGCCTATTGGGTTTATTTCATGTTTACATGATTTTCTAGTAGACTTAAGGTACGAAGATCCAAATTACGGAAAGATCCTTTGTTTGAACCCCAGTCCCCGGGAAGTCTACATACCAGGTCCCATAACTGTACTTTCTAATACACTATAGAAAAGGAAAGAAGAAAGTCAAGATAAAAGGAACAGTAAACAAAAAAAAAATGGATTTGTATAAAATGAATGATAATATAATATATCATTGCTGCCCCCATGGCTACACAGCAGCTTGTTTATATAAACTATAGTAGTACTTATTTGTTATCTACTGTGTATCCTGTGCTTGAATGGCTGCCCCCATGGCTACACAACAGCTTGTTATATAAACTATAGTAGTACTTATTTGTTATCTACTGTGTATCCTGTGCTTGAATGGCTGCCCCCATGGCTACACAACAGCTTGTTATATAAACTATAGTAGTACTCATCTGTTATCTACTGTGTATCCTGTGCTTGAATGGCTGCCCCCATGGCTACACAACAGCTTGTTTGTATAAACTATAGTAGTACTTATCTGTTATCTACTGTGTATCCTGTGCTTGAATGGCTGCCCCATGGCTACACAGCAGCTTGTTTATATAAACTATAGTAGTACTTATCTGTTATCTACTGTGTATCCTGTGCTTGAATGGCTGCTCCTATGGCTACACAGCAGCTTGTTTCTATAAACTATAGTAGTACTTATCTGTTATCTACTGTGTATCCTGTGCTTAAATGGCTGCCCCATGGCTACACAGCAGCTTGTTTATATAAACTATAGTAGTACTTATTTGTTATCTACTGTGTATCCTGTGCTTGAATGGCTGCCCCCATGGCTACACAACAGCTTGTTTATATAAACTATAGTAGTACTTATCTGTTATCTACTGTGTATCCTGTGCTTGAATGGCTGCCCCCATGGCTACACAGCAGCTTGTTTATATAAACTATAGTAGTACTTATCTGTTATCTACTGTGTATCCTGTACTTTTGATGTGCGCTGGGTTTCATGCAATACCCCTGGGTTTTTGGGCAAAAAGCATAAGAAATCCCGAATCCCGATTTTCGGGAAAATCTTATAATAATTACACCGAAAAAAACCCATGTGGATAAGATCAGAGTTTGTGGCTGGAAATGTTGAGATAAATTTGGACTTCGATAAATAACCCCCTAAAAGTTAATTTAAAGGTGAACAACCCATTTAATTTAGTAGATATTGTTTAGGTACGGGGCTATGTACAATGTGGTTGTGCTGCTCATGACAGGGCTCCTGTGTAATACAGACACTTTCTCTATAACTGGATTAGAAGTTGCTCACAGCCAGCCAGGCCTGCAACCAGCAAACACTTTTTGTTTCAATATGTCATATATCTCTATCTTTGGTTGATGGTGCTGCTTTGCTCACAATTCTGCTAGAGAAAAGGGAGAATTGTTTCATACTTACCGTAATTCTCCTTTCCTGGTCACTCTCCATATCAGCATTACACCCGGGTAGGCCCCTCCCATTCCTGCCCCTAGCTCAGATAGTCCCTCCCTCTTAAACCTTTAAAGGCACCCCAGAAACTCACCTCCTTGTCTTGTACCAAGTTAAACTATCTAGGGTGGGAAATGCTGATATGGAGAGTGACCAGGAAAGGAGAATTACGGTAAGTATGAAACAATTCTCCCTTTTCCTGGTCACTCCATATCAGCATTACACCTGGATTTACCAAGCCATCAAAAAACAACTAGGGTGGGAAGAAGAACACATATCTCCGACACCAAATTATGCCAAAAAGAATTTAATTTTCAGATACAAAAGCAAGATGAGATCCTGCTGCAAAGGCATGATTGCTGGAGACTGAAACATCCAATGAATAATGTTTTATGAAGGTTTTAGCTGATGACCAAGAGGCTACCTCGCAAATCTGTGAAGTTGGGACCTCCGCCAATGCTGCCCAGGATGCAGCAATTGCCCTAGACGAATGAGCCTTCAAACCTTCCGGAGCTAGCTTGCCTTGAGACTGATAGGCTTTTGAAATGCAAAGACAGATCCATCTGCTGATCGTTGAAGTCGAGGCCGCTTGTCCCTTATGACATCCTGCAGGCACTACGAAAAGCCTGTCTGAGATCCTAAAATGGTCCGTCATTTCCAAATAGCGGATAAGACATCGTACAGGGTCAATCTTTTGCATCTCCTCTAGTTCCGCATCATCTGACATGAATCTAGGAAGAATGACCTCCTTCTTTAAATGAAAAGTAGAAACGACCTTCGGTAAAAAAGCTCTATCCGGCTTTAGAATGACTTTATCATGTAAGAATAGAATATGACCCGGACTACAGGAAAGCGCCTGTAACTCCCCCACTCTTGATGCAGAAGCAATCGCCACTAGAAAAAGAGTCTTGATCGTCAAACACCATAGTGAAATAGATTCCAATGGCTCAAAAGGCTCTAAGGCTAAGGCCTTCAGGACTAAAGGAAGGCTCCAGACCACCGAAGCAGACCTCCCTGGTGGTCGCAGTTTGAGAGCGGCCGTAAAAAACCTCTTCACCATAGGATCATCCGCCCAAGATCTGTTAGTTAACGCTGAAATGGCCGACACATGAACCTTTAGTGTTCTGTATTGTAGACCTTTATCCAAACCTTCCTGCAAAAAACCCAAAATATTACCCAGAGAAACCTCTACTGAATCCTTCTGTAAATTTTTCCATTCCAAAAATCTCTCCCAAATTCTGTAATATGTTGTAGAAGTTGAAGACTTTCTAGATCTTAACAGGGTCTCAACTACACCTTCTGAAAACCCTAAGTCCTCCAGTCTCTTGCGCTCAGTCTCCAGGCCTGAAGGGATAAGCTTCCTGGATCTGGATGTAGAATCGGACCCTGACTTAGTAGATCCTTTCTCCTGGGAAGAGGCCAAGGTGGAGCAATCGCCAACTTTGACAATAGCGGGTACCATGGCCTGCGTGGCCATCTTGGAGCAATCAAGATTAACTCTGCCTTCTCCTGAATCACCTTCTGAAGGGTCTGAGAGATGAGAGGAACCGGAGGAAATGCATACATCAGCTGAAACTTCCAATTCTGTAGGAGAGCATCCGTTGCCTTCGCTCTGGGACAAAACCTTCTGGAAAAGAAAATCGGACACTGGGTGTTGCTGCCCGATGCCATTAAATCGATCTCCGGGAGACCCCATCTCTGAACCAGCAACCAGAATACATCTTGATGCAGGGACCACTCGTGCACCGACAGAATATTCCGACTCAGAAAATCCGCCTTCTGATTCTCCACCCCTGGCAGATAAGCAGCTGTTAAAAGAACTAAATTTTCCTCCGCCCAAGAAATAATCGGTTGAACTTCCCTCAGTAGAGACATGCTCCTCGTTCCTCCCTGTCTTTTGACATAAGAGACTGCCGAAGTGTTGTCGATCAACATCTTGACAGAGGACCCCTGAAGAACATGAGCAAAAGAAAACAGGGCCTTCTTTGCTGCCCTGATTTCCAGTATGTTGGAAGGTACTCCCTTCTGCCGTGACGACCACCGACCCTGAATCCACTCTTCTTACAGATGCGCTCCCCAGCCCCATGTGGATGCATCTGAGACTAGCATCCTCCAGCTCGGTTGGACTAGAGGGAGGCCCTTGCAGAGATTCTCTACTGACAACCACCACCTGAGATATTGGTTGAATTCCGGAAAAATCTGAATCTGTTGATTCCAATCCTTTGTCAGTCTGTCCCACTGATCCAGAAATAACCATTGTGGTCTCATGTGCCATCTGGCCCATCTTGTGACTGGGATGGTTGCCGCCATGGAACCTATCAACGACATTAGTTCCTGGGCTGTAACATGTGTCCTCTCCAGGACATCTGCCGTCTGACAGCTCAAGGCCTGAGCTCTTTGAAGAGGAAGAGATACCATTCCCCCAATGGTGTCGAACCTCGCTCCCAGGTATTGTAGCATCTGTGACGGAATAAGTTGACTTTTCTCCCAATTTATTAACCAGCCATGGGCTTGTAGGCACTGCAAAACACGGTCCCGGTGGAGAATGAGAGTCTCCTTGCTTCTTGCCGACATCAAGATGTCGTCCAAATAGTGCCATATGGAAATCCCTTCCAATCTTAAGGCTGCTATCAGGGTAACCAAAACCTTGGAGAAGACCCTTGGAGAGGTTGATAGACCGAAAGGAAGGCATCGAAACTGGAAGTGACTTCCTGCCAGCGAAAATCGAAGAAATCTTTGATGTGCCTGTATGACTGGAATATGAAGATACGCATCCCGCAGGTCTATGGACAGAAGCCAGTCTTCCGGCAAGACTGCCGCAATTATGGAGAAGATTGACTCCATCTTGAACTTCTGATACTTCAGATGTTTGTTGACCTCCTGAAGATTCAGAATCGGTCTCCAACCTCCTGAACTCTTTTCCACTAAGAACAGGGTAGAATAAACGCCCTTTCTTAGTTCCTTTAGTGGAACTGGTACCACCGCTCCTACCTCTAACAGCCACTGAACGTATTGATCCAAAGCCCTTCTTTTGTCTTTGGAAGCCGGGTAAGGGGAAATTATGAATCTGTCCTCTCGTGGGACTGAAGTAAACTCCAGATGATATCCTCTTCTCAGAATATCTAGGACCCATTGGTCCGAGATGGTATCTTGCCAGACACGAATAAACTCCCCCAGCCTGGCTCCCACTTTCCCCTCTGCCAACGGATAGTCAGGAAGATTTCTTAGGCTGTTGAGTCGGCCTGGACTTATACCCTCTTGGAAAGGCATACTGACCCCTCTTCCACGCAAAGGGTTTGAAAGACTCTCTATTTCCCTTAAAGGAATGGTGAGAGGAACCTGCAACTGCCGCACCACGAGAACTAAAAGACCTAAAAGGTTGAAATCGTGGTCTCTTCTTCTCCTGTGGCAAAAACTGGCTCTTACCTCCTGAGGCCTTGGTAATAACTTCATCTAACTTAACCCCAAAAAGACGAGAGCCTTCAAACGGAAGAGTACACAAACTCATCTTGGATGAAGTATCCGCTGACCAGGACCTGAGCCATAACGCTCGTCTAGCGGCAACTGAAATAGCCATTGAGCGGGCAGACAGTCTTGTAAGATCCACCGCACCTTCGGAAATAAACCCTGCCGCTATCTTCAGTTCTGCTAGACTTGCAGAAATCTCTTTTACATCAGCATTCTCATTAACCGCTTTGTCGATGGATTCAATCCAACATGACATGGCTTTGGCTACAGATATTAAGGCGACCGCTGGCTTACATGCTGCCCCAGCCACCAAAAAAGCCTTTCTAAGATCCGATTCCACCCTTCTATCCATAGGGTCTTTTAAAGCGGAACAATCATCGATTGGCAAGGTCGTCTTTTTGGCCAAGTGTATGACCGCGGGGTCTACTGATGGAGGTACGGTCCACTCCTTAACCTCAGTCTCCTTAAATGGGTACAGTCTAGCAAACCTGGTACCTGGAGAAACAAAGGAGACCTTCTTAGCCGCCTTCTGCCATTCTGCCTTAATTAGATCCGCTACCTCCCCAAACAAAGGAAAGGTCTGACGATTCCTAGATGGAGTAGGTAACACCTTGGAAGTCTTGGTCGATTCTCCTTCCTCCTCTACTCCAAGTGTGAGCTTCAAGGCCTTGATAAGTGGGGAAACCAAAGAAAAATCAAACGACTCATGAACGGTATCGGAATCCTCCTCAGAGTCTGTAAGGATCTCTACCATACCCGGAGCCTGGTCCTCCTCTTCCGAAGAGCCCTCATTAGCGCCCCATGTCTCATGACTGGACACTTGACCCTCCTCTAAGGCCTCTCTATCTCCTCCAATGGAGTCAGAAGCTGACTTGCATAGATCCTTCCAGCAAGATTCACAAAACTTTTTGTTCACTAGAGGAGGTCTGAAACATCCCACACATTCGGACATAGGTGTCCCCTTAGTCTTGCGCTTTCTATGAAGAGTGTTATCAGGCAAGCTAAGAACAAGAAAAGAAAAAGAGAGAGATAAGACCAAACCAATCAGACAGAAAAGAATCAAAACCTAAAGGAGGGACTTACCTAGCTTGAAAGGCAGAGACACCTGAGGCTGAATGATCCATTTTCCAATCCCAACAAACACAGCTAAAAAACACCAAAAAAGAAAACCAAATAATACTAACAATAAAAGTCTCCTTGACCCACTCCTCCATCCTCTTATGGGACTGCAAAACACTCACCTAGTAGATAGGACAGGCAGAAAAACTTTCTCCAGACCAACAGTGCAGCCACTTCCCTCAGGCGACACGAAAACTCAGCTCACTAAAAAACTCCCAAGAGAGTAATCCTTCCCCCAAGATGGCCGACGCTAATTTAAAGGTCCTGGCCGAGCCGCCATCTTGGAAGAGGCAAGCATCAATCCCCCTAATGCGGATAATCTAACCTAACCCATGGAAGGCGAGCCCCAACTTGCTGACCCGCCCACCCCACCGGATAGGCAACCGCCTCTCTTCATTGTGCTATACGCGCGACCTCTTGCACTAACAGATCCCCTCCTGTGCGCGTCACAGCAGACGCCACTCCGGAGGAAAGCGGCGCAAGGCGCAGCTGACAGGGAAGGGGAAGACTTACCCTCCCCGCCTTCCTCCTATGCGCAACGCGCAACCTAACTTGTTGGCCAAACACAGACTCTCCTAGTGAGTCATAATCCTGCGCCACCCTGAAGAGGAACGGCGCACATAATACAGCCGCCAGGGAAGGGAAGATAAGGCAACCTGGGGATAAACATCGGACAGTACCTGCAATAAAAAGAGGGACAAGTAAAAACCTCTAATGGAAACTTTCAATGCGGAAGGACCCCAAAGAGGGGATTAAACCACAACTGGTGAAACCAACCAACCTCCATTCCGGATCATTTGTGACAGGAGCAACTTCACAAGCCACCCACCTGACACGCCTCTGGGAAACAGGAAAGGTGACTATTTAGTTCCACTATGAGTCAACCCTTCATTCAATATTCCCTCTCCAAACCTTCCCGAGGAACGGAGGAAGGGCTCCCTAACTCCACCTATATGTTCTCCTGCCATGGATTGCAACCGGAACAGGGAACCAAGCCAGCCCTCCTGCTATAGACAGAAACAGAAAAGAAAAAGACAAGGAGGTGAGTTTCTGGGGTGCCTTTAAAGGTTTAAGAGGGAGGGACTATCTGAGCTAGGGGCAGGAATGGGAGGGGCCTACCCGGGTGTAATGCTGATATGGAGAGTGACCAGGAAAAGGGACATTTGGCACGGATAATAAGAAATAGCATTTATCCTCCAGAAATTGCCAGGCTCGCAGAACAGTCACTCACTGTCATCTGCTGGAAAAAAAAAGAGCAGTCACCTCCAACTGCTGGAGAATCAGTGAGCTCAAAATAAAGCATCAAGTGCCGGAGTTGTAAAAAATAATAGTCTATTATCATATGTCAGGGACAGAAAACCAGTTTACTCTATGTATCTATTATACAGAGAAAAATAACTCATTGTTAACAGTAAGAGCGGCTGAAAGCTCATGTTTGAGAAGAATTTGAGAGATTGTTATGTTTTATGCATAGTTATATTTCCCCTTTAAGAGGTTGTTCACCGTTCAATTAATCAAATTAATTTTTAGAATGATGTAGAGAGTGATATTCTGAGAACATTTGCAGTTGGTTTTTCATTTTTCTTATTTGTGGTTATTGAGTTATGTAGCTTTTTATTTGGCTATTTCAGCAATCTGGATGCTAGGGTCCACATCACCCTAGCAACCATGCATTGATTTGAATGAGAGACTGGAATATGAATAGGAGAGGCCTGAATAGAAAGAGGAGTAATAAAAAGTAGCAATAACAATACATTTGTAGCCTTACAGATCATTTGTTTTTAGGTGAGGTCAGTCTCACATTTGAGAGCTGGACAGAGTCAGAAGTAGATGACAAGCAATTCAAAAACTATCAGAAAAAATGAAAACCAATTGAAAAGTTGCTTAGAATTAGCCATAGCTAAAAGTTAACTTATAGGTGAACCACCTCTTTAAGCACCGCTTTCCCAGCATAAACAACCCCATCTTTTACAGTTGTTCTTCATAACTGATACTCTCCATTATCTAGACCAGTTTAGTTGCCCTTCTTTGTACCCTCTCTAATTCTATAATGTCCCATTTAAGCGCTGGAGACCAAAACTGTTCAGCACATTCTAGGCGGGGCCTTATCAGTGTTTGTAAAGTGCAACAATGACCCCCTCCTATGTCACAATTTATACGGCTCAAATCCTTGTTTGCCCTTGCATTGCTTTCTACAGCCAATGTTTCCACCATCACCTCTCCCTTTATATTGATGTTTAAATTCTGCTCAACAAAAAGACATACCCACAGTCGGATTAGGTCAGGGGAGACACCTCTGGTGGACCCCACTCCCCTTCTGAAATCATGTGTGCTGCCCCCTAACCTCCCGTCAACCCCGAAAAAAGGAATCAAAGTACATGCGGGGGGGGTGCGAGGGCCGTTGTGGTTCGGCCGGGGGGCTGGTTGGCTTGTGGCTGGAGGGGGCTTGCAGCTAGGGTTGCCACCTGGCCGTTATTTTACCAGCCGGGCGTTAAAAATTATGGTTGATCCCAAATTTATTAATAGGGAAAAAAATATAAATATATAGGAGTGCCGGTATTTTTTTCCAAAAAAGATGGCAACCCTACTTTCAGCTGGGGCGGCGGGTATGGGGACCCTCAAAGTGGTAGCCCCAATGGGCCCCAGATCCCCCAGTGTGAAGCTGCACATACCCCTCCAACTTTTCTATTTCCTCTCCACTCTCCTATATTTACTGGCCAGTCATTTTTTTGGACGCACGTTCCGAAAGCCCATTGACTTTAACGCCATCATCAGCTTGGACGTGGGCTTCAATTTCCGATTTTCACACTTTTTGTGAAAATGTCAGCTTTTCATGATTTTTTCGTGAAAATGTCCAAATTTCAAGTTTTTTTATGAAACTTTCCAATTTGCAGATTTTTCCGTGAATTTTTAGAGAAATTCTCCCATCACTACTGGCCAGTCACGTGACCCATTCAGCCAGGTTTCAGCAGGTTTCAGAGCAGGTCACTACCACTTTACCCTGGTTCCTGCCCAGATCGGAGCTTGGCACCAAGTCATCGTAACATAAAAATGTTTCTAAGAGAATAAAATCTTGCAATTGATCGAATCACATTCTCAGGCTAAATTTTAAAGACGGTTTCTGATTTAATTAGCGCGGCAGACGAGGTTTCCATACAGAAACATCCATTTCATTTGCACATCTTATTTCAATGGAATGAACCCTAAATATCAAATGGATGCTGCCAGGGCAATTATATTCCTATTAGGCACAAAGACGCCTGGAATAGCAATATCACTGGGAATGGAGGAAAACATGGACTAGGATTCCCTGGGCACAGTTTGTTTATTATTTCTCATTGATGGTCATGGGAGGCAGGAGATAAAGCTCACCAATGGCTGATGCCGCTAAGCTTTGGAGGGTCTCCGTATTGTGATTTTATTATTATAATTCTATATATATATATAGATATTAACCATTCACATCATTCCCCAATTCTAATTTTACCATTAAATTATGATTTCATTTTAGAAGCATAGTTGCCAACTGGCCTTGAAGGGGTTGTTCAAATTTAAATTAACTTTCGGTATGATGTAGAAAGATATTTTAGGAAAATTTGCAATTCGTTTTTTTTTTTTATTATTTGTTGTTTTTGTATTATTAAGCTTTTTATTTGGCAGATCTCCGGTTTGCAATTTTAAGAATCTGGTTGCTATGGTCCACATTCCCCTAGCAACCATGCTATATTGATCTGAATAAGAGACTGGAATATGAATAGGAGAGGCCTGAATAGAAAGATGAGTAATACAAAGAAGCAATAAAAATACATGTGTAGCCTTACAGAGCATTTGTTTTTGTTTTTAGATGGGGTCAGTGACCCCATTTGAAAGCTGGAAAGAGTCCACTTGAGACCCAATTTGGCGGCTACAGGTATGGGATCCATTATCCGGAAACCCGTTATCCAGAAAGCTCCGAATTAAAGAAAGCTTGTCTTCCATAGACTCCATTTTATCCAAGCAATCCACATTTTTAAAAAGGATTTCCTTTTTCTTTGTAATAATAAAACAGTACCTTGTACTTGATCCCAACCAAGATACAGGTAGGGGATCACTTATCCAGAAACCCATTATCCAGAAAGCTCTTATAGACTCCATGTTATCTAAATACTCCAATTCTTTTTCCTTTTTCTCTGTAATGATAAAACAGTAGATTGTACTTGATCCCAACTAAGATATAATTAATCCTTATTGGAAGCAAAACCAGCCTATTGGGTTTATTTAATGTTTACATGATTTTCTAGTAGACTTAAGGTCCAAATTACGGAAAGATCCCTTATCCAGAAAACCCCAGGTCCCAAGCATTCGGGTCCGTGGGGGAAACGACATCAGTTTTTGGTGGGGTGTGTGTCTGGGTTGATGGGGCCCACAAGGTTTTTTCCCAGAGTCCCACTGGTCCAGTCCAACGCTGGTGATCAGACATCACTTTCATTTATTTTGGGCTCATACAGAAATACAATATATTTGCTCCAACTGATACGATTCCTATTTATTCTGAAATCCTTTGAATTTTTGATGAGCTTATTGAGACCCAATTTGGCGGCTAAATTTACATTGTACGCCGTGCAGTTACATTAACCTCGCTCCTGTTTCCATGGAAACGCAACTATTACAGTTAGACCCGCAATCTTAACCCTGAACTGAGTTTCTATGGAAACCACACAAACAAAAGCCAATGTAAACAAAAGCTCCCTTCATACAGCGTCCTTCCACTTAGGCAACACGCAAACATGTTATTATATAGAAACAGCGTGTCATTCTGCAGCTGCCTTGTTTTGTTTATACAGGGGTCACTCCGGGCAGGAACAATGCAACCGTTATCTGATTCATCCTGTACAAGGCGTATAAAGAAAGGGAACATCGAGTTATGTAAGAGGAGATGTTTCTAAAAAAAGTTAACTGTATCTGTGTAAAACTGACTAGGATTCTTCACAAATATTACATTGCTCCGCCCACAATGCTCTTTGGAGCAACGCAAAAAAAAAAAAGACTAGTTTGCTTTTTTATATAGACAAAGAAAATAAAGATATAGGAACTGTTATCCACAATGTTTTCCGGATAATGGATCTTTCTGCAATTTGAATCTTCATATATTCAGTCTACTAAAAAATCATATAAACATTAAATAAACCCAATTGGATGGTTTTTGTGATAGGCTGAAAACCTCCTTCCCCCCTACATTTCCTAACTCATGGCACCTTAACTATACAGTGGGCACATGTGTAGGGCAAAATAAACATTTTATTTGCTGTTTTGAAGGTTTCCCAGGCTTGTGTAGTGATGCTACATATACCTCCATTGTAAATTCAATTTGGCGCCGTATGCAAATTAACCATCGCTAGCGTAACTTCGCTTTGGTTGGCGAATTCACACTAGCGCAATTTCGCAACCTTACGCTTCCCCTGAGCGCAACTACGAATCTTAGTGAATGTCCCACTAAGTTTACCCAGAAGCAGTAACCCACAGAAACCAATGAGATGTTTCTTTTAAACAGGTGACCAGTAAAAGCTTCTCATTGCTATAGGTTTTGCTTAATGCCTTTTATTACATAACCCCCTTTAGAGTCTTTAGAGTCTATGGGAGATGGCCTTTCCGTAATTCGAAGCTTTCTGGATAATGGGTTTCCAGATAACTGATCCAATACCTGTATTTAGTTTAAGTAATCCAAATTTTTAAAAATGATTTCCTTTTTCTGTGTAATAATAAAACAGTATCTTGTACTTGATCCCAACTAAGATATAATTAATCATTATTGGAGGCAAAACCCGCCTATTTGGTTTATTTAATGTTTGCATGATTTTCTAGTAGACTTAAGGTATGAAGATCCAAATTACGGAAAGATCCATTATTCGGAAAACCCCAGGTCCCGAGTGTTCTGGATAACAGGTCCCGTACCTTATAATGATGTGCGGACCGTGTTTACCCATGGGTCGGGCAGGTTTGTGCCGACCTCGCACTCTTCTTCGCGGGTGGCGTGCAAATGCGCCTGCTCATCCCGCCCCTTTTGTGACATCATCGGCGGCGTGGGTTGGTGCTGGTCTATGAAAGGAACCCGGACCCCGAATGCTGAGAGAGGGTGGGTTAGCAAAACAAAACAAAAACCCAGAATAAAATGGCTCATGAGAATTAAAGGAACGATAGGGATAAGAAAGGAATAGGGAGTGATGGTTTAAAAGCAAAAGAGGAGAGATTCAAGGTAAATGCAGAAGGTGAGGGAAAACCCAAATATTTGGTGAAAATAGAAAAGGCAAAAAAGACAAATACAAAGAAAACAAGATAAATAGATTTTTGGATGTTGCAATCCACTTATGAATGTTGTACCAGATTCACAGAAGGATCCGTTAGTCGCACCAGCTGAAAACTGTTAGAATGACAAGTCAGTGATATTCCTGCACTAACAAATCTGTTGCAGTTGGTCTCAGTGATCTGCAATGTTCAACTAACAAACAGCCTGAAAAATGTTTAGTTGATGGGAATCCACTAACAAAACAACTGAATCCCTTAAAGGGCCGGTTTACCTTTAAGGTAACTATAAGTATGCTTTAGAATGATGTTCCTACTTTCCTTGCTTTTTTGCCTCTGACCCTATATAAAAACAAATGCTGTAGAAGGCTACAAATATATTGTTATTGCTACTTTTTAATACTCATCTTTCTATCCAGGTCTCTCCTATTCATATTCCCGCCTCCTATTCAAATCAAGGCATGGTTGCTGGGGGAATTTGGACCCTAGCAACCAGAATTAGTAAACCGGAGAGCTGCTGAATAAAAAGCTAAATAACTCAAAATCCACAAATAATAAAAAATGAAAACCAATTGCAAATTGTCTATCCCTCTCTACATCATACTAAAATGTATTTTAAAGGAGAACTGCCGCTTTAAGGAAGGTGCTGCTCAACGAAAGCAGATGCTTCTTTGTGCTATAGGATATTTAGAGAAATTCAATAATGGGCAATAATTTGCTTTCTTTTGGACTCTTCTCACTTTCAGCTTTTAAATTATTTGAATATATCTATATCTATATATATATATATAGATATATATATATATATATTAGGGATGCACCGAATATACTATTTTGAATTCGTCCGAACCCCCGAATTCTTCACAAAAGATTCGCTGAATACCGAACCGGAATCCGAAATGGGAAGGGGAAAACATCTTTTACTTCATTGTTTTGTGACAAAAGGTCACACGATTTCCTTCCCAGCCCTTAAATTGCATGTGCAAATTATAATTTGGTTCGGCCGGGCAGAAGGATTTGGCCAAATCCAAATCCTGCTGAAAAAGGCCGAATCTTGGCCGAATCCCGAACCGAATCCTGGATTCAGTGTATACAGTGTTGGACTGGCCCACAGGAATACCAGGAAAACTCCCGGTGGGCCCAGGTGTCATTGCTGCTAAATATTTGGCCTATTTCATGGCCATTCCCTATTTCTATGAGAACAAAGAGGCTAAATAGAAGGAATAAAAGATTATCATATCTAAAGAAAAGGGACTAGGATAATAGAGTGAGGAGAGGAAGAATAATAGTACTGAAAGTGGGCCCCTGGTCTAAGGTTTTTGGTGGGCCCCTGGTGTCCCAGTCACTGGGTGGGTGTGTATATATATATATATATATATATATATATATATATATATATATATATATATATATATGTGTATAGACAAATACAAGAGGTCCCCCATTAGCAATATATTTAAGACAGAGACATGGGATGACTTTGAAGTAGTTGGCCAGCTTAAATATATTGCCATCAGGGCCGGGCCAAGCGGTAGGCAGAGTAGGCACGTGCCTAGGGGGCAAAGCTGGGGGGGCGCCAGGCACGTACCTCCTCTGTCGTGTACCCCATTCCGTTCCCATCTCTGCTAGACTCTCTCTGCCCTTTTCTTCTTTCTGCACTCCTGGCGCTCGCGTGCGGTCCCCTGTCTGCCAGATGGTTTCTGCCCTTTTCTTCTTTCTGCGCATGTGCGAACACAAGTTCATGCGCATGT
This sequence comes from Xenopus petersii, assembly GCA_038501925.1. Classification (NCBI taxonomy): domain Eukaryota; kingdom Metazoa; phylum Chordata; class Amphibia; order Anura; family Pipidae; genus Xenopus; species Xenopus petersii. The sequence continues at coordinate 131,538,295 of CM076684.1, forward strand.
GCAGTAAACGGCAGAAGCGAGCGAGCGCCAATTTGCGCATGTGCACTCGCGCTGAGCCGACGGCCCTGATTGCAATATATGGACAAACAATCCCTGTTTTGTTTAAAGGGTAAGGCATTTTTTAGTAGCAGTATGCACAAAATGTCTCTGTCTTAAATATATTGATACTGGGTTGAGTGCAGAGGACTCTTGTATGTGTCTATATATATTTTGTGGTCACAGCCTAATGGTTTTAAAAATTAGTGGTGAGCACAACTTTCCCTTGTTTGTTATATATATATATATATATATATATATATATATATATATATATACTGTATGTATGTATAATGAATATAAGGGAGCTGATATCTGCAGGGGCTGCAGGCCGTGCATTTTTCCTCGTTGGACACTAATTTGCAGCTTTGCAAGCAATAAACATTTACAGATAACGCCGCAAGATGCTTAGAAGACAATTTCTAAAGTCAGCCCTAAAGCTGACGAAACAACAATTTTCCATCTATTAGCTACAAAGATGGATTTCCATTTCCTTCAGAAAAAAAAAAAACTTTTTTATTTTTCCCAGTCCTTTGCTGATTCAACACTGTGGGAACCGCCGAGCATAAACTCCCTGTTTTGGTGATTTCTGACAAATTATTACAAGAAGTCTCCAGCAGGTTTAGTTAACTGGGGCCAAGATCAGCAGAGCTCGGCGAGTTCAGCCAAATGGCAAATTACATTAATTCTGAACTGGTTCAGTTATGTTCTATGGGGTGCCGTTCTGATGTTCCAGGATTTCTTTAACCGGGATCTCTCTAGAATCTGTCTGCCATGGCTTGCCTTGCCTTTTCTCATGCAGCAAAATTCTATTTTGTCTTTATACAGTATCTAATTTAACATGCCAGCAAGAAGACAATTTATATAATATACGAAAAGCTATTGGATTTTCTGTAAAGGCCTCACATAGACAAGTGTGTTGTACAGGTATAGGATCTGTTATTCAGAAACCCATTATCCAGAAAGCTCTGAATTATGAGAAGGCCACCTCCCATAGAATCCATTTTATCCAAATAACCCAAATTTTTAAAAATGATTTCCTTTTTCTCTGTAGCAATAAAACAGTAGCTTGCACTTGATCCCAACTAAGATATAATTAATCCTTATTGGAAGCAAAACCAGCCTATTGGGTTTATTTAATGTTAACATGATTTTCTAGTAAACTTAAGGTATGAAGATCTAAATTAAGGAAAAATCTGTTATCCAGAAAACCCCAGCTCCCGAGAATTCTGGACAACAGGCCCCATATCTTTATAAAGTTTATTGTCCTTTATTTATTTGCCAATTGTATGTATTTGACAGTTGGTTGGTTCTGTTAGGCTCTGTCCTATGAGCATTCTGATGCTCTGATTGGTCACAGGTTGTCCCTAGCCCTGCCCATTTCGACGCATAGAGCAAACAAGCAGTTAAAAGGTGCACACACATTTGATAAAGTCAGGGTTTTCATTCACTGAACTAATCGGTGTGCTGCAAATTGCAGTGTGTCCAGCCAACCTGCTGCTGTTCTGAGATTCACCAAAATATAAATGACTGTACAAGTATGGGACCTGTTATTCAGAATGCTCAGAATTTGGGGTTTTCCAGATAATGGATCCGTAATTAGGACCTTCATACCATAAGTCTACTAGAAAATCACATTAACATTAAATAAACCCAATAGGCTGGTTTTGCTTCCAATACGGAATAAATAGCTGGGATCAAGTACAAGCTACTGTTTTATTATTACAGAGAAAAAAAGAAATCATTTTTAAAAATTTGAAATGAAAATATGAACGGTCTTTCTGTAATAATGGGTTTCTAGATAACGAATCCCATCCCATACCGTATTCAGTTTAATTTTTGTCATTCTCTTATCTAGGTACAGGTATAAGTAACAGGTAACCCAACAGGCTGGGTTTGCTTCCAATAAGGATTGATTCTTTGGATCAAGTACAATGCACTGTTTTATTATTACAGAGAAAAAGGAAATCATTTTTTAAAAATTGGATTCTTTTTATAAAATGGAGTCTATGGGAGACGGCTTTCCCCTAATTCAGAACTCTCTGGATAACAGATTTCCGGATAACGGATGTTAACGGATGTACCAAATTTAGGATTTGGTCCACAATTCACCTACCAGGGGCGGGGGCTGCATCGCTAGTGCAGAGAGTTCAATTACACTCTCTTGCACTAGGAGAGCTAATTTTCAGTTTAAAAAATGGAAATGTGTCTCTTAAATGAACCAGGAGAGGCTTTTTGCTGCCCTTGAAAACTCGCGGTGCAATGCCACCTAAGGGAAGGCCCCCTGGGAACCCTGGAGCTACTAAAACTGACTTTTGCCTAAAGTATCATATGCAGACTAAGGGGCACATTTAATTAGCTTGAGTGAATGAATAGAATAAAAAATACTTCGAATTTCGAATGTTTTCTTTGGCTTCTTCGACCTTCGAATTGGCTACTTCGACCTTCGACTATGACTTCGACTACGAATCGAACAATTCGAACTAAAAATTGTTCGACTATTCGACCATTCGATAGTCAAAGTACTGTCTCTTTAAAAAAAACTTCAACCACCTAAAACCTACCGAGTTTTAATGTTAGCCTATGGGGAAGTTCCCCATAGGCTTTCCTGTCAATTTGGGGTCGAAGGAAAATCGTTCGATCGATGGATTAAAATCGAACGATTTTTCCTATGATCGATCGAACGAATGAAATGCGGTAAATCCTTGACTTTCGATATTCGAAGTCGAAGGATTTTACTTCGACGGTCGAATATCGAGAGTTAATTAACCCTCGATATTCGACCCATAGTAAATATGCCCCTATGAGCGCCGGTACACCATGCACCTGCAAGAATGCCGGTACACTGCACGCCTACACGGAGAAACGTGCAGGTGTTTTTTTTAAGGGAGCATCTGATTGGGGGAGCAGGTTTGGGCCAGCGGTGCCACCGGCCCAGTCCAACACTGTGCAGACTTTATTTTGACTGCAAAATCCCAAATCCAAAAATATTCATCACAGTTGCAGTTCCGATTCTTCAAAAATCACAGAGCTGCAATAACGCTGGAATTATGGACTGTTTGGAGTAGAAAACACGGCAACTTGCATCTGCACTTGTGGTTGTAAAGGACATTTCAGGTTCGTACCCTGATTGTCATGTGACCTTAAAGACCGCAAAGGCGGACGAGTGTCGATGATGCAAATTTTGGATCAGCCAGAAATTAATTTTGATTGGTCCGAGAAGTACATGAATATGATGATCAAATAAAAATCTGATCTTTTTGTTTCATAGTCTGTCCTCCAGTTATTGGGAACCCAACCAAGTGCAGTGTCGGACTGGCCCACTGGGGACCAGGAAAACTCCCGGTGGGCCCAGGTGTCAGTTGGCCTCTTGCTTCTAACCATTTAACCTGTTTCATGGTCACTCCCTATTTCTTTATGGGAAAAATGCTTATTAATGGAAAAATATAGTAAGTAGATATGAGGAGAGGAGGAATAATAGTTTGGAAAGTGGGCCAAGGTCTAAGGTGTTCTAGTGGGCCCCTGGCTTCCCAGTCCAACACTGACCAAGTGGTATAAATAAAGGTAGCAAACTCTTTGTCGGCCCTTACACTCAAGCCTTGCTTTAAATAAGGACCCACATTTCCCCCACACTCCCAGTTTTTTTCTAGCAGCCTAGTAGGTTGGATCGGATCTCTGTTCTTCAGCTGGCCAGCTATTTGTAAGTGAATTATCTTCCTGTGCGGTAAAGAGGCACAAAAACTGTAAATATTCCTATGTAGCTCCTGCTTTCCCTTTGAAGGAGAAGCCATTAATCAGTGGGAGAGTCACATCAATCCTCCCAGAGATGCCGCTTTCCCCTGGCTCCTATCAATAACAGCTGACAATAAGATGTCTGAATAGCTCCCATTTAATTGTTTTCTCCATTTATTTTCAATCTTTTCAACATTTCTCTGCAGAAAACAGAAGTCCCACCGTCTGTAAATCTCAGGGTATTTTTTCCTTTGCTTATTTGTTATTTCAGATACAGGATAAGTTATTTCATCCTGAAAGGGAAGCTATTGTGAATAAAAATGCTTCATGACAACCTTGGGTGCCCTTGAAAGAAATACTGTATTTTTATAAAATCACTTTCTGTATTTAATTTTTCTTTTCTTTTTTTTCATTTTAAGTTAGTGACTCTTTATATGTACAGTGGACATGCACACACACACACACACACATATATATATATATATATATATATATATATATATATATATATATAAACTATGAATTTGATAAAGAAAGTTATATTCTGAAATACTTTGTAATTGGTTTTCATTTTTTTTATTATTTGTGGATTTTGAGTTATTTAGCTACAGTGTGCAATTTCAGCAACCTGGTTCCTAGAGTCCAAATTACCAGTAACGTAACTGGAGGGGGATGGGCCCTGGTGCGGGACGTGCAGCCGGGCCCCCGCCCTCCTCCGTACCAGATTTTTTTCCCCCTCTCAGGGGGGCCCTGAGAGGGTGCGGGCCCTGGCCCAGTTGCACCCCCTGCTCCCCTGGTAGTTCTGCCACTGCAAATTAACCTAGCCTTGATTTGAATAAGAGTCTTGAATAGGATTAAGAGAGGCCTGATGAAAGATGAGTAATAAAAAGTAGCAATAACTTGAAATCTGTAGCCTTACGGAGCATTTGTTTTTTAGATGAGGTCATTGACCCCTATTTGAAAGTTGAAAAGAGTCAAATAATTCAAAAACTATAGAAAAACAAAAATGAAGGCCAATTGAAAGTTGCATAGAATTAAACATTCTATACCATACTAAAAGTTAACTTAAAGGTGACCCAACCCTTTAAGTGGTATCACAGTACTTTAATGGCAACATTTTAGGATCCAAAATATGCAGACACCTGCCTGTGTACTATTCCATTCCCAATCTAAGGGTATTATTATAACATTGATTCTCTCTTTGCTGCTATAACAGGCTTCACTCATTGGAAAGGCTTTTTATTAGCTGTTGGAACATTGTTGGTGGGATTTGAATCCGTTCATCTGTTATAAGTTGGATATTGATGTTGGAGATCAGACCTGGCTCACATTGGGGCTCCAGTTCATCCCACAGGGTTTAGCTTGGGTTGAGATCAAGGCTCTGTGTAGGCCAGTCAAGTTCTTCCCATCCCATATTTACAAACCAATATATTTTACAGGCAACAATGAGGTGCTAATATGAGGTTCAAGCCAAGGCCATGTAGAATGGAAGCATTGTTGGATAGTGATGGGCGTATTTGTTCCATTTCACCAGGCCTGTTACCTGTAAATACTGTATATATGTATGATGGTGATAAAAATATTCAATGTGCACATGCAGTGTTGGACTGGGATGCCATGGGCCCACCAGAAAACCTTATATCGTGGGCCCACCAGAAAACCTTAGACCATGGGCCTACCAGAAAACCTTGGACAGTGGGCCCAACAGAAAACTTTAGCTTGTCGGCCCACCAGAAAACTTTAGTTTGTGGGCCCACCAGAAAACTTTAAACTGTAGACCCACCAGAAAATCTTAGACCGTGAGCCCACTTTCCAACTATTAATCATCCTCTCCTCACTCAACCACTTTATTCTTCTAGCTTTTATCTCTACATACTATACTCCTATATTCTTCCATTATTAAGCCTCTTTTTCCCATATAGAAATAGGGAATGACCATGAAATAGGCCAAATGTTAGAAGCAAAAGACCCACTGATACCTGGGCCCACCGGGAGTTTTCCTGGTATCCCAGTGGGCCAGTCCAACACTGTGCACATGAATCACAGTCTTCCCTTGTGTCCTTTTCCTCTTTATACCTACAACTGTCATCGTAAAGGAGACTTACTCCTAGACTTGGATATTGAAGGGTTTCTGATGTGCTTTCCACTTGATATTTACTGTATGTTGCTTTCAGTAATGCAGTAATGGCACTTTCGTGTTAATTACTTTGTATTGTCTAATCTCTCACCCAGAGACACACGCCATCAATACAAAACACGCAACCCATCAGCCCTACTGAAGAAATGCCTCATAATCACAATTCCTTTCGGAGTTCATCGAAAAACACATTCGGGTAAGACATTTATAGAACACGGACATGGTGTGATATATATTAGCCAGTGTAAGGAAATAGACACTCATTGCAAGTTATTTAACTCAATAATCAATAGCACTTGTTTAACTGCAGGTATGGACCCCATAATTCTCCCACATGGCAAGCCACGTTTTTTTTTTCGGGTCACATACACTTAATCAAGGGGATCGGTGGAGAACAGCCTTCTGTGAAGCAAACAATTTTAATTTAATATTATTCCATTTCTTGAAGGAGAAGGAAAACTACGGAGTCATTTTATTGCCAATAGATTAGCTGCAATAGTACAAGCTAGAATGCTATATTTATTCTGTAGAATGTTTTACCATACCTGAGTAAAAAGCTCTAGAAGCTCTCTGTTTGTTTAGGATAGCAGCTGCCATATTAGCTTGATGTGCCATCACTTCCTGCCTGAGTCTCTCCCTGCTCACTCATAGCTCTGGGCTCAGATTACAGCAGAGAAGGGGAGGGAGAGAGGAGCAAACTGAGCATGCTCAAGCCTGGGGCAAGGAGGTTTATGCTGAAAACAGGAAGTCTGATACAGAAGCCCATGAGTACACAATAGAAGGAAAGAAATGTGATGTTTCTTTTGACAGAGGACTCAGAGCAGCATTACTTTGCTAGTTTACTGGTGTATTTATATAGATCTTTCTGATAAAGCTTAATTAATTGTAGCCTTTCCTTCTCCTTTAAGATATCTTAAAAGCTTGAAACCATCAATTCATTAGCACCTTGATTCCAATCTCACTGTGGTTTATAGGTGCATCAGTTTTTATTGATAAATGAACCCCCATATAGAATAAGCCCACTTCATCCAGATTAGCATCTATCGAGCATTAAAAGGTGAAGAACAAAGTTCAGCCATTGCACTTGAGGACACTCATTCCGAACTCCTTTTGAGCAGATGAATAACTGTGGAAAAAAAAATCAAATTTTTGGCTTTAATGTTATTTTCCATCACATAAGAGTTGCTTCAGTATTCAGCGCCCCTCTGAGAATCCATTGTTCAATATCCCTGAATTACAGGCATTAATGAACACACATCAAAATAATTTTCTCTGCACAAATCTTTTATCTGAGCTTAAAAAAAGGAATGTTCCCAACTGCCTTAAAGTAATAGACTTTCTTTTGTATGGTTTTTGAATGATTTGCCTTCTTCTTCTGACTCCTTCCAGCTTTCGAAACAGGGGTCGTTGACTCCATCTAAAACACAAATGCTCTGTAAGGCTACGAATTTATTGTTATTGCTATATATTTTTATAATCATCTTTCTTTTCAGGTCTCTTATAATCATATTCCAGGCTCTTATCCAAATCATCTTGCTGTTTTCTTACATACAGACACAACTGTGTTTTATTCTGTCTGGTCACATGATGTTCTGCAATAGAATCATGTTGCCCTGGGGAGCTAGCGAAATGTTTTATTTACATCTCTGATATTGCTGGACTACAGCCACCAGATTGGCAGTCTAGTACAGGTATGGCATCCGTTAACCAGAAACCTGTTATCTGGAAAGCTCCGAATTACAGAAACACCATCTCCTATAGGAGGATATCCAGCCATCTGGTTGCTAGGGTCCAAATTACCCCAGCAACCATGCATTGAGTTGAATAAGAGACTGGAATATGAATAGGAGAGGGGCTGGATGAGTAATAAAAAATAGTAAAACAACATTCTATTTTTAAAAGTTTCTGATGAGTTTGGTTCAAAGGAGTGTTGGGGTGTTTAGTCATCATTTAAGGAATTACGGACAACGATGCAACCTGAAGCTGTGATTTAATAGAACAGACACAGCCTAATAATCCTATTGTAATACAGGTATGCTACGTGTTATCCAGGATGCTCGGCACCTGGTGTTTTCCAGAGAAGGGATATCTCGGTAATTTTGGATTCATACCTTAAGTCTACTAAAAAATCATTTGAACATTAGGAACACCCAATAGGATTGTTTTGCTTCCAATAAGGATTAATTATATCTTAGTTGGGATCAAATACAAGCTACTGTTTTATTATTACAGAGAAAAAAGAAAATCATTTTTAAACATTCAAATTTTATGCATCGAATGAATTCTATGGGAGACGGGCTTCCATTAATTCAGAGCTTTCTGGATAACGGGTTTCCGGGTAACAGATCCCATACCTGTACCAGCAACACCCAGTCAATAGACATTGCTGAAATTTGTGTCTATACCTTTTGGCCATATACAGTGGTTGTTCTCATGGAATTTTGAATAGTCTGGTTTCCTTGCAAATAGCCGTTGAACCTCTCTGACTTTAGAACAGAGCCAGTCTTTTTTCTGTTCTTGTACAACGGAGTCATTGCTCTTTGGCTACACTTCAGTTTCAAAATGTCTTATACTTAACCGAGTCTGCACAACACAAACTACCAGAAAACATCATTGAAGGCAACCCTTGAATCAAGATCGTAAGCCCAGAAACCAGAAATAAAATGAAAACCTGAGGGGTTGAGTGGGAAGAGCAGAGAACAACGAGTTTCTGCCTCAAGATCAACAGTGATCCTTTTAAATATACATTTCAGTCCTTTGAGAAAGGAAGTGCTGATATGGAAGCCTAACGAGTTTATTCTTATTATAATTAGATAGAAGTATCGTATCTTATTTAGCTAGGCTCTCTTTTTGAAAAAGAAAGACTTGTCCGAAAAAGGAAAGTATATTTTCTGGATACAGGCATGAGTGGGTATAGGGTAGGTGATAATTTTTCTGAAGACAGGCTTGAATGGGTATAGGGTAGGTAACGGCAATTCATTTATTGGCCAAAATAATGCTTTTACTAAAACAGTGCTAAATTTCACAAGTGCAGTTGCCGGTACCAACTAATCGGCAATGTGGCTTCTGCAATGGACGGTTGTATCTTTTTTCTGGGTTCTGGTGGCACCCTTCTTCTTAGCTTTCAGCCCAATCGCTAAACAGGTTGCAGAGCTGCTTGGATAGAGGAACAATACAGGTATGGGATCTGTTACCCAAAAACATATTATCCAGAAAGCTCAGAATTATGGCAAGGAAACCTCTAATGGACTTCAGTTTAATCAAATAATTACATTTTAAAAAATGATTTCCTTTGTCTCTGTAATAATAAAACAGTAGCTTGTACTTGATCCTAACTAAGTATAATTAATCCTCATTGGAAGAAAACCCAGCCTATTGAGTTTAATTAGTGTTTGAAGGTACGAAGATCCAAAGATTCCTAAGCAGGGAAACCCTAGATCCAGAGTATTCTGGATAACAGGTCCTATACCTGTATTATAGTTGGCATAGTTGGTAAGATAATATATTCTCCACTTGGTGTTTTATTTTTACAGGAGTGCCATGGTTTCCCTAGCACACAAGTACTGGGTTCAGGGTTGGACTGGCCAGTGGGTTAAGGGGAAAAACCTGGTGGGCCCTGGCCTTTGTGGGCCACTGCCAGCCCAGTCCGTTTCTTCCCTGGCTGTGAAATGCAGGCGACAATTGAAGCCCCCCCTCCTGCGCTTACGTCTGCAAAGAGTTGAATACAGATAGGGCCTCCATCAGGGGGCACTGGGGGGGACCATTGTCCCGGGGCCAATGGCTTCTATATGTTAAGGGGGGGCTTAGCCTGGCCCCCTTGAACTGCTGAATTCAAGAGGCGGAGTTGTGCTGAAGTAGGAACCAAGTTGCATCGAAGTAGGAGCTGAGTTGCGCCGCAGTAGGAGCCAAGTTGTGCCGAGCCATGTCAAACCAATTATTTTTTTAAAACCTTTGTGCACTCATTTTGTGAGGCCCTGGCAGCTGACTTTTTTTTTAACTTGGGGGGCCCTGGCCACAAATTTTTTTTTTTATTTGTAGGGAGGCACTTAAAATTTTTTTGTACGGGGTCCCGCAAATTCTGATGGTGGCCCAGAATACAGGTACATGGTGTGCAGGGGAAGGTGGGTTTTGGCACTTACAGCTGGGGTGGGGAGCCCTAAGGAACTAGCCCCAGTGGGCCACAGGTGACCCTGGCTGGGTTGTCTTCCAGATTCAGGGAATGGGAATCAGAGACTGGAGTTCATTAGTATATTCCATGTGTATGGTGTGGGTAAGAGTAGTCCAAGTTCAGAAATGTTATAGGGGTACATTATATTCTGCATGCCCATAAAATCACAGAGGTGCTGTCAGCAGGTGGCAATATTATATTGCATGGGAAAGACGATTAGAGGACAATAAAAGTGTTGGTCTAGAGAAGGTTATGGGAAATACCACTGTGTTTCTGCCACACATTAGTTTAAAGTATTTCATATAAACGTAGGAATTTAAGGGATGGCATGTGAGTGTGCAAGAATAGCTGCTGCTGACAGACGTGTAACCTGACCTGCTCATTAACATTGACACTTCATTTTTGTTGTGTTTCTGCTTTGTGTGTTTTTTGGAGTTGCTTGGTCTGGTTCAGTAAGTTTTGCCTTTCCCAGTAGCAACACATATCTGGTTATAGCTACAATCGGCTGGACTGGACAGGCTCATACCGTATGCAGGAGAAAATAACTCCTTTATCATTTTGCCTTAAAGCAGAAATATTTCTAAGGGTGAGAGAAAATGACTGCGGTTTGTCTGCCAAACGCCAACATTCTCCGAAGCACTTGTTTTACAGTTTAATATTGCCGAAAGCTCCCAATGACTTTAACTAACTCAAGGAGGTTAATGAACAGCTTTGCCATTTAATGTACACTAATTGCGCTGCTATGAACACTTTTGCCTCGTATTTAGAATATACGCTTACATTTATGGCAATTTTCAATTGGTTTTCATTTTTTATTATTTGTGGTTCTTCGAGTTATTTAGCTTTTTATTCAGCAGCTCTCCAGTCTGCAATTTCAGCCATCTGGTCGCTAGGGTCCAAATTAGGGATGCACCGAATCCAGGATTCGGTTCGGGATTCGACCAGGATTCGGCCTTTTTCAGCAGGATTCGGCCGAATCCTTCTGCCCAGCCGAACCGAATCCGAATCCTAATTTGCATATGCAAATTAGGGGTAGGGAGGTAAATCACATGACTTTTTGTCACAAAACAAGGAAGTAAAATGTTTTTCCCCTTCCCACCCCTAATTTGCATATGCAAATTAGGGTTCGGATTCGGTTTGGTATTCGGCCGAATCTTTCAGATCAGATTCGGGGGTTCGGCCGAATCCAAAATAGTGGATTCCAAGTATCCAATATCTTAAAAATCATGCACTGATTTCAATGAGAGACTGGAATATAAATAGGAGAGGCCTGAATAATAACAATAAATGTGTAGCCTTACAGAGCATTTTTTTTTTGTTTTTTAGATGGGGTCAGTGACCCCTATTTGAAAGCTGGAAAGAGTCAGAAGAAGAAAACTCTAAAATAGAAAAAAATGAAGACTAATTGAAAAATTTCTTAAAACTGGTTATGCTATAACGTACTAAAAATTAACTTAAAGGTGAACAACCCCTTAAATATAGGACGATCCATACTCATACCTCCCAACTGTCCCGTCTTTTGTGGGACAGTCCCGATTTTGACCACTCAGCCTGCAGTCCCGGATTGTTGCTGAAATGTCCCTTTGATCTCCTGCACTGAACAGCCAGAAAAAGATACAAAGGGGCGACTTTTCACCTCGGAAAGGCTTCCGCCCCACTTTGCGCAACTTCATCAGACGTTAATTCTCAGTGAATATGTGTATTTATCAAAATGTGACGTTTTGTCTCGGCAAATGAATGCCAGTGAAAAATCATCAGCGTGAATATTTCTAAGTGAATTTTCACTAGCATTACTTTCTACCTTTAAAGATTAAATATTATTAAATATGGCGGGTACATATAGCTCATTTACTGTATATGTCTTTATAAGTGAACGTTGGTGAAACTTCTGGTGACTAGTGACGAGCGAATCAGTCTGTCAAAAAATTTGTGAAACACATTGAAGTCAATGGGCGTCAAAATAATTTTGATGCACAACAATTTTGACAAGATCGACAATTTTTATACGCGCGACTATTTTGTCCAAATGCATTACAGTCAATGGGCGGCCAAATAATTTTGACGAGCCACAAATTGTACGCGCGCGTCAATTTTAACCCCCTAAGAAGTTTATAAAAAGAGGGTCATTCAGTGTCGAATGCAGCATAAGTTAGGGTTAATTTACCCAAATAAAAGGGGGTCCAGGTGCTCAAGCCCCAGACCTTCAGCTCCGGGAGACAAACAATGCAAATAGATAATAAAGGGCCGGCACATACGGGACCACACCCTGTAGATTGATGCAGTAAAAAATATTTATTGAAGCAAAAAACATCACAGCGAAAGCCTTATGCGTTTCATGCCTTAGGGGCACTTTTAAACACAATTGCTTTTTTGACGCAGTGAATTTTCGCAGAACATTAGCGGGCTGCGAAATGTGGACATTTGCCGTGAATCAATGCCTGGCGAATACATTCGCCCATCACTAGTGGCCGCTTATTATTGAAAATGTCTAAGGAAGTAAAATAAAGATAAAATAGATCCTCTATTGTCCTAGACATGAGCCCACCCTAAAACAAATGTGTTGTCAAGGTTACAAAAACTTGACAAAGTCTGCTGTGCCAAAACGTTGGGGTTATTCTAATTTTTTGGCAGGCGTATCCGCTCCATGTTGCTTTCTTTCTGCCTTGTACACACCATTGGGTGGTATGTTTATCATTGTTATATATGCTGTTGTTCTTGTTTCTTGTTGTAACTGCCAAATTGATTTTTTAAACAGTAAAAAGATTTTTTTTTGTGATACCACCTGTGTCTAAGGCAAAAGTTTTTTTCTAAATGTGTGCAAACCTGACATTTGGTATAGTCAGGATCTGGTTACTTTATTTATTTTGCACCTCTAATCATACGTTGCCTAACACTTTATTGATTGGTGTGCCCTCGATTTTAGGGATGCACTGAATCCAGGATTCGGTTTGGAATTTGGCCAGGATTTGGCCTTTTTTAGCAGGATTCGGCCAAATCCTTCTGCCTGGCCAAACCGAATCCTAATTTGGCAAGGGGTGGGGAGGGAAAGCGCATAACTTTTTGTCACAAAACAAGTAGATAAAAAAAGTGTTCCCCTTCCCACCCCTAATTTGGATATGCTAGTTAGGATTCGGTTCTGTATTCAGGATTCAGGGGTTCAGCCGAATCCAAAATAGTGGACTCGGTGCATCCCTACTCGATTAATCTGTTTTTTTTACAAAAAGTGTATATAACATATATTTAACAGTTACAACTTTTAAACATAATTCTACATTGAAATATTAAAAAACACCAGTGTTTTGGCCCAGACCAATCAGGGTACACTACTGTAGACATTGCCTTGTAAATGCATCCAGACCCTCCATCATTCTTATTTCCCCTTAATTTTGCACCATTCATTCTTCCTTTCCTAGTCTACTGAGATGTCCAGTCCCAACTGACAAAAAGCAGCTCCTCAGCCTGATGCTGCCACCATGGCCAGAACTAGGGGTAGGCAGAAGAGGCAACTAAGTGGGGGTGCCAAGCACGTACCTCTTCTTTTGTCTACCACTGGTCCAGACCCTTGTTTCCCAACAGCACTCTGTGGTGCGCTCCCCTCCCACATGCCAGCCAGGTTGCCTTGGCCTTGGTCTGGACCTGATTGCAACCACCACACTTCACAGTGTCGGCCTGGGCCATCCATTTGGCCCAGACACTTATGGGTCTCAGACCGACTTCGGCCTGGACTGATCCTTCTCCCCGATTACAGGTTGAAAGTATAGGAGACTAGGAAGTAAAAGATAGAGGGCAAGTAAGAACAGATGGCAGATGCCAGGAGTAGGGCCCTTGAATGTACCTCCCAACTGTCCAGTTTTCTGCGGCACAGTCACAATTTTGACAGCTCAGCCGGCAGTCCCAGGTTTCTTACTGAAATGTCCCCACTTTCTCTTGATTTCCTGCACTGCATAGTGAGAAAAAGATACAAAGTTTCTGAAACAATTAAAATAAGAACACTTAGCAGCTACACTTCAATACATTTGTAACTATTTAAGAAAAGCAGGTCTCTTGGGAGAACTGAGACTAGCACTTAAGGGAGATTAGTCGACCCAGCAACAAATCGCCTCTTCTTCGGGCGACTAATCTCCCGTAAATGCCTTCCCGCCGACTATGTAATGTAATGTAAATCCCCGTGGGATGGCACTTGGACCGCTTCGGCTTTCCGAAGTCGCCCAAAGTTTCCTTCTCGGGCGCTTCGGAAAATGAAGCGTTCCAATTGTCATCCTGCTGGCGATTTACATTCTTGCCGGTGGGAAGGCATTTATGGGAGATTAGTTGCCCGAAGAAAAGGCGATTTGTTGCATGAGCGACTAATCTCCCTCAGCAGCCACGTCTGCCACCACTCAAAGGGGTGATTCACTTTCATTAGCAAAACCAGGGTCGGACTGGGGGGCCCAGGGCCCACCGGGACTGCTGTCCAGGGCCCTCCGCCCCCCTACTGTGACTGATTAATGAAGGTGCTGCTCGGTGTGCATGAATAAAGGCGCAGATTGTAGTTTTTTTTCTACAATCTGAATATTAGAAAGGGGGTCTGTCCACTGGGGGCCCACAAGGGTCGGGGCCCACCGGGTTTTTTCCCGGTCTCCCACCGGGTCAGTCCGACCCTGAGCAAAACTGTAATACACATAAAATTGCACTAAACCTCCCAGAAATGTGTTCAAACTTTCATTAACTGCCAAAATGTGTAAAAATGACTGTGCACAAGGTTTTGTCCCTCTTTTAGTTTTTCAAATTTTGGGAGGTAGGCTTGAAGTCAGACCAGGTGGGCCCCCGACATCCCAGGCCGACCCTGTTCCCAATAGGCATGTTGTGGGCAGTGTTAGAATTGCTCCAAATATATTTCAGCCATAATGGAGGAGGCACCTTTTACAAAGCTGAAAAAAAAAATTCGTCCCTGTGGGAAATCATATTTTGATAAAACGAAAAGAAACCAAAACATACTTTCATTACCCGTCTTGTTTATCGCCCCTCGTACATATTTCGGCCTCCTGCTCGGACCATTAAATATCGCAGGGCTAAGGCTACATTGCTGTCATTCTGCGCTGTCACTCAGCTCTCAAGGTGTTTGTCTATTACAAAATTAGAAGCAGAAACTGCCGGCTAAACCGACGGGCGCTAAAATGAATACACAGACATGCTTGGCACCGACATTCGCCTGCGTCCATGCCAACAGATTGCGTGACAGCTGTAAAGCCCCACCATCTGTAATGCAGCCATATTTATAATGACTCAGCCGATCTGATTTAGAGCCTCGGCATGAAAATAAAAAAATACAAATATAATACAAGGTTGTGTTTCATCCAAGCGACATTTCCAAACAGCTGTTACTAAAGAATTTATTTTCCTACAAATTTGTCTACAGCTAATTCTATATGGGAAATAAAGGAACTAAAAAAATCCCAAGTCGTGAAAACAAAATTACAATCCACTGGGTAGAACCACTGGGTTGGAAGAGTGTTATCCATCACACAAGTTAAATTAACTTTTAGGGGCCGATTCACTATGGGTCGAATATCGAGGGTTAATTAACCCTCGATATTCGACTAGGAACTAAAATCGTTCGACTACGAATATCGAAGTCGAACGATTTTGCGCAAATCCTGCGATCGAACGATCGAAGGATTATTCCTTCGATCGAACGATTAAATCCTTCGAATCGAACGATTCTAATCAAACGATCGAAGGAATATCCTTCGATGAAAAAATCTCAGGCAAGCCTATGGGGACCTTTGACTTCGGTTGACTTCGGTAGCTTTTAGCTGCCGAAGTAGGGGGTCGAAGTTTTTCTTAAAGAGACAGTACTTCGACTATCGAATGGTCGAATAGTCGAATGATTTTTAGTTCGAATCGTTCGATTCGAAGTCGAAGTAGTAGTCGAAGGTCGAAGTAGCCCCTTTCGATGGTCGAAGTAGCCCAAAAAACACTTCGAAATTCGAAGTTTTTTAATTCGAATCCTTCACTCGAGCTTCATGAATCGGCCCCTTAGTCTGTGGTATTCCTAGCAACTTTTCAATTGGTCTTCATTTTTTTAAAGTTTTTTTTTTAAAAAAAATATATTTTCCTTCTTCTTCTGCCCAAATTTCAAATGATGAGGGGTCACTGACCCCAGAAGCCCCTGTGAGGCTACAGTTTATTGATTTTTTATTTCTATGACTTATCTTCCTATTTAGACATCTCCTATTTCGAATAATTCGCACAATGTCGAAAAAGTTCGGAAAACTTCGAAAATTTGCGAAACCCATTGAAGTCAAAATAGTTTTGATGCGCAACAATTTTTGACGCGAGTGACAATTTCTATAAGGGTGACTATTTAGTCCAAATGCATTACAGTCAATGGGCGTCTGAATAAATTTGACTTGCAACAATTCTCTTTGTTGTTGTTGTTTCGCTGGTGGATTTTTTTGCCGGAAATTATTTGCCCATCACTAGTTTCTAGTTCAAACCTCTGCCTGGTTGTTAGGGGGAATAAGACCCTAGCCACCAGATAACTACTGAAATACCAAACTAGAAAGCTGCTGAATGATAAAGCTTCGTAACGGAAAACCACAAAAAACAAAAACAAAATCAAGACCAATTGCAAATTGTCTCCGAATTCCAATGTCTACATCAAACTAAATGTGCTTGGTGAACTAACCTCTTTACTTATTTCCTATTTATATCCTCTACTATTCATTTTCCAGTCTCTCATTCAAACCCCTGCCAGGTTGGTAGGATAAATAGGACTATAAGTAGAAAGGCAAATAAGGACCGCACATGCTCACCGCTCTCCCCTCGATTCAGGTGCACAGTCAAACAGTGTCCCCACTGTGAATACGACAAAGACTCAAAAAGCAGACGGCACTTCTGAAAATGGGATATATTGGAATTCCTGCTGGAAGAACCTAACGCGTTTCGGGAGTTATCCCTTAGTCAGCTGGAAGAACCTAACGCGTTTCGGGAGTTATCCCTTAGTCATAGGTACTATGACTAAGGGATAACTCCCGAAACGCGTTAGGTTCTTCCAGCAGGAACTCCAATATATCCCATTATGACTAAGGGATAACTCCCGAAACGCGTTAGGTTCTTCCAGCAGGAACTCCAATATATCCCATTTTCAGAAGTGCCGTCTGCTTTTTGAGTCTTTGTAGGATAAATAGGACCCTAGTAACCCGATAGCTGCTGAGAAAAAAAAAAAAGCTTAATGGAAAACCCACAAAAAAAAAAAAAAAATCACGACCAATTGCAAATGGTCTCAGAATATCAATGTCTACAGCATACTAATATTTAACGCCATTCCTTAAAGGTCCAAACTCAGCCCCCGCGAGATCTATTGTGTGTGTGTCTATTGACTCCAGGATTCGTACAGCCGATTGCACCAATGCCCCCTAGCTCACTTGAGTATGAAGAAAAGCCCGCAAGTGTCATTTTGATGCTAAATTCCAGAAATTACACATCTCAGCTCAGACCATTTTGAGCGCAGATTTGTCCCAATCACAACCCACAATTGTGTTTGTTTTCAGGCAACAGGGCCAGGCGCAACTCCACCTCACACTCACAATCATGCTGAGATTATAAGGTAAAACTGTGCATTCTGGGTGAAAAAAACACTTGCCAAATTCTGTGAATTTGCACTTTGAGGGATGCATTTGTGTAAGTAAATGACCTGTAGTTTTTTTTAGGCATCCCGGTTTACAAAGAATAGAATGACATTTTCATTAGCAGATTTACAGGTAAAAATGACATGGAATCTTTGGACCTTCAAGAACCAATGCTGTATTGTGACAGCACGGAATCCACTGTTTTGGATTCAGCCGAACCCCCGAATCCTTTGTGAAAGATACCAAACTGAATCCATACCTCCCAACAGTAAAAAGAGGGACAAAAAAGTTGGCGCCACTCCCATTTTTGTGGCCACAACCCCCAATTTTCATGTTCATCTTATAAAATTTGGCAGGTTAAGAAAGTTTGAACATATTCCTGTGGTTTCTTTCAGTTATTACAGTTTTGCTAATGAAGGTGACTTGCCCTTTAAGCTGTGAGTCTAACTTTTCCCAAGGGACCTGTTATCTTATATTGTCACAATTACTCATTTGCTTATCTCAAAATTGTTACAAACGTATCTTCTCTGCAGCTGTGGCTGTTCTGGGCTCTCTGCCAAAAGAAAATTAAATTAGAAACATTCTTTTTCTGCCTGTTCAGTACAGAGAAAATCTGGACTTTTCAGTACAAATGAGGGACTGCGGGTTGAGCTGTCAAAAGAGGGACTGTCCCTCTAAAAACGGGACAGTTGGGAGGTATACTGAATCTGAATCCTAATTTGCATATGCAAATCAGGGGTGGGAAGGAGGAAATATTTTTTACTTCCATGGTTTGTGACAAAGTTATGAAATTTCCTCCCCTCCCCTAATTTGCTTATGCAAATTCGGATTAGAATTCGGCCAAATCCTGCTGAAAAAGGCCAAATCCTGGATTCAGTGAATCCCTAATTGTGACCCAGTGCCACCCTAGTGCACCCACCCCAATCCCCAATGTGAATGCACAGGAAGTGACATATTGCATGTGAGTGGTAAGAAGTGATGTAATAACGATGCGCAGTATGTCACTTCCTATCATGTATGTGCATTGCATCACTCCACGGCCCCCCTATACCTAACAGGGAAAATGTCTTTTTTTGGAGCTGGGGATTTTCCATATGGGCACCCAAGAACATAGCAGACCTATCTGGTGGTAATGCTGAAGTTCTGAACATGGAAGTAATATGTGATGCAAAAATACAAAATCTGAGGACAAAATAATTGTCATATTCAGTTGTCTGAGATGTCACATGACTATAAGTTTTCTTATTCTTTCAACTGAACACTTAGGGGGCTATTTACTAAAACTCAAATTTATCTCATATTTTTATTAAACCAAGCTCCCATTCACTAACTTATCTTATTTATCAATAAAATAACTCGAGTCAGGAAAATACTCGATAAAACCCAAATTGTACAAATTTTTTTTGATTTGACACCCAAAATGCTCTATTTTTGGGGGTTATTGCTAGTGAGAGGCGAATTTGCCCAGTTTTGCTTTGCTAAAAAATTTGCGAATTTCCTGCAAAATTTCCTAAATTAACGAAACGGCGGAAAAAAATGTCGGAAAAATTGTGAAATTTGGACATTTTCATGGAGAAATTGTGAAAATCGGACATTTTTACGAAAAATCTTGAAAATCGGAAATAGACGCCTACATCCAAGCTGAAGCTGGCGTTAAAGTCAATGGGCGTCCGTTGACACGCGCTGATTTTGACGTGAGCAACTTTTTGGACTTGCATCCAAAACAATTTGCCGCAAATTTGTGCCAGCCGAATTTATTCGCCCATCACTAGTTATTGCCTGAAACCCTGAATTTTTTAGATTATCTGGTGAAACCCAGTGCTATCTTCAAACTTTAAAAGGAATATCTGCCATTGACTTATACCTGACCCCGACAGGTTTGAGATGGTGTATTTTTCGGATAAGGACTTTTTGCAGTTTCGGGATGTAATAAATCTCGAAAAATTCTAGTTTTTCTCTCTCTAGGGCAAATTCACTAATATGCGAAGTTGCGCCAGGCGCAACTTCGCCGAGCTTCGCCGCACTTCGGCAGGCGTAGTTTCACCAGCGCTCCGCAAATTCACTAAAATCCGAAGTTGCGCTCAGGGGTAGCATAAGGTTGCGAAGTTGCGATAGCGTTGATTCGCTATGTAAAGCGAAGTTACGCTAGCGAAGGCTAATTTGCATACGGCGCGAAATTCAAATTTCAATGGAGGAATACGTATCAGCACTACAAATGCCAAGAAAACCTTCAAATCTGCAAATAAAAATTTTATTTTGCCCTACACATGTGCCCACTGTCTAGGTAAGTTGCCATGAGTCAGGAAATGTAGGGGGGAAGGAGAGGAGCCCCAAAAATTTTTTCGATCTTTTTCAGCCTATCACCCATCATGTAGAAAACACGCCAGCGTTTTTTGGGACTTAGAAAAAATTTTGACTTTTTTGGAAACAATCCCTATCTACTCTATTGCGCTTCGCCAGGTCTGAGGTGGCGAAGGAAGTCTAGCGTAAAAGGTAGCGCTCAGTACACTGCGCAAGTTAGTGAATTTGCGTAGTTTCGTCGCTAGCGAAAATTCGCCTGGCGTAAGGGTGCAAAGTAACACTAGCGAAACTACGCCAGCGTTCGTTAGTGAATTTGCACAGTAGCGAAAAATGCCAAACGCTAGCGAATTAACGCTAGCGTTCAGCGCTTCGGCGCTTAGTGAATTTGCGCAAACTCTAGTTTTTCTCTCTCTAAAAGTTTAAGAGTTTTTGCCCAAAAAACCTTGACCAGAAAAAAAAATATCAAGGTTTAGTAAATAACCCCCTTAATTTTCATTGGTATCAGAATCGCACAAAATGTGTTGGGACTGAACCTTGAAGCAGATTCTCCATTCCCTAGTGATATCATCACAGGCAAAGACATTGCTGGCCGGCGTATTTTTGTTCCTTGGCTTCTCTAATTACAGAGAGCAGGACAGACAGGTCCAGTGCACATTGCACTTGTCATTCCTGTGACTCCACAAAACCACCTGACAATAAAATCCAGATGAGTTTGAACTTGTTCTGCTGAGGAACCTGTTTGACCAGACCAGTAATGAGCCTCAAGCTGTGAACATCTGCTGCTCTGGTGCCTTCAGAGATCTCCGTGTTCCTCTGCCCAAATGTTACAGGTGATGCCGAACCTTCTGCACTGGAATGGCCATAGAAACGGATCACTGTGTGGCACCTTGTGAGCCGCTGCATTTATCAACAAGGTATAACGAGATGCTGACAACTTCTTATTGGCTGTGGCATTTGGGGTGATGTCTATGATTTAGTCACCTTGTATTAATGACTTGGGGTGGTCAAAATATTTCAATAAGCAGACCCACCTAAATTTGCAGGCACTTGATGCTGAAAAACTCAGGTAATGTTGCCCAAAACAATGGCAGTTTGTCTTGGTAAAGGGTTGATGTTTATTGTACGTCTTAATTCTGCAGATTTGCTGATTTTTTTTATGCAGCTTCTCCTAGATCAAGATTTAATTGAAATGTTTCATAGGGATACTACTTAGTTGCAATTTGCTTTCCCTTTTTTCTATTTATAAAGGACTTTGATGTCAACTTTAAAAAAAGGAAAATAACCGAAATTTGTTTGCCGTTTTGCCCGTTACACTTTATTTCCTATGAGTTGGGAGGAAATGCGAAAGTAGCATTGAGGTGTATCAGAAATGAATTTTGATGAAAACCTTAAAGGTATAAGAGCCTAATTAAATAATTACACTTTGCTCTATTTATAAAGGACTTTGATGTCAACTTTAAAAAAGAATACAACTGAAATATGTTTGCTGTTTCGCCCTATGATTGGTAAGGAATGCGAAACCAGCGTTGAGATATATCAGAAATGAATTTCATAGACAACCTTAAAGGGATAAGAACTTAATTAAATAATGAAGATGTTCATTGAATTGCCTTGTGGTTTAAAATAATTGTTGTAGCTTATTTTAGCAATTTTACCAATTTTACCAGGGCCAGGCTCCCTATTTGCCTATTAGCCTCTCGCTACCCACCCCTCTATAATGGAGCATTCCATTCACTGCGTACTGCACAGGAGCCCAAATGCTTAATATATATATATATAGATATAAACAGGGTTATGCATGAACCTGGAGTTTCATTGATTTATAATTGCCTTGATGTTTATAGGTGGCCTTTACTGGTCTTGTTCAACTAGAATAATCTATTGATTCAGGGTTTGGGTGAATTACCTGTGTTCCCCAAAGCGAGTAAATATATAATATATCATACTTGGCTGTTGTCTCACCATCTATGCCAGTGAAATACCTGCTGGTTGTCAGCCGTAGAAAAAAGCAGCTTTATATTATGGTGTTCTGGCCCTTTAATGGCAGTCTGCACTGTTGCACCCATTGCCTGTATTTTCATGCACAATTTGAATTTTAAAATTGAATACTGCATCTATTTTTAAATTGTATTATGTCAGCGATCGGTCAGTTTCAATTGTGTAGATGCAAAGAAGAGACGGTGACCGGCGTGCGCTCGTCTATATGCAAAGATGTTGTTTAGTGGAAATAGCTGGGAAGGAATTCCTCGCATGCCCAATGTTATAATAAGCCTGTGCTGACTGAGGATCAGCGTCTGAGACAAACAAGGTCAGCGAGACCTCTACTGGGGAGGCAAGAAGTGTCAGAATTCTGTTTTCCAGTAAGCTAATACATGCCAGGCCTAAATATGCCACCTCCACAGACCCGCCGCACTTCAAGCAACAGGTGCCCTTGCGGAATGTGCCGTTACCCTGGCACAAACAAACTGCCCGTCTCTCTCACACATTATAACATGTCAGGTTTCCTGCTGTTTGGGTGGAAATTTGCACTAAATTTATACTGGAAGGCGCAATTCTCAAATATCTCACCTTTCACATCAACATGTTTTTATAGCTGCGCCCATCGGGAGGCTCCTAATTGTAACCTGAAAAGGAAGAAGCGTTTATGTTTGTATTTGCTCTACCGCAGGTAAAATTGTGCCAAAGAATATGCCAAGTGAGCAAGGGCATAACTCCAGAGGATCAGACCCTGCGGCTGAAGGGGGGCCCAGGAGGGCCTAATTCATATACAATTTCAATAAAAATTTGTAAAACAGGTCAACCTCTAGATATTGTTGGGGGCCTGAAAAATAATTTTCTGTGGGGCCCAGTAATATCTAGAGACGCCATTGCAAGTGAGATCTGCTGCCTTCCTCCGCTTTTACTGGATTACAGTCACCCCAAAGACTGTCGGTAAAATGACACCCTAAAAAGAGCAGGTAATGACGCAAGAGTCAACTTTTGGTACATTTGGTAATGGCTAAAACCATTGAAGTCAATGAGCGACAACATTTTTTTTACGTGCAACAATTTTTTACACGCCGCCAATTTTTCTCACTCCAAATGCATTAAAGTCAATCTAAGTTTTTTTCTTGTGGCAACTTTTTCCGTCCAAATACATTATAGTCCATCAGCGTTTTTTCTTATGTCGACTTTTTTGTCCAAATGCATCAAACTCGATGGGCATTTTTTCTTATGGTGACTTTTTTGTTTCTGTGAATTTTTCCACTGCAAATTTTTGAGGCTGTTTGGTGACCCATATTTACAGATGACGAAATGTGGAGTTTCGCCACAAATCCATGGCTGGAGAAATAGTTCGCTCATCACTAGAGAGCTGCAGCAGAATGCCGGAAATCACCAGCAATGCCAAGTCAATAGGCACAATGGCAGTTTCCATTTCCAGGTGACAGAAGCCTGAATACACTTTAGGTGATTGGCGCTGAATGCAATGGGGGTACAATGGCACCAAATCATGTGTATCAATGTTCTCAATTCCCCAGATGCAAGAAGAGCTCCAAGGGGGAACATAATTGCACGTTTGCTCATTCAACAAGCACTTGCTCCTGCAGTATATACAGTAGGTGCTCTACACATGTCACTGCATAAGGTGGCAGATACATGTCCTTACTGTCTGGTCAGATGTTAAGTACAGGGCTCCTTTGCACCCAGTGTTCTCTAACTTGCACCAGGAGAGGGGACATCTATGGGACAAATTCACTAAGCGCCGAAGCACCTAACGCTAGCGTCAACGACGCGAATTCACTAACGCGGGCATTGTACTGAACGCTAACTTTTACGCTAGACTTCCTTCGCCACCTCAGACCAGGCGAAGCGCAATAGAGTAGATAGGGATTGCTTCAAAAAAAGTTCAAATTTTTTCTAAGGCCCAAAAAACTTTTTTCTATATTATGGGTGATAGGCTGAAAAAAATTGAAAATTTTTTTGGGGCTCCCCTCCTTCCCCCCTAAATTTCCTAACTCATGGCAACTTAACTATACAGTGGGTACATGTGTAGGGCAAAAAAAAAATTTTATTTGATGTTTTGAAGGTTTCCCAGGCATTTGTAGTGATTGTACGTATTCCTCCATTGAAATTTGAATTTGGCACCGTATGCAAATTAACCATCGCTAGCGTAACTTTGTTCGCTTAGCGAATCAACGCTAGTGCAACTTCGCAACCTTACGCTACCCCTGAGCGCAACTTCGGATTTTAGTGAATTTGCGGAGCGCTGGCCAAACTACACCTTGCGAAGTGTGGCAAAGTGTGGCGAAGCTACGCCTGGCGCAACTACGAATCTTAGTGAATTTGCCCCCATATGTTGCATAATGTGTTTTTCTTTCCCCCAGAAACAGTGTCAGACTGGGGGGATCTGGGCTCCCTGGGGCTGCCACATCAGGGGCCCACACACACCAGCTCTGGGCCCACGACCCCCCTCCACCAACTTCAGGGCCCCCTTGCCAGCTACCCGCAACCCTCCTCTATCCACCTCCCCACCCCCCCTCAGGGTGAACCTGCTTTTCTTGCATTGGTTGGCGTGGGGAGAGATTAGGTAGCGCCAACTGTCTTGCAGGAGGGAGTGGATTTGGGCTGGTGGCGCCCACAGGGTTTTTTCCTCGCCGTTGCAAGGTGTTATAGTAAAATGACTCTATTTGCAGTGCATATTTCCAGTGTTTGGCTTGCAAGTACCACGTGTGCCCTATTCTTTAGATGCAAAGGTGCCATGCTCATTGACACAGGGCACTGAGGAAACCCTGGAGCTACTGCCTGGTCTGGAGGTGTTGGGGTTCACCTGCATCAATAGATGCAACTGTGCGCTGTTCTAGGGGGAGACAAGAATGACTGAGCTGTGATGAGTGCAAGTGTATGGAAGTGCAAGGAGCCTATTGTGACACTATTTCCTTTAATGAAAGGTATTTTATATGCAACTGACTGGGGAAACTATTCTTGCAGTCACACCCTATAGTGTCACTTTATCTGGAGTGCTAGAGTTGATCAATACATGGCATAGGCAATGTCTCCTCCAGAACAGCGCACACATCCAATAGTGGGGGTCACAGCAAAAGTAAAATAACACAGTACTTATTGAGACCCACCCACCTTTCTGTGCTCACAGTATTGTAAAATGGGCACAAAATTAATATTCTGTGATGCACTCAATGCTACTCCAACCATTCATTTTTATTACCATAGTAAATAATTCCATCTAACTTGTTTCCCTAACTTGTGATATGGTCTGTGTTTCACCAGGGAGAGTCTGTTTCTTATTATTACTCACAGGCTTGTACATTCAGCATCGTTCCCTATGCAACAATCCCATCCATAAGGCAATGGATCCAGCAGTGTTTTATTGCCTGATAGCAGCTGTTGATCAACTCAAATCCCTCGTCATGAATCACCTTCCCTTAATACACAGCTTATTAAATGAGCATTTTATTTAGAGCAGGTTATAGCTACAGAGGCTTCTGCTCAAATATTTGTTTGGCTGGAGCTCTCAGGTTCTTAGCTGGCAGCAGCATCAAGCTGGAAGATTCTGTTACATACGGAATAACATTGTGCTTTGCCGCTGCTCTCTTGTCAGCTCTGCTGTTTTTCTTCATTGTCTTTGAAAATAATGTAATTAAAATATTCATTTAAAGTTGCAACTCAACTGGCTTGGGACTTGGAGTTTAATGGAGACCTCATCATTATCAGTGGTTAGGATTCATGATCCTGGTATAGAAACTGCCCTCAAGCAACTGTTGCAGAAGGAATGTTTACAAATGTATTTTGGATGCAGATTGTCATGTCATGTTCCCCCACAAGGCAGCGTTTCTGCCCCAGAATTCCAGGAAATTTATGGGTAGTTGCGGCTGCTGCAATAGTTCCCATGGCATCAAAATCAATGCAATTCTCTTCTCTCAAACGAGGTGCAATTTGCAAGTAGCCTGGATTAGGTCATTTTTACTGCCTGTAAATAAAAATAGTTGGTAAATGATTCTCTTGGCACCCTCAGTTGCACCTATTGATGCATTTTTCTGTTGGAACTACTCTCATGTCTAGAGTGGCTCAAAGGATCCCCAACATAAACAGGCCTACTGGCGAGCAATTCATCAGGATGAACATAATGATACTCATTAAAACTATCCAGAAGTGCAAGGAAAATGTTTGGATGCAAGTACCTTTAATAAATGGCATCAATATGCACAACACTACTGTGAGATCCCCAGCATTGGACTGGTGGTTCTGGGGCCCACTGGGGCTGATGCATCAGTTGCATCCCCCCTTCACCTCCCCTTCCCAGCATGTACCTTGTTTCCTATTCTTGCGACTGCAAATCATCCCCGGGGGAATTCAGGGGGCAACACTAAAGGTGTCATACAGGGAATCAGTATAACACCAGGGACAGCTGGGGCCCACCAGTTTTTTTCCGGTGTCCCACCAGCCCAGTCCCACCCTGGATGCCATTGTGGTTGTTTCTGTGCAAGGAGGGGGAGGAGCAGGGTTGCCAGGTCTGATTTTCAAAACCAGCCAAAGTCAGCTGCAAAACCAGCCCAAAACTAGCCCAGAGGCACTTCAAAAGTAGCCCAAAAATAGCAAAATATGTGCAGTGAGAAAAGTCTGAAAATTAAATGAATATAGGTGAAAATGCGCCTTTTTCAGATTTTCACTGATTTGCATATTTTTCCACAAAGCAAAATGGGACAGGGCGTTACTACAGAGGGGGGCCCAGGAGGTATAGGAGCATAAGGCCCTAATTCATATACAATTTCAATAAATATTGGTAAAACATTTCTACCTCTAGACATTTTGGTAGCCAACAGATTTTTGCCCCTGAATTGTCTGAAACTGAGGAAAGTCACCAGAAAATGTGAGAATGCTTAACAGTGACTGGAAAATAATTTTTACCCATAGATTTATATTTTCAACGGCATCGAATTTTTGGCGAAGCAAAACTGGTCAAATTCGCCCAACTCCCGACTACACAAGTCAGGCCTATTGCATGCTGGGTATTGTAGTCTTACATTAACATTGGCATTCTGCAAATTGTTAAACAAAAATGACATTACCCAACATGCATTGGGAGACGCCATTAGGGCAAGAAAAATCTTGCCGGCTGGTTTCCAAAGTACAAACCAACCAAAGGCCCAAAAAGTAGCCCAAATCCGTACCTTGGCTAGTTTGTACTTTTAAAACCCACCTGGGCTTTAAATTAGTAGGTCAAATTGGCTGGAAAACTGCCAATCTGGCAACTCTGAGAGGAGCCCCTATCCTCTGTGATATGACAGGAGAGAAGTAGAAGAGACGAAGTACTGGGAGAGAGAAGCAGCAGAGTACAAACAAGGTGCTGCATGCTCCCAGAGTTTTCTGTGTGGGAAAGCCAGTAGGGAACCCCTAGGGGCAGAAAAGTGTGCTCTCTGCAAATGGTGCTCTTCTCAGGGCATGGAAAACCAAAGGGAGTTCTTCTCAGGACTTCGAAGCAACTGTCACATAAGTGGGGACTCCCTTCAGCAGCTCAGAGATCACCAGCTGCGTTATTTGATTGAAGTTGCTCCTGGCTGGCAGGCTACCTGTATCACTGTCATTTAAAGGTGTCCTGCTAATAAATCCATCAACCTTTCCATTGTGTAAGAGTAAGTGTATTGCGGATCAGAGAAGTTTCACAGGAAGGGGTATTACAGTTCAATCCATCCTGACCCTGGGTGGAGGCACACCATTTTACCTGCTCTCCCATATAGCGGAGGCAAAGGACTCCTGTAGCGCCACACACAAGTAAAACCATGCTAGATATTATGGAGCAGAAGAGGACTTTATAAATGACCCTTCAACTGTTCCCAAACACGGCTACCTTAACCTAGGGTTCTGCTGACCCACACTGAAACAAACACACACTCAACCAGGGTGGGTCTGGGTCTCCTAGGTCCCAACGGAGAACATGACATCAAAGGTCGACTAATATAAACCTATTGTGGATGGGGCTGATAGGAATGGACCTACATACTGTATGTGCCTTGGGTGCACTATTGGTTCCTCTGGTGCTCTGGCAGGCCAGTCCAATTCTGCACCCGCAGAACCTGGTGCAGCATTGACAAATCAAACATCTGCACTTCTATGATCACAATGATTACCTTGCACTATTACGTGACCTTCTTCATTACTATTGGAAGAACCACAGAGACCACTGACCACTTGGGTCAGTTATTTCTTGTCACTTGGCCAGTTATGGCCCCTGACTATGAAACTTCATTGGAGTCAAGTCTTTCCTTTAAAACTTTGCATTGGGATAACCCACATTTTTCTCCAGTTATGAAGGATTTTCTGTTTAAATGTCGAAACTCTCTACGTGGAGCGGAAAATATCATTTATTCCAAATGGATTTTGTAAGGCTTTGGCCGTTAAGCCGCACGTTTACCCATTTCTACCTGGCGCTTGAAAGGAACCTGCCGTCAAAGCAGCCTGTTTTATTATTTCATGTCAGCAAAAGAAGAGGAAAATAAATTGGAGTTTTAGAAAAGTGCTTAAAAATTCAGGAGATATCAAAAGAGTGTGGCGCATGCTGTTTTTCTTTCTTATGCTCCAGGGCACAGAAATTCACTGTTGGAGTGACAGAAATGTATTGGAATGGCGGCTGAGTGAATTCATAGCGGGACTGATACTGTGTTATAATTATCGAAAAATATGTAAAATGCTTTAAAAGCACAGTGACGAAGCTACAGGAGGTTCTGTTCTGAATGTGATATTATCCTCGACGGCAAACAGAATTAGATCAGTACTTTTTGTGTGTTTATTTAACATATCTCCAGAAAAGTGGGAATAGGCATAGAGATATGGACAAGCGGTTCAGTTCAGGTTCCGCTTCCGCGTTCCTTCTGGCGCAGGCGCAGACGCGCTCATCGGGGAACCGATGCGCGCCGGCGCGCGGTGTTGGATGCCGGCGACGGTCACCGATGCGAAGGCAACGGACGCCAATGACGGACGCACTGACGTCAGCTGTACGACGCCAGCGTGAGGACACCAGTTTGGCGCCAAATAGCTCTATTTAAACCTATTCCTTACTGTGACTCATTGCCTGGTTATTAGGTTACTCGACTGAAACCCTAGCATTGAATTCTATTGATCTTTTGTGTTTGACCTCAGCTTGTTTTCCGGATTGTCTGATTGCCGCCTGCCCTGATCTTCTTGCCTGACTACGTTTACGATTCTTCGCTGCCTGCCCCCGATTTCAGCCTGCCTGACTTCGCTTTTGCCTCAACCCTCTGTACTTCGCCTTGGTTAATCTCATTGGCTACTCGCCACATCACTGCTCCCTGTTCCACTCCAGGTGGGTTAGTGTTGTGCGAGGCGCTTGTGGGTTCAAGTTCTGCAAGTTCCTGCTCCTTCCTCGTTGGATCAGACGGTAAGCCTGACAGCCTGACTTGTCGTCACCTACTGTATATGGGCCCCTAGGGGCACAGATTAAAGAGACCACCCTTGGAATAACATTATCTGGACAGCAAATCAAGTCTTCCAGTGTTTCCCACTGATGTGTATGACGGTCTTCAGCTGATGGACAGGGGACCAACTTACCTTGCCTGCTTTTATTCACATGGGCTCAATGAGAAGATCAATGCAGCTTGGGCTTGTATGTCTGTGGCCAATTCCAATAAATATCCGGCCATTAAAACCTTGAGCCAAATCAATCATCAACCAGTTACTGATACTTGTATGGCCACCTTGAGCTTGATGGCACAAGGAGCATCTTTATCACCAAAGAGAACTGGCGCCATCAAAACATGAACGTGGACATGATCCCCATCTGCATCTGGGGGGGAAAAAAGATTTTACTTTTCCTCTAAAAAAAAAAATATTTATAGTAAAATGTACTTCTTATACTACTTATACTTCCTGGTATATACTTCCTACTTTACTTCCTGGTATATACACCCACAATATAAAAAAACAGAAGCAGCAACAAAGAGCTCCATAAAAAAAATGTTTATTTAGTCCATTTAAAAAAAATCTCCAGACCAATGCCTTATGCGTTTCAGGCATTGTTGCCTTCAATCATAAGCTAAAAACAACACTCTGCCTTGCTTTATGGCAGATATAAGAACATATGCAAAACCTCATATTTTTTTTAACCACAATGCAGCTTGCCCCTTCAAATTCCAGCACAATAGTGGGAGACATACTGTATCTAATTAAGGTGCAAGTATTAAGCAAAATAGCGTACAGTTTTCCACTTGCAATTGTGTTTGTAAATAAACATTATACTTTAATTTTTTCCCCAATTATATTTAGTGGGTCATTTGCTTTCCCTGAAGTGCAAGTGTGAGAGCACTATGGGGAATACTGAACTCTGCACCTAGTGTGGCATCATACGATCAAGTCGCTTCTCGGCCTTTTTGCTAAGATCAAGTGTAGTACTGGGCCTTTTGGATAGGTATCCCTTCTTGTGATCTTTATTCATTGTTTGATTCATTTTGGGTCTTGCACAATGCACATGTACTTCTTGCTTAATCTTACTTCACTGGATGGGTCATAGTCCTCTGGGCTTGACCCCTGACCAAGACTTGCACCCTGGGGGAAGCTTCGGCAGAACCCAGGGTAGATGGGACTCCCCCTAGACACAAGGCGAAGTGGAGTTCAAATGGCCACCTCCTCATGCTATCCTTTTGGCCTGGCCTGGGACACTTGAGCAACGGAGCCCATGCCTTCAGGTACGACTCGGAAAGGATGATTCAATATCATCATAAGATCAAATTTAGTATCTGTTCTTATCAGGAGTGGTGTAAAAGCCTCTTCTTGTGAGATGTAGAAACACTTGATCCTCTGGCCACAGGCCAAAGTATTATGGAAGCCCAAAGTGTAGCGCCCCCTAAGGGAGGTGCCTTAATCACAATGGCACTTGCATATGCATTTTATAGTTTTTTTTATAATGCTTTTATTCTTTGCTCTGGCCTTTTGGCCAGCAAGAACATCTTTGTATTCGGCCGCTGCCGTACCACAGCACCCTAAAGAACTTAATTTAGCACATTTTAAGCACTTATTTACAGTATGTCTTTTTATATGTGCACTATGCAGAGGCAGGGCTGGAACTATGGGTAGGCAGAGTAGGCACATGCCTAGGGCGCAAAGCTGGGAGGGCGCCAGACACGTACCTCTTCTGTCGCCTACCCCAAGTCTGGTTCCCTTCTCTGCCCGTTTTTGCGCTTCTACGAGCGTAAATTTGCATATGTGCACACCAAACAGGCACCACGACTGCCCGGCCTGCCTAGGGCGCCTGCCCAGCATGGCCCGGCACTGTGCATAGGTCTTTTTTGCAGGGGTGCAGTTGACCCTTTTGGTCTCTGCCCCAGGTTTTTGGTGCCTGTGGGGAAGCTTCAGCTGAACCCAGGGACACAGGCCTCTCCCTAGCCGTGAGGCAAAGGAAAGACTGAAGACCCTTGCTGTACTGTACTATTAAATAATCTTTTACTTTTTATGCTTTCAGACCTTCTGTGTCTAAGTAACTAGTTGGGCTTGTGCCAGAAGAATAATTCATATCCCGGATGACTTGGGTCGATAGTATTGACCCGGCTTTCCAACTTTTTCATCTGTGAGCCACCTTCAAAGGTAAAAAAAAGGTTGGGGAGCAACATAAGCATGGGGTTGCCAAATATGGGTTGTGGTTCACTACTGGACTGGCAGCACACAGGAGGCTCTGTTTGGTAGAACACATGGTTCTTATGCAACTAACTCAAGGCCGTTTTTTTTTTAAGACAGATTATCTCATCAGTATTGGGGATCGCTGTTTTGGATGATAATGCCTATAAGGGTTCAGTCATCAAGGATTCTTTGTTGGCTGAATCCAAACTCTAGCTGCTGTGTTTAGCAGCCCATGTGCTACAGGAAAATACCTTTGCATTAAAGTGTAATTTGGCTACAATATTAGCATTGACTTTGCATGTTCATCTTTTTCCTACCAGGAATTTACTGAGCCCTGGGCATAGGGAGGCAGCCATGCAAAGCAGCATAGACTAAATAGCTATTAAAGCTCATATTTATGGAGTCCTGCTTCAGTAGAAGTGCAATTTAGAATCTTACAGGTGATTGCTTGAGGCCCTTATCAATAATTTCCCTCACTGGTCGGCACCTGCGCCCTTCTGACGGCATCTAAACAAAACGAGGTCCTCCTGTAGAAAAACTTTTCCATATTCATTTATGTAATTTCCTTACTGTGCTTGGCTGGGTTCTTTAAATAACCAAATGTTTTGCTCTAACAGCCATTCCAGCTGCATCATCTCAGCATTTGCTTTCTTAGGTAGTTCTCCGAATGAATCGTTTAATCAGGCATCTTCATTTGCAATCCCAGCTCATTCACCTCGGCGTGTGCCATCTAGATTCCGTGAATGCGTGAGCGTGATGCTGATCAAGTTCTCATTTGTGGAGCTTCTAACGAAGTCTGTTGGGGAAATTAAATGCATTGGAAGCACTCATGTTAACTCTGTCAAGGGGACCCTCAGATTGTTTGGAGGAACTAGAGTGGATCTTGGTTTTGGGCAGTAGGTTCATTGGTAATTTACTAAAACCATAGGTTGCTCTTAAATACAGGGTCTTGCAACCACGGGGTTGTAGGGTAGTGTTGCTCAAACTATTGTTGTGACTGGTTGCATCATTCGAGTGTCACTGGCACTGCTCATTCTCAGTGTGCTCTGGGCTGCTAAGCTTAGGGGTCAGCGAAAATCAGCAACTCATTAGCAGAAAGATCTGTCATAGAGGTGAGGCTACAGGAGTGATTAGTAATTAATTCACATTTACATTGCACTGGCTTCTATGATGCAGCAATATCTTGTGAGTTAGTCCCTGAGCTCAGGTAAGTGACAGCAGCCCAGAGCATGTGCTGGGAACCAGCAGAAAAGAAGATGAGGAGCTACTGGGGCATCTTAGTGGGCATAAACCTTAACTGCTAAAGGGAAGTGGTGGATAAGGGCTAATACAGAATCTCAAGTCATAAGGAGTAGTATTTCTAGTCTAGTTCTCCAACATTACCCATACATACTTTTGTTTACAGAAGACCTTCCATGCGCCTCACTTCTCTCTTTCTCTATACCAGAGATCTGGTGAGCCACATTCAAATGTTAAAAAAGTTGGAGAGCAACACAAGCATGCAAAAAATCCCTGCGGGTGCCAATTATAAACTGTGGTTGACTACCCGGTGGCTCTTATGTGGACTGGCGACCTATAAAAGGCTTTGTTTGGCAGTGAACTTTGTTTTTTATGGAACTAAAACTGGTTTACTAGCCAGGAATTCAAAAATAAACGCTTGCTTGAAGGCCACTGGGAGCAAAATCCAAGGGATTGGTGAGCAACATATTACTCACGAGTCACAGTTTGGGGATCACTGCTCTATACTATAGACATATCGAGTGGTTAGCAGTTTGCATATTTGCATCCCTAAGATGAATCTGATCTCAATTAATCAAAGTTGACTATTTTTGTTCAGGCAACCTGTGGTTGAGGGACGTTATTGGTTCTTTTTAAGGGTCCTCAGCCAAGTTACCCACTAAATGCTTTCCAAACAACTGTTGGTGCTGTTACCAAACTGGGTTTTTTAGCTGCCCTACTTTGTGATGGATTGGCAATAGGGTTGGTCGTTAAAGTACCCTCAAATGTTTATAAACAGTAGGTCTAAACTAGGATCTTTCAGATTCCCAAAGCCCCATCACTTGGGGGCACATTTACTAAGCTCGAGTGAAGGATTCGAATTTGAAGTTCTTTTTTGGGTACTTCAACCATCGAATAGGCTACTTCGACCTTCGACTACGACTTCGAATCGAACTAAAAATCCTTCGACCATTCAATAGTCGAAGTACTGTCTCTTTAAAAAAAACTTCGACTACCTACTTCGCCACTTAAAACCTACCGAGCACCAATGTTAGCCTATGGGGACCTTCCCCATAAGCTTTCTAAGCAATTTCTGATCGAAGGAAAATCGTTCGATCGATGGATTAAAATCCTTCGAATCATTCGATTCGAAAGGATTTAATCATTAGATCGAACGTTTTTTTCTTCGATCGTTCGATCGAAGTATTTGCGGTAAATCCGTCGACTTCGATTTTACTTTGAGGGTCGAATATCGAGGGTTCTTTTTTGTGTCCCACCACAGGATCGACAGCAGCCAACTGAATAGTGATGAGCGAATCTGTCCCGTTTCACTTCACCAAAAAATTTGCAAAACTGCTTGAATAATTTGCAAAACGCATTGAAGTCAATAGGCAAAAATAAAAAAAAAATTCTCACTCCAGAAGCATTATAGTCAATGGGCATTTTTTCTTGCAGTGACTTTTTTTGTCTTGGTGAGTTTTTTATTTTGTCTCTATGACTTTTTGTCCAAATACATTAATGTCAATGGTCATTTTTTCTCAAGTTATTTCTCACTCAAAATGCAATGGGAGTTTTTTCTTGCAGCAGCTTTTATGTCGGCGACTTTTTTTTTTTTGTCTCCACTAATTTTCTACCGAGAAAATTTTGGTCACAGTTTAGTGAAAACATTTGCAGATAACTAAATGTGGAATTTCGCCATGAATCCATGCCTAGTGAAAAAATTTGCTCACCACTACAACTGAACCTTCACCCAACTCAGTTGGGTCACCCACCCTGATGTTCAATTGCAGGAGAGCCAGAGAGCTAATGATAGAGTCCTCACCCAAGCGTTAAGACCCCAAAACCTGCCTTTCAATATATTCTCACCCACAAACATGAACTCTAACACCTACTTATCTGATCTAAACAAAAACATTCCTATTTTGGGGGTCAGAGCCCTGAAACTGTGACTCATCATGGAAAGTACAGTTAAGTACTGAATCCTTAAAGGCACCAACTGACTTTGCTGTCTCTCAGTGTTGTCCAAGGAAGGTCTTACAACTGAGCAGTAGCTGTAATTAATCATCTTTATGGGAGTATTTATATCATGAAAAGCTTGCACTCCGTCTGTGCAGTTTGGAACATTAATAAACATGATCACAAAATCAAATTCAGAGTTGATCAAACATTTGAGCATTCGTTCTTGTTTTTCCTTACGGCCACCAGTGAAGTTAATGACAAAATTACAGTTATGAAAAATGAACAGCTGATATTGCTCATAGTCTGTACAGAGAGATCCCATAAAACTATGTTTGCATAGGTATTCCCCTGTACTAAGCACAATTCAGCAGGAACAGCCCCCTAAGTTTGCTCATAGACTGTACAGAGAGATCCCATAAAACTATGGCAGCATAGGTATTCCCCTGTACTAAGCACAATTCAGCAGGAACAGTCCCTAAGTTTGCTCATAGTCTGTACAGAGAGATCCCATAAAACTATGGCAGCATAGGTATTCCCTGTACTAAGCACAATTCAGCAGGAACAGTCCATACGTTTGCTTATAGTCTGTACAGAGAGATCCCATAAAACTATGGCAGCATAGGTATTCCCCTGTATTAAGCACAATTCAGCAGGAACAGCCCCCTAAGTTTGCTCATAGTCTGTACAGAGAGATACTGTACATTAGATCTATACCAGCATTGATAGGACTATGTACTAAGCACAATTCCTCTGAAATTGGGGCTGATAAAAGCATTTTTCTGTGATTTGTCAGAATCAAGTGATACATTATATGAATTAATATTTCCTTGGCATTTACAGACCTTGGACTTGCAATTTATCATTAGGAAAGAGTGACCTTCAGTGCCAGAGAACAATAATTCAGACGTGACAACCTTGAATTGTTCTCTTATTAGTTGTATAAAAGCAAAATTGCTGTCTCCTTGCCTCAAAATATATTATATTTAACCTTAGCCTTCACTTGTCAGACGCTTGACTGTTTGTGCCCTGGGAAAGGCTGTCCAAGCTAAGGGCGAAAAAAGGAGAAAAACATACACAGATTAAACGTTGTCAATGGCTTCAAAGTTATTTGCAAATGCAATTAAATGCAGTATTGTGTTGTTCTTTTGGTTCTCCAGTTCTGACTCTTGAAACAGAGATCAGTCCTCTTCCAGGTCTGTTAATCAGCTGCCTTCTGCTACATTGTTTCAGGAGTCAGATCCAGAAGTGCAGAGCATATTATATAACAGCCAGACAGGTGGTGCTTTCAATGCACTTATAAATAACCGTACAACCAGTGAAATTCTTTCATTCAATTCTTGCTATGGACATAACTCTGTATTTGGGCAATGCACTGCTTTATAAAGGGGTTATATTCCTCTTTCTTGCCAGAGACATGTGTCTTTTTTTCATCCTAACTTACTATGCGACTACGTCAGACTTCTGTATCCTTCCCTCTGCCCCGTGACCAAATACATGTAAAATATCTCTTTTGCGTGGGATAAATAGATTGGAAATTCTGCCTGCATAATAAAATAGCTTTCAAGCCAAGATGTGTTTTACAGATATTTATGGTGAGAGTAATAGACGGATGATAAATACAGTATGCAGATCAGCCAACAGTGCAACGAATTAAATAACATGAAATATCTGTTGCCACTGGGTGACTTATGAAACACACTGCAGCCATTATATACAGCTGTCAGGCTTGTCTGCAAATACCCATGATTAATATGATTAATAACTTGTATTAATATAGTTCATTGTGTTAACTGGGACCTGCCAGGCTCTGCAGCATCAGTATCTTTATAGCTCTCTCTCTCTCTCCTCTCTCTCTCTCTCTCTCTCTCTCTCTCTCTCTTTCTCTCTCTCTCTCTTTCTCTCTTTCTCTTTCTCTCTCTCTCTCTCTCTCTCTCTCTCTCTCTCTCTCTCTCTCTCTCTCTCTCTCTCTCTCTTGCTCTCTCTCTCTCTTGCTCTCTCTCTCTCTCTCTCTCTCTCTCTGGGGCAAATTCACTAAGCCGCGAAGCGCCCAACGCTAGCGTTAATTCGCTAGCATTTGGCATTTTCGCTACTGCGCAAATTCACTAACGAACGCTGGCGTAGTTTCGCTAGTGTTACTTCGCACCCTTACACCAGGCGAATTTTCGCTAGCGACGTAACTACGCAAATTCACTAACTTGCGCAGTGTACTGAACGCTACCTTTTACGCTAGACTTCCTTCGCCACCTCAGACCTGGCGAAGCGCAATAGAGTAGATAGGGATTGTTTCCAAAAAAGTCTCAAAAAACGCTGGCGTGTTTTCTACCTGATGGGTGATAGGCTGAAAAAGATCGAAAAATTTTTTGGGGCTCCCCTCCTTCCCCCCTACATTTCCTGACTCATGGCAACTTACCTAGACAGTGGGCACATGTGTAGGGCAAAATAAAATTCTTATTTGCAGATTTGAAGGTTTTCTAGGCATTTGTAGTGCTGATACATGTTCCTCCATTGAAATTTGAATTTCACGCCGTATGCAAATTAGCCTTCGCTAGCGTAACTTCGCTTTACATAGCGAATCAATGCTAGCGCAACTTCACAACCTTACGCTACCCCTGAGCGCAACTTTGGATTTTAGTGAATTTGCGGAGCGCTGGCGAAACTACGCCTGGCGAAGTGCGGCGAAGCTCGGCGAAGTTGCGCCTGGCGCAACTTCGCATCTTAGTGAATTTGCCCCTCTCTCTCTCTCTCTCTCTCTCTCTCTCTCTCTCTCTCTCTCTCTCCAGGATTTCCCTTTTAATATTCCTGTTTTATCATGCACTTCCTATTAGTGCTGGGCAAATGTAAACAAACATGTGTTATAATGTTTTAAAAATAAATATACCACATTTTACTTCAATATTTTATTGCTACAGATTTTAGGCACACACTTTATGTATGCATGACAGTGTCTCTTTATTGGATGTCTGATGGTCCTGCTGGAAATGACACTTAGGGAAAGGATACAGTATAGGGGTGGCACAATGATGGCACAGGACTGGCACTTAGGGAAATGATTCAGAATAGAAATGGCACAGGATTGGCACTTAGGGAAATTATTTAGTATAGAGGTGGCACAGGATTGACAAATTAGAGAATGGATACAATATAGGGATGGCACAGGACTGGCATTTAGGGAATGGATACAGTATAGGGATGGTACAGTACTGGCACTTAGGGAAAGGATACAGTATAGGGATGTAGAGATGGCGCGAACTGTTCGCCGGCGAACTTGTTCGCGCGAACATCGGGTGTTCGCGCTCGCCGGAAGTTCGCGAACGTCGCGCGACGTTCGCCATTTTGGGTTCGCCATTGTTGGCGCTTTTTTTTGCCCTCTCACCCCAGACCAGCAGGTACATGGCAGCCAATCAGGAAGCTCTCCCCTGGACCACTCCCCTTCCCTATAAAAACCGAAGCCCTGCAGCGTTTTTTCACTCTGCCTGTGTGTGCTGAAGAGATAGTGTAGGGAGAGAGCTGCTGCCTGTTAGTGATTTCAGGGACAGTTGAAAGTTTGCTGGCTAGTAATCGTGTTGATACTGCTCTGTTATTGGAGGGACAGAAGTCTGCAGGGGTTTGAGGGACATTTAAGCTTAGGTAGCTTTGCTGGCTAGTAATCTACCTTCTACTGCAGTGCTCTGTATGTAGCTGCAGTGGGCAGCTGTCCTGCTTCTGATCTCATCTGCTGACTGCTGCAATAACAGTAGTCCTTGTAAGGACTGCTTTTATTTATTTTTTTGTTCCAATACAGAGCAGTATCAAGCAGATTACTAGCCAGCAAACTTACTATCATCTGTCCCTGAAATCACTAACAGCTCTCCCCCTACACTATCTCTTCCAAGCACACACAGGCAGATTTTTCAGATACATTTTTGCCCTTGATCCCCCTCTGGCATGCCACTGTCCAGGTCGTTGCACCCTTTAAACAACTTTAAAATCATTTTTCTGGCCAGAAATGTCTTTTTTAGATGTTAAAGTTCGCCTTCCCATTGAAGTCTATGGGGTTCGCGAACCGTTCGCGAACCGCTCGCATTTTTGCGCAAGTTCGCGAATATGTTCGCGAACTTTTTTTCCGACGTTCGCTACATCCCTATAGGGATGGCACAATGATGGCACAGGACTGGCACACTGGCACTTAGGGAAAGGATACAGTATAGGGGGTGGCACATTTCCTATTCTATAACAATGTCTCTATCTACACTATAACAATGAATCTATCTCTCACTCTCTCTCTCTCTACCTCTCTCTCTCTCTCTCTCTCTCTCTTTCAGTCTATGTATTGATGGTTTTGTCAAGATCCTGACCTATCAGAAGGGCACTTGAGTGGGTGTTCTGGTTGGCTTGGGTTCTATGTAGCCTTACTGATTGGGAACAAACGCTGCGAGACGTCAGGAAGTGGCAGATTTGATTTTGCTCTCAGTAAAGGCCATGGGAAAGGGCAGTGATCGCGCTGCTATGATCTCCAGTGCTGACCCTGTACGTCTCTATGACATGAGGAAAGTAGGAAGGAAGAGAATCCACCAAACAAACAAATATCAAGGATTAACAGGGCGGTTCAGAATAGAAGTTTACATTGAGACCCATCAGTAATACTGAACTCTGTTACTCACACACATTCATTGTTTGGGCTTTTCAGGTAGAGAGAGAACCTCCCCTGGGGCTGAAAAGGTCTTTGTTTAAAGGAAAACTGCAATATTATTATACTGTACATTAAATGTTACATATATTCAACTCTGTTGCTGTAGGACTTCCAGCTAGGGATGAGCGAAATATTTCGCCACATTCTTGTTAGTAAAAAAAATGTTGCGCCCATTGACTATGACGATTTTTTTTATGAAGATCCGCCCTTCACTACTCCCAGCATCTCACTGACTGTCAATGGCTATTGAGGTTTCTGGGATTTGTAGTTCAACAACAGCTGAAGGGATAGAGATTGGATGGCCATCTTTTCTAGACTATTTTAACATTTCAATGCCCCTCCAAAAAAAAAGCGCCGGACTGGAAACCCCTGGTCCCAACAGAGGACCTGACCTCCGGGGCCCCAACAACATATTGCCCCTTAGGGTAATTTAGCTGCTGGTCAAAAATGGGCCAGAGTTAGTGGGATATTGCCCCAGTGCCTCGGTCATAAGTCACCGCTCATAACAAAAGTATTCCTGTAATTAATAAATAGTCTGCCATGTAATTAATAAATTGATTGATATCTAGTTACATAGATTTATAGGCAGATTGATAGACAGACAGATTACAGAGTCCCCCTACTTCAGGGGAGTGGTTCACCTTTAAGTTATAGAATGGCTAATTCTAAACAACTTTTCCATTGGTCTTCATTTTTTTATATAGTTTTTAATTATTTTCCTTCTTCCTCTGACTCTTTCCAACGTTCATATGGGGGTCGCTGACCCCCATCGAAAAAAGGTCCCATTTAGCACGTTCTGTACTGGGGCAATGAGCTTGCAGCATGGCAACACCCGTATGAAGGGAGGAGTTTGATGGTGGCAGACCCTCCTCTAAAACATCTTTTAAGCACATTTTGAATTTAACCCTTTGTTTCCCGTAAAAAGCATTGGCCTCTTTATACTAGGGTGCAGGCCAGCACAGTGACAGGTAGGGGGAGCTACTGATCATTAATGGAAAGAATGAGAGAAAAAGGACTCGGAAGAAGGAAGAAGCATCTGGATATTTTACATTTAGCTTTCCTGTAGGTTTCATGCAGAACATGATTTTTTTTTATAGGAATTATATTGTCTGTTTCCATGGCAATTACATACATGGCTCTGAAGGTTTATATGTATATTTTTTATATTATATGCAGAACAGGATACCAATGACCGCTGCAAATCCATACACTTTAACTCTTTTTTTGCACAGTAGAATTATCTGGCAAGGGATGCTGGGATTTGTAGTACCTGCTGTAAAGACCACAGTCTTTGACTATCACACAAAATACAAGCTGAGTGTTATGGCCGGACAGTCACCATTTTCCTCGTGGGCTGGCAATTTATCCCGGCCCCCTTCTCTTCATGTGGATATAGGGGCTTCCAGGGTCATGCCAGAGGTTATCAGAGGCAGCAAAAAAGGGGTGATTCACCTTTAAGTTATCTTTTAGCATGTTATAGAATGGGTAATTCTAAACAACTTTTCCATTGGTCTTCATTAGTTTTTTTTATAGCTTGTAATTATTTGCCTTCTTCCTCTGACTCTTTCCAACTTTCATATGCGGGGTCGCCGACCCCCATAAAAAAACAACAGATGCCCTGTAAAGCCACAAATTTATCGTTATTGCTGCTTTTTATTACTCATCTTTCTATTGAAGTCCTCGCCTATTCATATTCCAGTCTCTTATTCAAATCAATGCATGGTTGCTGGGGTAATTTGGATCCTAGCAACCAGATGGCTGAACTTGCAAACTGGAGAGCTGTTGAATAAAAAGCTAAATAACTCAAAAACCGCAAATAATAAAAAATGAAAACCAATTGCAAATTGTCTCAGATCATCACTCTCTACATCATACTAACAGTTAACTCAGAAGTGAACAACCCCTTTAACCCCTCAACCCCTTTCAGTTAAGTTTGTTTCAGACAGTTTACCAGAAATAAAGACTTTTTCCATTTTTTACTTTTTAACGTTTTTTTCCAAAATCTAAATTTAAAGTTTAATGTTCCTGTCTCAGTTTCAGTCTGACAGCTCAGTGATCCAAGAGCAGATTTGGAAGTGTTACAATTTGCTACATTTAGTTGTTACATTTAATTGATCCATTTCTCAGCAGCATCTCTGGAGTATCAGTAACTATTGTATCAAGTCTAACAGCTGCCTGTAATGAAAGCCAGAGACTCTGCTCAGCAGGGACAAAGATAAGAAATGTATCAACTTAATGTATCAATTTAGATCAGTTTACAGGGTCGGCGACCCCCCCCAAAAAAGAAGAAACGAAAAATATACAAAAACTACAAAAATTAAAGTGAACCGAATGCGTTTCGACCATATTGGTTTTCCGCAGGGGCACAAATAACAAAATAACAAAGACAAAAAAGGCAGCCTTATGGTCAAAACGCGTAGGGCTCACTTTTATTTTTGTAATTTTTGTACATTTTTTCGTTTCTCCTTTTTTTCTTATGTAATAAATATATGATTTAATTCTTCTAAATTGAGTGTGCAATCTTTTCCGGGTTTTCTGTATGGTAGTTACACCACTGCAACAACTGGTACATTTTCAAGAATTTTGTCTCCCTCCTACAGAGGATACCATATTGGCTCAAAGTCACCCTGCGTGACATTATCGTAATAGCACTGAATTCAGATTCATTTGTGGCTGAGGAGAGGTCTGAGAGTTGTAGTTCAGCAACAGCTTATTTACAGGGATGTTTTTGTAAATAATAAAAAAAAAATATGTGCATAAAGCCATATCCTACTGCATCCAGAGCAGCTGCTGCCTCCCGGCTCCATGCAAGTTAATGCGCCCTACACTGCTGTGTGCTTTGTGTGTGTTGCAGCAGCAGCAGCAGAAGGCCAGTCCCTCCGCCGACCCTCACTGAGCATGTGCAGAACAGCCCAAGGTATGAGCATGTTGAGCTGACTGTACAGACATTGCCATGTTGGTCTATGGGTTACATTACAGCTACTGAGAAGCATTCAGCCGGCTCTCCCCTCTCAGTAATCTGATGTTTTCTTGTTTCTGCTTTAGCCTGCAGGAGAACTCCTTCGGCAGCAGCAGTACGGCTGTCACTGAGTAAGTCAAACCCTTTCCATCTATTACAGCCTTCTATTACATTAATGCCTGTGCCTGTCTGTCTATTCCATAACAGCAGCATTCTAATGAATAGGAGATGCAGCCAAAATATCTGACTGTAGCTTATATACACATCTATATATGTCTGTAATCTACTGTATTCATCCAGAGCACCCACCCACATACCCACCGCCAACTCACACTCACGGGGGGCTTGGGAATTGCCATGTTGCAGAACTGTATCCTATTTAACTCAAATGGATTATCAGCTCTTCTGACTCCTTATTTCATTGGCCATTTATTGGTTATATGGAAATAAGAGGCGTTGGGTTGAAATTGCTATTTTTGTGTCGACAAATTTTGAAAAAAATATAGACGGCAGTAGCCTTATGTTTATTTTTAAGGCTAAAAATGTCAAATTGCAAAAATAAAAAAATTTCAATTTTTTTTGCTTCCCGACTCATTTTGCCCACACCGCTTCTGTTAACCAACGTCTTCCCTAATTGAAATAAATGTCCTGAAAAAAGGATGAAATCTGTGTCAAATGTTGCAGAAGGGAGAGCAAAGTAGTGTTTACTCTACACCCGCTCACTCATCTGCATTTCAGCCTTGCACTCGGCTAAGAGCAGAGACACACTCAGATTCGGGGAGATTAAGGGTAAGAGCACACACTAAAATTCAGGGAGATTAAGGGTAAGGGCATTTGTTAAAATTCGGGGGGAGATTAAGGGTAAGGGCACATGCTAAGATTCTGGGAGATTCTGGGAGATTTAGTCGCTGGCGATAAATCGATTTTCTACTGGGCAACTAATCTCCCCGAACTGCCTCCCACCCACTAGAATGTAAATCGCGCGATGGCAATCGGTGCACTTCGTTTTCCGAAGTCGCCCGAAGTTGCCTCACGAGGAAACTTTGGGTGACTTCGGAAAACAAATCGAATCAAGTGCCATCCTGTTGGCAATTTACATTCTAGCCAGCGGGAGGCAGTTCGGGGAGATTAGTCACCCCGAAAAAGAGGAGATTTGATGCTGGGCGACTAATCTCCCCGAATCTGAGCGTGTGTCTCTGCCCTATTTTAAAAAAAATAGTGTAAAATTTCAACATATTTAACCATGTTAATAATTATTTGTAACCAAGTTGAAAAAAAAACTTGCTATTTTTTGGTATATTTAAAATAAATATATTTCTTGGATTTTTTTTTACATCTACAGTATATTTCTGTGCAATTCAAAAATCTACTCACTAAAATGTAATGCAGGTATAGGATAAATTATCCGGAATGCTTGGGACCTGGGAAACGGATCCGGAAAACGGATCTTTGGATATAACTTATGCTAAACCACTTAAATATGAAATAAACCCAATGTTTCCCTTTAAATACAAGATCCCGTAGCTGTTTTGCCAAGCAGTGTAACTATTTTTGGGGATGCATTACTTTGAAATTTTACTTTTTTACGATAATATATTGACAGATTCCTATATATAAAATATTGGGAATGCATGTATAAATTACACATGTTCTTAGTTTTTTTGTAGTGTA
This sequence comes from Xenopus petersii, assembly GCA_038501925.1. NCBI lineage: Eukaryota > Metazoa > Chordata > Amphibia > Anura > Pipidae > Xenopus > Xenopus petersii. The sequence goes on from CM076684.1 coordinate 131,582,380, forward strand.
TGATTAAAAAATATATACTTCTTGGAATTTTTTAGGTATACAGGTATGGGATCAATTATCCAGAAATGCATTATCCAAAATGTTCCAAATTACCGGAAGGCCATCTCACATTGACTTCATTTTAATCAAAAGACCCCAGGTCTCCAGAATTCTGCATAACAGGTCCCATACCTGTAGCGTATTTTATGCAATTGTTTACTTACTATCAATACAGGTATTGGCTGTTATATGGAAACCCGTTATCCAGAAAGCTCCGAATTAGGGAAAGGCAGACTTCCACAGACTGCATTTTATTCAAATAATCCAAATGTAAAAAAAAAATGATATCCTTTTTCCTCTGCTATAATAAGAAAAAGCCAGCGCAATGGCACTCACAGCGATTCGTTTTCCGAAGTCACCCGAAGATGCCTCAGGAGGAAACTTCGGGCGACTTCGGAAATTGAAGCACCCTGAGTGCATTGCCACAGGTAATTTTTCATTTTAGCAGGGGGGAAGGCAGTTTGGTGAGTTTGTTGCCCCAACAAAGAGGCGATTAGTCGTCAGGCGACTAAATCTCCCCGAATCTGCATGTGTGCCCTTTCCCTTATTGGGTTTATTTAATGTTTACATGATTTTCTAGTAGACTTAAGGTATGAAGATCCAAATTATGGAAACATCTGTTATCTGGAAAATTCCAGGTCCTGACAATTCTGGATAACAGTGTAAACATATTTGCAATACTTTGCTTTCAATAATGACGACTTTTTCAAGAGTATTGAGAGAGTTTTGACTTTGATTCAGATATAAAATGTTGGGGTGCAATTATTTTGGGGGGACCAGTTGCTTTGAATTATTTTTTCCCAAGAGTTCTTCTGACCGATTCAGATATAAAATGATGGGTTGCACGTGTAAAAAAACGTTCTTTGCATTGTATGTTTTAAAAAAAATAAATTTGTAATTTTCCAATCATAAGGAATAGTGACATAATTGTGTTGTCTGGCAATTGCATAACTAGATATTACTGGGCCTCAAAGCAAATTCTTTTTCAGGCCCCCAAAATGTCTAGAGGTTGACCTGTTTTACCAATATTTATTGAAATTGTATATAAATTAGGGACTCATTGGGCCCCTATTCCTCCTGGGCCCAGGGCCAGAACTACGGGTAGGCAGAGTAGGCACGTGCCTAGGGTGCAAAATTTAGGGGGCGCCAGGCACGTACCTTGCACTACTGTCTACCCCCTGTCTGGTCTGCAAAATCTGGCAAATTTCTGTGGTTTGCGTACCTGTACACGCGAAGCAGAGGTGAAGAGGCAACCCTACATCAGTGCGCATGCACGCGCTGACGTACATGCGCTTGTGCATGCAAGGCTGAAGAGGGGGTGATGGTGCTGACCAAGTTGCCTGGGGCGCCCGGCCGGCTTGGCCCATCCCTGCCTGTGCCCCCCTGTAGCCGCAGGGTCTGCTTCTTCTGTAGTTACACCCCTGCTACTGGCATTTCTACTTGTATTCAAGGAGAATTGATACAAAATTCAGAGCCCTACTCATTAGAAGAGGATATGTTTGTAGCTACACCAACAGTTAGCAGATTTATGAAAATTAGAATCTTTGTGTTTTTCTCAAATTTGAAAAACTCAGTTTTGCGTTTTAATATAAGAAGAACTTGAAATGTGAAAAAAGAACTCGCATTATACCCTTCATTTTGTGTGAGTGCCAAATTCTTAATTAATCTTTAAAACTTTTATTTTGGTTGATTTTCTTTGCACGAACTCAACGGTTTTCAGATGGCAATTATTTTTATAAATTGAGTTTTTGTGATTAATAACTGCAAATCTGCAAATTTTGTAGCAAAAAAAACCCTCTAATCCTGTTTAAATATTGAATTTCAGTGTTAATAAACCAGGCCAACTCTTTTTCTATGAGTAGGTCACATTTTTGCTGCTCTTGAGTAGGTTCCAATGTTTCTAGAGGTACAGGTATAGGATCTCTTATTGGGAAAACCTTAGATTTAGAAAGCTCCATATTACGGCCTTCTCCCATATAGTCAATTTTAAGCAAATAATTCAGTTTCTACCTGTAATAACAAGACAGAACCTTGATGGCATCGAATATAGCATCAACCCATGGTGGTCATCAAACTATCCTATTGAGTTTTTATGAAGTTTAAAGGTTTTTAGTAGACATAAGGCATGGTGCTTCAAATTAGGGGAACAACCCCTTGTCTGGACAACCTCAGGTCCCCAGCATTCCAGATAACAGATCCCATATCTATATTACATTTGTGCTGTTAATATGATGGTTGGATCTTTAGGTTCATTGAAGGATTCCCTGTTGAATATAGGAATGGAAAATCACCAAAGAGCTATGGAGATAAACAATGTTCATTGCGTTCCTCTTTGATAGGCTGTTTGTGCTATTTCTGGGTTGGTGGTACTATTGCTAGTTTATGAGATGCATAACCCAGTGAAGAATGCCGGTCATGGACTTGAGAGGACATCCTCGAATGTCCTGTTTGTCCACCTGTTCTAGAACCTCTTTCTAAATGCCATGGCTAGGATTTATGACAAAAGTCTACTTTATAGCGTTTGTGTGTTTTTCCTGCTATTTGCTAAATATAGGTCAACCTGTATCTTGAGGAATGAAGTTTCAAGCATAGAGCAAACTCCTCGTTACATCATCCCAACTGGAATTATCTCAACGTTACTGGTTCCCTAGAGAAATGATGTCATAAGTGGGCCTCTAACGTTCCCACCTTGTCATTGGCTGGCTAAAAAAGCTCTGAGCTGGAACGCTCAGTAAGGCGAGAATGTGACATCTCTTAAAATAGCTCATTTCTTTAACATTTCAGTTTTGTAAAAAATGCAGTGTTCATCACAAGGATACTTTTAATATCCAGCAGGTTTGGGACTAGTGATGAGTGTAACCAGCCCGTTCCACTACTTTGTTCCACCGTGTTTTATTGAATAGAATTTAATAATCGGCTTATATGACCAGCGTATCCTCATTTTCCGATTGATTGACCCCTAATTTTTGCTTCTCAACAATAACCCAGAGTAAACTGAGCATGTGCAGAGCCACTGACACTCCGAAGATGACGAAGATGGCAAGCTCCTGTGAACAGCTTTGTAGGCCTTTATCATGCTGTTATGGGACTGCTGAATAGGGTTCAGGGAAATATGTTGCAGCATGCTCATAGACTCTAATGTATAGTAAAAAAAATATAGTTTTTGTGGTTTGAAATGGGTCAGATTTGCCAGTAAGTAAAATATTCAACACTGGGGTTCAGTGTGTGGTCCTTTACTAATATGGCTCACAGATTGGATCAAATACAAGAGAACTTGCACTGCATTGGGCTGCAGTCTTGCACTGCTCTTCTAATGACTAATCAGCCCTGCAGCATGAGGCTTTTTAGACATATTTGGTTTTCATATAAAAATGCTCCACTATAAAATACGCACAGTTAATAGTTCTGTAAAGTCCATCACTCACTGAAAAATGCTCCTCACCAAATACTAAGTGGTTTTGCAGTGTCAGTGCCTCTGGAGCCCCCCACCGTATATTAATACAGGGCAGTCTGCATTCGGCAGCATGGCAGGGCTGGATTTGAAGGTACTGCCCCCCGAGGCCGCATGTCCCGCACCTGAATCTTTGCGCACGCCCCTGTGCCCGCATGGTCCTAGCACCAGCCTCTAGGGTGCAAAACATTCCCCCTGTGTGCACGCGGGCGCAATCTCAAGAAGCAGAGAGCTTTGAGTCCCCAGTTCTCCTTAGGGATGCAGCTGGGCACCACGAAGCCCCTAAAATTTGCCACCCTAGGCCCTGGCCTTTGTGGCCTTGCCACAAATTCGGGCCTGCAGCATGGTAATCATACGGGGCAGGCAGGCATGTTTCTAGGGTTGCACCGAATCCAGGATTCAGTTCAGTATTTGGTCTTTTTTAGCAGGATTCAGATTTGGCCAAATCCTTGTGCCTGGCGGAATCCAAATCCTTAAAATTATGTGACTTTTCTTCACAAAACAAGTACGTTTTCCCTCCCCATCTCTGATTTGCATCCCTCCCAACTGTCCCGTTTTAAGAGAGACAGTCCCTATTTTGACAGCTCAACCCGCAGTCCCTCGATTGTACTGGAAAGTCCCGTTTTTCTCTGCACTGAACAGCCAGAAAAAGAAACAATGTTTCTAACTTTTGGCAGAGAGCCAAGAACAGCCACAGCTGATACGTTTGTAACAATTTCAAGATAAGGAAATAAGTAATTGTAACAATATAAGCTAACAGGTCCCTTAAAGGGATACTGTCATGGGAAAACATGTTTTTTTTCAAAACGCATCAGTTAATACTGCTACTCCAGCAGAATTCTGCACTGAAATCCATTTCTCAAAAGAGCAAACAGATTTTTTTATATTCAATTTTGAAATCTGACATGGGGCTAGACATTTTGTCAATTTCGCAGCTGCCCCTGGTCATAAATGATTTGAAGAATTCCAGGCCAACAAGTACCTGTACCCCCTCCATATCCTTTTGCATTTTTATTCATTTCTCTCTATTTTAATTGTTGATCATCTTTGCAGGCAAATTACAGTATATTGTCCATGTAGGTTCTTGTATTTTCTATTCCCATTATTCATGGTCCCCAAATCCAGCTGCACAATCTTATTCTGTTCATCTGTCCCCTGCCCGCGTCTCCTATTCTCAGGCTCTTGTTTCGGGCAAATGATAAATGACACGAGATGCCAACTTTTCACCTTTGGGAACATTTGAGAAACATTTGAGAAATGCCTTCATATTTTATACTTCTCCTACACCTGATCGGAGGCTTGGAGGTCCATCACTTCTACCAGCAATTAAATACATGTCCTGAGCACAATATTTCAACCATGAAAGATGAGTTTAGACTTCAGTCTGGATTTGTTTCCTGTCTATTTATACTACTACTTGCTTACAGCAATGTTCCCTTGTTTGTTTTGGAGGGTTCCTTTCAAGGGCAAGGCTGTATTTTAGCCCATTCCTTCGGCTTTCAGCAGTTTACATACTGCTCAGTTTGCCGAAGTTCAGGACCCATTCCAGTTATCTGTTTGTGTCCATTTCAAGGGCAAGGCTGTATTTTAGTACCGGTATTGCCCTAAGCACCCCCAAACCTGGTCCTTCATTAGTTTACATAATGTGAGTGCACCAGAAGCTAAAGAAATAGGTACAAGCCCCTACACCAACACCCCAATTGCACCACCGGTTTGAGCGGCAAATGTCCGTGGGCAGTGAGGACATTTTTGTGATTCCTGTTTATATAGGGGGACCCATGGGCTGCCCCCCTACATCTGCTGCCCTAGGCCCAGGCTATATATAAATACAAAATTTGTATAGTGGATCAGCGCCTAGGACAACAGAGAAGAGAAAACAAAAAATAGTGCAATGTGTTTGGATAATGAAACGGCACCCAGTGTCAACATTTATTTTATAAGGTGTACTTTCCCTTTAAATCTTCCAATGTTGTTGATAGCATGCATAAGAAGTTCCCTTTATATCCAGTTAGTTGTATCCAAAATTTGGCTAAAATGCCTACTTACAAGCCCAAAATATAGTGTATATATAATGTTAGCCGATCCTTCTCTCCTTCCAAGTCAGTTTCATGAATCCTAATATGGAAAGATACAAGTCCAAAATAGTAACACACTGCACTATTTTTTATTTTTTCTACTCTGTTACCCTAGGCGCTGATCCACTATACAAATTTTGGAGTTTTTTTTTTAATACAGCGGAGGGACTGTATGATGAACGGCAGGAGAAAGTTAAAAGACTAAAAATTTTCTGTTATTTTGTATCTATAAATACAGTAGGGATGCTCTGTATCCCAGATTTGGTTCAGGATTCAGCCAAATCCAAGCCTTTTCAAGCAGGATGCTATTTAACCAAATCCTATACCCTGACCAAACTGAATCTGAACCCTGTGCACTGATAACAAATTTGCAGTGTACGCATTGGAATTATCCGTCTGTACTCCAAGAATTTCTGGCACCGCTGCCGGTTCAGATTTGGTTCTGTATTCAGCCAAATCCATTCCCCGGGATTCAGAGGTTTGGCTGAACCCCCTAAAACCTGTTTTGGTGCATCCCTAAAATTCAACCTTGTCCAAGGATTCTTGTAAAATGGTAGATAAACTGACGCTGTTTGGGAAGTCCAAAGGACTGATGTGACTTATAAGGGGTCAATTTACAGAGCTATCAACCTTCCCCCCTCAATTTTTTTTAGGAGTAACAGATTTGGGGCTTCACCCCCTGGTGTCCTTTCACTTCCTCCGATTTCTAAAGATTTTTCATGGTTTCTGACGATTTGCGGTGAAAATCTGATGTGGGCAATCGCAGAACATTTCAGTGATGTCAGCGGGAGAGTCTGCATGAGTGACATCACTTCCACCTACGCCACTTTCGGATAGGGAACATTTTCAGTGTATCCCCCTAGACACGAGCATTCAAAGTTGACAGCGCTGCATTAATTAAATCCCCAAGTGCTAGAGAAGAAAGGGGTAGGAAATATCAACCCTTAGTGCTTATTTACAGAGCACTTATAATATTGTGATATCAGTGCAGTCTGTGCTTTCCATTTTGGGCTAAACCAGGTGTAATGTTGTGGGTGCAAAACAACTTTTGTAGTATGGTGGATTCTTAACTAGCTGGCATAAAACTAATGTGGTACCCACACAGTTGGTTCCACAGTTCTGGGTACCTTTCTTATCTAGCAATATGTGGCGAGGCAGATGAAAGGGAGTTGGTTAAAGGGGAAGCCATTTAGGCTGGTACTTACAAATAGAAAAGCTGAGCTCTGTATCCCGGATTTGGTTCGGTATTCTGCCAAATTTGAGCATTTTTTTTAGCAGGATTCGATTCAGCCAAATCCTAGGCCCTGTTCCGAATCTAATTGGAACCCTATGCAATGATTACAAATTTGCAATGTATGCATTGGAATTATCCATCTGCACTTCAAGAATTTCTGGCACCGCTGAAGGTTCGTATTTGGTTCTGTATTCAGCCAAATCCATTCCCTGGGATTTACAGGACTGGCTGAACCCCCTAAAGCTGGGTTTCATGCAATAAAATACAGCTTGTCCAAGGGTTCTTGTAAAACAAGAGATAAGATGTTACATTGCCATGAATAGTAATTGAGAGTAAAAGGGAAGTCGTTAGAATGATCGACAGAGTAACGTGAGGAATGATGAGAGTTCAATGAGTCTGGCAGGGAGCTTCATTATGGATCGGAGAGAGGGGACGTTGGTTAAGTGGAAGATCAGAAATCAGTTGCAGGGCTTCAAAACTTGTTGCCGTTGGGGGTTATTGTAATACACAGCTTCCTATTTATACTGTATACCTTTAAATGCTCAGCCCAGTGCTTGGGAAGCGTGATTGCATCAATAGGATCAATGGGAGGAACGCAGGTCCCTGCAAAGTTGGGCCGTTTTTGTGACTCTTTTTGGACACGACCCTCCAGCAGCCCATTTGTTTATCACACTTGTCTCTATTTCAGAATAACAAACTTTCAGCACATTTACCTGTAATGCAAATACCAGCTCCCAAACTAATAAACCATTATGTATTATAATATATAATAAGACATATAATATATAAAACTAATACACCATTATGTATTATGTACAATGTATTCCATTGTATTTTGTTGGTTTTGATGGGTGGAGGCTAAATCTGTCTCTCTGGTTACATAACAAAAATATACAAATAAAACGAATATGTTTATCTACATAGTAATATGAGCTGCCATACTGCATACTGTGCATGCTTTAAAGGGGTTGTTCATTTTTGTTACCTTTTAGTATGATGTAAAGAGTGATATTCTGAGACAATGTGCAATTGATTTTCATTTTCTATTGTTTGTAGTTTTAAATGATCTGGCTTTTTAGTCAACAGCTCTCCAGTTTGTCATGTCACCAATCTGGTTGCTGGGGTAAATTACCCTAGCAACCATGCACTGATCTGAATAAGTCAAAGATAAAGTAAAAAATACTCAGCAGTAAACGAATACACAGTGAGACGAGACGACATGGCTCCAGCTAGTACTACAGATAACTGGAATATGAATAGGAGAGGCCTGAAAAGAAAGATGAATCATAAAAGTAACAATAACAATACATGTGTAGCCTTACAGAGCATTTGTTTTTTAAATGGGGTCAGCGACCCCCATTTGAAACCTGGTTTCAGATGGAGGCAAATAATTCAAAAACTATTACAAATTGAAAAGTTGCTAATAAATGGCCATTCGATAACAACATAGTTATAGTTAACTTAAAGGTGAACCACCCCATTAAGCATCACAGAAACTGGAAGTATCATAAAAAAAGTATACATTTTTCCCACTTGAACAGGCAAATATCTTGTTTAGTAAAAGCATTGGTTCAGTAGTCAGAATAGCAAATCTTCTTTCTTCTTTCCTGTGACACTAAAAACTAGAAAAAAAGTCATCTCTTAAAATGTAACAGGAGCTATAAATAATCTTGTGAATTGGTGCTTAACGTGACAGCCATGGCGTGGGCCAGGTTCACTAAACATTGTTATGGGTCAAATGATTCTGAGAACGATTTGGGGGATTTATCAATGAAAGTAACAAATCTGATTTATCCGGAACAATTCAGAAGAAGTCATGCGGTAACTGATCTAAATGAGATTGGTTCTGTAGGAAAGTGCTACCAACGTTCATATCCGCTGGGAAAAAAATACAGGTACCTGTTATCCAGAATGGACCGGGGTTTTTTGGATAAGGGATCTTTCCTTAATTTGGATCCTTATAACTTGTCTGCTGAAAAAATAATTTATACATTAATTAAACTCAAAATGATTTTCTTACCTCCAATAAGGATTAATTATATTTTAGTACAAGCTACTGTTTTATTATGATAGAGAAAAAGGAAATTGTTTGTAAAATGTTGAATTAAGAATCAGTCTATGGGACATGGCCTTTGGAGCTTTCTGAATATCGGGTTTCCGGATAACAGGTCCCATACTTGTATATATTCATACATATATATATATATATATATATATATATATATATATATATTGCCCATATTGATCCCAACCCTGATCTGAAGTGATCAAGGGCGATCTTGGCTGCACCTGCCCCACCCCTGGTTCCACCAAATTTTCCACTTTAGCCCTGCCCCCCGCTTCACTTTGTTGGAGGATTTTGGGTGATGATTCTATGCATTTCAAAACATTTAATTTAGGAATAGTCACAGCAGGGAGGCCTACTGGGGGTAATTGGGTGAGGGTAGTAAAATCCGGGTGACTTAAGGGTGATTCAATAGCCCAGGTCAGTTGTTCTTTTAGGGCTCAGATACATTGAATCCTAAATAAAGACTGAAATTAATTGGAATCCGACAAGAAAATCTGCCTGTGACTTTCTTAAAAAAAAAAAAAAAATCACCCATTTTCCAGAACCCCTGTACCACCCCCCGCATTAAAAACATGGGAATAACTAAAACACATGAGAGAATAAAAAATACAGAGCAACTGTCTGTTAATCCCATTGTGTATATTATACTAAAAGTTAATTTCAAGGTGAAAGTTAGAGGATTCCAACTCATGGGAGGCTGGATTCCATTCCAATAGTGGGCGTCAGTCTTGTCAGACTTTGGGTGAGTTATTCACTCTCAATGTCCCTCACTTACCTAACTTAGATTGTCAGCTTTATGGGTTAGGGACTCTAGGTTCTGTGCACAACAGTGAAACACTAAATGGCTATAAAGAACATGACAGAATCTCAAGAAAGCAACCCCGATTCCTTTGTGCTTGCTGCTACACGTTATTGGCGCAGGCCAAACGTCATCCATGTTACTATATGATCCCTACAGTGTCAAAACTGTCATTGCCAAACTGCCCTTTGATAAGGAGATGACAGAGGCGTTATGAGGTGAACTCCATGTAACAGGATCTTCGCTGCATCCAACTATTACATAAATCTCCTTCTCCAGAAATAAATGGAAAGCCATAAGTCACCAGTCTCCCTGACTGCTAAATACCTACCGGTTGAGCTCCCCACTGAGGCCCCTTCTTCATGCACAGATATCAGATTCAGCATTACTTGATATCTCTTTATCACCATTTCATAATATTGGTGCCCAAGGCAGTACTACTTGCTCAACTCTCACCCTGCTGCCCCTTAGCTTGCACATCATCCACCTACTGTTTGGGCTGCACAGTTCTCCTCCTCTCCATTGGATCACTCACCCAATGAAGAGTGCCTGAGGCACGTGCCTCTCTTCCCTACATTCCTTACTTCTGGCCCTGGAATATGTAGTACGTTTCGTCTTCACTCAAAATTCTTGTGTACCCCACAGTTTTTTGTATCTAGTAGAAATGAATCTCAACAGAACCATTGTGATTGGATGTCTGTGACTTTACTACCCTCAAGGGTTGAAAAGCCGGGGGAACTCCCTACCACTTCAGTTGAACTGAAGAAGCCGGATGAGTGGTGAAACGTTTTCAAGAAAAACTCTGAATGTCCAGTTGCCTTTGACTTAATACTACTAGATACTGTAACTCATGCGCTGGATAGATGAGACTCTTCATAGACATATCCAACGGTTCGTTGTATGGTGGCATCAAATTTGTGATCAAGGGCAGTGTCTCTTTCCAGGGGCGTAACTATAGAGGAAGCAGACCCTGAGGTTGCAGGGGGGCCCAGGAGTGTAGGGGGCCCAGTGAGACCCTAATTCATTAGCAATTTTAATATATCTTGGTAAAATAGGCCAACTTATAAATATTTTGGGGCCCTAAATTGAATTTGCTATGGGGCCCAGTAACAACTAGTTACGCCACTGTCTCTTTCCATGATATCTTGATATTCCTACTCATGCATACCTTCCAGCAGCAGTAATGTACAGACACTGGGATCTTTTGGTCCCCCAAAGGCCTCCTATGGTTTTGCAACAAGTGTTTAGTAGCAGCCTTGGGGGTTGCAATCACAGACACTGATAATGTGCAGCTTCACCCATACATGCTCCTAACGGAATATTACATAAAAATGTATATAAATAGTGGTGGGCGGATTTGCGCCATTTTGCTTTGTCGAAAATTTCGCGAATTTCGCACGAAATTCACGAAACAAATTTTTTGACGCCAGCGTCCGTTTTTTCCAAAAAAAAACGCCGGCGAATTTTTGCCGTGAATTTTCGCGGGCGTTTCGCGAATTTATTCGCTGTCGGCGAATCGCCCAAATTCGCCGCAAATTCGCGCCTGGCGAATAAATTCGCCCATCACTATATATAAAGTCATGTTTTACTTTAGATAATCCCTTTTCTGTTCTAACTGCAAATATTCTGATCTAGAAACCAGAAATAGGGGGTGTAAATTTATCCTGCAGATCCTGTGTTTGTGCCGAGGGTTTGTTCTATGTTACCAACTCCTCGGTGACAGCATTAAAATGACATTATTTCCCAAATGGAATAAAAGACAGTCACCGGCTACTTTTCATAACTGAGTGACCTTTAAGGATTGTTTTGGAATTTAACCCTCCATCCATTGGGGTTTCGTTTTACGTTTGCAGGTCAGTGTCAAGAAAATGTGGAAACATACGAGCTGTAAATAAAGTCACTGTTTAAAGGGGAAGTATAATTTTTCTGACAATCGCATTTCTAGGATGTAATGTTATTACTGTATATACTCGAGTATAAGCCATCCCGAATATAAGCCGAGGTACCTAATTTTACCTCCAAAAACTGGGAAAGCTTATTGACTCAAGTATAAGCCTAGGGTGAGAAATGCAGCAGCTTCTGGTAAGTTTCAATCAAAAAATTGAGGGTTTCTGCTCCCACTGGAGGTGCCGGCGTCTCCTTTTTGGATGCCAGCGACCATTCTTGGATGCCAGCGACCATTCTTGGACGCCGGCGAATATTCTTGGAGACTATTCTTGGATGCCGGCGACTATTCTTGGACGCCGGCGACTATTCTTGGACGCCGGCGACTATTCTTAGGCGCCGGCGACCGGTTTTGCACTTGACCCGAGTATAAGCCGAGGTAGTTTTTCAGCATATTTTGGGGGCTGAAAAACTCGGCTTATACTCGAGTATATACGGTACATTTTATTTCTCATAGTTGGTAAATGTTTAAAAAATTTGCACAATCTTACCTCGGTTTGATAAACGAGATACAGATACATGCAATAAAGTAACTATGATTGATGGGCCTGGATGTAAGACTTACTGCCGGCCCTCTGCTCCTCCTCCAGAGCCAGTGTTCTGGCGGGCCCGAGGTAGTACGGACCCTGGTGTGATCGCACCCACGGTAGTTCAGCCATTTGATATATGTAAGATGGAACCTTTAAGGGAAAACTCATGAAACCCAAATATAAAGGAAGGAAATCCTTATCTGTGACGCTATCAGTCATGTGATCTATTACCTAGAATGCTTGGTACTTTGGGCTTTCTAGATAAGGGAATTATAATAAATTGGAGGACCATGTTATCATTTTTAAAAATTAAAGAATGAGGAGAGCACTTATTAATAGCAAAAAAAACGCTGTGGTTATGTTTATTAAAGGCTACTACACGACATGTTTCGGGTCATTACATACCCTTTCACCTGTTATCATTTTTAGTTGCAATATTCACCTATAGAAAAAGAAATGTGCTTTTTTTGTGCTACTTTCATGAGAAATTTCTCCAAAATTGTGTTAGCACCAGCCAGCCATTCTACTACCCATTGGCTGCTGTCTCAAGCTTTTCAGAAGAGCCTGAGGCTCAAAGTCTTGTAGGATACAGCTAGTGGACCTGACAGGGAACTACAGTATATTGTATTGTTTTAAATAGAAGCATTACCCATACCTGTTATGTATGGCATCACAACTGGCAAAAACCTGCTTCTTCCATGAAGAGGGCATTCTTTAGACAATGAGGGTCCAAACCCTTTTAGCCTTTACCATCTGGGGGTATCTAAGACAAATGTTTCTTCAGGGAGAGAAGGTTAAGACTCTTGAGGGCCCTCCTTCTCATACAAAAATACAAGGGTTTGGCCTGTCAGAGATGGAGAGAAGATGACTGGGTATTCTTGTTGCATCTTCTCTGAAGGTCCAATAACTGGTGGCCGTTTCCAGCATTGCCTTTTTCTTCAACTCACAATGGCTGTTGGCTGGAATGAAGTTGAAGATGACCATTGTAACATGGTAGGAAGATTTGGGATCTAAATTTGTGTCCCTTTATTTGTTATTGAACTATGTCTACATATGATGAGAGACTGCTGCTTCAACAATAGCAAAAGGACCAAAACCATGATATCAGCCAGACATTCCAGTTATATGCCTATGAGTACATGTGACACCGCACAAAACGCGTTAGGAGGAGTGTTGGGGAAATAAAGTTTCTTATTTCTTAACTACTGTCTTCTGCTGGTCTGTGAAAGTGCACGCAACATTGGGTACATATTGTCTGTCGGGTCTCCCTAAGCTGCGGGTTCGGGGTGTTGCACCCAAGCCAGGGACTTCGGCGATGAGTAACCTGAACATGAATGCTGTGAAAACAATTGTTTAAGCGAAAGGTCCAGGGCATTTGCACCTGGACCCACCCAGTAATAGGGTGAGCGGTTATATTAATAAGCCAGTTTAAATTGCTTCACCTTGTTTTTAAAAAGAAGGCAAGGAGTTTGAGCATATCCAACCCACTTGTGATTAGTATATACAAACCTTTTTGGCCTGTGTTTTCTGGGGGTATCTAGGACAATTGTTTCTTCAGTAAGAATCATTTTAAAAATACAAGGGTTAGCTTGTCATAGATGGAGAGAAGGTAATGGGGTGTTCTTGTTGTGCCCTTTTCCAGTATTGCTTTTTTCCTTACCTCAATTGCTTTTGGCTGGAATAAAGTTGAAGATGGAAGGAAGACTAAATTGGTGCTACTCATTTGTTATTGAATCAAGTCTACAAACATATAATGAGAAGATGGTTCTTCAAAAAAAGCAAAAAGACCAAAACCAAGTGAGCACCAGCCAGTCATTCCACTTCCCGCTGGCTGCTGTCCCAGGCTTTTCAGGAGAGCCTGAGGTTCAAAGTCTTGTAGGATACCAGCCAATCAGTGGGTGGACCTGACAGTGAACTACGGTTTATCTTATTGTTTTGAATAGAAGCTTTTGGGGTAATAGAACCCATACCTGGAATGTATGAGATCACAGCTGGGGAAAAGTCTCTGCAATAATATAGGTTAGGTATACTGCTACTAAAGAAAATCCTTTAGACAGTGAGGGTACGACTCTTTTTGGCCTGTGCTGTACAAGGGTTGGCTTGTCAGAGATGGAAAGAAGATCACTGGGTATCTTCGTTATACTCTAAAGGTGCAATAGCTGGTGCCCTTTTCCAATTTTGCCTTTTTCCTCTTCTCTGAAGGTCCAATAACTGGTGGCCGTTCGCAGCATTGCCTTTTTCTTCAACTCACAATGGCTGTTGGCTGGAATGAAGTTGAAGATAACTGTTGTTACATGAAAGGAAGACTTGGGATCTAAATTTGTGCCCCTTCATTTGATATTGAACTATGTCTACCAACATATGACTAGAGGCTGGTGCTTCAACAATAGCAAAACGGCCACGTGTGGGCATCTTATGTTCAGCATAATAATATCTCATTATTCTTATATAATATCATAACCTTTCTATTAAAAGTAGAAAACTATTTTTACATTTTCATTTTGGAGAACATCAAACCATTTTCTCGTCCTTTATTTCGGCAGTTACACAGGGTGATGTTCCCTTGCATAATCTTGTTTTCGTCCAACTTGCTCTTTCCACCTTTGACTTCATGAGCTAATCTTGCGCACGGAATACTGTTTGATCCAGGGTCTTACTGGCCGCACACATGCATTTTGGGAATGATTGCATAAATCCTCCTAAATAGAAAACTGCCTGCAGCCAAGAACAAGCTTCTGGATGGCAAAAAGGTTCCTATTTACAGCAAACGTTTTCCTCTTTCCTGAATGCACTGATAAGCACTCTATAATGACTTTTTAAATTTTTCCTTTTTAATATCCAAAGGTTTATAAGCTGCACAGTGGGGGCGTCGACCTGGTATAAATATTTATTCACTCTCCTGATAAATATGTCTTTACTCTCTCAGTAATAGAGAGAGTAAAATGAATATTCTCTTCTCTAGAGCATCTTGTTATTGCATTCACATCTATATTTTGACAGATTTATTAAATCCAGCATGCTGGAAAAGCCATATTTATTTGCACTGTTCATTTCCTGCCAGGAATCGGTATAAGGCCTTTGTTTTTTAGTTCTCGTTGTATGATGTGAATATTTTTGTTACGGCTGCTATTGTTCTGCTTATTCCTTTGAATCACCAGCTGTTGCCATATCCATATTTAACATGAATCAAGCGACTTGGATTTCAATAGGATAGAACACACCAATCATACTCTTGCTTTCATTATTCTAGCTGCACAAAACCAATAAGAACTAACAGCTCATTGGCTGCTACGGGTTACAGTGCTTCTGTTGGGCAAAAATGAATCCATTTAAGTTGTAAATGGATAGGGCAAATATTCCAATAATATTTCATATGAATGATGGTCTGTGTATGGCCAACTTGAGATGTTTATGCAGTAATCCCTTTATAGATGGTTGTCCTTGTTCAGACACCCATAGCAACCAATCAGCTGTTAGCTTTCATTATTCTATCTGCTCTAAACCAATTACAGCTAACTTCTGATTGATTGTTATCTATTATGGGAATAATAAGCGTATACAAGCTATTTTGGATCATACTCTATATAAAGAAATGCTTTATTCAAGCAACCAGCAACATTTCCATTTCATTAATTACCTACATTATAAATTAGAGAATTGATAATGCAATCAAGGATGCACTATTCTATTTCAGTCAATACCTTGCTCATGAATACCGATCAAACCTTCATGTATCTGCTGACATGTTTAAGGGGCAGAATTTTATAAAACAGTGATGTCATACATAAAATTAGGATATTGTAGGAATTCTTGAGACCACAAAAAAGGGCCACATCTGGTGCACAAGCCTCCACTTGGACAGCCCCCTGTAATAACTTTAGGCTGTATCCATACTCTAAACAAATTAATTCCATGTATTGCTTGTGTTATAGGACAAGATTTAAAAACGGCCACAAGAGCTTGACATCTACTGTAGCAGCTAAATAACAGAAGGGAAGTGGAAACAGCTGAGAAAAGTCTCAGACACAAGCAAAACCTGAAAACTCAGGATCCTACAGAGCAAAAAGCCCCCCCCCCCATACACTGATCCAAATCTGTTATCTCAACATGTAACTTTTGCTGATGTGACACCATAATAAAATATTGTTTGGAAGCATGTGCTTATTTAGAGCAAAGTGCCGCATTTGTCAAGCACAGATGGAGCACGGCTACTGAATTATGTTCCAGAAAGGAAAACTGCTCTATTATACCAACCGCAACAAAAAGACATCAATCTGTGATGCACAGCGGCACATTATAATAATGAGAAGCATTAGCGTTTGACCTGTATCTGAGATGACATATTGATATTAAGAAAGGTTTTTGGAATAATATGGGCTGGTACAAAAAAACAACAGATAATAGCTATACGCAATGAATAAGACCACCAGGACTAGGGAGCCGGACTGAGGCAACTGCACAAAAATGACAACTAATCTTGCTGTAATTAGTAGCACTGTGGTCTTGGATTCATTCTTGTCCAGGAGATGATCTTAAGGCTTAGGGCATTAATCCCCAACCAGTGGTTCGTAACATGTTACTCACAACCCCTTGCTCTGGTGGCCTCAAAGTAGGTGCTCATTTTTGAATTCCATAAAAACCAGGTGTACTGCCAAACAGTGTCTCTTGAAGGATGACAGCCTTCACAGGGGCTACTAAATAGCCAATGACAGCTCTTATTTGGTACCCAAATGCTTGTGTTGCTCCCCAACTCCCCAACATTTGAATGAGGCTCATGAGTAAAAAAAGGTTGACAACTCCTGGCTTAGGATGAACTGCTAGGATTCCTGCAATCAGGGCCGGATTTACATAGTGGGTGCCCCTAGGCCTACTGCCGTCTGTCCCCCATGTCCCCTCCCCTTTATTAATGACAATTTTCGTTGGTACTGAGATTGAGCAATGCGGATTGGCACACGGAAAATTTTAAAAATGATTGTGCATCCCCAGTGTGTTTGATCCAATGTGGGTGTGATTGGGCAGCATGCCGCCCCATAAAATTCTGCCTCCCTAGGCCCGAGCCTTGGTGGCCTTTCCACAAATGCGGGCCTACCTGCGTTAATAACTAAATGCAGTCTTGGGTCTTGGGACTTATTCACACAGAGTGTGGGGAAACTAGAGTTCTAGTAAAAAACTAGAAATAATTATACAGTAGCTAGCAGCTCTGGAGTCTTCGGTTGGACCGTGACCAAGACACTATCTGCATGTCTTGGGTTTGTTCCTGACCAAGGCATCTCAACAGAGTTTGCGGACATCTTTGCATTCATTTTCTAATAGTGGATTGATGAGTTTCATTTTCCAATTTGTCGCTGCTGAGGCCTGCACTGGTGCAATTTACTGTAGGTTCATTTGGCCCTGATGAACTTGAGACCAATGTCTGTCTGTGGCAGGAGAATTAAAAAAAAACTGGACTGGGAGCTCCACTGAGGCGGCAATGGTGTCATACAGTATGTAAGAGCTATAAAATATTGCTTGTTTATGTAAAACACAATAAAAATCTTGAAACTGAATAAAAAAAAAGAATAAACAGCCTGTAGTATGTTAAGTATGAATATGAATATGTTTAGTTTTGTATTTCAAATTTAGAATATACTGCAATGTTTCTAGCTTGTAACCCTTGCCTGTTGCTAAAAGACTGTTGCCTTAGGTACTAACCTGGACTGGAGATTAATTTACTGTTCCTCTGTTTGTAGAATGGCTCCTCTATTGGGCAGCTCCAAGTCCTGCCCTGGGGAACTCCATGCTATCCCTCAATTGGTGGCTCAAAAGGCACCAATATCTTCCCTCTCTGTAGGGACCAAGCCATAGATCTTCTTATTCTCCAGTTAGGACAACTCTCAGCATTCCATTGGTTGCTCTGTTTCTGCCCAGAAAATCAAATTGCACTGAACCCAAGAGTCTGGGATGCATGCTGGGAATTCATTAAAGGGATACTGTCATGGGAAAACATGTTTTTTTCAAAATGCATCAGTTAATAGTGCTGCTCCAGCAGAATTCTGCACTGAAATTTGTTTCTCAAAAGAGCAAACAGATTTTTTTATATTCAATTTTTAAATCTGACATGGGGCTAGACATATCGTCAGTTTCCCAGCTGCCACAGTCATGTGACTTGTGCCTGCACTTTAGGAAGGAACTACTTTCTGGCAGGCTGTTATTTCTCCTACTCAATGTAACTGAATGTGTCTCAGTGGGACTTGGCTTTTACTATTGAGTGCTGTTCTTAGATCTACCAGGCAGCTGTTATCTTGTGTTAGGGAGCTGTTATCTGGTTACCTTCCCATTGTTCTGTTGTTAGGCTGCTGGGAGGGTTGAAACAGAGGGGGATGATGTCACTCCAACTTGCTGCACAGCAGTGAAGAGTGACTGAAGTTTTTCAGCGCACAAATCACATGACGGGGGCAACTGGGAAACTGACAATATGTCTAGCCCTCAGATTTCAAAATTGAATATAAAAAAAATCAGTTTACTCTTTTGAAAAATGGATTTCAGTGCAGAATTCTGCTGGAGCAGCACTATTAACTGATGCTTTTTGAAAAAAAAAACATGTTTTCCCATGACAGTATCCCTTTAAGCACAGTTACTTAAATGTTATTCTAAGAAAGGATAATATTGCCTTTATTTGTGCCATTTTCAGTCCTCATTCTTGTCTCAAACCGTTGCATTCGCAGTTACAAAGACGCAAGGGCTGTTTACAGATGGGAAAGTCATTAAATGCTCAGAGATAGAAAAAAAAAGCTGTAAAACAACAACAAAAAAAACCCCAAGTATTTCTCTTTGAAGCATTTAATGAAAGTCTATTTATGTAACAGGGAACGGTATGAAGCTTCATCAAATGTACAGCAAAAATCTGGCAGCAAACCAAGTTTCTAGTAGGAGTTTAATTCAAAGCATTATCTTCTATTTGTAACCAGGGACAGATCACACCTCCTAGAAATTCGAATTTGCAGCTTTAAAAAATGGGGTTTGTTGGATCAGGGAAAAATGCATGATTATGGGTTAATCTGGCAGGTAATTGGAGGTGGTCTGGCACTGGGCTAAAGCTAAATCCTCAAGTGATACTGTCTTCCTCTACCTTGTGATGGAGACCAGAATTGTGTCTCAGAGTCTTGTTCTATAATAAGGTCCTGGATGGGTAAAATTATCATCTCTTGCCCCCAACATAGTTAAATACATAGTAGCACAATGGGCAATAAAGACCCCGTTCAATCAAGGGTCCATTAACATTTTTAATATGCAAACTAATAAGGAAATACAGGTATGGAATCCGTTATCCAGAAACCCTTTATCCAGAAAGAACCAAATTAAAGGAAGGCTGTCTCCCATAGACATTTAATCAAGTAATCCACATTTTAAAAAAATATTTTCCCCTTTTCTGTGTAATAATAAAACAGTCGCTTGTACTTGATCCCAACTAAGATATAATTAATCCTTATTGGAAGCAAAACAATCCTGTAATGTTTACATGATTCCTTAGGGTAGTGGCACATGTGCAGATTCATTTCTGGAGTGACAAATCTCTTCTTCGGGCGACTAATCTCCCCCGAAATGCCTTCCTGCGGCAAGAATGCAAATCGCCGGCGGGATGGCATACGGATCGCTTCGGTTTTCCGAAATCGCCCGAAGTTTCCTGCTGGCGATTAACATTCTTGCCGCAGGAAGGCATTTCGGGGAGATTAGTCGCCCGAATAAGAGGAGATTTGGCACTGGGTGTCTAATCTCCCCAGAATCTGCACGTGTGCCACCACCCTTAGTAGACTTAAAGTATGGAACTCCAAATTAAAGACCCCTAATTTGCAAAACCCCAGGTCCTGAGCATTCTGGATAACAGGTGTTATTTCTTTTTGACTTCATGAAGGTAATCAGACCAGTCCCTGAGCCAACATCAAGGGCAGACTGGGTCGGCAGGACACCAAAAACCTGGTGCGCACCGCCAACCCAGACTTGCTTCTGTCCCCCCAGACCCAGACCCTGATCTCGCCTCTTCCCCGGTACCGCAACTAAAGAACAAGTATGTGCAGAGGCCTGGAAGGGGGTTACAGCTGGGGTGGGGGGGCCTGTATGGGGGTTGTGACAGAGGCAGGGGGGCCTGGAGGGGGCGGGGGACCCTGTGGGATTAATATTATTGTGAGTATTTATATGTAATCTTGTATTTCTTCAAAGGCATTCAACCCTCTAACCAGCTATTGTACCAGCCAGTGCCCAGAGGTAACTCTATAACTGGGGTGTGAGTAAAATAGGCCAAACATTTGATTTTTACCCCCGAAACTTGGGCAGCCAATGGTTCATTGGATGATGGAGGGAGGACAATCCTATATCTAATGTACTTTATTTCTAATGAGCAGTCTAGCCATAAAGGAAAAAGTTGTTCATTATAAAGTCTGAGTGTTTTATCCTTCTATGGTTTCCATACATTCATTGTATCATATTTATGTTCCCTTTCACTTTTGCTAGGACTGAAGGTGAAAGCAGCTCCCTACATGAGGACCAAACTGTCTGTTCCAAACTCAGGTTAGTTGCACTGATATATTATATATACAGTATATATATATATATATATATATATATATATATATATATATATATATATATATATATATATATATATATATATATATATATATATATATATATATCAAAAAAAGTCCAGACAACTTGCTTGTGCATCAAGAAAAAACTTTTATCAAGCAAGCAATAAGTACAACGTTTCGAAGCTCCCGCTTCTTTATCAAGTAACAAAGATTTAAATGACATCACATCCTTTTAAAGCCATAAATGCAAGCCACTCCAATAGATGGGATGTGGTGTGATTAACCATGTACTACACATAGACTAATGACCATATAATGAAACAATGTAATATAGTAATATCGATTAAACCATAATGATAGAGACATATTGGTCAAAGGTAACAATGTGTATATATGTAACAAAAAGTTTTAAAGGTTATAAGGACTCCACGTGATGACATATTCAATTCGCCCCAACCGCCCAAAGTGAATATATTACAGAGGTTAATAGCAATCATATAAAGGCATATAGATCATACTCTCTGTTAAGCCCCTTTGGGGACAGTGTTTGCAGTGTATGTATCCAAAATTTTTCTCTTTTTTGGAGTTGTAGGAGTCTATTGCCCCCCCGGCGAGGGGGGGCAATAGACTCCAAAACAAGAAATCTGAGGGTAGCCACGGAATGTCGTGCTGAGTGGAAATGGGCTGGTACTGGTAGTTTTAGTACCTCCTTTCTGATCGTAGATTTATGTTGACTGATACGATCTCGTATGGGTTGGACAGTCTCCCCAACATATGCAAGCCCGCAAGGGCACTTAAGCATATAGACCACATATTCAGTATCACATGTAAAGTGACCTCGCAATTCAAACTTCTTTCCTGTATGTGGGTGGGTGAAAGCATTGGTGCGTATAACACTTGAACATTGATTACACCTACCACATGGAAACATACCATTTGTCAGTGGTGCTAAGACCCTTTGTGTGTTAACCCTTTGGGTCCCCAGATCGGCTTTCACTAGCCTATCCCTGAGGTTTCGTGGCCGTTTGTAAGATAACAGTGGAGGGTTCTGGAATTCTGGGATATCCGGGTATGCTGTACGTAGTAGGGGCCAATGTTTGTAAATTACATGATGGATCTCTCTGACACAGGGATGATAGGCATGTACAAATGGTATGCGGGAACTTTTTGTCCTATCAGGTAATTTATCCTGTATGATGGACTCACGATCAAGTCCTTGCACACGCTTCACCTCCTGTGTAAGCATCTGCCGTGGATACCCTCTTTGTTTGAATTTTGTGGACATCTCTGTCAAGCGTGAAGAGAGTCGTTCCTCCTCCATAACTATGCGTCTAACGCGTAGCATCTGCGATCTAGGGAGAGAGGAAATATTAGCCCTTGGATGTGCACTATCGAACCTTAATAGATTATTGCGGTCGGTTGGTTTGACGAACAAGTCGGTGTACAGAAATCCGTCCCTCCGATATTCATGAAGATATTGGCATAGGTGGGGGCGACGTTGGATCCCATAGCAGTCCCCTGTATCTGGAGGAAAAATTTGTCCTGAAATAAGAAATAATTCTTATGTAAGATTAGGTACAACAATTCCATAAAGAAATCAATCTGTGTCGATTCATAACTTGATTCCTCCAGGGTTAATCTTACTGCTGCCATTCCCAACTCGTGGGGTATAGAGGTATATAAGCTGTTGACATCAAATGCCGCTAATAATACCCTGTCATCGCCCAGGTTCAGACCCTGTATGCACCGTAGAAAATGAGAAGTATCCTTAATATATGAAGTTCCTGACGTGACAAAGGGGGCTAAGACTTTATCAAGAAAAATTGACAAAGGGGATAGGACCGAGTTGACCCCTGCCACAATTGGCCGCCCAGGGGGGAATTGGAGATTTTTATGCACCTTGGGCAAGGTGTAAAACACAGGTATGCATGGATATTCCTGTACCAGGTATTCTTTCAAATCATCTGTAATGGTGCCCTGTACTAAGTATCGATCCAAAATCCCCAATACAAGATTCGCGACTTCACCCGTGGGGTCCCTATCGAGTGGAACATATGTGCTGCTGTTATGCAATTGGCCCAAAATCTCCTGAGTATAGTAATCCCTATCAAGGATTACTAAAGCTCCCCCCTTGTCAGCAGGCTTGTAAATAACACTTTTATCTCCCATTAACACATTAAGTGATTCACGTTCTAATTTCGACAGATTATTGTTATAACGCATGTGCTTGAGACCCTTAGAATCATTCACAAAATGGTTAATGTCTCTGGAAATAAAGTTAATCACAGTCTCCACAGGATGGAAGGAAGTAGGAGGAAGGTATTTACTTTTTTTATGTAAATTAAACCGTTGGGGAGTTAACCCCCTCATCTGGAACTGTGAATCCGCAATACCTTTATCCTTATCTTTAAACTGCACCTTAAGTCGCAGCAGTCTAAAAAACCGTTGCAAGTCTATATCCAGGGAAAAAGTGTCTAATTTGGCAGAGGGGCAGAAGGATAGACCCTTCTGCAAAACACTTAATTCAGAGGGTGACAGTACCTTGTTAGAGATATTAATCACAGACGATGTGCCTTCCTGGGCGCTGCCTTGCTGTTGTTGCGAACCTGCCGTGTCTGGATAACTGCTACGCCGCTTACTTCGGTGGCGCGGGCCTCGCGCTCCCCGCTGCTGGAAGGAGCGCTGTCTTCTCCTAAAAAAGATGACCCAGACGAATCTGTGGGTTGCTGCGAAGCCGTCTCATCCGAGCTGCTCCTAATGGTCGTCTGCAGTCCCTCGCGGCGTGTATCACGTGGCGCTTGCGTCTGTGGCCTGCGCCGCCGGAAATAGGGTGTAGTCACGTGTGGGCGTCCCGGTGTCCACCGGTATATGCGTCCGCTTGTATAGTCTTCAGCGTCCCGCAAAAACTTCTCCCTCTTACGCGTTTCCGTCTCCAAACGGTTAACTCCCCAACGGTTTAATTTACATAAAAAAAGTAAATACCTTCCTCCTACTTCCTTCCATCCTGTGGAGACTGTGATTAACTTTATTTCCAGAGACATTAACCATTTTGTGAATGATTCTAAGGGTCTCATGCGTTATAACAATAATCTGTCGAAATTAGAACGTGAATCACTTAATGTGTTAATGGGAGATAAAAGTGTTATTTACAAGCCTGCTGACAAGGGGGGAGCTTTAGTAATCCTTGATAGGGATTACTATACTCAGGAGATTTTGGGCCAATTGCATAACAGCAGCACATATGTTCCACTCGATAGGGACCCCACGGGTGAAGTCGCGAATCTTGTATTGGGGATTTTGGATCGATACTTAGTACAGGGCACCATTACAGATGATTTGAAAGAATACCTGGTACAGGAATATCCATGCATACCTGTGTTTTACACCTTGCCCAAGGTGCATAAAAATCTCCAATTCCCCCCTGGGCGGCCAATTGTGGCAGGGGTCAACTCGGTCCTATCCCCTTTGTCAATTTTTCTTGATAAAGTCTTAGCCCCCTTTGTCACGTCAGGAACTTCATATATTAAGGATACTTCTCATTTTCTACGGTGCATACAGGGTCTGAACCTGGGCGATGACAGGGTATTATTAGCGGCATTTGATGTCAACAGCTTATATACCTCTATACCCCACGAGTTGGGAATGGCAGCAGTAAGATTAACCCTGGAGGAATCAAGTTATGAATCGACACAGATTGATTTCTTTATGGAATTGTTGTACCTAATCTTACATAAGAATTATTTCTTATTTCAGGACAAATTTTTCCTCCAGATACAGGGGACTGCTATGGGATCCAACGTCGCCCCCACCTATGCCAATATCTTCATGAATTTCTTTGAAAACACGTATGTATACGGACACACATTGTACAAACAAAATTGCCTAAAATGGTGGCGGTATATCGATGATCTGTTGGTCGTTTGGAGGGGTGACGTTGGATCCCTATTGGAGTTTAAAACCTATTTAGACTCTTGTATTCCTACTATTGGGTTTACACTTACACATAGTGAAGAATCAGTTACGTTTCTAGATACTACTGTATATCGGAGGGACGGATTTCTGTACACCGACTTGTTCGTCAAACCAACCGACCGCAATAATCTATTAAGGTTCGATAGTGCACATCCAAGGGCTAATATTTCCTCTCTCCCTAGATCGCAGATGCTACGCGTTAGACGCATAGTTATGGAGGAGGAACGACTCTCTTCACGCTTGACAGAGATGTCCACAAAATTCAAACAAAGAGGGTATCCACGGCAGATGCTTACACAGGAGGTGAAGCGTGTGCAAGGACTTGATCGTGAGTCCATCATACAGGATAAATTACCTGATAGGACAAAAAGTTCCCGCATACCATTTGTACATGCCTATCATCCCTGTGTCAGAAAGATCCATCATGTAATTTACAAACATTGGCCCCTACTACGTACAGCATACCCGGATATCCCAGAATTCCAGAACCCTCCACTGTTATCTTACAAACGGCCACGAAACCTCAGGGATAGGCTAGTGAAAGCCGATCTGGGGACCCAAAGGGTTAACACACAAAGGGTCTTAGCACCACTGACAAATGGTATGTTTCCATGTGGTAGGTGTAATCAATGTTCAAGTGTTATACGCACCAATGCTTTCACCCACCCACATACAGGAAAGAAGTTTGAATTGCGAGGTCACTTTACATGTGATACTGAATATGTGGTCTATATGCTTAAGTGCCCTTGCGGGCTTGCATATGTTGGGGAGACTGTCCAACCCATACGAGATCGTATCAGTCAACATAAATCTACGATCAGAAAGGAGGTACTAAAACTACCAGTACCAGCCCATTTCCACTCAGCACGACATTCCGTGGCTACCCTCAGATTTCTTGTTTTGGAGTCTATTGCCCCCCCTCGCGGGGGGGGCAATAGACTCCTACAACTCCAAAAAAGAGAAAAATTTTGGATACATACACTGCAAACACTGTCCCCAAAGGGGCTTAACAGAGAGTATGATCTATATGCCTTTATATGATTGCTATTAACCTCTGTAATATATTCACTTTGGGCGGTTGGGGCGAATTGAATATGTCATCACGTGGAGTCCTTATAACCTTTAAAACTTTTTGTTACATATATACACATTGTTACCTTTGACCAATATGTCTCTATCATTATGGTTTAATCGATATTACTATATTACATTGTTTCATTATATGGTCATTAGTCTATGTGTAGTACATGGTTAATCACACCACATCCCATCTATGGGAGTGGCTTGCATTTATGGCTTTAAAAGGATGTGATGTCATTTAAATCTTTGTTACTTGATAAAGAAGCGGGAGCTTCGAAACGTTGTACTTATTGCTTGCTTGATAAAAGTTTTTTCTTGATGCACAAGCAAGTTGTCTGGACTTTTTTTGATATATATATAATTTGTCCTTCGGACTAGGTCACAGACCAGGGTGAATCTCCACTCCATTTTGTTGGTCTATATATATATATATACATATACATATATATATATATACCATTTTTCGTCTGTCTTCTGAAATGTAAATATAGTAGAAAGGTGGTAATAGCTGTTAATGGGGGATGGTTCATTGTGTTCAACTTCCTCTAAATACCTGTAATGATACATTTTCACATCCAGGTGCCTATATTCATTAAAGGAGAACTAAAGCCTAACTAAAAAAGTTGGTAAAAATGTTGTACATTATGTTTTGTGCTTCTGTACCAGCCCAAGGCAACCACAGCCCTTTAGCAGTAAAGATCGGTGTCTCCAAAGATGCCCCAGTAGCTCCCCATATTCTTTTCTGCTGATTCACTGCACATGCTCTGTGCTGCTGTCACTTACTGAGCTTAGGGACCCACTCACAATATACAGTACACATAGAATAGAAATGTCACAATATAAGGCTGATTAGTAATTAATACACATAATTACTACATGGCAGCACAGAAACCAGTGCAATTAGCATCAGAATTTAATAATCAGCCCTGTAGCATCAGCTTATAATACACACCAACCTCATTTTCTGCTGGATAATTAGTGACGAGCCCTAAGCTTAGCTTCTCAACAGCCAATCAGAGCCCACTGAGCATGTGAGTGTCACAGACACTTTCCAAGATGGTGACCCCCTGTGACAAGTTTGAAGTCCTGGATCATTGCTGCTATTGACAAGCTCAAACTTTAGGCTGGTGCAATAAGTTCAGTGTATAACATATGGCATTTTAAGCCATATTCATTTTTAGGGTTTAGTTCTCCTTTAAGTCATTGGCTGGAGATTCTCCAAAACATTTTATAAAGGCAAACTCAGTATTAGTTTCAGCCGTTACACCTTGGTAATTAAATATATACAAGGTTTTTCCATTCCACTCCCGTTAGCCCTGGGGAATTCCAGTTGTATCGTGCACAGATGAAGGGCAGACTGCAGGCAGGCGAAAATCCATGCGCAATGGGAATCGTTCCAAGCTGTATTGATGGAAGGGCTTTGCTCATAAACAAATGCCACAGTTAATCAGTGGGTACCCAGCCAGATTAATTCATATGTACAAGCCAAACTCATTTCAACTTTAAAGAGGGTTTTATAATACAGGTATGAGACCTATTATCCAAATTGCTCAGGACCTAGGGTTTTGGGATAATAGAACTTTGAGTCATTTTCAAGTCTACTAGAAAATCATTAAAACATCAAATAAACCCAACAGGCTGGTTTTGCTTCCAATAAGGATTAATTATATCTTAGTTGTGATCAAGTACAAGCTACTGTTTTATTATTACAGAGAAAAAGGAAATTGTTTTTAAATATTTGGAATATTTGGATAATATGTTCGCTGGGAGACGGCCTTCCTGTAATTCGGAGCTTTCTGGATAACTGGTTTCTGGGTAACGGATCCCAAACCTGTATATTCTAAAGACTGGAAGGTTGATGTTTAGGGCTGATGTAGTGATAGCGAATCTCTCCCATTTCGCTTCACGGAAGAATTGGCAAAAATGTGAATAAATTTGTGAAATGGCAAAAAATTTGTGAAAAGCATTCAATGGGAGTTAAGATTTTTTTACGTGCAACCTTTTTTTTACGCGCGTAAAAAAAAATCTTGCTCCAAATGCAGTAAAGCCAATGGCTGTTTTTTCTTGTTATAGAATGGCCAGTTCTCAGCCACTTTTTGTTCTGACTCTTTCCAGCTTTCAAATGGGGGTCACTGACCCCATCTAAAAGAACAAATGCTCTGTAACAAATGTATTGTTATTGCTACTTTTTATTACTCATCTTTCTATTCAGTCTCTCTCCTATTAATATTCCAGTCTCTTATAGTTTTTTTTAATTATCTGCCGTTTCCTTCTGATTCTTTCCAGCTTTCCAATGGGGGTCACTGAGCCCATCCTAAAACGAATGCTCTGTAAGGCCACAGATGTATTGTTATTGTTATTATCTATTCAGGCCTCTCCTACTCATATTCCAGTCTCTTATTCAAATCAGTGCATGGTTGCTAGGGAGGATTTGGACCCTGGCAACCAGATGGCTGAAATTGCAAACTGGAGAGCTGCTGAATAAAAAGCTAAATAACTCAAAAGCCACAAATAATAAAAAATGAAAACCAATTGCAAATTGTCTCAGAAGTTAACCCCCTACACCATACTAACATTTAACTTAAAGGTGAACAACCCCTTTAAGGTAGCCATACACAGACAGATTTAACCTGAAGATTTGGGCCCTTCATGGCAGATTATCTTTCCCCAGTCCTCTCCATGTCAATACTCTTCGGGATAGGCCCCTCCCTCTCCTAATTATAGAACCCACCCATTAATTAATCAATAAATACTCACCCATGAACAGCCCGCCGGCGTCTTTTTTTGGGTTCTTTCTCTTCTCCTAGCTCCTTGTAGGAGCTCGTTATTATTTTTGGCCAGAGGTGTAGCAAGGGGCTGCCGACAGCGTCCCAGAGACTGAGTTTTTTGGTCCCAGTTGACCTTTTTTTCTCTTGTGCAGTCAGCCTCATGTATGTGGTAGCGCCACGCTATCAGGACTGCGAGTCTCCCTGCTCTTTGCCTGAGACCGGCCCACGCTGGTGTCCGGAGGCTGGGGTCCCCGCGCCCAACATTTCTTTTTAAGGAGCAGGGGGGATGGCGGCAGGTAGGCGAATTTGCGTGGGGTGCGAGGGAGAGCGGAACGGATCATTCTCGCTGAAGGCCGGCGCTGACTGAGATTGGCGCAGGTACAGTTGGAGCTGTCACTTCCGGGTTACACAGCTTCAGTCGGATCACGCGGTTCTCTCTCGCGCGAGCTCACCCAGAGGGATGTAGAGCACGGGCGTTGCAGGCAGGAAGTGATGCGATAGTGGGGGCGGAGCCTACCACGCATAAAAGGAACAAGGAAGCAGCGTTCAGCCTGTTCATTGATTGCTGACACGCTGCTCCTGCTCTGCATAAGCGTTTGCTCTGGTAGGTAGAGGAACATTGCCTTTTTTTGATGGGAAAAGGATCTGCTTCAAATAGTGCCTTTTCTTATTGCACTTCTTTTTTTTTTTTTTTGGGGCAGGTTTCAGTCCCTGGCTAGTTCCAGCCGTCATCCCCAAAAAGACTACACCCCTGGTTGAGGTAAAAAAAAAAAAAAAAA
This sequence comes from Xenopus petersii, assembly GCA_038501925.1. Lineage (NCBI taxonomy): Eukaryota > Metazoa > Chordata > Amphibia > Anura > Pipidae > Xenopus > Xenopus petersii. Next base: position 131,611,683 of record CM076684.1, read on the forward strand.
AAAAAAAAAAAAAAAAAAAAAAGATAATTACATAAAAAATTAGGCTATCAGGCGGGGGTTAAGGTTGCATAAGTCCAGTAGGGGATGCTTGTTTAGCAGGTCCCAGGACTTCTAATCTATTCTCTCTTCTCCTGACAGTGCAATGAAGCCGTCGAGATCGAGAGAAAGATCTAAGGAGCAGTCTCTTCCCAGAGAGGAAAACATACAAGCACAGGCTCAATGTTTAGGATGTTCTGAATTACCACTCCCAGACAAGAAATTATGCCAGGCATGCCTAAATGCGGTGGCAGGACCTTCTGCGAGCCCCAATACAGAGATCCTGACCTGGATCAAAGAGACGGTGGCCAAGGAAGTACAGGCAATATCAAGGGATATTGGGGGTTCGTCCCGGAATATGCCGGCTCCGGTGGAAGAGGAGTTATGGGCAACAGCAGGTTTGGAGTCAGAGACCGAGGATGAGGAGGAGGTGCAGGATTCATCCTTTGACTTTGCCCTGGTACAACCCCTGATAAAGGCGGTAAGGGGCTCCTTAGACTTGCAACAAGAGGAGCAGACAGCTTCAGCCTCTTTTCTACCGAAAAGTAGAGGTTCAGTCCAAACTTTTCCACTACACCAGGAGGTGTTAGAATTGGTAAAATCAGAATGGGAGATGGTTTCCAAACGTAGTTCGACTCAATCCCGTTTCAGCAGGTTATATCCATTTAAGGAGGAAGAAGTAAAGGATATATCTACTCTCCCTAAGATTGATTCTCCGGTCCTTAATCTGTCAAAGAACACAGTTCTGCCCATTGAAGATCAGACTACATTAAAGGACTCAATGGACAGACGTCTGGAAACAGATCTAAAGAGAGCTTTCATCGTTGCAGGAGAATCTCTTAAACCAGCAATGGCGGGGTTATCAGTCGTTAAAGCTCTGGAAGTCTGGCTATCTAATATTGAGTCAGCCCTGAGAGAAGGACGGGAGAGGACGGAAATCATTGACGGTTTGAAGGAACTCAAGTTGGGATCATCGTTCCTAATGAATGCCTTAGTGGATCAGATTCGCCTCTCCTCTAGAGCACTCTCTCTCTCAGTTTCGGCTAGGAGAGCCTTATGGCTTAGATCCTGGGAAGCCGATAATGCCTCTAAACTGGCTCTATGCTCTTTACCCTTTCAGGGCCAATTACTATTTGGTAAGAAAATGGAGGATCTCATCTCTAAGGCCTCAGGGGGCAAGAGTCAGCTTTTGCCACAAAAGAAGAGAAGGAGATATCCTAATAAGCAATCAGCCAGGGGAAGAGGTTCGTTCAGAGCCAGATCTCCTTCATATGATCAGAGATCATTTCGTTCCAGAACGGATACTCAGAGATCGAGCAATTGGAGAGGGGGACAGTCTGGATTCTTCAGAATGTCCAGGGGCAAGGTCCCTAGCAATCCCAGGAAACAGTTCTGAAGGTGGTGCTCCCCAGGGGCAAGCAGTAGGAGCAAGATTGATGCTGTTTCGAACCGCCTGGGAAAGGTCTATCGAGGATCAGTGGATTCTGAGTATAATCAGAGAAGGGTACAGCCTAGAGTTCAAATACCTTCCGACCCAGTTTTTTCAACTTTCTCCTCTTCCCGCTTGTCCCATAAAGAGGGAAGCTCTTCTGGAGTGTATAACTTCCTTGAGGACTCAAGGGGTTGTTTCACCAGTACCAAGAGAAGAATGGGGCCAAGGGAACTATTCAATCTTCTTCATAGTTCAGAAACATGCGGGAGCCTGGCGACCGATTTTAGACCTAAGCAGAGTGAACCAAGCTCTGAGGGTGCAGCGATTCAGAATGGAATCCCTGGATTCTGTCAAAGGAGCAATCACACCGGAAGATTGGATGTGTTCTCTGGATATCAGAGATGCATATCACCACATACCAGTACACAAGGAATATCAGAGGTTCTTACGGTTCAAGGTGGGCAAAGACCATTTTCAATTTCGCTGTCTGCCTTTCGGCCTATCCACTGCTCCGAGAGTTTTCTCGAAGGTTATGGTAACCTTAGTAGCCCAACTCAGATGGCAGGGCATTCGGGTTTTCCATTATCTGGACGATCTCATAATTCTAGCCTCATCCCAAGCCCAATCCATCAATCACAGGGATCGAACTATGAATTTCCTCAAGTCTCACGGTTGGACCTTGAACCTACTGAAGAGTCGACTTCAGCCATCACAGACAATACAATACTTGGGAGCGATCATAGACTCCAGGAAGGGGACAATTGCCTTGTCCAAGGAGAGACAGGAGTCTCTATGGAGGACGATCAACTCGGTTCAGAGTCACTCCAGGATATCGGCAGAGATTTGTTTGAGTATCCTAGGGAAGATGTCTTCCTCAATAGGGCTCGTGCCTTGGGCTCATTGGAAAATGAGACAATTACAGTTTGTGTTCATTCAGCAGTGGGATGGCTGGAGCAAGAATCAGGAGATCGAAATATATCCTTCACTAAGCCAGGATCTAAAGTGGTGGCTTGTCCCTCATCACTTGGCTCAGGGATCCGAACTATTTCCAGATGCCTGGGTAATAATATCCACAGATGCTTCAGGAAAAGGATGGGGGGCTCAGCTAGGTTCCCAGGTAGCTCAAGGATTATGGCCAGAGCATTGGTCAGAAGAGCCATCAAACATCTTGGAACTAAGGGCTATACTTCAAGCTTGCCTGCACTTTCAAGATCAGCTCAGAGGCACAAGACTGAAGGTAAGATGCGACAACATCACAGCAGTCGCATATATCAGAAGACAAGGGGGAACGAGAAGTTTATCACTACTAGCAGAGGTGGAACCAATCTTTCTCTGGGCAGAGTCGACAGTGGTGGATCTTACTGCAGTGTATCTCCCAGGAAAATTGAACGTGGCTGCGGATTTCCTCAGCAGGTTTGCAGTAGGAAGACACAATTGGTGCCTGAACCAGAAGATCTTCAGAACTCTCGTCAGGATTTGGGGACAACCGGTCATAGACCTAATGGCTTCATCCAGCAATACCAAATGCCCTCTCTTCTTTTCGAGGGAACCGGATCCAGGGGCACTAGCAGTGGATGCTCTGACTCAGAGTTGGACTCATCGTTTATGCTACATCTTTCCTCCTCTACCTCTGATACAGACAGTGCTTCAGAAGATCAAGCAGGACCAAGCAGAGGTGATATGCATTGCCCCAGCCTGGCCAAGGAGACCATGGTTCTCAGATCTGCTCAAACTATCAAGAAAAAGATCATGGAAACTTCCTGTGTCAGGGGATTTGCTGATTCAGGGGCCATTCACACATCCAGACCCAGGATCACTAGCTCTAACTGCATGGCGGTTGAGCGGCAGAACTTAGAATCTCAAGGCCTGTCTCAGAGCGTAATTCAAACTCTATTAAAATCAAGAAAGGTTTCCACAAACTCGAGATACTCTAGGATCTGGGACACATTCTCAAGCACACGAAGAACCTCCTGTGTATTACCAGTCTCGGTGATTGAGGTTTTGGAATTCTTACAGTCCGGAATAGACAAGCAATTGTCGGTTAGTACTCTAAGAACACAAGTCTCAGCTATATCAGCTATTTCCGGAGTAAGATGGTCTCAAGATCCATTAGTCTCAAGATTTTTCAAAGCAGCAATCAGGATCCTACCAGTCAAAAGATCAAGATGTCCCCCTTGGGATCTTCCTAGAGTCCTTAAAATGTTGTCTTCCGCTCCATATAATTCTACGGAGACTCTTTCATTATGGCAGCTGACGGTCAAGGTGGTCTTTTTAGTAGCCATCACTTCAGCAAAGAGAGTTGGCGAACTACAGGCTCTGAGCTTTTCTCAGGACAGTCCAACCTTCTTACAAGATAAGGTTATCCTGAGGTTTATTCCAGCATTTAAGCCAAAGGTGGTTTCATCCTTTCACCTCAAGGATGAATTGGTTTTACCGACTTTTCCTGGAGAACCAGAATCTCCCGAGCTTCAAGCATTGGATGTAGCTGAAAATATCAGAGTTTACTGCAGAAGAACAGAATCTATAAGAAAGTCGGACAGATTCTTCATTATTCCGTTTGGGTCAAGAAAGGGTAATGCGGCTTCTGCCAGATCTATTTCCAGTTGGATAAGATGGATAATTAAGAAGGCCTACTCTTCTTCGAATCTTCCAGAACCATCCAATGTCAAAGCTCACTCAACCAGGGGTCAAGCAGCTTCCTGGGCGGCCGAAGCAGGGGTTTCTGTAGAGGTGATTTGCAGAGCAGCATCCTGGTCCACTCCAAGCACCTTCATTTCCCATTATAAGCTGGACGTGGCTTCCTCGGAACATTCTCTCTTCGGTTCAAGGATTCTTAAATCTGCTTCTTCTATGAATTAAATTATTTGCAGTACTTATGTCTGATGGATTATTATTTCCCACCCGGGGACACTTAACTTGCTACGTCCCGAAGAGTATTGACATGGAGAGGACTGGGGAAAAGGGAAAATTCTATCATACTTACCGTAATTTTCCTTTCCTGGTCCTCTCCATGTCAAGGTCTTCCCAACCCGCTATGTTTTGATGATACTAGAACTTGCAACTAGACGCCGGCGGGCTGTTCATGGGTGAGTATTTATTGATTAATTAATGGGTGGGTTCTATAATTAGGAGAGGGAGGGGCCTATCCCGAAGAGTATTGACATGGAGAGGACCAGGAAAGGAAAATTACGGTAAGTATGATAGAATTTTCCCTTTTCCATGTATGGGGCCCAACCGACTGATATTTGGTCGATAATTGGGCAGTTAACGATAGACCGGGTTTGACGAGGTCAACATCACGCTCTGATGACTCACATTCCAGTCTTTGTATTCTGACCAGTTGGCCTTAGGGCCGGTTATGAGGATGAAAGCTCCTTTCTGCTGCCGCCAGTGAGCGTAGCCTTTAAAGTGCTCCACTAATGCACAGATTCGATGTCTCTAAAGAAAAAGTCACTTATGACTAAACCTGCAGTTTTATGACTCATAAACACTCGGAAGGTGCGCAAAATGTTGACATTTAATGCCGAACACAGCAAAACGATGTGTTTTTTTTTTAATTTGATACAGAGAATTTGATTTCTTTTAAAGTGATACCAACCTACCAAAGCACTGGATTCGGTACATCCCTAATTTACATCCATCCACAGCACACTTAAAGGAACAGTTCAGTGTACAAATAAAACTTGGGTAAAAAGATAGTATGTGCAAAATAAAAAATAGTTCTAATATAGTCAGTTAGTCAAAAATTTAATATATAAAGGCTGGGGCTGGAGTGACTGGATGTCTAACATAATATCATACCTCCCAACATATTGGAAATAAAAAGAGGGACAAAAAAGTTAATTTTACAAAATTTGGCAGGTTATGAAAGTTTGAACATATTTCTTTGTTTTTTTTCCCCAGTTATTACAGTTTTGCTAATGAAGGTGAATTGCCCTTTAAGCTGTGAGTCTAACTTTCCCCAAGAGACCTGTTATCTTATATTGTTGCAATTACTTATTTGCTGATCTCAAAATTAGCCGATTTGTTAAGTGTTCCCATTTACTTTATCCGTAGAGATGAAAATAATAAAGAAAACTACCCAGAGAGAGTCCCAGACCTGGAGGACGGCGCCTCATCATCATGGGACGTTCCACCTCACTTGGATAAGAAGATGTTTGATGGTCCAACCCGGCATGGAGTTGGCATTTTGCAAACCAAGCAGCCCAAATTCAAGAGTCATGAAGGAAATCAGGTAAAAAAATAATAAAAAAAGAAATAAACAGTTTCATTTGCAATATCTCTCATGGGCTGCTTGTCTATAGGTTGCATGGAGTTGTAAGCACTGCCTGTTAGACACGGAGGACTTGTACTTTATCTTTCTCTTGAATCATCATTGCACAATCACTAAAACAAGTCAATATTGATGCTGCATTATAACTATGTTTCATTTTGCCTAAAAATTTACTATAAAAAACAAGAGTGGTAGTCGCAGGAGATGACCCGTTCTTTCTTAAAGGACAAGGACAGTTAAACTAAAGAAGTAGCTAGAAATGTTGTACATTATGTTTTGTGCTTCTGTACCAGCCCAAGGCAACCACAGCCCTTTAGCAGTAAAGATCTGTGTCTCCAAAGATGCCCCAGTAGCTCCCCATCTTCTTTTCTGCTGATTCACTGCACATGCTCTGTGCTGCTGTCACTTACTGAGCTTAGGGAGACACTCACAATATACAGTACACATAGAATAGAAATGTCACAATATAAGGCTGATTAGTAATTAATACAGATAATTACTACATGGCAGCACAGAAACCAGTGCAATTAGCATCAGAATTTAATAATCAGCAAACCTGTAGCATCAGCTTATATTACAGCCAGGGAAGCTCATTTTCTGCTGGATAATTAGTGACGAGCCCTAAGCTTAGCTTCTCAACAGCCAATCAGAGCCCACTGAGCATGTGAGTGTCACAGACACTTTCCAAGATGGTGACCCCCTGTGACAAGTTTGAAGTCCTGGATCATTGCTGCTATTGACAAGCTGAAACTTTAGCCTCGTGCAATAAGTTCATCATATAAAATACGGCATTTTTAGCCCTATTCATTTTTAGGGTTTACTTCTCCTTTAAGGGAACAGTAACATCTAAAAAATAATTTTTTTAAAGGAATTACAATATAATATTCTGTTACCGTGCACAGGTACAACTGGTGTGTTTGCTTCAAAAACACTACTATAGTTTATATAAACAAGTTGCTGTGTAGCCATGGGGGCAGCCATTCAAGCACAGGATACACAGTAGATAATTGATAAGCTCTGTAGAATTCCATTATATATAAAAGAGCTTATCTGTTATCTACTGTGTACTGTGTATGTGCCTTTTCTCCGTTTTCAACCTTGAGTCACACGTCCCTGCTGTGCCCAAACTAGAACTGGGTTTTGTCATTGTTTTTCAGAGTTATATAATCATTCCATTCACGCTTGTTTCATTAATCACATTACTTACAGTGAGAAAGGTGAGCAATAGGTGTGTGTTTGTGCAGATGCCTTTGAACACCCACATAGCAAGCAATTCGCTTCGCTGCACTAAATGCCTGTTGTTAACCTTTTCTACTACACACTGAGGCAGAGCCAATGGATAAATAGTCTAAAAGGCTGAGGATTTCTAAAAATCTTCCCTATTCTGCTTTAAATTATGAAAGTTAAAAATACATTATTAGGACAAAGAACCCTCATTCAATAAATGTATATATAAAGCTATGGAACCTGTTATCCAGAATGCTCAGGACCTGGGGTTTTCCGAATAACGGATCCTTCCATAATTTGGATCTTCATACCTTAAGTCTACTAGAAAATCATGTAAACATTAAATAAACCCAATAGGATGGTTTTGCTTCCAATAAGAATTAATTATTTCTTAGTTGGGATCAAGTACAAGCTACTGTTTTATTATTACCGAGAAAAAGGGAATTATTTTTAGAAATTTGGACTATTTGGATAAAATGGAGTTTATGGGAGACAGCCTTTCCGTAATTCTGAACTTTCTGGATAACGGGTTTCCGGATAACGGATCCCACACCTATATTTAGGTCACTGGCTTTAGATTTCTACAGCTGTGCATGATGTCTCCAACATACACATGAAGATGCAAAACGTGCTGCCGTTGATCCCAAAGCAATAATTTTTATTGGGACTCACTATTCCACCTTTATACACCAATCCTTAATGGTTACCCCCTTTTTCCATGTACAGGATAGAAATAAATAGCACATCGGGACAAATAAATCCTTTTCATTTTGGCCTTACTGGACCTTAAGGGCTCTTACACATGAGCGTTTTTACCTGCGCTCCCCTGCGTTCCGTTTTTCGGCGTTCAGCCGCAGGGGGGCGCAGGAATAGACGCATTTCATTATTTCAAATGGGGCTGTACTCACACAGGCGCATGTAGGCGCCGAACGCAGGTTGAGACGCAACATGCTGCATTTTTCCTGCATTCGGCGCCTACATGCGCCTGTGTGAGTACAGCCCCATTTGAAATAATGAAATGCGTCTATTCCTGCGCTCCCCTGCGGCTGAACGCCGAAAAACGGAACGCAGGGGAGCACAGGTAAAAACGCTCATGAGTAAGAGCCCTAAATGAAGAATGAGCCAATAGTAGGAAAGGGTCAATACACAAAGTATATGCACATTCTTTTTATTTGTTTGACTCTATTGAAATTGGTTCATTAAAGGGATAAATGCCTGGGTCCGGCAGCTGCACCCTTCATATTGATATAAATAGGATTCGGAAGGGCTCACAGCTGTGCTCTCATTTACTCTTTACTGCACATACAACGCCCAATCTGATCCGTCAGTGTCCAACCGGTAGTTTGTGTTCGGAGGGAAGAAGCTGCTAATTTAGAGCTTATTAAACACAAATTCCTTTTTCAAACACTTTGGCACCCGATAAATGGAGTTAATTAAAGGGGCTGAGAGGCGGCACCAAGGCTGAGTTCTGAATTTCCCCTTAAAATTAACTTTTAGTAGGATGGAGGCAGTGGTATGATCATTTGCATCATTTTTTATGGTTTTTGATTTAAATGTTTTTATTGTGCAGTTCTCCGAATTGGAACGCTAACAGCTATCTGGTTTCTAGGGACGGATTAGCATAGCAACCAGGCAGCTTCTGGGAGATCAGAATAGAAGAAGGTGACTACTACATGGCATGAATACAAATATAATCAATAAGAATTAAACTTACCATAAAATGAAAGCCTTGCTGTTAGTGATGGGCGAATTTCTGTGTTTTGCTTCGCTAAAATTTTTTTTGCAGATTTCCAGCAAAATTCACGAAACGGCGAATAGTTCACAAAACGCGAATTTAGATGCCAGCGTCAGTTCGCATGGTGTCAAAATTGACGCTGGCGACAATTCAGACACCGGCAACAATTTGGCTTGCATTAAAGTAGGGATGCACCCAATCCACTATTTGGGATTCTGCCGGATCTCCAAATCCTTGGTGAAAGATTCGGCCAAATACCGAACCGAATCGTAATTTGTGTATGCAAATTAAGGGCAGGAAAGAAAAAAGTGGAAATAATCTTCTTTTGTGATGAGAAGTCACGTGATTTCCCTACCTGCCCCTAATTTACATATGCAAATTAGGATTCGGTTCGGCCAGGCACAAGGATTCGGTCAAATCCAAATCCTGCTCAATAGGGCCGAATCCTGGACGAATCCCAAACCGAAGCCTGGATTTGGTGCATCCCTACATTAAAGTCAATGGTGTCGAAACACAGAAATTTGCCACGAATTCGCGCCTGGCGAATAAATTGTTTTTGTTGCCGGGGTCAGTGACCCTGATGACTAGCATTTTCAGTTGCAGGCCTGAAGAATAGGAAGAAAAATTAAGACGAAGAGGCCCATCTATAACATTTTGGGATTACATAACTGCTGTAGGTAAATGTGAAGGACAGTTAAACCTCTGAGCTGGTAAAGGTATGGGACCTGGTAACCAGAATGCTCGGGACCTGAGATTTTCCGGATAACAGATCTTTCTGTAATCTGGATCTTCATACCGTAAGTCTATAAAATCAAGTAAACATTAAATAAACCCAATAGGCTGGTTTTGCCTCCAATAAGGATTAATTATATCTTAGTTGAGATCAAGTACAAGCTACTGTTTTATTATTACACAGAAAAAGGAAATCATTTTTAAAAATGTAGATTTTTTGGATAAAATGGAGTCTATGGGAGATGGCCTTTCCGTAATTTGGAGCTTTCTGGATAACAGGTTGGCAGATAACATATCCCACACCTATACAGTAGGGTTTGGGTATTCGTCTAAATCATGTCATTAGAAATTCAACAGGGCCTGAACAACCTGTAGCCAGTCTGTACTTTGACAGAGCTACACCAGCAACACGAACACCCACACTATTTATAGTACCAATGCAAATGTGCTCCAGTCTAGTAACCCATAGCAACCAGAAATGTGCTTTCATTACTCCAACGACACTAGAATGAAAACGAAGAGACTGGACTGGACCACATTTCATTCATGTGTCTACATAAGCTGTTGATGTGTGGACTGTGTACAATGGAGTCCATTAGTGATGGGCGAATTTCTCCTGTTTTGATTTGCCGAAAAATTTGCGAATTTCCAGTGAAATTTGCGAAACGGCAAAAAATGAGCAAAACTCAAATTTTGACGCCAGCATTAAAGTCAATGAGCATCTGATTAGTGATGGGCGAATTTATTCGCCAGGTGCGAATTTGCAGTGAATTTGCGCGATTCGCCGCCAGCGAATAAATTCGCGAAACGCCCGCGAAAATTCGCGGAAAAAAACGGGCGCCGGTGTCGGAAAAACGGGCACCGGCATCAAAAACGAGGCGCCGTTTCACGAATTTTTTGCCGTTTCGCGAATTTCGCGCGAAATTCACTAATTTTTCGGCGAAACACCACAAATTCGCCCATCATTAGTGTTGATGCACAACGGTTTTGACATGAGCGCCTTTTCCGACGCGTGTACAATTTTTTATGACTATTTGGATAAAATGGAGTTTATGGGAGACGGCCTTTCCGTAATTCTGAACTTTCTGGATAACGGGTTTCCGGATAACGGATCCCACACCCCGACGAATTTTTGTGGGAGTTTCTTGAATTTATTCACCGGCGATGAAATGCATAAATTCGTCGCGAATTTGCGCCTGACGAATTTATTTGCCCATCACTAGAGTCCATTCATCTAACTTGTTTTCATACATTCCTAGCGCAAGACTGGGGTTTGCTGATCATCTGGTGGGGCATTTGCTAAGGTGGAATTGAAGGGGATGAAAGCCCAGAAATAAACCTTGGCCTTATGAAAAAAAAAAAATTTAATTCGGCTTCCCAGAATAAATTCACTACAAAATGTCCAAAGTTATTTGTAAATGTTATTGCTGTTGAGAGTCTTTCTGCACTGGCGGTTCTGACTTTGAAACAAAGTAACAGAAGCCAGCTGATAAACAGCTCTTGCGATGAGACGGAATCTGATATTCCGGAAGGCTTCATTACACTGTTATCTGAAAACCATTGTTATTGCTGACCGGTCAGGCTGGTTCATCTTCCGTATTTTGTAGCATGTGAATATGTGATGTGCATGTGAAAGTGAAAGCAAAATGGAGTGCTAGCTCAGGAACACCTCCCTTCTCATGTCCGGGTTGGTTGATTTTGGATATAAAAGCCTCTGAGTGATCTGCTGGGCATATATGTTCATTAGTTTATTGGCTTCGGAGCAGGAGCATCTGCAGAGGCAAATACCTTATAGCACCGACTCAGCGGGGGGGGGGGATAAATGGAATTATGGGTGTCCTGGGAGAAGCAGTTGGAGAATCCTATGCTTGAGCACTTCCATCATCAGCGCTGCACGGAGAGGTGAGCTGGACCAAAAAACTCTGATTTACCCTTTTAGTCCTGATTTCAGTTCCAGTACCAAACCTTAGCCTATTTGCATGCTGATACTTAGAAGCCTATTATCATGGGAAATCAGGGATTGGAGGGCAATATCCAAGGAACCCTTCTCTTTTTAGGCTGGAAGCTATAATAAATCCCTCTTTGCCTTCTGTATTAGTCAATATTTGGGTTTCCACCTGTCCATTACTTCACTGATTACCTGCGTCGCGCATTCTTCTGTTCATCCGCAGGGGAGCGCAGGAGTAGATGCACTCAATTATTGTCAAGGGGGCTGTACTCACACAGACACATGAATGCGCCAAATGTAGTGATGGGCGAATTTATTCGCCAGGCGCGAATTCGCAGCGAATTTGCGCGATTCGCCGCCAGCGAATAAATTCGCGAAACTACTGCGAAAATTCGCGTCAAAAATTCGCAGGCGTCAAAATTTTTTTTTAGAAAAAATGGACGGCGGCGTTTCGCGAATTTTTCGCCGTTTCGCGAATTTCGCGCGAAGCGAAGCGGCGCAAATTCGCCCATCACTAGCCAAATGTTTGCAGTTTGCAGTTTGTGTGTCTACTCCTGCGCTCCCCTGCAGCTGAACAGAAAAATGTGCAACGCAGGGGAACGAAGGTAAAACCGACTGTGTGTAAGGGCCCTTACAAATTTTTTGGGAATGTAATGGTCAGTAAATTTTGAATTAAATCCTTTCCCTGAACTGTTCCACTTGTCCAGTGTCAGACTGTGGGGTCTGGGGCCCACTAGGGCTGCCACCTCAGGGGCCCCCCACCCCTCTCATTGGGGCAGATTCCCTAAAGGGCAAAGTGACTAACGCTTGTGAAAATTCACCAGCGTGATATCATTTCGAAACTACACCAATTCAATAACGGGTGCAGGCATCACTTCGCTATCGAGGGAGATAGACGCTTCGCACTCTAACGGCAGGCAAATTTTTCGCTCTGGTGAATGGACGTAACTCCGCGAATTCACTAAGATGCGGATTTTACTGAGCGTTACCTCTTGCGCCAGACTTGCCTTTGCCACCTCAGACCAGGCGAAGTGCAATGGAGTGGATAGGACTCAATTTTTTGTTGAAAAATTTTCTAAGTCGAAAAAAAACACAGGCGTCTTTTCCTTTTTTCAGGGTGATAGGCTGCAAGAGACCGTAAATTATTTTTGGGTACCCGAGTTCCCTTCTACATTTCCTAACATAGGGAACATAAACTATACACTGGGCTCAATATAAAAACTTTATTTTATTTTATTAAGGTTCCCTGGACTTGTGTAGTGTAATGTATTTGCTGCAACATATACGTCCATTCAACTTTAACTTTCCGCCATATGCATCTAGCGCAACTTCGCTTTGCTTGGCAAAGTAATACTAGTGCAACTTCACCAGCGTTCAGCGCCCTGGACGCAGCTCACATTTTAGGGAATTAGCGTTGTCCTGGCGAATTTACGCCTGGCAAAGTGTTGCGAAGTGGGCAAAGCGGTCACTAGTGAATTTGCGCCGATTAGGGAATTTGCCAATTGTCTGAGGGGGCCCCCACACCCCTCTAGTTATGAGGTCAGGTCCTCCAAAGAATACCCACACCTCAACCCCCTCTCCCAACTCTACTCATACTTTATCTACTTTGCGGCCACAATTGGGAGGGGAGTGGGGGGCAGTTCTGGGACCATGAGGCCCTGGGCCCACCAGGTCTGACACTGCCCTCTATCCCCATAACTACAATATAATATAAATATATTCTTCTCCAATATTGGCATATTATGTATAATGTAACTACGGAAGTCATGAGAGTAAAAGTAGACTCATAATGGGGCTCATTTATTCACACTGGGCAAATTTGCCTATAGCAACCAATCAGTGATTAGCTTTTTGAAACCAGCTGCAAGTAGAACAATGAATGCAGCAATCTGATTGGTTGCCGTGGGTTACTGCCCATGGGCAAATTTGCCCAGTGTTGATAAATTACCCCAAATTCTGTCATTATTTTGCCCCCCATCCCCTGATCACTCTCCCATCCAGTGACTATTCTGAAGGCATTTTAAAGGACATGTCAATCCAAAAAATATTTTTTTACCTAATAAAAGTAAACAGTAGTAGTAGTAGTTAAAAATATGTTCTTGCATCACAATCCGCCCTACGAGTTTCGTACCCACCCTACACGTTAGCCCATGATTAAGTGCCCTGGTGGATACGAAACGCGTAGGGCGGATGGAGATGCAAGTATACATTTTTAACTTAAACCCTTTCTGGTCCTGTGGATCCGTTTGAGTGTCGGACAGCCTTGTTCTTTTTTCAATTTTTCTGCCATGCCGCTCCCTAAAGCTGGGGGTCTGGGGCTGGACCACATCTACTATTCGGTGAGATATTTACAATATATTCTGGGGCACCTTGTCTCTCTAAACATTGGTCCCCAAGTTACAGGACCAACTCAGTTTCAGCCCTTGTAACATTCTCCCATGTGAAACATAACAGCTGTACTGAACTGTATCCATTTCCTTTAATCCCCCTCCATTTCCCCAAAGGGTATATATGATATTATTTAAATGGAAAGTGTTACTGCAAAACAATTCCTCTTGTATCTGATGCACGGAACAAAACCACAAGGCGATACTTTATTTCAGTGTAAGAATTGTATTGATTTCTTTCTCTGCTCGAATATTTATTTTGTATTTCCGCCATCCCTCCTGGCTTTCCAATGGATTTACAGACAGTTCTTTAAAGGAACAATAATCCTGCCAGGATTTTATTTCTCATGCACAAGTAAGACATCAATGTGGTACTTGTGGTCATTGCTAGGGTTTGTATGTGACTTTATAAGGGATTTTCTCTCTGCAATACATTGTTTCCTCCTCCTCTTTGCAAATAAATATTAGATGGTCACCTCCTCCCCAAACATAGACTTCTGCCCTAATGCATCTTACAGTGCAGTTTCTATACAGTCTAGTATAGTGGTGATGGGCGAATCAATTTGCTGGGTGCAAATTCGCTGCGAATTTCCGCATTTTGTTGCCGGTGAATAAATTCTCGAAACTGCAGCGAAAATTTGGCTGTGAAAAAACCGATGTGTCAAAAAAATGTGGGCGCATGTCACACGCATAAAAATTGTCGCGCGTCAAAATTATTCGGACACCCATTGACTTTATTGCATTTGGACAAAATAGGCGCGTGGGCGTCGAAATTGATGCGCATCAAAATAATTTTGACAGCCATTGACAAATTCACCCATCACTATAGTACAGTGTTGGATTAGGACACCAGGCGCCCACCCCAAAACTTTAGACCAGGGACCCACTCTCAGTATTATTATTCTTCCTCTTCTCAACCTCTATTCTTTACATACTATAATCTATTATTCCATGTATTTAGCCTCTCATACAAATAGGGAATGGCCATGAAATAGGCCAAATGTTTAGCAGCATGAGGGACACCTGGGCCAACCGAGAGTTTTCCTGGTATTCTATTGGGCCAGTCCGACAATGGTCTAGTGTTAAATTACCTTCCCCGTGTCCTTCCTTTTAATATGTCTGAAAAAATAGTTCCTGGATCCTTACAGTAGGAGCTTTAAAATTTCAGTGCCCTTATTAAAGGGAACTTAAAGCCTATATATTATATTCTAAATTTAATGCAACAGCCCAGAGGTCCAGCAGCCGTATAACAGTAACGATCCAGGCAGTTAAAGTTTCCCCATCTTGATTGGCAGTGTCAGTGGCACTGCACATGCTCAGTGTGCTTTTGGCTGCCGTCGAAAAGCAAAGATTAGGGGTCGGGGAAAAACATGAAAATATTATCAGAAAGTGGGGTTAAATCTGTCATAGAAGCGAATGCTACAGGGCTGATTATTCATCAATCCTGAGGCAGACTGCACTCATTTCTATGCTGCCGTGTAATGTGAATCTGTATTAATTACTAATCAGCCGTGCATTGTAAATATTTTGTTGTATACATTCTGTATGGGACCTGTTATGCACAATGCTCGGGACCTGGGGTTTTCTGGATAATGCATCTTTCCGTAATTTACATCTTCATACCATAAATCTACTAGAAAATCATGTAAACATTAAATAAACCCAATTGGTTGGTTTTGCCTCCAATAAGGATTAATTATATCTTAGTTGGGATCAAGTACAAGCTACTGTTTTATTATTACACAGAAAAATGAAATCATTTAAAAAAAAATTGGATTATTTAATGATAATGGAGTCTATGGGAGACGGCCTTTCTGTAAGCTTTCTGGATAAAGGATTTCCGGATAGCGGATCCCATACCTGTATTTAAGTTTTAGATAACTGACAGCAGCCATTCCCTATGTGCACTTGGACTATTCTCCTGACTGTATTTAGGTTGTATCTGGAGTAATTCTTTCATTCCCGGTCTGTAGAAGCCTTGAGCCTTTTCACAAGGGATCACTTTACACCAGTGGAACAATGAACATTTATTTTTCAGTGGTTCCTGTATCACAAAGCTCTAATTCTTCCGTTAAATTGCTGTTTGTTCCTGCAGGAAAGTGAGAATGTAATCCAATGCCTTGCCGAGAGTTGGCCAACAAAGGGACTGGCGTCTCATGATCATCCTCACCATGTTCCCCTGAGAGGCGCAGCCGAGTATCCGGCAAGGTGAGTGCGGTGACTGTTGCCTTTGTACTATGCTGGGATGATTGGTTGTTGACAATGATAAAGTGGGTTGAATCAGTTTGGTTTACGGGGTTCCAGCAGTAACAGCCAACCAGTCTCTACTAACAGCAACTGTGTACAAAGGATAAACAAAGACACTCTCTTTTGTCACACAGGGTTACATTTGGTGGAATGGGCTGCAACTGTAGTATAGTGTGTATAGTAAGGCAAGAGGAAGGACTGAAACTGCTGTGTATTAGTGTATATAATAAGCCACGATTGTGTCCAAGGAAGGAGTTGTATTTGTTGTTGAATAGTGTGTCTATTAAAGGAGTTGTTCACCTTTGGATTAAAGGAGAACTAAACCCTAAAAAAGAATAGGGCTAAAAATGCCATATTTTATATACAGAACTTATTGCACGAGGCTAACATTTCAGCTTGTCAATAGCAGCAATGATCCAGGACTTCAAACTTGTCACAGGGGGTCACCATCTTGGAAAGTGTCTGTGACACTCACATGCTCAGTGGGCTCTGATTGGCTGTTGAGAAGCTAAGCTTAGGGCTCGTCACTAATTATCCAGCAGAAAATTAGCTTCCCCTGTAATATAAGCTGATGCTACAGGGCTGATTATTAAATTCTGATGCTAATTGCACTGGTTTCTGTGCTGCCATGTAGTAATTATCTGTATTAATTACTAATCAGCCTTATATTGTGACATTTCTATTCTATGTGTACTGTATATTGTGAGTGGGTCCCTAAGCTCAGTAAGTGACAGCAGCACAGAGCATGTGTAGTGAATCAGCAGAAAAGAAGATGGGGAGCTACTGGGGCATCTTTGGAGACACAGATCTTTACTGCTAAAGGGCTGTGGTTGCCTTGGGCTGGTACAGAAGCACAAAACATAATGTACAACATTTATAGCCTATTTAGTTTAACTTTTCTTGTCTTTTAACTATTAATATGATGTAGATAGAGATATTTTGAGACAATTTAGAATTGGTTTTAATTTTTTATTATTTATGTTTTTTGAGTTATTTAGCATTTTATTCAGCAGCTCCCCAGTTTGCAATTTCAGCCATCTGGTTGCTAGAGTCCAAATTACCCTAGCAACCACGCACTGATTTGAGCATCAATGGAATATGGAATATGATTTGCAGAGGGCCTGAATAGAAAGACTGGTGTTGCCCTGCCTGTTATTCTAAGGGCAGTCCAGAGTTTGCAAAGTGGGAGGGGCTTAATGGAAAGTCAGTAAGTTTGTGGGTTGCATTGAATTAAACGGACCAGTCAGAGCTTTTTAAAAATGACATAATAGCAAAATATGAATCTCTGCATTTAACTTACACCACGACATAGCGGCGGAGAAAATATTCACAAATTCACAAGCACAGCAGCGCAATATTTCAGCATTCATGAAGCAACCATTTGCGAATAAATTTGCACTGCGAGAACTTTATAAATACCCCCACTTTGCTCATAACAATTACAAATTCAGCCACTAGATGTCCCTGTGTCAGTGGGATGATGGGAGGACTGCAGTAAGGACACTTCCCCCAAAGTCCATTGTGTTGTTGGGAGCCCATGGCAGATGTTCCCTATATAAATGTGCCCTTACCACCTAAGCATAAACCATTTCTGTTTATATTATAGACATGCCGATGGGAGTAAGTTTTAGTATGTGTGGTCCTTTAAGATATTATCAGAATTATTTGTTCTGTGCATGGAGATCCCTGTACACAAACAGTCTCCAGGAGCAGCAGACACAACTGTATATATTGTATAAAGCTGAGCTCTGTCCAGTGCTACCAGCGCTTGTCTCCCCATGTCCCAGAGAGAGAGAAGCACCCAGACCCTCATGCCCACTGCCTGTAAGTACCACCATGAGTCTCATATCATTACCCACAGCTGAGCACATTCCAAATCAGAGATTTAACAGAACAGCTTCGCTGTATGTCTGCCAATCATCCATTTCTCAGCTGTGCACACGCTCTCCTTCTCCCACTCAGTGCCCCTCCGTGGGCCGGGGGTCTGGCACTTTATGGAGTTCCTTTGTATTAGTGGGTTAGAGAGACTCCATTATAACAAGTGTTTGTGCAGATGATTGTGTAATGTTGTATAATCCTTACTGTTTACGGTGCGGGGCAGGAACTTTATTCATTGCACTCAGAGTCCCTACTAATGTGCTAACTTATGGCACCGGGAATCTGGCACAGCTGTACAGCAAAATCTCTATGGAATATAGTATTTATGTCTGTACAAACCAGGTGCCAAGTGTGGGGAGGTAGAGACCTTTAAAAGAACAGTTCAGTGTACAAATAAAACCTGGGTAATAGATAGTATGTGCAAAATAAAAAAGTTTTCTAATATAGTCAGTGAGCCAAAAATATAATGTATAAAAGCTGGAGTGAGCGGATATCTAACAGAACAGAACATAACTTCCTGCTTTTCAGCTCTCTAACTCTGAGTTAAGGTGGCCATACACTGAGAGATCTGCCGGTTTGGCGACGTTGGCAAAAGAGCGGATCTCTCCCCGATATGCGATGGTGGGTGATATTGGGCGGATTGTAGGCCCTAGAGTCCAACGATTGGATCATAACGGTCGGATCACGGTTGGATTGCGGGACCACATCAACAAACAGATGCGGCCGCGATCCGACGGGAATTTTAGTCCTGTCCGATCGATATCTGGCCGACTTTCGGGGAAGCCCGTCAGAGGGCCCCATACACGAGCCAAAAATCTGCAGACTCAGTCTGTCTGCAGATTTTATCGGCCTGTGTTTGGCCACCTTTAGTAGGTGAATATAAGGGGGCCCACATGGGACATAACTGTTCAGTGAGTTTGCAATTGAGCCTCAGCATTCAGCTCAGATTGAAAAGCAACAGATATGACCCATGTGGCCCCCCCCTCAAGTACCTGATCGGTTACTGCCTGGTAACCGATCAGTGGAAAGCAAGAGAGCTGCAAAGCAGGAAGTAGTGTTCTGGCTATTATGTTACACATCCAGTTTTTTGGCTAACTAACTATATTGAATTTTTTATTTATTTATCTTTTTACCCAGTTTTTATTTTTATACTGAACTGAACAATTCCTTTAAAAAGTTGTGTTTCTGGCTACTTCTGCAAAAATTTCTGCAAAAACCCTACTAGTTCCACCCATCTTCCTGCTGCCTTCTTTCCCAGGCTGTGCAGGACAGGAACAAATCAGTAGCTAGGCTGACCTGGTAGGGAACTGAAGCCTGTCTTTGCTTGTGTGACTGCAGGTGTAATAAAATTACCTGTACGGCGGGGTCGGCCGCCGCTCCACCGACGGGGACGCCCCTGGTTTCCTGAGCCTAGTGCATCTGATCTGAATCTTGTCTGTCTGATAACCTGTGTTTGACCCTGCCTGTATCCTGACCCTTGCCTGCCTACGACAACTCTCCTGCTTAACCCCTTGATTGACAACCCGGTTTGACCCTTGCCTGCCTGATGATTCTGATATCCGCCTGCCTCGACCCAGCCTGTCTGACCATCCTTCTGCCTAATCCTTTTGTACCGTGACCTTCAGCCCAAAAGACTTTGCTAACAGCCGTGCCCCTTCGACAGCCAGAACATCTCGCCTTGCACCCCTCGTAAAGTCCAGGTGGCACCCAAGTAAGCTGAGGGCTCCTCCCGAAGCCCAACGGTGGTCACACTACTGGTGAAGCCGAGCCGAGACCAGGGTGCTTGGCATTTGTTCTGGTATCGGGTGCCGGCCGTGACAGCAGGGCTGTGATTGGCTGTCCTCCTCCTATTGGGCTTCTGTCAGGGACCATAAAGACACACCCACCACTTATTTAAAACATGGACAGTGACTGTAGCAGATCTATATGGAGCTCCAATAAAGGGGGCATTTTTGAAGATAATACTAATTAACAGCCAAAAGTAAAATCAGCACCATAGTATTCATTATTGCCTACAAAATTAGTTTTTTTTATTTATCCTTTATGTCTCCTTTAACATGATTTCTAGCAACAGTGCAGGTGCAAGTTCATATACGTCAGTTCCATACTCTATGGATTGATTGCCTATTGATAGTGATGGGCGAATTTGTCCCATTTCACTTCGCTGCAAAATGCGCAAATTTCCGGCAAAATTCACAAAACGGCTAAAAATTCCGAAAAATTTCAAATTCAAACGTTTTCTTGAAAAAATCATGCAAATCGGATGTCTTCATGCAAAAATCGTGAAATTAGGATTCCACTCAAAAATCGTGAAATTTGAAGGATTTCACTCAAAAATCGTGAAATTTGAAGGTTTTCACGAAAAAATTTGTGAAAATTGGACGTTTCACTCAAAAAACTTGAAATTTGAAGGTTTTCACTAAAAAATCTTGAAATTTTAAGGATTTCACTCAAAATTCGTGAAATTTGAAGGTTTTCACGAAAAAAATTGTGAAAATCAGACGTTTCACTCAAAAAACTTGAAATTTGAAGGTTTTCACTAAAAAATCTTGAGATTTTAAGGATTTCACTAAAAAATTCGTGAAATTTGAAGGTTTTCACAAAAAAATCATGAAAATCTGACATTTTCACGTTGAAAATCGGAAATTGACGCGAATTTCGCTGCAAATTTGTGCCGGGCGAATTTATTCGCCCATCACTACCAATATCCAAAAGCCCAATTAATTTCATGGGGGCAACCAACTCTGTTGTGAGTACTGGTCTCTTTTACTATCGTGAGCTTGAATAAGGAATGGGATAGGGGCTCTAGTCACCTTCACGTCCAACTTAATCCAGGGGTCTCGCCCTTGGGCTGTGGTTTAGAAGTTATATTTAATTAAACATTTCACTGCTGATCCAGGCAGATATCAGGTTACCTGATTGGGATTACAAGTTTACTACATTTAGATATATTTTCCAATGGGCCCAAGAGCGACTTGCCGTCTCCGACATTGACTAGTCTTTATTGACACAGTTGTACCATTTACTGCCATTAGACAAATACCAGAAAACTGAAAAGCGACTGACCCTGATACTAACCAGTGTGGAACAACATTACGAATTAACGGCTAATTCCAATGGGAGGGTCGGGACACTAAGGAATAAATGGATATGTGCGTTAGATTCCATACATTCCGGGGATGTGGATTTAAATCTCATCAAATGGCAACTTTCATGGCTCCCAGCGTTCCCATTCTCCACCTGGAAGTCTTATCTGCAATAATCCGACGCTGGTGAGCAGAAATACTTGCTAAATTCGTTTGCTAATTTGCACTGTAATTGCTGTTTCTAGATCTCCCTCCTCAGTGAATGTAAACTCCCTTTTTTTGTTAAAATACCACACGCCAAGTGCTGAGTGTGGAAACAAGAAACTTGCATATTGTGCTGTCAGAAAGAAGGGGACAGGGACCTTTGTGTTTTGGGGACCTAATTAACAGGCTGCATTGTGCCGGGGCAGATAATACAACACAAGCCAAGAGCCAAGTCTTACCATTCTCTCTAGGTAGTACAGTTGCTCATGACTTTTCTATATACAGTCATATGAAAAAGTTTGGGAACCCCTCTTAATTCTTTGGAGTTTTGTTCATCATTGGCTGCGCTTTCAAAGTAGCAACTTCCTTTTAATATATAACTTGCAATGTGGAAACAGTAGTATTTCAGCAGTGACATAAAGTTTATTGGATGATGATGGCACCTCCACCAAATGTGACAGTAGGTAGCAGGTGTTTTTCTTGGAATGTGGTGTTCTTCTTCCGCCATGCAAAGAGATTTTTGTTGTGATCAAATAATAATCGTCTCATTACTCCAAAGCGCTTTGTTCCAAAATGACTGTGGCTTGTCTAAATGAGCTTTTACATACAACAAGCGACTATGTTTGTGTGAGTGCAGAAAAGGGCTTCTTTCTCATCCCCCTGCCATACTGATGTTCTTTGTGCAAATTGCGCTGAATTGTAGAACGATGTACAGATACACCTGCATCTGCAGCAAGATGTTCTTGCAGGTCTTTGGAGGTGATCTTTGGCTTGTCTGTAACCATTCTCACAATCCTCAGCATATGCCACTTATATATTTTTCTTGGCCTGCCAGACCTGAGTTTTACAGCAACTGTGCCTGTGGCCTTCCATTTCCTGATTATATTCCTTACAGTTGAAACTGACAGTTTAAACCTTTGTGATAGGTTTTTGTAGCCTTCCCCTAAACCATGATACTGAACAATCTTGGTTTTCACATATTTTCAGAGTTGCTTTGAGGATCCCATGCTGTCACTCTTCAGAGGAGAGTCAAACAGAAGCACAACTTGCAATTGGCCACCTTAAATACCTTTTCTCGTGATTGGACACACCTGTTTATGAAGTTCAAGGTTTAATGAGCCAATCCAACCAATTTGGTGTTGCCATTAATCAGTATTGAGCAGTTACGTGCAATCAACTGAATACTGCGTCACTATAAATCTTTGTTTAGAAAAGATGCCAGTACTCAGATGTTCCTCAGAAATGAAAGACATCCCACTGTTATCTTTTTTGTTGAAAGTGGAGTCAATTATTTTGCAGGCTGAGAGGGGTTCCCAAAACTTTTCATATGACTGTATGTGATTATCTTACCAAAAGGTTATAGAATGGGGGTGTGGGAGTTCCATTACATACAGTGTAATATTTTAACAAATGTTTAATTCTATTAATAATACAGTATTATGCTATGGAATTTTTGCATTCCTATGTTGGAGCATAACGGAGCTGCGGAGGAGAAGGGGGGAACATTGGTTATTACAGACAATAACTAAAACTGTCGGCACTTTGGCTAAATCTGGTGGAATCCTTCTGGAATAAATCTATATCCATGTTTGGAGGAATTAATGGTTCTTGAAAGATGAACATATACAAAACATCTATTGCGTTCTGGAGGAGGAACTGTTTTTTTTAAAGGGGAACTTACGCAATATAAATTTTGCTATTTTTCCATTTCCAACACATGGTGTGAACTGAAAAATCCAAACTTACTACACCATATTATTGTTTTGTTGCTTGTTTTCTCTTTTGCCATAGGCACTGATCCACTTTTTATACTTGTCGGAGTTCCATGTCTTATGAAATGGATAGTGGTTGCAGGTTGGTCAATATGGCCGGGCGTCAATTCCAAATAATATTACCTTGGGTGCCAATACCACTTGACCCGCACAGTGTTGGAATGCTCTACCTGTTAATTCAATACCATTTCAGGTATCAGGTTCTGTACAGTCCATAGACCCACTTGCTGAAGGCCAAATCAATTATCAAAGAATCCAAAATTGCTGTAGCACACTGAGATCTTCTTGAGGCTAGATAAAGAGCCGAGTTTGGCCTGAAACATTTCCAGAATGAATATCTACTTTTGAGCCAATAAAGCACTTTTTGCACCAACAATTTTGGATTCAATACCACCACACCACCTCCCATAGCCCCCCTGTAGATATCTAATAAATCAATAAAAAGAATGGCTTAAATGCTCCCAGTATCTGATACCATCTGTCCATAACTACATACGTAGCACAGTTCAGCAGGAACATCCCCCTAGTTTTGTTCATAGGGGCAAATTTACTTATCTGCGAAAATTCGCCAGTGCTGGCTTCACGCACATCGTAAAACTTTGCCAGTCTTAAATTCGCCTGTACAACGCAAATTCACGAAGATCTGAAGTTGCGCACAGGGTACCGAACGCTTGCAAAGTTGCGCTAGCGAATCAGCAGTTAAAGTTACGCTATCGTTGGCTAATCTGCATACGCCATGTGGGCCATATATGTTGTAGCAAATACATTACACTACACAAGGCCAGGGAACCTTAATAAAATTATATTGAGTTGTTATAATGCCCTACACATGAGCCCACTGTTTAGCTTAGGTGCCATATGTTATCAAATGTAGAGGGGAAGGAGGATATCCCGAAAAAGAATTTGCGTAGTAACGCTCTTTCGCCAGATTGAAAATTCGGCTGGTGTTAGAGTGCGAAGTTGCGCCAGAGTCTATCTCCTTCGCTAGTGAAATTACGCCAGCGACCATTAGTAAATCGGCAAAGTGCCGAAATGACGTCACGGCGAATTTTCACCAGCGTTAGCCACTTCGCCCTTTAGTAAATTTGCCCCATAGACTCCACCATTGAAGCTTTTTCTGCGCAAGGAACATATCTTTAGATTAGCCACAATAGTGCAAGCTATAAGACTATATTTATTCTGTAGAATGTTTTACCATACCTGGTCTAGAAGCTCTCTTGTTTATGTAGGATAGAAGCTGCCATATTAGCTTGGTGTGACATCACTTCCTGCCTGAGTTTTACAGCAGGTTGAGGAGGAGGGAGGGTGGAAGAGAGACAGAGGAGCAAACTGAGCATGCTCAAGCCCTGGCCCTGGAGGTTTAAGCTGAAAACAGGAAGTCTGATACAGAAGCCCATGAGTACAGAATAGAAGGAAAGAAATGTGGTGTTTCTTTTGACAGAGGACTCAGAGCAGCATTACTTTGAGGGTTTACTGATGTATTTATATAGATCTTTCTAATAAAGCTTATTCAATTTTATCCTTTCCTTGTTCTTTAATTACAGTGGTAATAACCAGCATTGCTTGCAAGACTTGTTGGAGTTGTTTGTGCATACAGGTTACATCACATTGTAAGAATCTAATGTGAAGCTGAATAACACAGAGAGAATTCTGTTTGTGGCCTGTCACTCCTAAAGAGCATTTCTCATTCTGAATAGAAAGACGTGAGAAACTGATACACTCCGGTAACATATAATACCAGCTTGTGTTTAACCCCCAACACAAATCAATCAATTCTATTTATTATCCCTTTGTAGCCATAGATACAGATACATATTATTAACACCAGAGCTGTCCTAATGGGCATCCAGGCATTAGCAATTGCCCTGCACATGATGGGCCTTCAGAGAAGAGGTTAGAGGCAGAAATATTGTTGTACAGATCAATATCAATATCAATTTATTGCTTGACTGCACAGGCAGTGCACCAGCAGCTCCTATACTAGCAGTGAAGATAATAGTCTCTGGGAAGGGACTGTGACTGTGGGATAGCAGGTATAGTAGGGAGAGATGGTGCCTATAGTAACAGAGGATAATAGTCTCTGGGAAGGGAGTGTGACTGTGAGATAGCAGGTATAGTAGGGAGAGATGGTGCCTATAGTAACAGTGGGATAATAGTCTCTGGAAAGGGAGTGCGACTGTGGGATAGCAGGTATAGTAGGGAGAGATGGTGTCTATAGTAACAGTGGGATAATAGTGTCTGGGAAGGGAGTGTGACTGTGGGATAGCAGGTATAGTAGGGAGAGATGGTGCCTATAGTATTAGTGGATAATAGTCTCTGGGAAGGGAGTGTGACTGTGGGATAGCAGGTATAGTAGGGAGAGATGGTGCCTATAGTAACAGTGGGATAATAGTCTCTGGGAAGGGAGTGTGACTGTGGGATAGCAGGTATAGTAGGGAGAGATGGTGCCTATAGTAACAGTGGGATAATAGTCTCTGGGAAGGGAGTGTGACTGTGGGATAGCAGGTATAGTAGGGAGATATGGTGTCTATAGTAACAGTGGATAATAGTCTCTGGGAAGGGAGTGTGACTGTGGATATCAGGTATAGTAGGGAGAGATGGTGTCTATAGTAACAGTGGATAATAGTCTCTGGCAAGGGAGTGTGACTGTGGGATAGCAGGTATAGTAGGGAGAGATGGTGCCTATAGTAACAGTGGATAATAGTCTCTGGGAAGGGAGTGTGACTGTGGATAGCAGGTATAGTAGGGAGAGATGGTGCCTATAGTAACAGTGGATAATAGTCTCTGGGAAGGGAGTGTCACTGTGGGATAGCAGGTATAGTAGGGAGAGATGGTGCCTATAGTAACAGTCTGATAATAGTCTCTGGGAAGGGACTGTGACTGTGGGATAGCAGGTAAAGTAGGGAGAGATGGTGCCTATAGTAACAGTGGATAATAGTCTCTGGGAAGGGAGTGTGACTGTGGGATAGCAGGTAAAGTAGGGAGAGATGGTGCCTATAGTAACAGTGGGATAATAGTCTCTGGGAAGGGACTGTGACTGTGGGATAGCAGATATAGTAGTGAGAGATGGTGCCTATAGTAACAGTGGATAATAGTCTCTGGGAAGGGACTGTGACTGTGGGATAGCAGATATAGTAGTGAGAGATGGTGCCTATAGTAACAGTGGATAATAGTCTCTGGGAAGGGAGTGTGACTGTGGGATAGCAGGTATAGTAGGGAGATATGGTGCCTATAGTAACAGTGGATAATAGTCTCTGGGAAGGGAGTGTGACTGTGGGATAGCAGGTAAAGTAGGGAGAGATGGTGCCTATAGTAACAGTGGGATAATAGTCTCTGGGAAGGGACTGTGACTGTGGGATAGCAGATATAGTAGTGAGAGATGGTGTCTATAGTAACAGTGGATAATAGTCTCTGGGAAGGGACTGTGACTGTGGGATAGCAGATATAGTAGTGAGAGATGGTGCCTATAGTAACAGTGGATAATAGTCTCTGGGAAGGGAGTGTGACTGTGGGATAGCAGGTATAGTAGTGAGAGATGGTGCCTATAGTAACAGTGGGATAATAGTCTCTGGGAAGGGAGTGTGACTGTGGGATAGCAGGTATAGTAGGGAGAGATGGTGCCTATAATAACAGTGGGATAATAGTCTCTGGGAAGGGAGCTTGACTGTGGGATAGCAGGTATAGTAGGGAAAGATGGTGCCTATAGTAACAGTGGGATAATAGTCTCTGGGAAGGGAGTGTGACTGTGGGATAGCAGGTATAGTAGGGAGAGATGGTGCCTATAGTAACAGTGGATAATAGTCTCTGGGAAGGGAGTGTGACTGTGGGATAGCAGGTATAGTAGGGAGAGATGGTGCCTATAGTAACAGTGGGATAATAGTCTCTGGGAAGGGAGCGTGACTGTGGGATAGCAGGTATAGTAGAAATAGCCTTTTGTAAAAATTGATATTTGGGGGTAGATTAATGTCTCTGTTTGATTCTGACAGATGATTGGATTTAATAGCAATTAATGGTAATTTAGAGCTTACTTTTCCTAGTTATTATCTATCAACCTTCCATTACATAGCAAGTGACAGCTCCCTGTCATTCTGGTCACTAATGGTACATAGTGTTAGTGCTATTTTGGACAATAGCTCGTTCACAGTCCCCTCTCCCTTACTGATAGTAATTGGGTGCTGTCACTTACTCAGGAAGGAGATGGCAGGCAATGGAATTTTCCTACAAGCCTATAATAAAAGATGTCAGAGCGCTTCAATGGCAAGTACCAAGCACATTCTTGTGGTTTGTCTCCCACACAAGCTATTAATAAGTGGCCGGTCAATAAGTGCACAATTTATTTACTTATGGTTGGATACGGCTGGGGTCTAGGAATTAATCCCACGTTTATGCAAATCAACTTTGATTACTGTGAATTTGGAAAGAATGTAATGAATTTAGAGAGCGAAATATAGTTTTAATATCTATGACAATATCATGTTTGTTTTATATAAACATATATATCTGTGTGTGTTTATATATATATATATATATATATATATATATAAAATACACAAAAGTCATGAATATCTTGTAAATGTTATCCTTATAAACGGTGACTAGTGATGTAATCAGTTATAAACGGTCAGTAGTGATGTCATTTCTGTCACATGACTCACTAAAACTTGTGTATTATAATAAATAAAGTACCACTTGTTGGAAAATATGAGGATATTAGAAGTCACCTCGGAGTTCCATGACCTGTATAAAAGCATATGTATATTTTACAATAAGGGGTACTTTATTCGCTATATACTTTAAATCAGCTTTAAAAGCGCACTATACAAACTTAAAAGGGTCGTTATATTATATGATATTTTCTCTTCTTATATGTCTCATGGGAAATCTAATAGGTGAATATATTACTGTATATTATTTTTTGCTTAAAGGGGTGGCTCACCTTTAAGCGAACTTTTAGTGTGTTACAGAATGGCTAATTCTAAACAACTTTTCAATTGGCCTTCATTTTTTTCTTTTTTAGAGTTTTTGAATTATTTGCCTTCTCCTTCTGACTCTTTCCAGCTTTGAAATGCGGGTCACTGACCCCATCGAAAAGACAAGTGCTCTCTAAAGGTGGCCATATACGCTGACCGAGTCGGCAGCTTCTCAGCCCGTGTATGGGGCCCTCCGACAGGGATAAAAATCCCGTCAGATCGTGGACCTCATCTGTTCGTTGATATTGTCCTACGATCGGACTGCCCCCTAGGACCCACGATCGGATCAGTCCAATATCACTCACCTCAAGGTGGGCATTTTGGGGAGAGATCCGCTCATTTGGCGACATGGCCAACGAGCATATCTCTCTGTGTATGGCTACCTTAAGGCTACTCGTGTATTGTTATTGCTACTTTTTATTACTTATCTTTTTAATTTATATACCAGTTTATAATTAATATAAGTGCAGTGCATGGTTGCTAGAGTAATTTGAAGCCTAGCAACCAGATTGCTGAAATTGCAATTCCAAATTCAAATGTAAACCGATTTGAGGAGCAACACAAGCATGAAATATGTTCCTGGGGTTAGCAAATAGGATTGTGATTGGCTATTTTGAAGCCCTTATGTGGACTGGTAGTCTACATTGAGGCTCTGTTTGGCAGTACACCTGGTTTTTATACAACCAAAACTTGCCTCTAAGTCAGGAATTCAAAAATAAGCACCTGCTTTCAGGCAACTGGGAGCAACATCCAAGGGGTTGGTGAGGAACATGTTGCTGTTGAGCTACTGGTTGGGGGTCACTGAGTTAGGGGCAGACAGGTTTCCAATTATTATTGTGCTGTTCATGCAAATGGCCTATAGATGTCACTGTGCTCATACTTATATTGTGCATACTTCCTGGTAGCTTAAAAGTGAAAGTTACTGTTGTGTAATGCCTGCATGACTCTGCTAATAAAGCACTGTTATACTCTACTCATCCTCGGCTACCCAAAACATAACAAATGGCGACAAG
The DNA here is from genome assembly GCA_038501925.1 of Xenopus petersii. NCBI lineage: Eukaryota > Metazoa > Chordata > Amphibia > Anura > Pipidae > Xenopus > Xenopus petersii. The sequence goes on from CM076684.1 coordinate 131,640,623, forward strand.
GATGGCTCTTCTACCTCTGCAGCAGCCTGCACCTTTTCTTCCAAACCCTGGTGAGCCTACCATACCTTTTACTGCTTGGATTCGTATGTTTGAAAATTACATTATTGCTGCTGACCAAGGGGAGAGAAAGCGTGCTTTACTTATTCACTGCCTGGGAGCAGAGGGACAGCGTATATTCTATACATTACCATTACCTGAAGAGACTTATGAAACTGCTCTTAATGCTATAAAGAACTTTTCGTGCCAAGAGTAAATGTGGTTGCTGAAAGATATAAATTAACGTGGACAACGTAATGGCGAATCCACATTAAAATTTGTAGCAGCTTTGAGAGAGCTGGTTGTTACCTGTATGTTTGGAAATCTTCAGTGTATTACCCACAAGCAAATGGAGAAATCGAGAGATTCAACAGAAGTCTGAAAGAAGCACTACAGACAGCAAATCTTACTGGGAAATCTTGGAAAGTATTTACAACAGAGTTCCTACATAACTAAAGAGCAATGTGCCATGCAACAACCCAATTATCTCCAGCCGAATTATTACATGGCAGACAGATGCGCACTAAGTTACATGTTGCAGACATCAAACTTCCACAAGATACTTTGCCTACAAAATCATCTACTGCTGACATTGTAAAATGTCAACAAGCCAAATGCAGGGCTTATACTGCCAGAGAAGTACACGTTCAGCCTGGATCTTTAGTCAGAATTAAGAAACCAGGAATACTGAAACTAGGACACTCTAAATTTACTACACCACTTAAAGTGAGACGCCAGCGAGGACCATACACACATGAAATGTTTGATGGACGCATATGGAATGCAAGTCGTCTTGCTCCTGTTGGATATGACTTTGGAGAAGCTCCATTTGATGAAGTACATTTTCCTACTCCTGATGTCAACTGCAATAGGCCTGAGGAAAGTGAACCTATAAGGTGTACTGAGAGAATCAGAAAACTACCTGCATGGACCCAGGACTATGTGATGTGAATAATGTATATTATTGCCTTAAAATGCATAATGTTCAATTTTGCTGTTTATTATAGTTGTCCAAATGCTTTCCTACTATAGGGGGAATATGTAGCGTTCATGCAAATGGCCTGTAGATGTCACTGTGCTCAAAATTATACTGTGCATACTTGATGGTAGCTTAAAAGTGAAAGTTACTGTTGTGTAATGCCTGCATGACTCTTCTAATAAAGCACTAGTTATACTCTACTCATCCTCGGCTACCCAAAACATAACAATTATTAGAGGGTATGCAACCATTGAAGGCCTTAAAGGGGAACTATCGCAAAAATGATAAATTTAATATAAGCTTCATCATACTGAAATAAGAAACTTTCCAAATAAAATCAAATATTCTGCATCATTTCTGAAATAATCAAGGTCATCTTCACTATTCCTCTCTCAGTATCTGTTACTCTTCATTCTCTCTTCATGTAGGAGTTGGGTGTCAGATATTCATCGACAGTTAGATCCAATATATCGTAAAGGGGGGCTCCTTTTGCCTAGAACATGTATTAGAACTTACTCAGTATACCCCAAAGATATAAGCCAAAATCCCGGCCAGCCAGTCCAACGCTGGAGGGAAACCCATACAGTTCATCATTTCTTGTTCTTCCTTATATTTCAGAATAATCTGCCAGTTTTAGAGCATGTGTAGGAGCATTGTCTTTGCTGAAACATTAATCCTCTTCTACTCAACTTTAAGTCAGAGGAGTTGGCACTTCTCTTTGATCATTGTGTCACTGATACTTCCAAGTCACCACCTCCAGGATACATGAAACATCCCCCCAAACCTTTATATTTACACCACCGAGCTTGGCTACAACTCAACTTCAACCTCACATGCAGGTGTCTCCTCGCACACAATGGCAATTTGGTTTATCCTTCAACAAGCCTTTCTGTTCATCTTCAGCATTGTTTGGCTAATTGTTAGCCTTTGTTATTATGCTCATGAAGTTGTTTGGCAAGCACTTCCCACGAAAGTCAGAATTTGCCATTTGACTACTATAGGGCACTGGTTTTTTCATCTGATTCAGAACCTTGGATGTAGATGGTGTGTCGCAAGCAATCTGATAGACTTCATATTCTGTGGTCTGGTTTGGATAAAAATGACCTGGTTTTGACAATCTCTCTAATTTGTGTTAGAAATATTGAATTCAGCTGCATTTTTGCACTTGTATAGCATTTAAGCACAATGGAGAGCTGCTACACTAAGATTCTTTGATGAAAAGATTTTTCAATGCTTGGTAATACATTTCTTAGAATAGCAACAATAACGCTTGGGGACTTTATTGATTGAGTAACTTTACAGCAGCAGTTTTTAAAAGATCAACACAATTTACACTATTTCCTATGACAATGCAAGGGTTACCATGTAAACTGTGTCTTGAGAGAAATCAGAAAACGCTTAATCAAATGATGCAGTGGCGTAACTATAAAAGCAGATACAGTGCCGTAACTAGAGCGCACTCCGATCCCCATCCTCCTGCCTACTTCCCACCCATGTCCAGCCTCCACCTCGCCCATGCCGACCCCAACTCCACCCATGTCCTACCCTGACTTCCAATCCCGACTTGTGTCTCCTTCCTTGCCAGCTGGGGAGGAGGGGATATTCTTATTAGCTATAGCGGAAGCAGACTCCATAGTCAGGGCTCCCCTGTTCCCCAGCCATTCTCTTACCTGCAGGGCAGGGAGAGGGCTGTTGTGGGGAGTGGGAGGTCACAGAGAGTGGGAGGTCACATGGAGTGGCTGGTGGAGGGGAGTTAGGGGTCTCAGTGCACCGGCTCCTTCAAAGATTTTTTGCTATAATGGACCTGTGCTATTGTGACCGTGTTAAAATGGACCCGATATATTCATTATAGGAGCTGCTCACCTTTAAATTAACTTTTAGTATAATGTAGAGAGTGATATTCTGAGGCTATTTGCAATTGGTCTTCATTTTTTGGGGGGGGGGGTTATTTAGCTTTTTATTCAGCAGCTCTCCAGTTTGCAATTATAGCAATCTGGTTGCTAGGGTCCAAATCCTCCCTAGCAACCATGCATTGATTTGAATAAGAGACTGGAATATGAATAGGAGAGGCCTGAATAGCAAGATGAGTTATAAAAAGTAGCATTACCAATACATTTGTGACCTTACAGAACATTTGTTTTTTCAGAAAAAAATAAGGAAAATTGTTTAGAAACAATAGCCATTCTATATCATACTCAATGTTAACTTAAAAGTGAACCACCCCTTTAAAGGTACTGCCCCTCCCAATCTGCTCTAATGAATCACATGCAGGTACACCTATTGACATAGGGAAACTCTAAACAATGATGCTACTGTTGATAATGTACTGTGGATAAGAAAACGTGGAGCCCAGTGTGTGAATGAGCACTATTGTGATGGAATAAGATATCCACATACATGCCGATTTAATATTATGTAGTTATTTATTTTATCATATTTGTTTTAAGAATTGTATAATTAAATCAATTTGAATAAATGTTGTTGAGTGATCAGTGTGTCTCTGTTGACATTGGCTGCCTACTCTACACTTGGACCTCTTTGAAGTTATTATGACCTAAATCACATTGGGATATTTCTATCATTTTGCCCACCGCCTATAGGTGCCCACAGATCTTCCATTACATAGTGATCAGTAGATATGAACCTTGATCATTTCAAGCAAACACAGGTTAATCTTTAAACTCTAAATAAGGAACTCACAACTTCCACCTTGTATTACCATAAACACACATTTTATTGCCCATGTCAATATTAAGTGTTGACACAAAACAAGCTGTGACCGGGAGCAAGTGGGTAAATATTGTCCTGTTGATGGAGAGGTTGCTGGATTTCAATGTCAGAGGTTCGCACTTCTTTGCTCTTCTCTTCCATCTGATGAAGAGGCCTCTAGTATGGAAAATCCATGCATGTGATGATCTCACGTTACAGATAGGCCGGCCAATCAAACCCATTCAAAGCTATACTGGGCTAACCCAGCTGGTGTTCTCTTATCTCCAAGGTCAGCCCAGTTAAATAACTTCACATAAGGCTCGATATCACGGTTGTTGGGTAAGAATCAGATATATTTCTTCCTTGTTTCTTTTTTCCTACCCAAAAAAATAGAACAATGTTGTCTGTTTTGAATGCATGATGGATATTATGTTCACATGGAAATTCTGTTTAAATTGAAGAATTGTTTTTAGGTGTTTCAAAGGAACTGTGTCTATCACTAGCCCTGGAGATAGTGTGGCCCTTTCTTCCCTATTCTGCCAGCACAGCAACATCTATAGTAACAGTGGGATAGGGAGTGTGGCTGTGGGATAGCAGGTATAGTAGCGAGAGATGGTGCCTATAGTAACAGTGGATAATAGTCTCTGGGAAGGGAGTGTGACTGTGGGATAGCAGGTATAGTAGGGAGAGATGGTGCCTATAGTAACAGTGGATAATAGTCTCTGGGAAGGGAGTGTGACTGTGGGATAGCAGGTATAGTAGGGAGAGATGGTGCCTATAGTAACAGTGGGATAATAGTCTCTGGGAAGGGACTGTGACTGTGGGATAGCAGGTATAGTAGGGAGAGATGGTGCCTATAGTAACAGTGGAATAATAGTCTCTGGGAAGGGAGTGTGGCTGTGGGACAGCAGGTATAGTAGGGAGAGATGGTGCCTATAGTAACAGTGGATAATAGTCTCTGGGAAGGGAGTGTGACTGTGGGATAGCAGGTATAGTAGGGAGATATGGTGCCTATAGTAACAGTGGAAAGGGAGTGTGACTGTGGGATAGCAAGTATAGTAGAGAGAGATGGTGCCTATAGTAACAGTGGGATAATAGTCTCTGGGAAGGGAGTGTGACTGTGGGATAGCAGGTATAGTAGGGAAGAGATGGTGCCTATAGTAACAGTGGGATAATAGTCTCTGGGAAGGGAGTGTGACTGTGGGATAGCAGGTATAGTAGGGAGAGATGGTGCCTATAGTAACAGTGGATAATAGTCTCTGGGAAGGGAGTGTGACTGTGGGATAGCAGGTATAGTAGGGAGAGATGGTGCCTATAGTAACGGTGGGATAATAGTCTCTGGGAAGGGAGTGTGACTGTGGGATAGCAGGTATAGTAGGGAGAGATGGTGCCTATAGTAACAGTGGGATAATAGTCTCTGGGAAGGGAGTGTGACTGTGGGATACCAGGTATAGTAGGGAGAGATGGTGCCTATAGTAACAGTGGGATAATAGTCTCTGGGAAGGGAGTGTGACTGTGGGATAACAGGTATAGTAGGGAGAGATGGTGCCTATAGTAACAGTAGATAATAGTCTCTGGGAAGGGAGTGTGACTGTGGGATAGCAGGTATAGTAGGGAGAGATGGTGCCTATAGTAACAGTGGGATAATAGTCTCTGGGAAGGGAGTGTGACTGTGGGATAGCAGGTATAGTAGGGAGAGATGGTGTCTATAGTAACAGTGGATAATAGTCTCTGGGAAGAGAGTGTGACTGTGGGATAGCAGGTATAGTAGGGAGAGATGGTGTCTATAGTAACAGTGGATAATAGTCTCTGGGAAGTGAGTGTGACTGTGGGATAGCAGGTATAGTAGGGAGAGATGGTGCCTATAGTAGTAGTGGGGATAATAGTCTCTTAGAAGGGACTTTTGTATTTTTTTGTGATTTTGAGTTAACACAACGCATTATTGAACCTAGGTGATTGTTTTCTCCTTGGGCACAATGTGCTTCTCAGTAGTTCTCCAATACTATGGAATTGTGTTTTCAGATAGGAGGCATGTTATTTTGAGGAAAATAGATGGCAGATTAATACGCCAAATCTTTAAAACTCCTAGGTAATATGTGGGCTTCCTCCCCTAAAACACACAGAAACTCACAATATGATTGCTATATATCATGCACACAGTGTGTTTGTCTGGTTTATTGCCCCCAATAAAGCAATTTATCCCAATTCCCATGTTTATATTTATACACCTCTAGCGTTAAACATTCAATTCTTTATTATTGTGTAGGGTTGCCACTGGTATGTTTCCTTTGTGTTTTTGTTTTCCAAGGTAACATTATGACACTCATGCACATTTCCATTTGCTGTTGAGCAATAGTTACTCACGGAATTTTGTCATGTTTGGCATTATGTAATCTCATCGCACATAAATTGTTGTCCTTTATTTATTTTTAAAAGCCTTGAACAACAGAAACTTGGAGACAGTTTTATGCAATGCACAATGACAGATCACTGGCACACTATGACAATTATGCACACTCATTATGAGCTCAGCACACTGGTTACATAAGAGCTATGTGTTCAGTACCTGCTCGTGCCATTGAAAGAGGTTTCTGTTTCCAGTAAAATGGGCTGTGGAGTAAATGCCAGTACAGCTGTGCCAACAAGACACCAAGGGATTGGCTCGCAGTCCTTAGATTGCTTTGTGGGTGGTGAGGCAGCTGGTGGAGCCCACTGTGATAGGTTTGTGCTTTTACTACTTTTTTTGTAATGTCTGTTCTTTAAATATGGTCACATATATTCGTTTCACAATAGATCAATACTTTCTTCAGCTTGGAGCCGCCAGTGTAACTAGTACTAGAGTTCCATTTATGGGCCCTAAGGGCTGCAATATTGTGACCCTTACCACTCCAGCCCTTGTGAACTTAGCTTTGGAAATTTGACTTTTTTTGCTTGTACTGTATAAAGACATGTACACATGTAACTTTCTGTGTGCTGCCTTATCATGCTATTTCTTGGGTGGATTCTAGATGTCTTCCTTGGGTTGTTTCTACATCAATTTCTTGAGTGGTTAATAGATATTTTACATGGCTGATTTCTACATGTCTTCATTGGGTGATTTCTATATATCTTCTTTGGGGTGATTTATAGATATCTTCCTTGGGTGGTTTCTAGATATCTTCTTTGGGTTGTTTCTACATCCATTTCTTGGGTGGTTACTAGATATTTTACATGGCTGATTTCTACATGTCTTCATTGGGTGATTTCTATATATCTTCTTTGGGGTGATTTCTAGATATCTTCCTTGGGTGGTTTCTAGATATCTTCCTTGGGTTGTTTCTACATCCATTTCTTGGGTGGTTACTAGATATTTTACATGGCTGATTTATACATGTCTTCATTGGGTGATTTCTATATATCTTCTTTGGGGTGATTTCTAGATATCTTCCTTGGGTGGTTTCTAGATATCTTCCTTGGGTTGTTTCTACATCCATTTCTTGGGTGGTTACTAGATATTTTACATGGCTGATTTCTACATGTCTTCATTGGGTGATTTCTATATATCTTCTTTGGGGTGATTTCTAGATATCTTCCTTGTGTGGTTTCTAGATATCTTCCTTGGGTGGTTTCTACATACCTTCCTTGGGTGGTTTCTAGATTTCTTACATAGGTGATTTCTACATGTCTTTATTGGGTGATTTCTTGATATCTTCCTTGGGTGGTTTCTAGATATCTTACTTGGGTGGTTTCTACATTTATTCCTTGGGTGGATTCTAGATATATTCCATGGGTGGTCTAGGTTTCTGGATATCTTTCATGAGTTGTCCAGACATCTTCCTTGGGTGGTCACTATATATCCATTGGGTGGGTTCTGGATATCTTCCTTAGGTGGATTCTAAATATCTTCCATGTGTAGGTTCAAGATATTTTCCTTTTTTTTTCCTTCCTAGAATCACGTAGTAACCCATTCTTTTTTCGGCTTGTATTAAGAGGTGTAGTCATGTAACTTTCTGTGAACTGCCTTATCCTGCTATCTCTAAATATCTTCCTGTGGGTGTTCTAGATATCTTCCTTGGGTGGTTTCTAGATATAGTCTTCGGTTGGATTATAGATATCTTCCGTAGGTGGAATCTAGATATCTTTTGTAGGTTCAAGATATTTTCTTTTTTTTTTCCTTCCTAAATTCACATACTACCTTTATGGGCCTTTCCAGGTGCAATTTTATGCCCCTTATCACTCCAGCACTTGTGCCTATAGCTTTTGTACATAACCCCATTTTTTTTGCTTGCATTGAGAGGTGTAGTCTTTATCTTCATAAGGTGGTTTCTAGATATCTTCCTTGGGTGAATTCTAGATATCATCCCGGGATGGTTTTTAGATATATTCTTTGGATGGATTATGGATATCTCCTTTGTGGGCGTTCCAGACATCTAGGGTTGATTTTGGATATCTTCCATGGGTTAATAATAGATATCATTATTATGCACAGTTTGCTTATCTCCTTTGCATGGATTCTATATAACTTCCTTGGGTGGATTCTAGCTTTCTTCGTTGGGTGGGCAATAGAGATCTTCCTTGGATGGATTCAAGATATCTTCATTGAATTGGATCTAGATGTCTCTGTTCTGGATGGGTTCTAGATATCTGTATAATAAAGCAGTAGCCATAAAAGACTATTGATGAGATCAGTAATCATCTTTACCCCTCCATTGCTTTAGCCAAACTAGCCAAATAATGGTCTTGGGGGAGGATTGGTCAGATATGAGTACAATTTAGCCACATTGCAAATCTGGGGGATGATTGGTCAGATATAAATACAATTTGGCCAGATTGCAAATCTGAAAAAGCCACTTTGGAATCGTTTGGCTTGTGCAGTTTCAGAATAAATCCAAAATGTTCCAGATTGAGTTGACTTCAGTTGAGTTCAGATTGAGTTGACTTTTCAGTGTCTGATCACTCATATGTAATAAAGTATATATGCAGAAAATAAATGTTTTATAGACACAGTCCATAGTCCTTATAGCTCCATGTATGTTTACAGAGATTAAATAAAACAAACTGAGCCTTTGCCATTAAAAAATCTTTTCAAAAAATAGACAATGTTTCCTAATTTGAGAATAATTGCTGCTTGTAGCTTTATTCTAGCGAGCAAAGCCCTTCTTGGTACTACGATGAAGTTGAACATTATCTTTTTTCTGTATTTATAATAATATTACTAATGGACTGGTTTTAGTGAATTCTTTTTTAATTTATGTTAAGTTGCCTCTAGCAGGTCATAATTCTACTTCAGTCTTATTTGATATGAATGTATTAAAATTGAAAAGTATTTCACTTCTCCATTATTAGCACAGTAACTCTTTTATTTATTTGTGATACCAATGATTACGGTGTCGACCTGCTAACATGCATATAGAGCAGTAAAGAACCTTTTTGGGACCTCCTTCTGCAGCACAAAAATTTACTTTTCTCAATATTGTTATTGGAACCCACTCAACAGTCACTGTTAGTACAGAATCCAATTATTGAGTCAGTTTTCATTCTAGTATATAGGCAGTTACCCAAGTCATTGTCTAGACTTGTGTTTGGCTTTATAGCTGTTTTTTTTCCAAATTGTGGGGCTTCCTGAAGGCCAGCTTGAGGGTCATTTAAGGTGATATTTGGGGCAGCACATGTTTTCTTAGATTTGTAGCCTTATTAAGAGGTAAGGTAGGTCCAGACCAATGGCTAGATCTTGAAGAAGGATTTGAACTGAAGAGGGAGAGCAAGAAGGGTGAGAAATGTGATGAGCAGGGGGGTGGCCAGGTGACTTTAAAGACATGGACAGTAGAGAGCAAAGCAGCTGAATGACGTGTCAGAGGTGTGCAACAATTTCTAAATGCTAACAAACTCCCAGAACAAACCCTACCAGACTCATGTCCGACAGTTAGTGTAGGACAGGCTGAATATGACACATACAGGGAGCATAGAGCAGGCAGAGTATGGCACACACAGGGAGCATAGGGAAGGCAGAGAATGGCACACACAGGGAGCATAGGACAGGTTGAGTATGAGACATACAGGGAGCATAGGGCAGGCAGAGTATGGCAGACACCGGGAGCATAGAGCAGGCAGAGTATGGCACACACAGGGAGCATAGGGAAGGCAGAACAGAGCAGGAGACAGGGAAACCTATTAGTACTCTAAGATGAACAGTTCATACTGTGGTACATAGAGTGATACAATGCCGGTGTCCCTCCAGCAGAGGTGTAAACAGGTGAACTCCACAGCACAGAAAAACAAAGAACTGCTCTTAAAGCCAAGCAGGTGAATCTGCCCTCAAAGCCAGGGTACTAGTGACCAAGGCAAGGTCATACATGAAATGTTATTCTTGTTCATACCTTACTGCCCCTTTAGTCCCTTAGAGCTCAGACCAAGAACACTGAAAGAGATGAGGCTTTCTCAGACGTAATTCTATTACTGTTATATTTAGGTGGGGTAGTCAAATGCATGACTAATTCATAAATAATGCAGCAGAGGTAACAGCTTGGAAAAAGGAAAAATTAAATCTAAAATGTCATATATTGCAGGATCTCACTCATGGCAGGTTGACTACTGTAGAAGAATGAAGAATAAACATCCATAGTTTACCATATATGCCTATGTAAATATATCACTGTATCCATGAGCTTCATTGCATTTAGACTCTGTCCTTCATTCAAGATAATTAGAGGATCATTGTTATATTGGTCACGAACAATGTGAAATATTAAAGCTACAACCCCCAATTAATTATTACATGAATTTTAGCATCATTGCTCATGCTAGAAAGCTGCCATTACAGTTTTATTGTCTAGTCCATCAGTTAAGCACAAGAAAATATATATATATACATGGCTACTATAAGTGCTTTCTGTGGGAAGGAATCTTTTGAACAAATTGTATAATAAAATGTGCTTTTTTGTTTTTCAGAAACAGTCCTATCATGCGTGCGCAGCAAAAGGAGCCTGCCGAGCCACTGCAGTACGTCACCGAGGTATGAACCCCCTAATGAATATATATATGTATAGATACAGGCATGGGATCTGTTATCTGGAAAACTCCAGAAAGACTGTCTCCCATAGACTCCATTTTATACAAATAATCCAAAGTTTAAAAAAATGATTCCCTTTTTCTCTGTAATAATAAAACTGTACAGGTATGGGATCCGTTATTCGGAAACCTGTTATCCAGAAAGCTCCGAATAACTGAGCGACTGTCTCTTATAGACTCCATTTTAGACAAATAATCCAAAGTTTTAAAAACGATTTCCTTTTTCTCTGTAATAATAAAACAGTAGCTTGTACTTGATCCCAACTAAGATATAATTAATCCTTATTGGAAGCAATAGATTTAAGGTAAGAAGATCCAAATTACGGAAAGATCTGTTATCTGGAAAACCCCAGGTTGTGAGCATTCTGGATAACAGGTTCCATACCTATTGTTTGTACTTGATCCAAACTAAGATATAATTAATCTTCATTGGAATCAAAACCAGTCTATTGGGTTTCTTTAATGGTTACATGATTTTTTAGTAGATTAAAAATTATGGAAAGATCCGTTAACCGGAAACCCTTAGGTCCGAGTATTCTGGATAACAGGTCCCATACCTGCATATCAAATGTATCTGTTGTTTTAATGGCAACTGGACCTTCATTTGTTTATCTATGGGAACTGTCACACAGAGCAATATTGACCTTTTTGCCGTCTAAGTTTTCAAGCAGTTGGCCCATGAGCTTTGTATATGGGACAGTTGTGCCAAAACTAACTGCAGTCCACTGCTGAAAGCTAAAGGCTGACTTTGTGGCTACCACTGTAACAATATGGTCCAGGGTAGTCCTTAGTGGCTGAGAGGCCTGAGGAGCAAAATAATCAAGTCAGGGACCCCATATTGATAGAGCCTGCCTGCTCCAATCACAATGCTGCCCACAATATACTTCTCAAAGTTAGCGTTCAGGGAACTTATATCATTTAGTCACCCCCTAACTATGGCTACTAGCCGTAATAATGGCCTATCTATGGCTTGGTTACTATGGCTGTAATATTTAATGCCAAATTCTGTGCCAGATCCTGTGAGCTTGTATACATCCTACAGTCTCCTAGTGTCCTTATCTGCCATATTTGTGTCCTATTGGAACAAGGAGTCCTGCCACTGAGAGTCTGTTCACTCCTTAGGTAAAAGGGGCCTACCTAAATGACATCAGTACTGTAGGAACTCCAACCCAGTTTAGAAATGGCAAAATATGGGTTTAAATGGGTTGTTCGCCAATGGGTGATGCCCAACCAGTAGCTCGTGAGTAACATGTTGCTCTCCAACCCATTGGATGTTGCTCTCAGTGGCCTCAAAGCAGGAGCTTATTTTTGAATTCCAGGTTTGGAAGTAAGTTTTGGTTGTATAAAATCCAGGTGCACTGCCAAACAAAGCCTCAATGTAGATTTACAACCCACATAGGGACTAACAAATGGCCAATCACAGCACTTATTTGGCACCCCAAGAACATTTTTCTTGCTAATGTTGCTCCTCAACTCCTTTTATTTCTGAATGTTGCTCACAGGTTCAAAAGGTTGATGTAGAGAGTGATATTCCGAGACAATTTGCAATTGGTTTTCATTTTTTATTATTTGTTATTTAGCTTTTTTATTCAGCAGCTCTCCAGTTTGCAATTTCCGCAATCTGATCGTTAGGGTCCAAATTACCCTAGCAACCATGCATTGATTTGAATAAGAGACCTGTATATGAATAGAAGAGGCCTGAATAGAAAGATGAGTAAAATTTGTAACCTTACAGAGCATTTGTTTTTTTGAAAACTGGAAAGAGTCAGAAGAAGAAGTGAAGGCCAACTCAATTGCCCATTCTATGCCATGCTAAAAGTTAACTTAAAAGTGAAGCAACCCCCCTTTAACAAGTATTTATGAAGTAGCAACATATTATATATGATGGGTACAATATATGTGCTATTCTAGTGCATTGTCTGGTAACACGTTGGGGCACCTCTCACAGACAGAGAGTAGTGATCCCCAACTAGTAGCTCGCGAGCAACATGTTGCTCTCCAACCCCTTGGATGTTGCTCTCAGTGTCCTCAAGCTTATTTTTGAATTCTAGGCTTGGAAGCAAGTTTTATTTACTAAGTATAGTACCAAGTAAAGATTACTATAGGCTGCTAGTCCACATAGGGGCTACCAAATAACAAATTGCAGCACTTATTTGGCACCCCGAGGAACTTTTTTATGCTTGTGTTGCTCCCAAACTCTTTTTACATTTAAATGTGTCTCATGGGTGAAAAAGGTTGGGGACCCCTGGTCTAGAGAACACAGAGAAGGCAGATCACACTCAAATGTATCAGGCCTACACACAAGTGTATATGGGTGTCAGTAATCCATTGTTGCTGTGAGTTTAGAGGAGTCAGTATTATTTAACCAATATAAGAGAAGTTAGTGCTTGTCCCATGCCAGTTACAGCCTGCAGTGACATCACAGAATTGCGGAGGTGGCCCCCCCTTGTGAAAATGATAACCTTTCCCTGCCTTGTTGAAATTTCACTCTGCCAATTAGGCTTTGTGTCTCTCTGACATTAAAGTGAATTTCCCACTGTGGCCCCCGTGGTCTCCCTGATCACAAGTCTAAATGTTACCAATGGGCAGCGTGTCGGAAGGGGCAAACATAGGAGTAAACAACTCTGCTCATAGGAACGCAAATAAACACAATGTTCTACATGTTGCCATCATTCCACTCAAAACCCACAGAGCACTTGTTGAGTCCTTTTTTTGGCTCAAGGAGAGTTGCACTGGACACTCCTGAAACCTTTTGGATTACCTTGTGTACCCTGTGGGGTCTACAGTTTATGACAGGAAAGCTGGCATGGATTACGGAATGTAATATAAGGTTCAATTTTCAGGGCTAGTAACCCATAGCAACCAACCAGAAGATTACTAACGAGTGATGAGTAAATGGTATCTCCTGGCTGACTGATAGAAAACCTGTACCTTTTACCCTTGAGCAAGAGGAAGGCAAAAAAACAAAAACAAATAAAAGTCCACTCCTATTCCATTAAATCCAACTCTGGTCACAAAAGTGCCTTGCGTTTCTTTTCGTGCTGATGAAAAGCTCATATTGTGTAAGAGTGACCTTGCGACTTGTGCCCTTTGAAATACTGAACGTAAATTTTCTTGGCTGCAAAATTATTAACGGCTCCCAAGGTTCTGATAATGATACGGAGCGGCAATTCATTACATGGTGATGACTAAGTCTTAAACGAGAACTTAATCTTAACTAAAGTAGCTAGAAATGTTGTACATGATGTTTTGTGCTTCTGTACCAGCCCAAGGCAACCACAGCCCTTTAGCAGTAAAGATCTGTGTCTCCAAAGATGCCCCAGTAGCTCCCCATCTTCTTTTCTGCTGATGCACTGCACATGCTCTGTGCTGCTGTCACTTACTGAGCTTAGGGGCCCATTTACATTATACATTACACATAGAATAGAAATGTCACAATATAAGGCTGATTAGTAATTAATACAGATAATTACTACATGGCAGCACAGAAACCAGTGCAATTAGCATCAGAATTTAATAATCAGCAAACCTTTAGCATCAGCTTATATTACAGGGGAAGCTCATTTTCTGCTGGATAATTAGTGACGAGCCCTAAGCTTAGCTTCTCAACAGCCAATCAGAGCCCACTGAGCATGTGAGTGTCACAGACACTTTCCAAGATGGTGACCCCCTGTGACAAGTTTGAAGTCCTGGATCATTGCTGCTATTGACAAGATGAAACTTTAGCCTCGTGCAATAAGTTCACTATATAAAATATGGAATTTTTAACCAAATTAATTTTTAGGGTTTAGTTCTAGGGGTGGTTCACCTTTAAGTTAACTTTTGGCATTATAGAATGGCTAATTCTAATCAACTTTTCAATTGGCCTTCATTATTTTTTTTTTTATAGTTTTTGAATTATTTACTGCCTTATCTGACTCTTTTCAGCTTTCAAATAGGGGAATGATTATCAGTCTGAGAGGACTCCCAACTGGCCAAGGCCATACACACCCAGATGGTGAAATAACATGGTTAAAATCTACCAAACTGCCCGGCTAAATCTTAGTATATATATAGTTTGCTGCAGCTTTTCTCGCATCTTAATCTGCCCATGTGCCGCACACCTACTGACAGTGGATGATTGGCAAAAATACATTGCCAGAAATAGGACCGCCATCAGAAATCGCAGGGCCCCATACGACAAAATTTCCTGGGCCCCCTGGGCTGCGCCCACCGCAAGCCCCACCTACAGGTCCGCCCTCCCCACCCCACAGGTCCGCCCCCCACCACACAGTAAAAAAATAAAAATATTGGTGGCTATGGTTCCCACATGTTAATAAAAAATAAAAAGATATTGGTGGTCAGGGCCTCCCATAAACATACATTTGTGGCCAGGGCCCCCCCATTAAAAATATTGGTGACTAGGACCCCACATGAGAAAAAAAATTGGTGGCCAGGGCCCCCCCCCCCCACATTATAAGAAAATTGGTGGCCAGGGCCCCTTAAAGTCCATGCCTTCCCGAAGTCAGCATCTCTCCCCCCTGTCCCCCCCTGATGGCGGCCCTGGCCAGAAACATACCTCCCAACTGTCCCGTTTTCAGCGGGACAGTCCCACTTTTGACAGCCCAACCTGCAGGCACGGGTTTGTACTGTATTGTCCCGATTTTCTCTGCCCTGAACAGCTAAAAAAAGATACAATGTTTCTAACTTAATTGGCTTTTGGCAGAGAGCCCAGAACAGCCAGGAGGTTCATATGGATACTTTGTAACAATTTTGAGATAAGCAAATAAGCAATTGTAACAATTTAGATAAGGAGGGCCTTTGGGAGATGTTAGACTCACAGCTTAAAGGGCAATTCACCTTCATAAGCAAAACTGTAATAACTGAAAAAAAACCACAGAAATATGTTCAAACTTTCATAACCTGCCAAATTTTGTAAAATAAAAATAGTAATTGGGGGGTGTGGCCAAAAAATGGGCATGGTCAAAAAAAAATTCGGCGTGCTACGCATGGCAACATTTTTGGCCGTCTTTTTATTTTCAAAAATGTTGGGAGGTATGCCAGAAAGTCGGGCACAATTGCTGAAATAAGCCCAACCAAATCTGGGGCTGTAGGCAGGTCTGGACTGGGAGTCAAAATAGGCCCGGGCATTTCAGATACACAGAGGCCCAAACACCCCCACTAGCCCAATAAATAGTGAGTGTATATGGCATCTTACAGCAGCCCCTTTGGCATTTGCCAGAACCCACAGATAGCCAGTCCAGGTTTATGTAAGGGACATTTTTTTACTAATTGGTTGTGTGCTGATTCCTAGTGAAGGAGGGAGTGTGAATCACTCAGGGCAGGTGTATGGTAATGAGGATGACCTTGTCCCTACCTATTACACACAAGTCTAATAGGCGTATTCTGATTAATGTTTAAAAGAGGAAATGAATGTGAGTGTTTGGCACAAACTCCCAGCATGGGAATCCCTTGCACAACAGACATGGGAATCCCCCAATTACTCCAGACAGAGATTCCCCCTTTCCTGCCCTGAACATTGTCAGGGTTTCCTGGGTTGGTCACCTTTCAGTTCAATTTTAGTAGAATGTAGAGAGTGATAGTATTTAGCTTTTTATTCAGCAGCTCTTTAGTTTGCAATTTCAGCAATCTTGTTGCTAGGGTTCAAATTATCCTAGCAATCACGCATTGATATGAATAAGAGACTGGAATATGAATAGGAGAGGCCTGAATAGAAAGATGAGTAATAAAAAGTAATAAAAAGTAGCAATAACAATACATTTGTAGCCTTACAGAGCATTTGTTTTTAGGTGGGGTCAGTGACCCCCATTTGAAAGCTGGAAATAAGAAGAATGCAAATAATCTAAAAAAACAAAAACCCCAAAACAATGAAGACCAATTGAAAAGTTGCTTAGAATTGGCCATTCTATAACATTCTAAAAGTTAACTAAAGTAAGTAAACCACCCCTTTAAAGTTTGCCAACAATTTGACACTTTGCTGGCTGTATCATAAATAAGTGGACTCTGCTCAGTTTATATTTAATCAGCCCCAAGGAAAGCCCCTGTGTGCCCTATAACTGGCACACACTGCCCAAAATTCATATGAAACCTTGTGATAGCAGAACCTAAAAGGGTGGTTCACCTTTGAGGTAACTTTTAGTATTTTATAGAATGGCTAATTCTAAGCAACTTTTAAAGTTTCATTATTTATTTATTATAGTTTATTTGACTTCTTCTTCTTCTGACCCTATCTAAAAAAAATAAATGCTCTGTAACCTACAAATGTATTGTTATTGCTACTTTTTTATGACTTACTTTATTACTTATTACTTTTTATATCTTTCTATTCAGGCCTCTCCTATTCATATTCCAGTCTCTTATTCCAATCAATGCATGGTTGCTAGGGTAAATTGGACCCTAGCAACCAGGCTGATGAAATTGCCAGACTGCTGAAAAAAAATCTAAATATCTCAAAAACCACAAATAATAAAAATTTAAAAACAATTGCAATTTGTCTCAGAATATCACTTTCTACATCAGTGATCCCCAACCAGTGGCTTGTGAGTAACATGTTCCTTGCCAACTCATTCGATGTTGCTCCAATGGCCTCAAAGTAGGTGCTTATTAGTGATGGGCGAATTTGGGGAATTTTCGCTTTGCGTTCTGAAATGGCGAAAAAATCCGCAAAATGGCACCGGCGTCTTGTTTTTGATGCAGGCGTCTGTTTTTTGGACACTGGCGCAAATTCGCTTGTGAAAATGCACCCGCATCCAAAAAAATGGATGTCGAGTTTTGATGGCGGTTTCGCAAATTTATTCGCCGGCGGCGAATCGTGGGAATTGCCCACGAATTTGCCCCTGCCGAATAAATTCGCTCATCACTAGTACTTATTTTTGAATTCCTGGCTTAGAAACAATTCTTGGTTGCCTGTAGGCTGCCAGTCCACATAGGGGCTATCGAATGGTCAATCACAGCCCTTATTTGACACCCCAGGGTTGCTCCCCAACTCTTTTTACATTTGAATGTGGCTCATGGGTAAAAAAAGGTTGGGGACCCCTGCTCTACATCATACTAAAAGTTCATTTAAAGCTGAGCAATCCCTTTAAGACTAGGGTTGCCACCTTTTCTGGAAAAAAAATCCTATATGTTTATATTTTTTCCCTATTAATAACATTGGGATCAAAATCAACCATCATTTTTACTGGCCAGGCTAGTAAAATACCGGCCAGGTGGCAACCCTAAGCCATACTCGGTTGCAGTGCAGTTTTAGTTCAGAAATGTAGCAGACTAAATACTCATAAAAATAAAAATGCTGCTGCTGCTTTATACATTTTAGTTGTAGCCTTGCAGGCTTTGGCTGGTGAGGGATGCTGGGACTTGTGGTCTGACATCATTCCTATGAAATGATTGGCCGCTGATCATCAGCTGATGGGGTAGGGGTCATAATTTATCTAATTGCATTTAGGGAGGTGCTGGTAGGAGGAGGAACGCTGGATTAGAGAAGAGGGGCCAGTGGGGGACCAGTGGGAAATTGCAATCATGACGCCCCACCAGCTGCCGTTGCATAGCAACTCCCAGCATCCTTTCTAAATGTCATTATTGCACAAATGTCACCCTCTGCCCCAAACTGCCAGCTGCAGCGGACGGAGAGCAGAGCGTAAACAAAGCGCCCGGCCGTGCGTAATTACCTGTGCGCAAAGGTGCGGGATGGTGACAGGGGGCGCCAGTGAGGGCACATTGAGCTGCCAGGGATGAATGAGAATCAGGCTTAGGGAATACACAGCCCCCTCCTTCTCTCCTGCGCACAGACACACGAGCAAAATGAGGTCAGTGTGACGGAATCACCATTAATAATTCCTTATCCAGGAGGGGGCGTTTTACCGCACGTGTCACGTCTGGGGAGATCCGCGGGTGGAGGGGGGAATCGCCGAATTATTATTATTATCATCATTATTAGGTTCTGCTGCTGTTTGTTGGTACTGGTGGCCGTTCTCAGGCAGCCTGATGTTCTGCTTCTGTTTGCAGAATCCTTTCCTCAAGCTGCAGGCCCCGGAGCCGGACCTGTGCCCTGCGTTCTTGCCATGCCAGGAGGAGGTGGTCCGGGCTCATTGCTCCAAGGAGACCCCCAGTCCTCTCGCCCAGTGCGTGCCCAGCGATTGTGCCAATCATACAGGTAATGACTCTTTCCTTACACCTGTTTTATTCTTTATTAACCCTCTGTGCTGTATTAGTGCTGGATAATAAATAGGGCAAAGCCTGGAGGCACCTGTTTAGCTGATATCATATCCATGCTGCCTCCTGTGTGCCCACTGGGAATGGATTTATTAAGGGGGCACAGCACACACTTTATAGTTAAAACAAATATATTATCTTCATTTATATAGCAGACACATATGATACAGCTGTCCCTGCTCCAGTGGAGCTTACAATGTAAGGTCCCTATGACATGCACCCACACTGGGGTCAGTTTTATCAGTGAACCTGCCTGTGCCAATCATACAGATAAGGGCCAGACTTTTTCCTTACATCTATTTTATTCTCTTTAACCCTCTGTGCTGCTTGCGGGATAATAAATAGGGCAAAGCCTGGAGGCACCTGTTTATCTGATATCACATCCATGCTGCCTCCTATATGCCCCCTGGGAATGCATTTATTAAGAGGACACAGCACACACTTTATAGTTATATAAATAATAAACAAATATATTATCATTCATTTATCATTTATATAGCAGCAACATATTCAACAGTGTTGTATTGATATTATACAGCTGTCCCTGCCCCAGTGGAGCTTACAATCTAAGGTCCCTATGACATTCACCCAAACTGGGGTCAGTTTTATCAGTGAACCTGCCTGTGCCAATCATACAGATAAGGGCCAGACTTTTTCCTTCTATTTTATTCTATTTAACCATCTGTGATGCTTGCGGGATAATAAATAGGGCAAAGCCTGGAGGCACCTGTTTATCTGATATCACATCCATGCTGCCTCCTATGTGCTCACTGGGAATGTTTTTTTTTAATGCAGGAGTGCCCATACTTTACTAATGCGAGGTCTACTTTTAGTGAGGTTGTCCCATTGGAATCTACATCCATAAAAGCATTGTGAGCATTCTGTTCCATGGAAGATATTAATTAAATATTGAAATCGCTATAATTAACAAACCACTGTTTCGTAACCTTAACATAATAAATATCTGAATAAAAGCATGAATTAGGAGGGTGATTTAGAGGAGCTGTTTGTTGACAGTGTCTTGAGATCTTCTGATTACCATCTAAAGGGTCTATTGGTACATCCCGATCTACCCTTTGGGCATCCCTGTATTAAGGGGACACAGCACACACTTTATAGTTATATAAATAAATAATAAAACGAATATATTATCTTCATTTATATAGCAGCAACATATTCAACAGCACTGTATTGATATTATACAGCTGTCCCTGCCCCAGTGGAGCTTACAATCTAAGGTCCCTATGATATTCACCCACGCGGGGCTCAGTTTTATCAGTGAACCTGCCTGTGCCAATCATATAGATAAGGGCCAGGCTATTTCCTTACACCTGTTTTATTCTCTTTAACCATCTGTTTTGCGTGCAGGATAATAAATAGGGCAAAGCCTGGAGGCACCTGTTTAGCTGATATCACATCCATGCTGCCTTCTATGTGCCTCCTGGGAATGGATTAATTAAGGGGACACAGCACACCCTTTATAGTTATATAAATAATAAAACAAATATATTATCTTAATTTATCATTCATAGAGAAGCAACATATCCAGCAGTGCTGTATTGATATTATACAGCTGTCCCTGTCCCAGTGGAGCTTACAATCTAAGGTCCCTATAACATTCACCCACACCGGGCATCAGTTTTATCGGTGAACCTGCCTGTATGTTTCTGGAGTGTGGGCGGAAAGCGGAGTAACCAGAGGAAGCCCACGCACGCTTACAGGCAGAACATAGACACTGTGCAGATAGTGCCCTGGATGGAATTGATCCTAGGAACCTAACTGCAATGCTAATCAATGTGACATGTTTGTGTTTATCGTAAATTTGCCCCTTAAATAGCTGAGCCCAAATGAATGAAATTAGTGCCGTTACTAAACATGCAATATATACAAAATAAACAAATAATTATTTATACGAATAAAATTTATTGCACGGTCTTTGGTAAAATTCTAGCGTCAATGTGATTGGGGCATCCAGTGATCTTCCAGGTGCCAGTTAGTGAATGCCGGGCAGTTGGGCACAACTTGCGCCAGCAATATAAAGGGTGGGACATAGGCACAGACTTAAATTCATTGGGATTTAACTGCCACAGCCATTGATTTCTGGGGCTATCTTGCACCCAAATGTGCTGCACCTTATGCTTTGCTCCAGCTTTGTTCCGCATGCTCAAAATAAAGGCACAACTGACAAATTGCCTCATGTATTGGGTGTAATTAGTGTATGGCCCTGTGGGTCTCCAGATGGTAGAGTCCTGCACGGGTCCATTTTTTGGAACCCGACCCGCAACCCGCATTCTTACCCGCTACCTGACCCGCTGACCATCAAAAATCAGGAAGTGCTGCCATTGTAAACCGGAAGTGACATCATCGGAAGGAGTAAATATCGCTATTGAGAAGAGCTGCAAACCCGCAGATCCGCCGACCCATATCTATACCCGCACCCAGAACTTCCACCCACAACTCGCAGGTACCCGATCCGTTGCAGGACTCTACCAGATGGGACTACAACTCCCACATTGCTTTATATATTTAAATATGGTGCTGTAGTCAGAGCTGTATTTAACCCTGGTTCTGCCCTAGGCTTCACACCTCAGACACACTTTGCTCCCTGAACCTTAAAGGGGAACTATTGTGAAAATGAATATTTAATATAAGCTTCATCATACTGAAATAAGAAACTTTTTAAGTATGGTCAATTAAATATTCTGCATTGTTTCTGAAATAATCAAGTTTATATTCACTACTCCTCTCTCAGTCAGCGCCGGATTTCCGTGTGCGGCGCCCCTAGGCCGCGCGGTCCGACCAGGCGGCCGCGCGGTCCTAGCGCCCACCTCACCTCCCCTTCCCAGCGCGCCGGCGTTTTTTCGCCGGCGCAGCTGCTGTAATTGAATGGGGACGCACGCGTCCCCATAGTGCGGCTGGGCGGCATGCCGCCCCTATTTTTTTGCCGCCCTAGGCCCGGGCCTATGCGGCCTTGCCGCAAATCCGGGCCTGCTCTCAGTATCTGTTTCTCTCCATTCTCTCTTCATGCAGCAGTTGGGTGTCAGATATTCATTGACAGTCAGATCCAATATATCTTATGGGGGGCTCCTTTTGCCTAGAAGATGTATTAGAGCTCACTCTATTAAAATCACCAGACATCGTGTCTCTCTACATGCAGGATTTATGCAAAAGGCAGTTATTTTGTTACATTTTGTTTGTACTGGAATCAGTTATTTGAGTGAGCTCCAATACATCTGCTAGGAAAGGAAGCCCCCTATTAGATATATTGGATCTAACTGTCAATTAATATCTGACACCCAACTCCTGAATGAAGAGAAACAGATGCTGAGAGAGGAATAGTGAATATAAACTTGATTATTTCAGAAACAGTACAACATTTTTAATCGATCATATTTAGAAAGTTTCTTATTTCAGTATTAGGATTTTTGCTGCAGGTCTCTGCCTTCCAAACAGAGAGCAGAGACCTGTCCCCTCCAATGAATTCACCACTATCTGTCTGTCTTCGGCTGCATTATATCCCTGAGGGTCTGGGGCAGACATAGAGGTGTCCCCCTATCCCACAAGGAAAATTGCCGACGGGAAACGCTTTGTTTTATGAAGTTGCCTCACGAGGAAACTTCGGTGTACTTCGAAAAACGGATTGCTCTGATTGCCACCCCGCCAGCGATTTTCATTTTAGCCGGCGGGCGACTAATCTCCCCGAATCTAACCCCAAGGGTTAGTTCACACGAGGAGATTCCTGGGAGATTTTGTCGCCTGGCGACTAATTGCCTCTTCTTCTGGGCGACAATCTCCCTGAACTGCCTCTTTGTGTCTTCCCATCCGCTATAATGAAAAGTCGCCTGCGCTAAAGCTCACGCTGAAATTGGAGTGGCCGCACTATCCCTAGAACCCCCCCCCAACAGGGAACAACAAACAAACAATATCTGTTCCCTAAATACTGAATTATTCAGGAGAAAAACACACGAAGGAAGAAACAGGAGAGTAGAAACCATTCACTCAGAAACCAATTACAGAATTGAATCTTTAATGGAGACTAATCTCATAGGCTTTAATGGCAGTGCATCTGGGCATGGGATGCATATTTAACCCCGTGCTCTCCAGTCTCTTCCGTGTAGGGGGCAGGTATCTTTGCTTTGTATGTGTGACTCACCAGCTGGAAGGGTCATGCCCAAACCCAAGCAGAGTTTGCATTAGTCTTTTTAATTGAGAGCAACCAATCAGATGTTTGTTTTAAAGGGGTGGTTCACCTTTAAGATACCTTTAGTATGTTATAAGATGGCTAATTCTAAGCAACTTTTATATTGGTCTTCATTATTTTTATTTTCTTTTAATTATTTGCCTTCTTCTTCTGACTCTTTCCAGCTTTCAAATGGGGGTCACTGACCCCATCTAAAAAAAACAAAAACAAATGGTCTGTTAGGGTCAGGGCACACAGGCAGATTTGGGCAGATTAGTCGCCCGGAGACAAATCTCCTCTTCTTCCGGGTGACTAATCTCCCCGAACTGCTTCCCCTGTCTTGGCACTCGGATCGATTCGTTTTCCGAAGTCGCCCGAAGTTTCCTGACAAGGAAACGCAGGGGAGGCACTTCAGGGAGATTAGTCGCCCGAAGAAGAGGAGATTTGTCGCTGGGCAACTAATCTCCCCAAATCTGCCTGTGTGCCCTGACCCTAAGGGTAAGGCCATATTGGGCGTTTTGGGGAGATTTGTTTGCCTGGCTTTGTGGCGACCAATCTCCCCAAACGCCTTCCCTCACTCTGCGCCGGCTAAAATAAAAAAAAAAACCGCCAGCGATAATTACACGCGGCGATTCATTTTCCGAAGTCGCCTGAGGAAACTTCGGAAAACAAATTGATGCGTTTGATTAGCGCCAGCGTTTTTTCATTTTAGCCGGCGCAGATTGAGGGAAGGCATTTGGGGTGATTGGTCGCTGCAAAGACGAGGCGATTAGTCGCCAGGCGACCAAATCTCCCCAGATCGCCCAGTGTGGCCTTACCCTTAGGCTACAAATGTATTGTTATTACTACTTTTTATCACTCATCTTTCTATTCAGGCCTCTCCTATTCATATCCCAGTCAAATTCAAATCAATGGTTGCTAGGGTAATTTGGACCCTAGCAACCAGACAGCTGAAATTACAAACAAGAGAGCTGCTGAATAAAAAGCTAAATAACTCCAAAACCTTCAATAATAAAAAATGAAAACCAATTGCAAACTGTCAGAATATCACTCTCTACATCATATTAAAAGTAAATTTAAAGGTGAACAACCCATTTAATTTCCCTGCCTACAACAGAACTGTGAAAGCTAAGTGCTGATTGGTTGCTATGCAGGACAAGGGGAAATGTTTATGTATAACTGAAAATTCTTTGTGTTGTATTGCTGGGTAAGAAATTGCCATCTTGATTTTGTTATTTAATATGAAAGCTGTTGTTCAGGGAACTTACATGAAGCCCTGATTATAGTTATTGTATCATTATGGACTAATATTAATATTTCATATTAATATTGATATTGTCCATAAAAATATCTTACAGCTGGGTAAATAGGATAGGGCTCAGGTGAGAGAACAGATCCGCTTTGGTGCAGCTCGTAATATACATTGTGTCCTGGGCTATTGTTTGTGCAGCACTTAGTGTCATGTCCCACAACAATGGGAGTTATTAGTGCAAGCGACAAGCTGGAACAGGCTTTTCCTGTCTGTGTTAATAACACAGTGACACAAATAAGAGAATCACACTGCTAGAAATGTAATAATACAGATACATATGCCTTGTGTATGTTACATTGTTTCCTGCATTGCTGGAAAGCACAAGATACACTATAGTTTATATAAACAAGCTGCTATGTAGCCATGGGGGCAGCCATTCAAGCACAGGATACACAGTAGATAACAGATAAGTACTACTATAGTTTATATAAACAAGCTGCTGTGTAGCCATGGGGGCAGCCATTCAAGCACAGGATACACAGTAGATAACAGATAAGTACTACTATAGTTTATATAAACAAGCTGCTGTGTAGCCATGGGGGCAGCCATTCAAGCACAGGATACACAGTAGATAACAGATAAGTACTACTATAGTTTATATAAACAAGCTGCTGTGTAGCCATGGGGGCAGACATTCAAGCACAGGATACACAGTAGATAACAGATAAGTACTACTATAGTTTATATAAACAAGCTGCTGTGTAGCCATGGGGGCAGCCATTCAAGCACAGGATACACAGTAGATAACAGATAAGTACTACTATAGTTTATATAAACAAGCTGCTGTGTAGCCATGGGGGCAGACATTCAAGCACAGGATACACAGTAGATAACAGATAAGTACTACTATAGTTTATATAAACAAGCTGCTGTGTAGCCATGGGGACAGCCATTCAAGCACCGGATACACAGTAGATAACAGATAAGTACTACTATAGTTTATATAAACAAGCTGCTGTGTAGCCATGGGGGCAGCCATTCAAGCACAGGATACACAGTAGATAACAGATAAGTACTACTATAGTTTATATAAATAAGCTGCTGTGTAGCCATGGGGGCAGCCATTCAAGCACAGGATACAGTTTATAGTTTATATAAGAATTATACAGGTATCTTCAGTCTGTAGGCACAAGGCTCTTCATTCACTGAGATGATTTGGAATCAATACACAAGTGGGGCTCATTTATCAACAATGGGCAAATTTTCCCATGGGCAGTAACCCATGGCAACCAATCAGATTGCTGCATTCATTGTACTGCTTGCAACTGGCTTTAAAAAGCTAATCACTGATTGGTTGCTATAGGTAACTGCCCGTGGGCACATTTGCCCAGTGTTGATAAATGAGCCCCACTGTGCTAAAAGGCTGACAAATATACTGCAATTCTGTAGAAATAATTAGTACAAGTATGGGCCCTGTTATCTAGAATACTCAGGGGGTTTCTGGACAAGGGATTTTTCTGTTATTTGGATCTCAATACCTTAAGTCTACTTATAAATAATATAAACACCCAATAGGTTGGTTTTGCCTCCAATAAGGATTAATTATATCTTAGTTGGGATCAAGATACTGTTTTATTATTACAGAGAAAAAGGAAATTACAAAAAAATAGACTTATTTGATAATAATGGAGTCTATGGGAGATGGTGTTCCCGAAATTCTGAGCTTTCTGGATAATGGGTTTCCTGGATAACGAGATGCCATACCTGTACAGAGGCAAGAAGTTGCACACGCAACTTTACATTTTTTGTAATTTTTTTTGTAATTTACATAATTGGAGGGGTGGATACCTGCAATTAATGGATTTGAGGAAGGTAATGGGTGGTTTTGAGCACCTGACGAAGGTGTATGCCCCCAAAACGTTGTATCTGTTGGATTGACATTAAACACGGGAGTAATCCCTTGAGCATGTTACGTGTGCTGCAGATTATTGCCCTTATATTGCTGATAAATTAAAATTGTTTCTGGCTTTAGGCCCTGTATATTGACGACTAGAACTCGTGAGCTAGAGCTCCCTTTAATAGCAGCCACTCAAATCAATAGTACTTGACAGTCAGTTGCAGTAGAATATCTCCCATTTTAGCCTGATGAATCTCCAGTCAATATGAATGCTGTATGCTGTTTATAACTGTTGTCACCACGCGTTTTGAACTGTTTTGACTTACACGGATCTTGATTTGTCTTTTGCCTATGATTGCGCCTCAAAAAAACAAATACTCTGTAAGGCTACACATTTATTGGTTTTGCTACTTTTTATTACTCTTACTCTTTCTATTCAGGCCTCTCCTATTCATATTCCAGTCTCTTATTCAAATCAGTGCATGGCTGCTAGGGCCACCAGATTGCTGAAATTACAAACTGGAGAGTTGCTGAATAAAAAGCTAAATAACTCAAAAAACACAAATAATAAAAAATGAAAACCGATTGCACATTGTCTCCGAAAATCCCTCTCTACATCATACTAAAGGTTAACTCAAAGGTGAACAACCCCTTTAAATAACCTGTTTCATGGAGCTTGTTCTTCTTTGGACTCGGTGCAGAGTCAAGTTTACAGTGTACAATGACATTCTTGGCAATTCATCCTACTTACTTGCTTTCTATTTTGTGGCAACAATTTGGGGAAGACCCTTTCTTTTCAGCACAATAATGCCCCATGCACAAAGCCAGATCTATAAAGAATGGGTTTTGTTCATATGGGTGGAAGAACTTGAAAGGCCTTCACATAGCCCTGACCTCAACCCAACTGAACCCCTGTGGGATAAATGGGAACCCCGACATCAGTGCTCAACCTCACTAATACTCTTGTGGCTGAATGGCAGCAAATCCGACCAACTATGTTTTAGCATTTAGTGGGAACCCTTGGTTTTGGTATCTTGTAGATCCAACTGTAGACATATCAGGTGGGACTTTCATTGATTCTGTTGCATTTATAGGATGGCTAGTCTGCTAAAGCTGGAGGACTTTTATAGATATTCCTTTAAGAATACAACATGGATGTTACTGGGCTACATCTCCAAGCAGTCTTAAATGATAATATGGTAGAGAGATGTTGGGTATGTAGTCCAGAAATTGGATAATGTATGGCTTAGCAGCAGTGTTTAGATCCCCTTTATTCTGTACTCATACCTTATACATTGCTTTGTAACATAAGATCATAGATTTAGTCCTGCTACTATCTTATTCATAGATTCACTATCAGAATCTTTTGTTCATTGTTATTTAGTTTAATATTCAATTGAAGGGGGGTATCCGTCACCTGGAAATCAAACAAAAGAATTGTAACTGAAAAATGAATGTGTAACACAATACGACTTGTAAACGGCCACCAGAGTATTTGCTGCGGCGCTGGTTCCCAAGGCACTAACATGTCCTACATTATATCAGCAAATCCTCAAATTGCTTCTAGTTAAACAGAAGTCCCAGTGAGGCCTGACTCATTTTTACCTTGTCTTTGTATCGGAAGTCTTAATGAGTTAATGTTCTAATTAGCTACAGTTCTGTTTGAATGATCTTAATAGATAATTAAAAAACAAACAGAACAAAACATTCTTGATGTTAATACATTTCGTTTGATATTACCTACTTCTATAAAACTGTAGGAAATATCCAAAAAGTGAGCATGGGTAATGCCTCAATCATGTTTGTCTTTGTTGAGGGGTCAAATAAGGGTGTATGTTATTGATAGGAAGAGTTTGGGTGTGGGAGCAGGAATAGAAAAGCCCACCTCTTCTCTTCTGTGGTGTAAGTAGAGCAACCGTAGAGCAAGATGGGGACCGTAGAGCAAGATGGGGACCATAGAGCAAGATGGGGACAGAAGAGCAAGATTGGGACAGAAGAGCAAGATGGGGACCGTAGAGCAATATGGGGACTGTAGAGCAAGATGGGGACCATAGAGCAAGATGGGGACCGTAGAGTAAGATGGGGACCCTAGAGCAAAATGGGGACAGTAGAGCAAGATGAGGACCCTAGAGCAAGGTGGGGACCCTAGTGCAAGATGCGGACTGTGGAGCAAGATGGGGAATGTGGAGCAAGATGGGGACCGGGGAGCAAGATGGGGACCATGAAGCAAGATGGGGACCGTGGAGCAAGATGGGGACCCTTGAGCAAAATGGGGACAGTAGAGCAAGATGGGGACCCTAGTGCAAGATGGGGACTGTGGAGCAAGTTGGGGACCGTGGAGCAAGATGGGGACCGTGGAGCAAGATGGGGACCGTGGAGCCAGATGGGGACCGTGGAGCAAGATGGAGACCGTGGAGCAAGATGGGGACCGTAGAGCAAGATGGGGACTGTAGGCCAGGCTGGTGACCGTAGACTGGGCTGGTGACTGTAGACTGGGTTGGTGACCGTAGTCTAGATTAATGACCGTTGGACTATATGGTAATAGCAACACTTTATATAATTGTGTTGACCAACCAGCTGCCCTTTGCTTGGTGTTATACACAAATCCCATCTCCTGCCAAAAGCTAATGACTATAGACTGGACATCTACCTATCATATAAATATGCTGATAATTAAGGTGCCCTGTACAGACAACATATTTCTCCAGTGTGGATGTAGCCTTATAGTACAGACAACCGTGTTGTTACCTACACTAATAACTACAAAGAAGCCAATAAATCAGAAGAGTGTGGGAGGACATCAGTAAGAATGTTGAGAATCTAGATTAGTCAGCGAAGAGGAACCTGCTCAAAGAGCTGACATTCTTATTGTGTAGTGGGTGATGAATAGGTAGGTTATATCACAGATGTAGTTTTCATTGGCTGTTCCATTATCTGCTGTTTTGGGAACATATGTAGATTGACTGTGAGCAGGGAATTCTCTAGAAGTATGCTCTCGGCATTATTGTACTGTTATCAACAATGTTTACTACAGTGTATTGATTTCCTTCTGTGTAACTAGGGTTAGGTAAGGCCACTAAGTGCTATGCAAACACTTATCCTTTCATTGGTCTCTTC
This sequence comes from Xenopus petersii, assembly GCA_038501925.1. NCBI lineage: Eukaryota > Metazoa > Chordata > Amphibia > Anura > Pipidae > Xenopus > Xenopus petersii. The sequence continues at coordinate 131,670,051 of CM076684.1, forward strand.
CATGGAGAAACTGTTGAACTGACCAACATTCTATCTATTCATATAGGTTGTTAAGCATACCTTTCCAATATTGACTTTTTAAGGAGATGGACACACACCTTGTCCGTGGTTCAAAGCTGCTCAGATTTCACCCCTCCATCACCACTTTTTCATAGTCGGATCTACCAACTTTTTTTTTTACAGAAATCTATTGTGTCCTATCAGAAACTGGATGGTTGATATATTGGTTATATTTAGTGTGACAACAGTTAACAGAATCCTTGGGATTGCGGCATAATGAGTTTGAATACAAATATTTATTTGAAGGTGGCTTATAACAGATCAGGCTGTTTTAGGGAACTATACAGGCCAAGTCAGAAGTTATTTATTTCTATATAATGCACAAAAGCCATGAATATCTTATATCTTGTATATTATATCCTTATAAACGGTGACCAGTGAGGTAATCAGTTATAAACAGTGAATAGTGATGTCATTTCTATCACATGACTCACTAAAACTTGTGTATTATAATAAAGTACCACTTGTTGGAAAATATGAGGATATTAGAAGTCACCTTGAAATTCCATGACCTGTATAAAAGCACTCGGCCTTCAGCCTCGTACTTTTATATGGTCATGGAACTCCTGGGTGACTTATAATATCCTTATATTTTACAATAGGGGGTACTTTATTCACTATATATGTATGGGCACCTGATTTGGTAAAAGTTATAAAGATAAACACTAGGAATCTTGGAAGGGGTGGGGGAGCAGGGCAAGTGGGTGTTCAGTCCGAAGGTCAGTTAGGATTAGAGAAAATGGTAATTTCCACTACTAGATTCTCCTGTAAGCCCAGTTTGAAGTAAGGGTAAGATTTGGGGCAATTAGGTATTTGCTATCCTAGATATTCTTGAAACTATGACTGGTTGACTAATATTTTCTTATAGCTGTACTCATTTCATGAACTATGGGGAGCTCTTAGCAAAGGTTTGACCTTAAAGGAGAACTAAACCCTAAAAATGAATATGGCTAGGAATGCCATATTCTATATATTGAACTTATTGAACCAGCCTAAAGCTTCAGCGTCTCTCTAGTAGTTATAATTCAGGCTTTTAAAGTTGTCACAGGAGTTTCCCATCTTGGATTCTGTTAGGAGTGTCAACGACACTGCACATGCTCAGTGGGCCCTGAGCAGCTGTTGAGACGCCATGTAGTAATTATCTGTATTAATTACTAATCAGCCTTATATTGTGACATTTCTTTCTATTGTGTATATTGTGAGTGGCTCCCTAAGCTCAGTGTCCCTAAGTGACCGCAGCACAGATCATATGCAGTGAAACAGCAGAAAAGAAGATGGGGAGCTACTGGGGCATCTTTGGAGACTGCTAAGGGCTGTGGTTACTTTGGGCTTTACTTCTCCTTTAAAGGAGGGCCAAGAGCAAATGTTGGACCTTTAAATGAAGCTTGAACTGAAGAAGCTCAGAAACCACTGTCATCATGCCTTGCATGTTTAGGGAATTGTGCATACAGTTCAATTTCTGTACTGTCTAATATCTCATATTATCCTTTCTCTTAGAACCAGTATCAGTCAATTGGGACTCTCAGAGTGATGCAGATCATGGGACAGATGATCACCGCAGCTTTGGGACGAGCCGGCTTTTGTTCCACATCACTGATGGAGATAACCCCCTACTTTCCCCTCGCTGCTCCATCTTCAGTCAAAGCCAGAGATATAACTTGGATCCAGAGTCTGCCCCATCTCCTCCAAGTACTCAGCCCTTCATGATGTAAGGAGATGTCTTTTCCTTGAGTCCCAAAGTCGTTCTATATTTGTATTAAGTTCATTATTCTGTATTGTGAATGGAGACTCCAGTAACTGACATTTGTCCTCTAATTTTCACCACTTTAGTAGAAACCTCAACATATTTTCGGAGGCTTTTTAGATCTGTGCTACTGAATTATACAAAAAATATATAGTAGAAGCCAATTAACCTGCCAACACTTTTTGAAACTTGGGGGGGGGGGAAGAAGCACCCAGAGAAACCTATACAAACTCCATTCAGATAGTGACCTGGTCAAAGTCCAACTCATGGCCCAGTGCTCCAAGGCAAATCAAGGCAAGTAGTGAAGATTGTTGTGACATCACATCAGTAATTGTTCAAGTAACAGATATCTGGGGCCCCATACAACTAAATAATTGGGCTTCCCCCGACCAATTTAATGGACTTTAGTAAGTGCAACCAAGGCCTGAATATTGTCCTACCAAGGAGCATTAGAGTAGGTATAGGGGCCAGATGTTGTATTTGTCTCCCCACTAAGGGGGGACAGGATTTTTACTACATGGTAAGATCTCTGGAGTTCTGAAAGTGATACAATATTGTATCTGTGGGATGGTAATGTCTTTGTTCTATTCTATCTAATCTCTTTTGGTTTTGTATCCATTTAATTTATTCACAGGCCAAGGAGTTCCTCTAGAAGCAACTGTGAAGTCTCCAAGGAGCCCCTGACAGTCGTGCAGCTCACAAAGCAAATCCAGAGCCTCAAGAGGAAGATCAGAAAGTATGAAGAGAAATTTGAGCTGGAGAAAAATTATCGAGTGAGTCCATGTCTTTTTTTTGCATTTTGCACTTTTTTTTTGCATTTTGCACACGTTACCCCTTCTGGGGGATAATTCTCTAAAAGTAAAAGTTCTTGATTTTGCAAATTCCTGTAAGCTGCCAGTTTTTGACCCAGCCAATTGTTTTTCTCAACCTGGAGAGTATTGTGATCTCATGCTGATTGCATAAATTGTCCAACCCATTTATAAGAAGATGGAGCCTATCATCGCAATCCTCTATCCATGGTCACTTACCTGGTGCTGGTGTCATTAATACTTCTTCCCAGTCTCGCCAAGTCAGGGGGCTTGAGAGGTCTTTTAACTCCTTCTCCAGGTTCCTTTGGGACCGAGCTCCACAACTTGGAGGCTTTTTCAGTTATCCACCTTATTAAAGAGAAGGGTTGCCATTTCTCTAAAGGGAAGCAGATGGGCTGATTATCTTGCTAAATACTTTTTAATTATGGATTATGTGTGATTTTATTTGCTAAATTACTCTGCTGGCCAAACTCGCAATTGGCTGAAAAATAAATCCATTTGGCTGAGCCTCCTAAAAAGTGCGCAGGTGATCCATCAGTTTATTCAGGTTTATTGATTTTAGTGTCTCCGCTCCTTTTCTTTGTAGCCTTCTCACACTGACAAAACATCCAATCCTGAAGTCCTGAAATGGATGAATGATTTAGCCAAGGCTCGTAAACAGCTTAAAGGTAATTCCACCTCTTTTTAAATGGAATTCTGGCAATTTTGGCTGGAATTTGGGGTGTCAGAATCTGCTTTAGACCATAAAATCCAAAGAACACAAGCAGTGAGCTGCAACATTTATTTTATTCTAATACTCATTTGTGGGATGATATCCTTGATGGGTTTTAAGGGGTTGTTCACTTTAAAAATATTCTATTATTTTTTTTTTATTTTTTTTTAGAAAGCAAATACCTGTAATTAAAAAAAATGAAGACCTGAAGAATGAACTACTTTTACATATTTAGACTTCTGCTTCTTGTGGTGGCTTATTGTGCTTATTGCAGCTCCTTATCATATTGCAGGGTAGTTATTGGTCAGACCAAGTCAAGTTAGTTTGGGTTGGGTTCAGGACACGTGTGGTGAAGTGATCTCCTCTGCTCTGTGTACAGATTGATTGTGTCTATGACATGTCATGAATTCAAATCCGATTGGTCTACCGCACACCTATGTTTCACATACAATGTACTGGTTGGTGTTGCTGGTTAAGAGTTGACCAGGCTTGGTCCCTACTGTAGAATATATAGGGATCCGCACACACTCAATATTATGCAGTGTGTGCGGATCTGTATATATTCTACAGATGTCATGATGTCACACGTGCATCTCCGCCACTTTCTCCCTGCCCCCACCTTATTTCTTCTCAATTAGTCGCACAAATTGTCAGTCGGACTGAGATCAGGGCTTTCTCTGGGCCATTGCAGGAAATTCAGGTTTTTGTTCTTAGGCCACTCCAGTGTTGCTTTGGGTTTGGGATCATTGTCCTACTGAAGGATGAAGTCCAATGCAGACTAAGACAAGTTCCTTTCTGTTTAAACAGGATTCCCTTTTGTTGCTTCCACCATATATAGGTCATTTTAAAGCCTTTTAGATATGCTTTCATGTGGTTCTGGTTGAGAAATGGCCAACATCCCACACAGGCAAGAATTATCTAAAGCTCTTGAGATGATTGATCCTCATGATGGCCATTGCTTCAAAGTGAGGGGCCACTTCATCAGAAGAGCATCTTGTTAAATGGCAATTAAAAATGTATGGTGCAAAATACACTTGGTTTATTTCTTCGGGACAATGACCCCACACTCAGGAACATAGGAACACTGGAGTGGCTCAAGAACAACTAGCTGAGTGTCCTACAATGGCCAAGTCAAAGTCCTCATCCCAACTGAGAATCAGGGGCTCTGTGCACAAGAATTCTCTGACAATGAATAGAACAAACCTGCTGGGGACAGTGGGACAAAATCTCTCATGAGCAGTGTATAACACTCTACCCCAAATAGCTTCTAGGTAGACCCTACAAAATATTTAGTATGGGGACGAAATTATACCAAGCTGATTTTGTCATATTGCCTGATCAAGTATTAAGAACTGTACTCTTTCAATGCATTTTTATGGCTATAACGGTTCACATGTAAGAAAAGTCACTGTTTTTACTCCCAAACCTATATTTTAGAACTCAAGCTGAAAATTTCTGAAGGCCAAAGTGTAGCAAGGGGTTTACAGAGCAGCAAGTTGGAGGAAGTCTGTGTCCCATCCATTGGGGTGGAACCGGCGGAGGCATCAAGCGCAGCCCTGTGTTCCGTGGAGGATACAGTAGAAACTGTATGGAACCGACTGAAAGAGAAAAGGCAGTTGCTTAATTTTCCTGAGACATTTAAGGTACAGGATTCTGGATGTGATCCTTGATCAACCTGTGCACTGACAGCTACTCAAACCCCCAATGGACCTTATTTTCCATAATTTCCTAAATGATTGTTGATTGTATTTTCTCATTGGTTTTAACAGAAAGGGAAACCTGCTTCTTCTTCTTTTCAGGGTACAAAGCAGGAGCGAAGCCTTATGAAGCCCCTCTATGACAGATATCGGATTATCAAGCAGATATTATCTACGGCATCTCTGATTCCAACTATAGTAAGTCCGTTATTTATCTGGCTCAGTGATATTGTCATTGTGTAGCTCACGAGAGCGTTGGCATTGGTCCTTTATACAACTTGCGGATCCGAGGAAATAATTCCACTTATAGGAGAAGAAAAGGCTTTGTGCACTTTGGGGTGCCAAATGTTAGGCACCCCCAAGTGATCGTAGTTACTTACCTGAAACCCCGGGCTGGTGCTCCTATCAGCAGAAAACTGCACTGGTCCGGGGTTATACCAGTGAGCACCACGGATCGATCTTCTCCCGTACGGCTGCGCATGCGTAGTAGAACGAAAAGCTGAACTTTAAATAAAAAGTCGGCAATTTCGTTCTACTGTGTTTGCGTTTGCCCTGGGAAATTTGAAGATGGAAGTAGATCGATCCGCGGTGCTCACTGGTATAACCCTGGGCCGGTGCAGTTTTATGCTGATAGGAGCACCTGCCCGGGGTTTCAGGTAAGTAAATACAATCACTTGGGGGTGCCTAACATTTGGCACCCCCAAGTGCTGCAAGCCTTTCCTTCTCCTTTGAAACTATTCATATATTGCTTATAGTGGCATTCTGTGTCAAGAAGACCCCAATGCAAACTCCCAAATGTAATAAAAAGTAGGGATGCACCGAATGCACTATTTGGTATTCGGCTGAATGAAAACCACATATGAAAATTAGGGTCGGGAAACGGAAAAGTGGAAAAACATATTTTTTTATTTCCTTTTTTTGCGATGAAAAGTCACTTGATTTCCCTTCCTGCACATGCAAATTCGTATTCGGTTAGGCCAGGCACAAGGATTCAGCTGAATCCTGCTGAAAAAGGCTGAATCCTGAACCGAATTCTGACTTTGGTGCATCCCTAATAAAAAGACACTAAGTTTGCCCAGCAACCCATAGCAACCAATAAGATAATGCTTTTAAACAGGTGACCAGTAAATGCTACCTGCTGATTGGTTGCTATACTGCTCCTGGGCAAACTTGGTGCCTTTTATTACATAACCCAAAGTCTTCAAACAAGCTACGTATTTGACACCCTAGTCAAAGCCCAGGATCAGAATGGCCTGCCAGTTTGCCATTGGATCTCCCAGTTGACCGTGACCATTGTGGACTTTCCTATCCTTATTATACCTTTCTCATTTCCACCATAATCCTGTATAAACTCAATACCATTGGTATAATGTCTCCATCTAACTGTTGTAAGAGTTGGACCTGCATATAAGGTTCTCTGATGGACCCAATCCAACACTGTGGAAGGCTAGTTCAGTGTATGTTCCCAAGCAAACAAACCAACCTTAATAGAATTTAAAGTTAAAAGCAAAAAAAAAGTTGAGATTGATATAATAATAAGAAATGGATACATTTAGGGTAATGTGAATACTTATTTGGACAGTAAGGACTCAGGGGCAGATTTATCAAGGGTCAAATTAAATATTCAAATTTGAAATTCTAATTTTCAAGTTTTTTTATGGCCAAAACTGTCAAATTAGACTAGAGAGTTATTCAAATTCGATTTGAGTTTTATAAAAAATTTTGCATTCATCATGCTCTGGACTTTTAAGAACTCAAATTCGACTATTCACCACCTAAAACCTGCCGAATTGTTATTTTAGTCAATGGGTGACGTCCAGGGATCAATTTGGAGTTGTTTGCAGCGTTCCTGACATTCATGTTTTTTTCAGAGAAAAAACTGGAATCGAGTTTTTAAAATGCGAATCAAATATGATACGAATTTTCGGGTCATTAAATTCATCCGAGTTTAAAAAATTTGATTAAATTTTGTTTGGTCGAATTTCGAATTGCAACGTTTGATAAATGTGCCTCCCCGTGTTGATCCATAGACTGGCCTGGTTTTGGTGTCGGGCACGTGGAGCAATTTTGGCCTCTTTTAGTTACTCAAAAGGTGGCGCTAAAACACCCTTATTGGCAGCTCTGACTGTCATTTGCTGAGCTGGTGGAGTCTAATGCCAGTTGGTTGATGATTGGAAGGTCTGTGCTCCTCTACCTAATTACGGAGCCATTTTTTTAATGTGTTTTCCCCAAGCACGAAGAGGAAGATTCAGATGATGATTGTTCCCAAAGAGGCAACGAGTACACTCTGGCTGCAGAGTCGGATAGTGCAGTAGATGAAGCCTTTGTGTACTATAGCGCAGAACTAGAACCTACCTTTGCCTCTACGCTGGATGATCGGCCAATCAGGCAACCCGCCCTCTCCATGTCCAACTTGCACGAGGCGTCCATGTAAGTTTCCTTCCTTCCTCCTTAATGTCACACTATGCTTTATAGGGGTGGTTCACCTTAGTATGGTATAGAAGCAATTCTAAGTAACTTTTTAATTGGTCTTCATTATTTATTTTGTATAGTTTTTTTTTTTTAATTATTTGCCTTTTTCTTTCCAATTTCCAAATGTGGATCACTGTCCCCATCTAACAAACAAAGGTCGAATTTCAAATTCATGTGAGTTTTTTTTTTTTAACTTTCTAATAAATATATATATACTCGAAATTTGGTTGGGATAGTATTTAGGGTTTTAGGTGGGTATGGGGGGTATAGGTTTGATAAATCTCGAAATTAAAATTCCAGTCGAGTCGAGTTTAGATAATTCACAATTCGAATTTGAGAGTTTTGACCCACAAGAAAAAAAAAATTTACTTTTCTCGGATCACTTAGTTTTCCGAAGTCGCCCGAAGTTTCCTCGTGAACCAGCTTCGGAAAACGAAGCGCTCTGAGTGCCATCGAGCTGGCAATATACATTCTAGCTGGCAGGAGGCAGTTCAGGGAGATTAATTGCCCCGAAGAAGAAGGAGATTTGTCGCTGGGCAACTAATCTCCCTGGATCTGAGCGTGTGTCTCTGCCCTAATACTCTGATCCCATATATTTCTGAGCCAATCTCCAGCCTAGATTTAATAAAGGGCCAATAAGCTAAATTAAAGTCCTTCCCTGCTGTGATAACTGCCGGAACAATTTAGCTCTGACGTCCTCTCTCTCCACCATGATTTGCAGCAGTTTTACGGCCTTTGCAGCCTGGGATCCTCAGCCAGCCTCAGGGTTTTATATTAGGGATGCACCGAATCCAGGATTCGGTTCGGGATTCGGCCAGGATTCGGCCTTTTTCAGCAGGATTCGGCCGAATCCTTCTGCCTGGCCGAACCGAATCCGAACCCTAATTTGCATATGCAAATTAGGGGCGGGAGGTAAATCACGTGACTTTTTGTCAGAAAACGAGGAAGTAAAAAATGTTTTCCCCTTCCCACCCCTAATTTGCATATGCAAATTAGGGTTCGGATTCGGTTCGGTATTCGGCCGAATCTTTCACAAAGGATTCGGGGGTTCGGCCGAATCCAAAATATTGGATTCGGTGCATCCCTATTTTATATAATATATTGACTGGCAGCAGGTATTGTGCCAGACTGAGTAGCAACTGCACCAGGGGCGTAACTACAGAGGAAGCAGACCCTGCGGCTGCAGGGGGGCCCAGAGGTATAGGGGGCCCCATGAGGTCCTCATTATTGAGCAATCTCAACATATACTGGTAAAACAGGGCAACCTTTGGATATGTTGGGGGCCCTAAAATTAATTTGCTGTGGGGCCCAGTAATAACTAGTTATGCCACTGAACTGCACAACTGCCTCTTTATCTTTTTTGGATCAGGTTTTGGTGGAAAAATCCCCGTCTAGATTTACCCAGCCGCAGGGGAGCGCAGGAGTAGACGCAGTCAATTATTGTGAAGGGGGCTGTACTCACACAGACGCATGTATGCGCCGAATGCAGGTGAAAAGCTACATGCTGTGTCCCACCTGCATTTGCCGCTTACATGCGTCTGTGTGAGTACAAACCCCATTCACAATAATAGAGTGCGTCTACTCCTGCGTTCGCCTGCGGCTGAACGGAAGAAATTGTATCGCAGGGGAGCGCAGGTAAAAACGCCCGTGTAAAGGCCCTAAGGCAGGGGTTTTTAATCTATCAGGTCAGGGCCCCAGACAACTGCTCCTCGTTCTGTTAAGTGCGGGTCCTGAAATAATGTGTCTTCCCACAGTCTGACATTTAAAAGAAAAGAAGGTGATTAAGTAAACGATTTTGGGTTAAAAAAAGCTGATTCTGCTACTGAGAAAAAAGGTTGAAGAAGCACTGATTTCAGCAATAGTACCAGACACAAGTTAATGGTTTGGAATATACAGCCCCCCGCACCCCCGCAACCTCTCATTAATTCAGTCTCTAATACAAAGAACTGCCTGGTTGCTAGGATAAATTGGACTGTAACAACCAGATAGCTGCTGGAATTCCAAACTGGTCAGGGGTGCTTCGCCAATGAGGCAAGTTGAGGCTTTCGCCTCAAGCGGCAGCGCCCCACTGGGTACCAGGGGCAGCAAAAATGCTGCTCCTGGTGCTTTAAGAGCGAATTTCTGGGGGAGGGGGGGGGGCAGCAGCAACTGCTACTGCCTCAGGTGGTGGAGGGGCCAGGATCGCCCCTGAAACTGGTGAGCAGCTAAAATACCACACAAAATAAAATTTGAAGACCAATGGCAAATTGTTTCAAAATATCACCATCTGCATCATACTAAAGGTTAATTCAGAGGGGTTGTACATCTTTAAATGAACTTTTAGTATGATGTAGAGAGTGATCTATTTCATTTCTTATTATTTGTGTGTTTTCAGTTATTTAGCTTTTTAATATAAATATATGTATCAATAATACATGATGAGATATATATATATCAATGAAAGCAGCCTAATCTCTTTGTATTGTATCAATACAATACAAATACAATCTTCTGCTTAAAGGGGTAGTTCACCTTAAACGTAAATTTTAGTATGATGTAGAGAGTGATATTCTGAGACAATTTGCAATTTGTTTTCATTTTTTATTATTTGTGGTTTTTGAGTTATTTAGCTTTTTATTCAGCAGCTCTCCAGTTTGCAATTTCAGCAATCTGGTTGCTAGGGCCCAAATTACCCAAGCAACCATGCATTGATTTGAAAAAGAGACTGGAATATGAATAGGAGAGGTCTGAATAGAAACTAGACCAATTAGCAGTTAGGCAGGTTATATATAGACCTAAAAGGTTGAACTTGATGGGCTTGTGTCTTTTTTCAGCCTAACTTACTATGTTACTATGAATAATAAAAAGTAGCAATAACTATAAAATTGTAGCCTTACAGAGCATTTATTTTTAGATGGGGTCAGCGACCCCCATTTGAAAGCTGGAAAGTGTCATAAGAAGAAGACAAATAATTATAAAAAAAAAAAACTATATACAATAAATAATGAAGACCAATTGAAAAGTTGCTTAGAATGGGTCATTCTATAACATACTAAAAGTTACCTTAAAGGGGAACTACCCCTTCAAACCCTGTCATATTGAAGAATTTGTGCAGTTAGTGTGTAAAGTATAAATAGTGAATAAAATACCCCCTCTTGTAAAATATAAGGATATTATAAGTTACCGAGGAGTTTCATGTCCATACAGGTCATGGACGTCCGAGGTAACTTCTAATATCCTTATAATTTGCAACCCGGGGGTACTTTATTTATTATAATACACAAGTTTCTGTGAGTCATGTGACAGAAATGACATCAGAACTCACTGTTTATAACTGATGACATCAGAACTTACCGTTTATAAGGATATCATTAACAAGATATTCATGGGGATACTTTTCTTCTTTTCTCCTATACAAAATTAAATACTGACAGAAGTCAGATCCCCTCTTTTTAGTAAATTTTATATATCTGAAGTTAGATCATTCCTTTTTTATCGGGGTTCAATTCTCGTTTCCAACATTTGTGACCTTTATAAATTATTATATGATTCTAAGCCCCTTGGTATAATGTGTGGGAAACATAAGAGTGACGGCATTGTACCTGTGGATTATCCCTTTCAGGCCTGAGCTCCTGGATCAGCTTCGAGAGACCAGAGCCCATAAGAAAAGGTTACGGAAAGCTTTAAGAGAATTCGAAGAGCACTTTTTAAGACAGACTGGAAGGTAGGAGCCGTTTCCCATATATATCGCTTGCTTTCATTGGATTTGCCTGTTCCCTTAAATAGACATTAGAGGGCAGATTTATCAAGGGTCGAATTGAAAATTAAAATTTTGAGTTTATTTTAGTGTAATTAGACTAGGGAATAGTCCAAATTCGATTTGAATTTAAAAGAAATTAGAATTTTGAAATGTATGATGTACTGTCCCTTTAAGAATTCAAATTCAACTATTCGCCATCTAAACCTTGCCAAATTGGTGTTTTAGGCAATGGGGGACCTCCTACAATCAATTAGGAGTTGTTTGGTGGTCTTTTGAAAAAAACAATTCATTTTTAACTTTTTGATTCGAATTCTATTCGAATTTGCAGCTTGATCCTATTCATCCGTTTTTTAAAAAATTAAATTTTTTTTTTTTTAAAAAAAATAAAAAAAAATTTTATTCGAATTTGAAGATGATGGGAGTTTTTAGAAACTCCCATAAACTCGAAATTCGACCCTTGATAAATCTGCCCCTATGTAACCCTTTCAGATACGAGTGGTGAATATTAAGGGGCGGATTTATCAAGGGTCGAATTTCGAATTCATGTGAGTTTATAAAAACTTCCCTAACTCCCATCAATTCGAAATTCAACCAATCGAAATTTATTTAAGAAAATCGAATTTTTCAAACTCGGGTGAATTAAATGGACCTGAAAACTCAAATCAAAATCGATTTAAATTTTAAAAACTCGAAATGTCAGGAAGGCTGCAAACAACTCAAATTGATCCCAGGACATCTCCCATTGACTTAAACAGCAATTCGACAGGTTTTAGGTGGCGAATAGTCGAATTAGAGATCTTAAACAGAGCATGATAAATCTCAAAAATCAAATTCAAACTCTAATTGAATTTGAATAACTCCCTAGTCGACAGTTTTGACCATAAAAAAACTCGAAAATTAGAATTTGGAATTTTCAGTTTGACTCTTGATGAATCTGCCTCCTGGGGGCTTATTTATCAAGGGTCGAGTTTCGAATTGAAAAAACTTCGAAACTCGAATTCAAAAAGACCAACCGAATTGAGGTAGAAGTTTTTTGGGGGTCGCAGTGGTCCGTATTCGGCCTACTTTGAATCGTACGATCGAAGGAATAGTGCCTTTGAACTTTGACCTTCGATCTCCCCAATTGCCCCCATACGGGTTCTAGGAGGTCCCCCATAGGCTAAAACAGCACTTCGGCAGCTTTTAGGTGGTGAATGGTCGAAGTCAAGTTTTAAAGAGAGAGTACATGATACATTTTGACGTTTTTTTCAACTTCGAATCGAAGTTGGACTATTTGATGGTCGAAGTACCCAAAAATTACTTAGAAATTCAAAGTTTTTAACTTAGAACCTTCACTTTGATAAATCTGCCCCTTAGTATTAGTTCTAATAATCGGCTGCCATGATCCTACTTTGGTATTTTCTTATTAATGCAAGGCATGCTGGGAAGTTTTTTTTATTCTTTACCATATCCATGCCTTGAATATTCCTTTGCACCACTTACCTTTTAGGTCCCTTCCATACTGATTCTGGGCTTCGCTTACCCTTAAATGGATTAAATACATTTTTAAATGAATTATTAGTGCTCAGAGCGCTTTTATTTTTCATACATTTGTAACAGGAGCACCCCATGCCGGCCAGGCAGAAAGCCAGAAGCTTCAGTTACCGATGCAGGAGGCTCATCTGTAACAGTGATAGAACTGAGCATAGAAGTGTCAGGAGATGCCTCCTGCATCAGTAACTGCATCAGCTTTTGGCTCGCTGGGCAGAACAGCAGGGGGCGCTCTTGTTGTGAATGAATTATATTAAACTTGTAAAACTGCCAATATCATGAAAACGAAATGAAAACATTGCAAAACTGCTCAGAGCAATCTAAGGGTTAGTTTTTTGAGAGGGTGTGTGATCCCTTTTTAAAAATGCACTAGCAGAGCTTTTCCTGGATATGGGATTGTGTTTATTTCCAGCTGACCACACCCCCTGATGATGTCATATACTGAAACAGGGCTTTATTTAGGTCCAGGGCCGCTGTAGGTACCACACCTTCTACTGACAGTTAACAAGACGTGTGACAGTCGCAAAAGGATATCCCCCTTCTCATAGGCACTTCATTTTCTATATAGACACTGCCCCCTAGGTATCGGCCCTTGAAGCACTTAAATGTCTATGTAGAAATACGGCCTTACACCTGTGGCAATAAGCCACGCCCCCTTTTTGGCATCCTGTAAGTGGCTTATAACACAATAGCCGCGTTTGAGATAATGGCAGCTTGGTTTGGGCTAAAAGCTGAATACCTTTATAGAAGCTTGGAGATGTAATGAAGTTATAATGGCCCTTGATATAAGATACCGCGGTTTAGTAAATCTCTCCCACCAACCCGATCTCTGCGTTGTGCCGTTTCAGGAGCGTGCAGAAAGAAGACCGGATCCCTATGGCGGAGGATTACTGTGAATACAAGCAGATAAAGGCCAAGCTGCGATTGTTAGAGGTCCTGATCAGCAAGCAAGACGTCTCCAAAACAATTTAGGGCCCTCGCACACCCCTCCTCGACCGGTCCTGTCCTCTTGTACAACACTGATGTACTTGTGCACTTTAATTGTTCCACACTACCTGGGAGAGTTCATTAGCAGCAAACCCCCCCTCCGACTGCAACAGACAAGAGTCCTGACGAAGGCAACAATGTGCAATATGGAATATGTCTGTTTTTGTTGATACTGACTGACTACTTGCTGGCCGACTATGTAACTTCCAAGCCAAAGGCTGTCAGAGAGTGCTGGGAGTTTGGCTGTGGGGTCCCCCGATGCAGGTCCCATAGTTGGGATATTCCTCCTCACTGACTTTGCTCTGCTGCACCTATGGATGCACTGAATCCCCTATTTTGGATTCGGCCGAACCCCAGAATCCATAATCGGCTGAATACCAAACTGAATCCGAATCCGAATTTGCATATGCAAATTAGAAATGGGAAGTGATAAGGAGTAGCGATGGACAAATAAAATCACCAGGCACAAATTTGCTGTGAATTTCCACGTTTCGCTGCTGGTGAATACTAGGGATGCACCAAATCCTGGATTCGGTTCGGGATTCAGCCAAGATTCTGTATTTTTCAGCAGGATTCGGATTCGTGACTTTTTGTTACAAAACAAGGAAGTAAACCAATTTTTTTCCACTTTTTTCTTCCCCGCCCCTAATTTGCATATGCAAATTAGGATTCGGTTTGGGATTCGGTCGACTCTTCCAAGATGGATTCGGCCGAATTCAAAATAGTGGATTCGGTGCCTCCCTAGTGAATACGTTTGCAAAACTGCAGCAGTGTCCAAAAATTTTTGGGCGCGCATCAGAAAAGTTGCTCGCGTCAAAACCGTTGCACGTCAACATTATTTCCGACGCCCTTTGACTTTAACGGCAGCGTCAAGATTGATGCGAGCGTCAAAATTCTCGCCCATTGACTTTAATGCATTTGGAGCGAGAACAATTGTTGCACACGTACAAATTATTTTGCATAAAAAATTCAGTGCATTTTGCGAAATTTTTCAGTCTCCCAAAAATTTACGCTGTTTTCACAGACAGATTCGCTCATCACTATTTGAGACTAATTCATGTGATTTTAAGGATTTCGATTCAGTTCAGCCATGAGGATTTGGCTGAATCCAAATCGTGCTGGAAAAATTCAGAATACCAAAATGAAACCTGGATTCGGTGCATCCCTAGTTGCAACTTTTTTTAAATCTAAATTAGTCCCTATCCCTTTCCATAAAACTGATTGGGCAGGGCCAGTTGGGTCCCGAGCGACTGCTTTCTTTGCAGGAGGATGGTTTAACCCTTGCTGACCTTCCGCATCGAACATCACCATCTAGTGGTCAGATACAGCAGGTGCTGCACTGTGGAAGTCTTTGCCTTTGTTTAGGCAAGCAATATGGCAGCTCAGGATCAAGCGGAAGCTTAAATAGGCTTAGAAGGAAGCTTTGGCTAAACAGAAAGCTATATTGTCTGACACTGAAGGGAAAATAAATGTAAGGTAAAGTAAAGACTGCCTTTACACTGCACTAGAAGGTACAGTGGTTTTGGATCTATATGTGATCTTGCTTTAAATCTCCATTGTGATGTCACTTCGGTAAAGCTCGGGCACGACTACGTTGCCAAAATCTCCCAGTATCCTCGGCTGTAGCACTGTGAGTTTGATATCTCATTTAAAGGAGAACTAAACCCGCCAGCTCTATGTGTATTTCCATTATCAGCTATATTCTCTCCACTATTTAGGCCACTTTACTAATATAATTATTATAATAATAATATATAGTGATACCCTAGCTGTATGTTAGGTGCCACTCTACCCTCACCATTCTTGCCCCTCCCCTGTCTCATTGCTGAGCCTTTGTGCCCTTTCATTCGGCCAAATCCTCATAATATAAACAAGGGAGACAGGCAGAGCACTTCCCAGAAACCTATTACTGTCAGGCACGAGGGATACGTTGCCCTGTGATACTAGCGAGTATTAGACTGTCTCGCCACTCCTGTGAGTCTGGTGCTGCCCGTGCCGTGTTCCCTTGGAAACCAAAGGAGAATTTTAGGGATGAGTGATTTTTTTTTGCTATGTTTTATTTATTTATTTCAATATTAGTCAACCAAATTATTCCCCTGAAAGCCTCTAGCTTAATATATATATATATATATATATATATATTTTTTTTTTTTTTTTTTTATCAACTCTAAACAGAGATATCAAACTCACAGAGATTCCCCTATACTTTCTTCTACAATTGGGAACTATTATCCAGAAAGCTCTGCAATAAAAATGCCAGTCTCCATACAGCCTTATTTAAACAAAGAATAATAATAATAAAGCCTTGTACTGGTGATTGGGTCAGCCCAAAATCTGCAGGTCAGGTGGTTTCGGGTTGCCCCAGAGGTGGCAGCCATATTCTTCTCTCTGCTCCTCGCTGACCCCATTGCACTGTCCCAGCTCCCCTATTGACGGGGTGACACTTTCATCTATCAGAGATGAGTGTCATGGTGACAAAACAATTCCATTGAGTTCATTTAATGTTTAAGTCTTTTTCAGTAGCCTTACTTAAGGTATGATCCAAGACCTCCCTTCCTGAGAATTCCAAAGGTCCCAAGCATTCTGGATAATAGATCCCATATCCGTACAATTTAGCAGTATGAAAATAATTAATGGGGTGGTTCACCTTTAACTGAGCTTTTAGTATGTTATAGAATTGCTAATTCTAAGCACCTTTTCAATTGGCCTTCATCTTTCTTTTTTATAGTTTTTGAATGATTTGCCTACTTCTGACTCTTTCCAACTTTAAAACGGGGCTCCCTGACCCCATCTAAAAAACAATTGCTCTGTAAGGCTACAAATGTATTGTTATTGCTACTTTTTATTACTCCTCTTTCTATTCAGGCCTCTCCTATTCGTAGTCAAGTTTTCATTCAAATCAATTTGGACCCTAGCAACCAGATTGCTGAAATTGCAAACTGGAGAGCTGCTGAATAAAAAGCTAAATAACTCAAAAACCACAAAAAAATAAAAAATTAAAACCAATTGCATATTGAGAATATCACTCTACATCATACTATAAGTTAATTTTAAAGGTGAATAGCCCCTTTAAGAAAATCTTAAAAATCATTACAACATTTAGAATATATATCTATATATATATATTTGGGTAGTGTTATATCCCAATTTAAAGACACTAGTTCACCTTTAAGTAAGTATAATATAGAATGACTAATTCTTAGCCACTTTTCAGTTGGTCTTCATTTTCTATTTTATATTGATCCTTTCAAATGGGGGGTCACTGACCCCGCCTTAAACACAAATGCTCTGTAAGGCTACACATTTAGGGGCAGATTTATTAAGGTTTGAATTTTTGAGTTGGATTATTGGTCAAAACTCACAAATTCGAGTTGGGAATAATCCAAACTTGAATTTAAATTCGAATAGAGATTTACCCTGGGAAGAATTCGAATTCGACTATTCGCCACCTAAAACCTGCTGAGTTCATGTCAATGGCAGAGGTCCAGTGTTTTTCTTAAAGGACCAGTAACATCAATTTTTTTTTTTTTTTTTTTAAATTCATTAGTATACAACGAAAAAAAAACCCACGAAGACAAATTAAATTTTGAAATCACTAAGTCTTTATTAAGAAATAACTTACCGAAACTCCGCTTGCGTTCTTCTTCAGAAATGGTCATGCATCGTGCTGCGCTTGATTTCTCCTCCCTGCCTTCCTTATAAGAAATAGCCAGGGACGAGAAATTGAGCGCCGCACAATGGATCATCGCCCGATCGCTTTCTAAAGAGGAGCGCAAGCGGAGTTTCGGTATGTTATTTCTTAATAGCGATTTCAAAATTTAATTTGTTTGTGTTTTTTTTTTCGTTGTATACTAACAAATTAGTTTTTTTCAAAAAATTGATGTTACTGGTCCTTTAAACAACCTCCCAGTCGAATTGTGAGTACACAAAAAAATTCACGTCTAAATTCGACCTTTGATAAATGGGCCTCTTATTGTTATTGCTGCTTTTTATTACTCCTCTTTCTATTCAGACCCTCTCCTTTTCACATTCCAGTTTCTTATACAAATCAATGCATGGTTGCTATGGTAAATTGGACCCTAGCAACCAGATTGCTGACATTGCAAACTGGAGAGCTGCTGAATAAAAAAAGCGAAATAACTCAAAAACCACAAATGATAAAAAATGAAAACCAAATTGCAAATTATCTCAGAATCTTACTCTCTACATCATACTAAAAGTTAAGTTTAAGGTCAACTACCCCTTTAAGCAGAAGATGCTATTGACTGACGGGGGGGGGGGGAGAAATATTTGCACACGTGGAGTGTTTTCATTTTGTTTCTTTGTAATGTCAAGAGAGTAGGCTGCTTTTATTGATATATATCAGAGTCTTAGGGCAGTGACGCACACTGCTATTTTGGGAGATTAGTCGCCCAGCGACAAATCGCTTCTTTTTCGGGCGACTAATCTCCCCTATCGGCCTTCCCGCCGACTAAATCGCTAGCGGGATGGCACTTGGAACGCTCTGTTTTCCAAAGTTGCCTCATGGGGAGACTTCGGGCGACTTTGGAAAGCTGAAGCGATTCGTGTGCCAGCCCATCGGCGATTTACATTCTAGCCGGCAGGGAAGGCAGTTCGGGGAGATTAGTCGCGTGTGTCTGCCCTTATGTGTAGCTGTTTGGATGAAATTGATGCTGCTAATCCCTATTTCTAACCATGTCTCACACTGCTATCAACACAGAACCTGGACTGGGCTATAGTTCCTCCTAGTGGGGGGAGGCCCTTCCTTATTAGGGGTTCCTTATTTCCACTATAACCTATAAATATTTTGGTCTGACCCAAGGAGGCCCAGTCTGACCCTGCACAGAATAAACACCCTATAAACCCTTTATTCTCTATTTAAGCACTTGTCATTTTTATAATGGGGGAAAAAAAAGGACCTCTCCCCCAAAACCTTTCCAATTTGTCTTGTACCCAAAATGCATGATTGTAACAACGGAAGTTTTCAAACTTTTATTGATCGAAAGGAAGAAGAAAAAAAAACAGACCGTTTGCAAGTGGAATCCTATGACTTTTCGTGACGTTTTTATTTTTTTTCCCCGTTAATATATGGAGTCGACTTTTCAACATACGGTACGAACCCAGAAACCACATTATTAATATTATTTTTTTAATCAAAGTCCTCGAAGCAACAGGAACGTATACACAACTCTATATATGAAGTTTACAGTCGACACCTTCGATAAAGGGAGGAATGGCGGGTGACATGTATACGGTTGCTAATAAAATGCGCTCTATAGATTCTATATGATTGTAAATGTTTTATACAACGTGTACAAATAAAATATTTTTCTATCGTTAATCGATGACGTTGGGGAGAGAGCGGGTTTTTTTTTTTTTTTTTCTGTTTCTCGGTAGCTAATATCGTTGAACATTTAAAACACTCCTAGGTGGAATGCTGACGGATTATCTAGGGTTTAAGAGCTCAGTCATGCGGCAGTTACAATTTCTCATGCTGTTTAGACTTATCCCAATAGTTTAATTCTTTTAGTAGATTAAAATATTTGCTATTTAGACACCCCGATAAAGCCATCGTTGGCCTGTCTGACCTTGCTAAAGCAGAGTTTCATTACATTTTGGCAAAGGAAGAATTTAAAACTGCAACAAAAATATAGCGACATCCACCCACCACCACCCCTTTTCCCCCCTTCCGATGACAGAGAGGGCCACCCAAGCCGACAGTTGGCAGAGAATCATGGTTAAGAGCAGCAGCAACTTCACGAGTAATTAAAAAATTTAAGTTTTAAAAAAAGCTATTTAAATCCTTTGCTGCGAGAGGAGCTACAGGGCGGTGCCTAAAAAGAAAAGCGCGTCGCAGGCTTCATCAGGCAGCGAAGGGGATTGTGTTCTAGATTCGGTATACACTTTTGGTCAAAGCTGCATTTTTGCATGCTTCCGGACATCATGTCTGGTAAGGATGGACGGGTTCAGATTAACTGCTTTGTTGGCGGACGGGGGGTGGGGGATTTTAACGTCCAACGCTAATGTTGCAGGTCTTGCAGCTTGGGTCTTTCTTTGCGTCGGCAGTTGACAAGCTCATGAGCTGGTGACCGATGATTTCTGCCACGTTGCCCCACGAAAGATCCACAGGGTCAGTGTAAATAACCTCCAAGATAACATCCTGGGCCTGGTGGAATACGAGGCCATCGTGTTCTTGAGTGCAGGTCAGGAATTTGTTGTCGCTTAGACTCAGCTGAGGCAGACGCTCCTTGCAGAACTCATCGCCTGGGGAACCCATGGGGGCTAAGACGAGGATCACGTAGTGGTAGGCTGTGTACATACAGTAGAAGTCCCCAAAGTACAAGTTGGTGTTTGGGTTGAAGAGTTTTTCTGCAGGGATCTCCACTCGGTAGCGTCCGTACGGGGAGTCTTGCGGGGGCTTCCCTGTATTGAACTCTGTGTTGCAGCTGAATAAGATTCCTTCCAGTTTGGCACTGATTGGAGAGCCGTGGCTTCCACTGTTGTCCTTAGGAGAAGGCTGCATGACGCTCTCATGATGCTCGCTGAAAATTAATGGATATTGATTAGTCATGTTATCCTGAGACCTATACTTATTCCTAAACCAGCAGTCCCCAACCTTTTTTTTTACCTGTGAGTCACATTCAACTAAAGGTGGCCATACACGGGCTGATAAAAGCTGCCGACAGACCGTGTCGGCAGCTTATTGGCCCGTGTATGGGGTCCCACGACGGGCTTCCCCGATCGAGATCTGGCCGAAAGTCGGATGGGTCTCGATCGGATGGGTTTAAAAACCCCGTCGGATCGCGGCCGCATCTGTTCGTTGATGCGGTCCCGCGATCCGACCGCCCGTTTGTGAATGCTAGGATCCGATCGTTGGGCCCTAGGGCTCACGATCGGATCTGCCCGATATTGCCCACCTCAAGGTGGGCATATCGGAGGGAGAACCGCTCATTTGGCGACATCGCCAAACGAGCGGATCTATCCGTGTATGGCCACCTTAAGAGGTTGAGCCTGAAAATGGGGAATGCTAAATAAGGGCTGTGATTGGGTATTTGGTAGCCCCTATGTGGACTGGCAGCCTACAGGAGACTCTGTTTGACAGTATACATGGTTTTTATACAACTAAAACTTGCCTCCAAGACTGGAATTCAAAGATAAGCACCAGTGGCGTAACTAGATGTTACTGGGCCCCACAGCAAATTCATTTTATGGCCCCCAACATAACCACATGTTGCCCTTTTTTACCAATATATATTGGTAATATATATAATATATCATTTATTAGGGCCTCATGGGGCCCCTATACCTCCTGGGCCCCCCTGCAGCCGCAGGGTCTGCTTCCTCTGTAGTTACGCCCCTGATAAGCACCTGCTTGGGGTCCACTGGAAGAAACATCCAAAGGGGTTGGTGATCAACATGTAACTCATGAGCCACTGGTTAGGGAGTCACTGTCCTAAATCAAACACTCTCATAAGGTCTAGAAAAAGTCCATAACAACCAATCGGGTGTTTGTTTTCATTATTTATACAAACTTTGACCCATGAGGACCAACATCTGCTGAGGGCTACTTCTACTTACTTATATACATTTTTAATATTTGGATTTTTAATATTTAATTCCATCTTAAATGAACTTTGAGCAGGATATAAACATTAAATGGTTTGGGCTGAACCCATAATTCAGCTCCCTGACAGACCTGTTGGCCTACAACCTCACCCACAGCTTGATAAAGTGTTTGCTGGGATATTCCAGCCTTTCCAATTCATTACCCCATTTAGATATTGCAAGGGCCTATACATTGGCTTGTAGCCTGACCACAGCCAGGTATTGAAAAACTTGCGGTGTTGAGTAACCTGCATTAAAGGTGGATATCAGGGGCTTGGGTGTTACTAGCGTAAATGTGAAATTTTGGCCATGGTTTAAAATCTTATTTCAGCTGAAAGGTATAATAATTAATTTGTGGCTCTCAAGAGCCACTCAGCTATAAATGTAAAACTGAGGCTATGGCATTATAAGCATGTAGCAACTCACCGGATATAGTCGAAGTACTCTTTGTGTTGGTTCCGATAAAAAACGGAAAATTTCAGCATACGACCCGCAATGGCCTCTGCCTTTTCCATCAGCTGCGTGAGGTGCACTTTGGAGTAATCTGTAAATGTCAACATAGTAATTAAGGTTGACAAAAGACACACGTCCATCAAGTTCAAACTTTTAACTCTATTTTAACCTGTCTAACTGCCAGTTGAAGGCAAAACAAATCTATTTGAAGCCTCTCCAATTCCTTCCTGAAAATGGGACTAGTCCCTGGATCCCTATTCCTTGAAGAGAGAACATCAAACAATAATGATCACTAATTCAAAACTGTGTTGTTCAAAAGATGACAAATCTTTCCATACAAGCACCCAGGGTCGGATTTACATAGGCCCGCTGCCGTTCATCACCTTTGTTCCCTCCCCTACCTTTAATTTTCATTATCGGGTTCAGAGTACTGGGGATTGGTGCACAGGAAATTTAAAAAACTATTGTATCTCATGCAAATCTACAGTGTTTCTGAACCAATTTGGGTGCGGTTGGGTGGCATGCCGCCCCCCTAAGATTCTGCCGCCCTAGGCCTGGGCATTTGTGGCCTTTCCACAAATCCGGGCCTGCAAGCACCCCACTATTATGAAAGGAAACCTCCCAGAATCCCCTGTTCTAATTTCACAGTAGCTGTAATTTGAAGGCCCGCAGAATCATGAAAATCCCATGGGTAAATGAGCAAATCAAGTGCATGGTAATTAATGACAAGATCTCCGCCCTGGAGGACCCCAGCTTCTAAACTACTTTTAGCAGTAATTATACTGGGATGCAATTAACAAGACCAACAAATCAGCACTCTGGGACTCTGTCGGACTGGGCTGGCGGGACACCGGGAAAAAACCCTGGTGGGTCCCACTGGCCCAGATCTCTTGATGGTGCATGAGATGAGTGCTCTCCCTGACCTCCCACCTCCCCTGATCAGGAAGAGCAAAAAGAAGAGGTATGAGCTGGATCGGGTGGGGGGTGAAGGGGTGTTGCAGCTGAGGTGGGGGCCCAGGGATGCTGCAGCCCCAGTCCGGCACTAAATCTACAATTATCATTGTGGGTGGATTTCGTTGAAAGCTTGAGGAGACCAAACTTTCCTACAAGAAACAGGATGAAGGTATTGTACATGAAGAAGACACTGCATTTATCCTGCCAAGTGTTCCGGGGTATTCTAGATCATACCTCCCAACATTTTGGAAGTAAAAAGATTGACCATTTTGACCACGCCCCTTTATGTGACCACACCCCCTAATTACCATGTTCATTTTCCAAAATTTGGCAGGTTATGAAAGTTTGAAAATATTTCTCCTTATCTAAACTGTTTTTTTGTGTCTCAAAATTATTACAAAGTATCTTATTTGCACCTGTTAGCTGTTATGTGCTCTCTGCTAAAAGCCAATTAAGTGAGAAACTTTATTTCTTTTTTCTGGCTTTTCGGTGCAGATAAAATAGGGACTTTCCAGTACAAATGAGGGACTGCGGGTTGAGCTGTCAAAAGAGGGACTGTCCCTCCGCAAAAGGGACAGTTGGGAGGTATGTTCTAGATGACACTGGCGCTGTCTTTATCCAACCATGCTTTCTGGGAACATTATACATGGAATTGGCCCTGTATTTATACGACCATGGGTTCTGGGGGCAATTTTACTTTATATGGAATTTGCACTTCAATTATCTTGTCATTGTTATAGGGTATTGTACATGAACCTGGGTCTATGTTTATCCTTCAAGGTGTTTGCGGAGGTATTCTACATGTATTCTAGTCTCTGTGGTATTATAAGTGGAACTGACCCTGGGATAATATGAATGAATCTGTGCAAAAAAATGCCTTTAACTAACCTCCCCCAAACACACCCTCTGCCTATGATAGCCAACTGCATTTAGACTGCTGAAAATAAAATTTTGATTCTCTTTGGTCTGGGGGGAAACTTCACAGATTAAAGGACTAGTAACATCAAATTTTTTTAAAAAAAAAAAAATGTATTAGTATACAATGAAAAAGACCCACAAAGACAAATAAAACTTTGAAATCGCTAAGTCTTTATTAATAAATTAAGAAAAAACGTACCAAAACACGATCCATCGTGCAGTGCTCAAGGAGAAATCGAGCGCCGCACGATGGATCGTCGCCCTATCGCCTTTTCTGAAGAGGAGCGCAAGCGGAGTTTCAGTAAGTTATTTCTTAATAAAGACTTAGCGATTTCAAAGTTTCATTTGTCTTTGTGGTTTGTTTTCGTTGTATACTAACGCATTTAAAAAAAAAATGATGTTACTGGTCCTTTAAGGAGGTTATTTACTAAACCACAAATTTATCTGGTCTGGCTTTTTGGGAAAGAACACGATTTTTTTCATGGGAAAAAAAAAACAAATTTTTTTTTGAGATTTATTATACCCTGATGCTGCAAAAAGCCAAAATTAGAAAATTCGCAATCTCAAACCTGTCAAGGTCCCGTATAAGTCAATGGGGGAGGCACCTATCTCAATTTGAAGTTATAGTGGTTTGCATTGGGTTTAGCCTGAAAATCAGACTTTTTCGTGGTTTTCGACCAAAAACTCGACAAAAAAATCGAGCAATTTGGGGAAAAAAAAATTTGAGTGATTTGGGTTTTCACTCGGTTTTATCCTCAATCCAATTAAGTCGGGTTCTTTATATTAATAAATAAGGTCAAATTGAGCATGGAAGTTTGATTGTGGTTTTTTTTTAAATAAAATTTGAGATAAATTCGGATTTTAGTAAATAACCCCTAAGAGACGTCAACTGGGAGATGGTAGACACAGGAGGTACAAAGCCCCTCTCACCTGCAGTACAGAACTCAATGATTTCACTCCATTCAGACACAACATAATCCCCATCAACTTGCTTTGAGGCCGTCTGGACAGCCACCGTATACTCGGTTCTTGGGCTCAGAAACCAGTGACCACGAACTGTCATGGGGAGGGGGACGGCTTTGGCCACCAGCTTGGTAGGAACGTCCTGAAATAGATAAAACAGACAAGATAAGTTGAAGGTGATATTATATGGATGTCATACACAAGAGCCATGAATATCCTGTAACTTATATCCTTATAAACGGTGCTTAGTGATCTCATTGGTTATAAACGGAGCTTAGTGATGTCACTTCTGTCACATGACTCACTGAACCTTGTGTATTATAATAAAGATTAAAAATATGAGGATATTAGAAATCACCTCAGAATTCCATGACCTGTATAAAAACACTGGCCTTTGGCCTCGTACTTTTATATGGTCAAGGAAGTCCTCTGTAACTTATAATATCCTTATATTTAACAAGAGGGGGTACATTATTCACTATATAATACACAAAAGCCATGAATATCTTGTAAATACATATCCTTATAAACGGTGAGTTCTGATGTCATCAGTTATAAACGGTGAGTTCTGATGTCATTTCTGTCACATGACTCATTGAAATTTGTGTATTATAATAAATAAAATACCCCCAGTTGCAAAATATGAGGATATTAGAAGTTACCTCGGAGTTCCATGACCTTTATAAAAACACTCGGCCTACGGCCTCGTACTTTTATATGGTCATGAAACTCCTCGGTAACATAATATCCTTATATTTTACAAGAGGGGGTACTTTATTCACTATATCACTTGAAAATAGGGATGCAACGAATCCAGGATTTGGTTCAGGATTTGGCCAGAATTCTTCTACCCGGCCGAACTGAATTTGAATCCTAATTTGTATATGCAAATTAGGTGGCGGGAAGGGAAATTGCGTGACTTTTTGTCACAAAAAAAGGAAGTAACAAAATGTTCCCCTTTCCACCCCTAATTTCGGTATTCGGCCGAATCTTTCACATAGGATTAGAGCGTTCCTAATTTATAGGAACATTTTGGGGAAGCTCCTTTCTGTTTCAGCACAATAATGTCCTCAAGCACAAAGCCAGGTTCATACAGAATGGGTTTGCTGAGATGGGAGTGGAAGTTCTTGATCTCAATCCAAATGAACCCAAATGAACCCAGGTTGGATGAACTGGAACCCCAACTGTGAGCCAGGCCTGATCCCCAACATCAACAATTGCTCTTGTTGCTAAATGTAAGAAAAAAATTCCAGCAACAATGTCTTAGGAATCTTCTGATAAGAGTAGAGGCTGTGATAGAGGCAAACGAAAGACCAGCTTCATATTAATCCCCTTCATTTTGGAATGAGTTGTGGCAGGAGTCCAGATACCTATGACCCTATAATGTATGATCATTAATGATGGGCGAATAAATTTGCGATGAATTTCTGCGTTTCGCCGCCAGTGAATAAATTTGCAAATCCAGTGAAAATTAGCCAGTGAAAATTCGCCGGTATCAATTTCCAATTTTCCAGATTTTGTGTGAAAATGTTTGATTTTCATGATTTTCTGAATTTTACGGGGGTTTTTTTCGTGACAATGTCAGATTTTCACAATTTTTTCGTGAACTTTCCGATTTTCCAATTCTCCGCACATTTTTCAACATTTAGCGAATTTCGTGAATTTTGCGGGAAATTCACGATTTTCATGATTTTCTGAATTTTACGGGGGTTTTTTTCGTGACAATGTCAGATTTTCACAATTTTTTCGTGAACTTTCCGATTTTCCGATTCTCCGCACATTTTTCAACGTTTAGCGAATTTCGTGAATTTTGCGGGAAATTCACGATTTTTACGGCGAAGCGAAACGGTACAAATTCGCCCCCCTTCACTATTGATCATATTACAGGATACCTGGAAGCTCCATGATCTATATAATGGCACTGAGCTTGTTATTATCAGGTCGTTTAGCAGTGCTATGACTAAATCAGTATTTCTCCTAGTAACAGCAAACACTGAGGCTTTTTTATAACCCATGGATTTCCCCTATGCCGGTAACCAGGCAGCTCCAGCTCATTACTCATTTGGAGCACAGGCAACGGAACTTAATCACCTATTGTAGAGAAAAAAAAATCTGAAAAGGGAAATAAGAATTCCCAGTCCTGTGCTATTTACAGTCCTGTGTCTTGTGCTTACAGGTTTCACAGTTCTGGAAATAGTGTCGGACTGGGACACCAGGGGCCCACCAAAAGTATTTAGACCAGGGGCCCATTCTCAGTACTTTTTTCTTCCTCTATTCTCCTAGTCTCTTTTCTTTAGATACAATGTCTATTATTCCACCTATTTGTTCTCATAGAAATAGGGAAAGACCATGAAATAGGCCAAAAGTTTAGCACCAGTGATACCTGGGCCCACAGGGAGTTTTCCTGGTAACCCGGTGGGCCAGTCCAACACTGACTTTAAAGGAAAACTATACCCCCAAAATGAATACTTAAGCAACAGATAGTTTATATCAAATTGAATGACATATTGAAGAATCTTACCAAACTGGAATATATATTTACATAAATATTGCCCTTTTACATCTCTTGCCTTGAACCACCATTTCATGACTCTATCTGTGCTGCCTCAGAGATCACCTGACCAGAAATACTACAACACTAACTGTAACAGGAAGAAGTGAGGAAGCAAAAGGCAGAACTCTGTCTGTTAATTGGCTCATGTGACCTTACATGTGGTTTGTATGTGAGCACAGTGAATCTTACGATCTCAGGGGGCGGCCCTTATTTTTTAAAATGGCAATTTTCTATTTATGATTACCCAGTGGCACATACTACTAAAAAAGTATATTATTAAGATAATGGTTCATTTACATGAAGCAGGGTTTTACACATGAGCTGTTTTACTCAGTATCTTTTAATAGAGACCTACATTGTTTGGGGGGTATAGTTTTCCTTTAAGGCAGAGATGCTTGGCTGCACCCCACTTCTGGTCCAACATTTAGTAACACCCACCTTAGCGCATACGTTTGTCATATAATAACCACTGTCCATATCACTACAAATAAGCACTCACTCCACATCCCAGTGTTCCAGATACTTCCACCTGTACCATTGTGGGGGCCACTAGGGCGTAACTTGTTGACGGGCTATTAAATATCCTTGCTGTGCCCAATGGCATTTTGATAGGATAGTCTTCAAATGAACTTTTATTGTGTTATAGAATGGCTAATTCTAAGCAACTTTTCAATTGGTCTTCATTATTTATTTCGTATAGTTTTTGTATAATTTGCTTTCTTCTTCTGACTTTTTCCTGCTTTCAAAAGGGGGTCACTGACCCCATATAAAAACAAATGCTAAGTAAGGCTACAAATGTATTGTTATGGCTACTTTTTATAACTCTTCTTTCTATCCAGGCCTCTCCTATTCATATTCCAGTCTCTTATTCAAATCAGGGTGTGGTTTCTAGGGGAATTAGGACCCTAGCAACCAAATGGCTAAAATTTGCAAACTGGAGAGCTGCTGAATAAAAAGCTAAATAACTCACAAACCACAAATAATAAAACATGAAAACCAATTGCAAATTATCTCAGAATAACACCCGACCCTAACGCGCCCTCGTCTGCCTGCATCCGCACTTCCAGTTTGCTTTTATAGACCCGCGCCGAACCGCCCCACCGATAACGTCACAAAGGGGCGGGGCAAGCATGTGCAGTGTATATAAAAGACGAACCCGGCATTTGACCAGCGAGGAAGCGTGAGAGGTCGGCCTGAACCCACCCGACCCACAGCTAAACCCGCCGGTATTAGGTCGGCCCGCACATCACTATTCTCTACATCATACTAAAAGTTAACTAAAAGGTAAACAACCCATTTAATATAGTGGGATGTAGTTAATGATGTTAGTCACTAGAGGGAGCTATACGGTAACTGGGAAAAAAAATCTATTTTCACATTCCTTTGTGTCTGGTACTGACAATGTGTTTGCACCTGAAGCGCTGAAAAAAAAGCCCTTTTCATTATTTTTTTAATTATATTTTATTATATTACTGTACCACATTTCTTGCGATAGTAAAAAAAAAAGAAATATTTTCAGCAGCTTCAGCTATTTCTATCCTATTGCTTGTATAAGTGGATAGGTTTATACGGCATAGCTAAATCCTCGCCAAAAACGAAATTAATTATTCATATTTTATGCCAACACTTCAATGTTATCCAAACCTTTTACAAAGGGTGTCTGACTTGCGTTCCTCCAGTTAGAATTAAAGGGGAACTCCATCCAATAACAGTTTTAGACATAATTTATGAATATGCAGGTCTAAGCAACTTACCAAAATACATTTATTAAAAAGTGTCAGTGGTTTTAAAGTCATTTGTAAATATTTTTGCTACTAATAACAGTCTCTGTCCGGCCATCTTTTAATCGCTGCTGAAACAACGTAGCAGACAATGTAACAATATAGAAGCCGATTAAACAGACCCAGAGAACTGTTATATTGTTGCAAAAGGCACAGTCCGATAATAGAAAGGAATACACAAGCACTGCCTTCAAAAGCAATTACAGTTCCAAATAAACAATGCAACATGTTTCAATTTTGGAAAATTGCTTATAAAGACATTTTATTCATAAGATGATAAACAGTTTTTTCGTTTTTTTGAGTTCCCCTTTAAATTAAAACTCCTAACCTCTGGTTGTTGTGGGATGCTGGGAGTTGTAGTTCATAACACAGCTGGAGGACATTTGTGCTTTATAATGCAGCAAGGCAATATAGATTACAAGGGCTAAACCATTACACACTACCCCCTTGCCTCTCCATCCGTACACTTTTAACAGCAGCTTATTTATCAGGTGCCATAACTATAAAATTTAGAGGTGTGCCATTATCATAAAATCCATCATAAAACCTTAAAAATGTATTTACCAGTGCTGTGGAACTGTGAAAGCATAAAACATACACCTCCCGCTGCGTCATTGGTATAGTCCATATGCCACTGCTGGAATGTTCTACCTCAACTACAAGGGGGGGGAACCTTGTAAGAAAGTTTTATTTATGGCATATAAATAGGAAGAGATGAACATTTTCTGTTGTACCTGTTTATTGCTGCTCTCTTGGCACAGGATTTATACCTGGAGTTTGTCCAGGAATATTTTAGCACCACTATTGTTTATAACCCCCTAGAGCGGTTCAGCCTGAGGGTATCTAGTTACAGTACAGCCAGACCATTGCCAGTGCAAGCTGCAGCCTGCAGATAAAAGAGCCACGACCCCCTATATATCCTGATTCCCAGGCAGTTAAAAAATGATGGGAGAATTCATGGAAACAATAAACAAATAGAAGAGAAGCATGGAAATCTGCATGACGTGTCAATCACTGGAAATAATATGTGAATAACAGACCAATGGGGTGGGGGAATTACAGATGTAAAATATTTACCCCAAGTGGGGTGTTTGTACTGGACATTAATAATAATAATACTAATAATAAAAATAATAACAATAATAATATTTTTATAATGGGTCAGCGACCCCCATTTGAGCCAGAAGGAGAAGGCAAATAATTAAAAAACTGTAAAAAAATAAATAATGAAGGCCAAATGAAAAGTTGCTTAAACATATTCTATAACATACAAAAAGTTAACTTAAAAGTGAACCACCCCCTTTAAGGAATTAATTTAAGCCATAGTGTTCACACAATATGGCATTTTATTCAATTAAGTCTGCTGGTTTCATTTGTTTTATCCCATTTAGCAACCGCCCCTGGGTATATGAACCCTGTCAAAACCATCACTGCCTGATAAAGATTCTGTTTCAGGGCTGCTCTAATTCCCAGGGTCCCTATCCATTTACTGCCCCACACCTACGGCTTGGAAATAATGAAGACCAATTGAAATGTTTCATTCTATATTAACTTAAAGGTGAACCACCCATTAGCCTACCTCAGGGCTGGCAGATTAGAGTGGAATGTGAAAAATGACCAACATAAATTGTAAAAATATTTAAAAAGCCATTTTTATTTAAATTTAAGATGGGGGGGAAATAAACTGTTAGTAAGCCTCGCCCTTGAGGAGGAGGAGTTGTTTGAAGACCCCTTTTTGCCTCCCAGCCCATATCTTTTCTACACAATCAGCTGCAATTGAACAACAGCAGCATCTAAACTCGTTTTCATTCTCCCTGTTACCAGCGCAGTTTGGGAAATGAACATAATCTGAAACTGTCTGACTTTATTACTGCACAAATCCGTTCTGCATAATGAGTCGCTTGTGATTCCCATGTCTGAATGAGTCCAGTACTGGCAGGTTCATTGTCTACTGTGTAAATGTGATAGGGGTCTTAGACTGTAAGCTCTGCTGGGTCAGGGATGGAATGTGGTAGGTACTTTAGATTGTAAGCTCCACTAGACAGGAATGGATGTGAATGTGATGAGAAACTTAGACTGTAAGCTCCACTGGGTCAGGGACACATGTGAATGTGATAGGGAGGGACCTTAGACTGTAAGCTCCGCTGGGGCAGGGTCGGATGTGACCAGGACACCCATAGCTATTACCCAGCAACTCTTGAAGAAGACAAAGACGGCATTTCTGTAACATAGATCAGATAGAAAACCACACTTATTAATGTGGAATCCTATGTGAAATACAGAATATACCAATTTCTCCAGTGCTTTGCGGTTGTTGAGAGCATTGCATTCACAATAAAGCTGTTAAATGTGTACACGGCCCAGATGGGGCAAATTAAGCAGTTTATTCCTAATCAGTTTCTCTCTCTATAATACAGAAATCATTTCCGTTTTTATGTTCCTTCCATGTTGTAATGGGTCCAATACAGGCAGGTTCATTGTCTACTGTGTAAATGTGATAGGGACCTTAGACTGTAAGCTCCACTGGGGCAGTGATTGAATGTGGTAGGTACCTTAGATTGTAAGCTTCACTGGACAGGGATGGATGTAAATGTGGTAGGAACCTTAAACTGTAAGCTCCATTGGGGCAGGGATGTATGTGAATGTGGTAGGAACCTTAGTCTGTAAGCTCCTCCGGGGCATGGACATGTGAATGTGATAGGGAGGGACTTTAGACTGTAAGCTCCGCTGGTGCAGGGTCGGATGTAACCAGGACACCTATAGCTATTACCTAGCAACTCTTAAAGGAGACAAAGCCGGAATCTCTGTAAAATAGATCAAATAAAAAACCACACTTATTAATGTGGAATCCTATGTGAAATACAGAAAATACCAATTACTCCAGTGCTTTGCGGTTGATGAGAGAACTGCATTCATAATAAAGCTGGTAACTGTGACTTGCACACGGCTACTAAATCCCTGCTGATCCTGCTGGAACCGAACACAAATTATTTGCATACATAGCTGGGAGGGCACTGGTGGGGCTGGAAACTACTTAAGTGGAGTATTATACAGATCCAAAATGCCCGAATCTCAATTCTTGCTCTTATTAATTCACATGCATAATGTACAATTCAGTGTGACAGACATAAAGTTCAGGTATGGGACCTATTATCCACAATGCTTTTGGTTTTCCGTACATGGGATCTTTCTGCAATTTGATCTTCATACCTTAAGTCTACTAGAAAATCATGTAAACATTAAATAAACCCAATAGACTGGCTTTGCTTCCAATAAGGATCAATTATTGGGATCAAGTACGAGCTACTGTTTTATTATACCTCCCAACTGTCCCATTTTCAGAGGGACAGTCCCTCTTTTGACAGCTCAATCTGCAGTCCCTCATTTGTACTGGAAAGTCCAATTTTTCTCTGCACTGAACAGCCAGAAAAAGAAACAATTTTTTTTACTTAATTGGCTTTTGGCAGAGAGCCCAGAACAGCCACAGCTGAATATGATATTTTTGTAACAATTTTGAGATAAGCAAATAAGTAATTTTAACAACATAAGATAACAGGTCCCTTGGGAGAAGTTAGACTCACAGCTTAAAGGGCAAGTCACCTTCATTAGCAATACTGTATTAACTGGAAAATACCACCGAAATATGTTCAGATTTTCATAACCTGACAAATTTTGTAAAATAAACATGGTAATTAGGGGGTTTGGCCACAAAAATGGGCGTGGACAACTTTTTAGTTCCTCTTTTTGTTTCCAAAATGTTGGGAGGTCTGGTTTTATTATTACAGAGAAAAAGGAAATCACTTTTAAATATTTGGATTATTTGAATAAAAAGAATTCTATGGGAGACGGCCTTCCCGTAATTCAGAGTTTTTTGGATAACAAATTTCCGGATAAAGGATCCCATACCTGTATTGGCAAAATATACAGTACGGATACAGTTTTTTATTATAGAGTTATTTCTATTTATGTTTCTATTTATTTCTATCTATTTATTTTTCCATTCACTTTTATTCATTTATTTTTTTCCTCACTCATGAGACATTAGATAGATAGGAAGATAAACAGATATTTTTTCAGAGATTATTATGTTTTCATAAATTCCTTTTTACCCTTCCCACAATAGTTGTTTTTTTACAGGGTAGAATGAAGAACAAAAGGAAAGATCCACTAGGTGGCACTGTAATCTAAGGGGATATAGACATGCACCTTCTGTTCTAACCCATGGGAATTAGAATTGAGCTTCTCATTACTTGCGTTGGGGGCCACCCTACTGTTACAGTATTATTAAAACACACAAAAATCACCCATTCAGGGGGCAATATGGTCTGACTCTGCGGTGCATTTGAATGAATGAGCCACACTCACATCTGTATTATTATTATATCAGTGTGCCCCCCTATTGCATGGTGCCATCTGCCTGCCCTCAAAGCCGAATGCCACCTAGTGGGACTGGGCAATATCACTGCAACTTTATAAAATCTGGTAATGGAACATCTTCCGGCTCCTACATTCCACAGCTGTTGCTTTAGATTTATAGGATCCTATGTAAATCTTGGCTAGGCAGTTTCCATTGCTTTAAATAGAGTGAGGACCTTCTCTAAGGAACCTACTACACCAGTGGTGCCAAATGGTAAATCAAAATCTAGAACCTTTGACTGGTAGATGAGCTACCAGCTGGTGAGATGAGCTGGTGGTCAGCTATACATCCCAAACTCATCAGTATACGATATATTGGTGCATGGCTTCTGAGAAGAAGACCTAAGAGAAAGAAGTCCACCTTGTTGTTACCTTGCTAGTTCTTCTCTTTGGTTGCTCTAAAAGTCCTACTCTTTAGAAGCCATGTATATTATAATGATTAGGTCTAACAGCAGTTTAGATTTGAAGGGTGTAACTGGGCTATTAAACCAGTGGTTCTGAGAGCCCAGTTGGACATAGGGACATGAAGGAGCTATTTTCAGAGCTTGAACTCAACTCAAAGACGTGACTTTGGAATTTATTTTCTATTGATTGGTTAAAAAAAGATCAAGAATCAGTGGAATTTCTTTTCCACTGATTGGTTAAAAAAGATCAAGATTTTCTATTCTACTTGGATCTAATCCTGCCCTCCACACCTTACCCTGGGCAAGAGAGTGACCCAGAAACCAGAGGTACAAAGAATGCAAAGTGTATGTCTGGGAGCGTAATAGGGTAGGGATCATGGGAATTAGAGAGTGGAATTGTCTCCCTGAATCAGTGGTACAGGCTGAAACATTAGATAGCTTTAAGATGGGGTTGGATGGTGTTTAGCAAGTGAGGGAATAGAGGGATATGGGAGATAGCTCATAGTACAAGTTGATCCAGGGACTGGTCCCATTTTGGAGTCAGGAAGGAGTTTTTTCCCCTCTGAGACAAATTGGAGAGGCTTCAGATGGGGTTTTTTGCCTTCCTCTGGATCAACTGGCAGTTAGGCAGGTTATATATAGAATAAAGGTTGAATCGATGGACATGTGTATTTTCTCAACCTAACTTACTATGTTACTCAGAAACAGAAGCTGTATTCTTGGGCAGTGATTGGGTTGACAGGGTCCACACACCCAGGGTGAGGTTGCTAATTAGGATAATAGAGCCAGCAGACTTTATTGAATAAAATGCCAGAAACCCTACGGCTTAAAGTCATTCCTTAAAGTGGAGGTTCACCTTTAAGTTAACTTTTAGTATGGTATAGAATGGCTAATTCTAAGCAGCTTTTCAATTGGTCTTCAGTTTTTGACTTATTTGCCTTTTTCTTCTTACTCTTACCAGCTTTCAAATGGGGGGTCACTGACCCCATCCAAAAAACAAATGCTCTGTAAGGCTACACATTTATAATTATTGCTACTTTTTATTACTCATCTTTCTATTCAGGCCTCTTCTATTCATATTCCATTATTCAAATCACTGCATGGTTTTTTGGACCCCAGCAACCAGATTTGGACCCCAGCAACCAGATTACTGAAATTGCAAACTGTGTAGACCTGCTGAATAAAAAGCAAAAAAAAAAAAAACCTCAAAAACCACAAATAATAAATCACTCTCTATATCATACTAAGGAGGTTATTTATCAAAGTCCGATTTTATCTCCACATTTTCTACTGCAAACTCCGATCAAATCCGCTCTGGTTTTTACCCTTGTTTATTATTACATTTTACCGATAATTTGCTTTGCGGGAAAAATTCTGATTTTCAGAATTCGTACGTTTTTTGCCCGAAAACTTCAGGGTATTATATGAAACCCATCAAAAAAAACATTGGGACTTCTCCCATTGACTTATATGCAACCTCGACAGGTCCGAGATGCCGAATTTTCTCATTCGGACTTTTCCATCTTTGGGGTTTAATAAATTTAATAAAATCCCATTTTATATTAAAAAATCAAAAAATTTTTGTGATTTTTGCATTTGGAGTTTAGTAAATAACCCCCTAAAAGTTGATTTAAAGGAGAACAACCCCTTAAAGTATGGGTTAGTCTCATTTCTAATTACTGGAATTTACTTAGAGCAACAAACATAATATAGAGTTTTTATATTACATGGGGTAAAACCGAATATTATCTGCATGGATAATTCTGCTGGGTGCAGACAGCCTCTTGCAAGCACATTTTTTCATCCCTAATATTGAGGTGATTGGCATTTTGCAATATTAAATACAAGTCAGCTCTGTTTATCGCTGCATCAGACGGAAAGATAAATTCTTGGATATTAAAGCCAAAGAGAATGTTATCGCATTATCTCACTTCTTATAAATAAATTACTTATTTTTCCCCTTGTTTCCCAGGGAGTATTCAATCATATGGAAAGCGTTACTCATCCACATGTCAGTATTAGTCAAAAGCCATGTGAAATGCTTGTTTGCTCCATTTCATTTGGAAGCATCTCCTACGCCAGCCCTGCGATTGGTCCTGGACGCAGGCAGCGGTTCTGATTAAGCTGCAGATGGGTGACGCATGCGGGTGTTATTAGTGTTATTATCTGCGGCATCTTGGCACAGACTCCTGCACAAAAGGCTACAAGAACCACGAGCCAAGATTTGATTGATTTCTATGGTTTGAAAACAGCTCTTATGTCACATAGAAAAAAACAAAAAAAAATAGGATTGTTATCTAAAATATATGTAGGAATGTACTAAATCCAGGTTTCAGCTAGACTTTTTCAGCATGATTCCAATAGCCCGGACGAACCGGATCCGTGTTTTAAATTTGCTGCACTCAGAACAGGCGTTTGCAAATCCTGTGTGTAGAATTTGAAATTTGGGCAGATCCCAAAAAAATTCAAATTCAGTGCAGCCCTGGTAGGGCTCATCTGTTTGAGTCTCTCTGAGTCTTCTTTAAAGGGGTTGTTCACCTTTAAATTAACTATTAGTATGATGTAGAGAGGGATACAATTTGCAATTGGTTTTTATTTTTTATTATTTGTTGTTTTCGAGTTCCTTATCTTTTTATTCAGCCGTTCTCCAGTTTGTTATTTCATCCATCTGGTTGCTAGGGTCCAAATTACCCAGGCAACCAGGTACTCATTTAAATAAGAGACTGGAATATGAATAGGAGAGGCCTGAACTGAAAAGCAAGGAATAAAAAGTATTTTACAAAACATTTGTACTGAGCATTTGTTTTTTTATATGGGGTCAGTGAATTCCGGGTGGTTCCGGGCTGATTCCAGGCAGTTCTGGGAGTACGGAGGGGGGCCCGTCTGCGCCCCACCCCCCTCTAGTTACATTGCTGGTTCAGCCGCAGGGGAGCGCAGGAGTAGACGCACTCAATTATTGTGAATGGGGCTGTAGTCACACAGACACATGTAAGCGCCAAACGCAGGTGGGACACAGCATGTTGCATTTCACCTGCATTCGGCGCATACATGTGTCTGTGTCTGAGTACAGCCCCCTTCACAATAATTAAGTGCGTCTACTCTTGCGCTCCCCTGCGGCTGAATGGAAGAAATCACAACGCAGGGGAGCGCAGGAAAAAACGCCCATGTGTAAGAGCCCTAGAGGTGAACCATCCCTTTAAGGGGGTTGTTCACATGCCAACACTTGTTTCAGTTCAGCTGGTTTCAGATAATTCTCCAGAAATAAAGACTTTTTTTCAATTACTTTGCATTTTCTATTTGTGAACGTTTTTCTAATATTGAAGTTCAAAGTTTAATTTTTCACCTTTTTATGTCTTTCAGCTCAGGGGTGTGTGTGTGGGGGGGTTATTAACTCTGTAACTGTTCTAAATTGATACATTTCTTATCTCTGTCCCTGCTGAGTTTCATTAAAAGGGTGGTTCACCTTTAAGTTAACTATTAGTATGTTATAAAATGGCTGTCTATGCAACTTTTCAATTGTCTTCATAATTTTTTTTTTTAGAATCTTATTAATTATTTGCCTTCTTGTTACTCTTTCCAGCTTTCAAATGGGGGTCACTGACCCGATCTAAAAACAAATGCTGTAATTCGATGAGATCAGTCGCCCCAGCAACTTCTTCGGGGAGACTAATCTCCCTGAACTGCCTCCCCTGCCTTCCAGCCGGCGATGGTACTCGGAACGCTTTGTTTCCTGAAGTCACCCGAAGTTTCATCGTGAGGCAACTTCGGGCGACTTCGGAAAACGAAGCACTCCGAGTACCATCCCGCCGGTGATTTACATTCTAGCGGGCGGGGAGGCAGTTTGGGGAGATTAGTTGCCCCAAAGAAGAAGAGATTTGTCACCGGGCGACTAATCTCCCTGAATTGCAGCGCATGTCTCTACCCTAAGGCTACAAATGTATTGTTATTGTTACTTTTTATTCCTCATCTTTCTATTCAGAACCTCTCCTATTCATATTCCAGTCTCTTATTCAAATCAGTGTATGGCTGCTAGGGTAATCTGGACCCTAGCAACCGGATTAATATTTCAGCAATCTCAGAGCTGCCGAATAGAAACCTAAATAACTCAAACACCGCAAATAATAGTTACATGGTGTGAGCAAATGGATGAGGTTGTTTCTTTTATAGAAAGTTATGATGTTTAGCACAGTCACATTCTTACTAATGTCATTCCTGGGTTGCCAGGTCACACATCTTCAAACCTCTTG
Organism: Xenopus petersii; assembly: GCA_038501925.1. Classification (NCBI taxonomy): domain Eukaryota; kingdom Metazoa; phylum Chordata; class Amphibia; order Anura; family Pipidae; genus Xenopus; species Xenopus petersii. The sequence continues at coordinate 131,708,096 of CM076684.1, forward strand.
TAATGGAATAATAACACAATAGCAGGACTATGGGAAGCTTGTGACCCATCAATCTAAGAGTCAACAGTGGCTCAGCCCCCTAAGGTGCTAAATATGTGCCTAAAGTGTAGCCCACAAGTAAGTATCATAAAGGTGGGCACCCTTGTCCCTCCCTTACACCAACCCTACATGGCAGGGGCCCAAATGCATGCCATTGACTACCCTTTTGTAAATCTGCTCTGGCATCGAATGAATGGGTGTTATTACACCCAGGGCCAGAACTAGGGGTAGGTGGAAGAGCCATGTGCCTAGGGTGTAATGCTTGAAGGCTTGACCTAGTCCTGATTACTTCAGACTTCATTTAGACAAAATTAGACTAATGGTGTATTTTTCTGCATTTTGCACCACTTTATTATGTGGGCCCTATAGTGTCCTTTTAAAAGATAATAAACCTTAAAAATAAGCGACTGTCAAATTGATGAGGGGGCTATTCTAAGAACTTTTGCAATATACATTCATTATTATTTTTTTTAATTCCAAGATATTAAGGGATACATGTACTGTTAATATGAATTCATTTTGCTTCAACAGCGCCACCTACTGGTCATTTTCCCACCAGTCTGACCACCAAGTAGTCAAGGAAATTGTCAGGAGAAAGAAAGAGGCTGCTCTGATGTTCTTCTGCTTAGGAAAGATTTGAGAAAGGTTTCTAATTTTATTCCTAAGCAGAAGAACATCAGAGCAGCCTCTTTCTTTCTCCTGACAATTTCCTTGACTACTTGGTGGTCAGACTGGTGGGAAAATGACCAGCAGGTGGCGCTGTTGTAACACAATTCATTCATATTAACAGCACATGTATCCCTTAATATCTTGGCATTAAAAAAATAAAATAATGAATGCACATTGTAAAAGTTCTTAGAATAGCCCCCTCATTTATTTTACATCCACTTATTTTTAAGGTTTACTTATCCTTCAAGTGTCACCTCCATTTCTATTATTCCTTTCGATCTATGTGACAGCACATTGAACGGGGAGATCAAAGGAACCTGGCACTTAAAAAAAAAGATAAAAAAGGTGAGTTTTTAGACAGAATAAGAGAGAGGTGAGAATTGAGTGCTAATATAAGCCACGTAACTGGGGACTCAATAATAATTATAATTAATAATAATAATTACAGCAGGACTAGGAACTTCAAGGTGAAGATGAGATCATCAATCGAATCATCTGCAAATAAAAAAAAAAAACCTCCCTTGACGCCCAAAGGCTAGAATCATGATTATTGTTATCATTATTACCCTTGTAAATAATAATACCCGCCGTGTGGTTGTTTTATATTCTATAATTGCTCTCGTACAGATCGGAGGAAGTCCCTCAGGCGAGGGAAAGTCTTTGGCTGATGAGGTGAGGGAGGATTCCCGGCTACCAGGCGCCTCTTGTCAACGGATCCACCACCCTCACAAGTTACTTCTTATTTGGGAGCAAGTCCTTACACTTCCCTTGATGGACTGCCTGTCCTGTAACCCCATTGGCTGGAAACCAGTCCCACCCTTCCTACAGAAAGTGACAGTTTTGATCGGAGGTAAAAAATCAGAAAGGGCAGACGTTATGCTCACAGCCCTGCCAGGGAATCCCTATATATCCCTCTATATATATATATATATATATATATATATATATATATATCTATATATCTATATATATATATATATATAGATATATATATAGATATATAGATATATATATATGGAGTGTGGGCAGCCTAGCTATTAAATGGTCAATGTAAAATAAATATAATTAGGGCTTAGATTCGCTTTATTATTCCAAAAATCTAAAGCAAATTATATTAATATATAGATCATTCTGCTCAGTAATTAGCCTTTTTTTACCTTAATAATTGAGTTAATCATATGAATGGGAGACGCCATAACTGCTTTGGGATGAACTTATTAATCCTCTCACATATTCAACACATTGAGACAGCGACCTCTAGTGCTCAAAACTATAATGCAACAAGTAGAATGGTCGCTTGGTTTTGCTAGGCAGTAACGTTGGAATGATGGGAGTCCCCTTGTTTTAGCCAACAGTAAAAAGATAAAAAGACAATGTATGAAAGTTTAAACAGGCCATTGGACTGTCTCTTTAAATTAACTAGACCCTATCCCAAAGGGTAAATGGGTCAGGGGAACCACTGAAGGGACAAAGTATCTGAATCAATGGTCCCTGGGAAATCCCTAAGTGACATAGGCAGCCCATAGCCATAGGTCCAAGCCTTGACTAAACCAACATTGAATGGCACCCTTATCACTGCCCATGGGCCTTCTATTGTCTTATAATCCCTTTAGAAGATATAAGAAGGCATAAGGCATAAACATATAGGGGGGACTTGGCCCTATAGCCTAACAGGGAGGTAAATGGCACTTTCTGCAGGGACAATTCTTTTGTCTTTTCATACCCTGCACAGAGAGATAACATAACGTTGTACCAACATGGGAATTTTCCCTGTACAAAGCACAATTCAGCAGGAACAGCCCACTGAGTTTGCTCAAAGCCTGTACAGAGAGATCCCATAAATCTCAGAGAGAACATTACAAGAATAATATTGGTATAATTACTTCACTGCTTTCTATTCTGCATCCAGTGCAATGTCATTGTATACAGGGAGTTTCTGTATCTATTTACTCAGGTGATGGGCTCAGGGAGAATTTGCTTTGTTTGTAAAAAAATATATAAGTTAAAGGAAACGAAGAACAGGTCCTTTTTTATCAGTAGCAGGCTACGAGTAATCGATCATGACAGCTAAAAGCTGACTCTTGATTCTGCTACACAACCATTTTAGCTCTCACAGACAGGAAGCCATTTTATTTTAATTGGTTTTTCCAAGAGCTGCAGTTGTTGTACTTTAAAAGTGGCTAGATTAAACAAAGTAAGCGTTTTAGCCTTTGGGAAGGGACTGTGGCTGTGGGATAGCAGGTATAGTAGGGAGAGATGGTGCCTATAGTAACAGTGGATAATAGTCTCTGGGAAGGGAGTGTGACTGTGGGATAGCAGGTATAGTAGGGAGAGATGGTGTCTATAGTAACAGTGGATAATAGTCTCTGGGAAGGGAGTGTGACTGTGGGATAGCAGGTATAGTAGGGAGAGATGGTGTCTATAGTAACAGTGGGATAATAGTCTCTGGGAAGGGAGTGTGACTGTGGGATAGCAGGTATAGTAGGGAGAGATGGTGCCTATAGTAACAGTGGGATAATAGTCTCTGGGAAGGGAGTGTGACTGTGGATAGCAGGTATAGTAGGGAGAGATGGTGCCTATAGTAACAGTGGATAATAGTCTCTGGGAAGGGAGTGTGACTGTGGGATAGCAGGTATAGTAGGGAGAGATGGTGCCTATAGTAACAGTGGATAATAGTCTCTGGGAAGGGAGTGTGACTGTGGGATAGCAGGTATAGTAGGGAGAGATGGTGTCTATAGTAACAGTGGATAATAGTCTCTGGGAAGGGAGTGTGACTGTGGGATAGCAGGTATAGTAGGGAGAGATGGTGTCTATAGTAACAGTGGATAATAGTCTCTGGGAAGGGAGTGTGACTGTGGGATAGCAGGTATAGTAGGGAGAGATGGTGCCTATAGTAACAGTGGATAATAGTCTCTGGGAAGGGAGTTTGACTGTGGGATAACAGGTATAGTAGGGAGAGATGGTGTCTATAGTAACAGTGGATAATAGTCTCTGGGAAGGGAGTTTGACTGTGGGATAACAGGTATAGTAGGGAGAGATGGTGTCTATAGTAGTAGTGAGTATAATGTAATATGTATAGGGACATCTTGCAAAAATAAAAAAAATCTGCAGTGCAGAGTGATTCCAAATTCGTCTTATCGGGCAAAATATAAATGAAAGCACTTATATTACTGTATATCTATATTCTGCAATTTGGATTGATTTTACATTCACCCACTGTCCCAATACATCAGAAGTACTGCCTATAACCTCACATACCGATCTTCTTGTCCAGCTACACAAATGAATTTCTTGATTCCAGTATACTGCAGAACTATGTCACCTATTCATCAATGTACATTTACACAGCCTAGTTAGACCTCGGATACTAAAAATATCGCAAATTCCTAAGAAGCTTACATTTAATTTCGCATCTGACATACATACATACATACATACATGAAGACACGATTACATACTTGCTTTGTTGGTTAATTTAAAACCTTTCCTGGCCTTTTGTTTTTGCATTTTCATATCATTTTACTAGTCCGTATCTATGTATGTAGTTAACACCCATCCCATTGTACAGTACATGTGTCTCCTTGGTATTTATTTAAAGGAATATAGGATGGAACCTATTTTTTAGGAGTGTAGTTGGCCCAATAGTATAAAATGACAACCTCCATAACCCAAAAATGACATCCAAGTAGTAGCAGAGCTCCATCTATAGTCCTAAAATGGACTTATAGGAGCAGTTGGCTTTATATTATACCCTGGTGTAGTACTGTCCAACTCTTTCCATGCAATGGGCAGATAATTCAACATACGACATATCCGAGGGCCAGTTAATATTACAATGATGATTCTATACAAAAAGTCTATGGAGCGCTTGAACAGATTAGGGGCAACAAAAATTCCTTGAGGAGCCACTCCTGACTCTTGAGCCTCAGACCTGCCCTACTGTATATACTGTAATTAGAGGTGGAATCAACAATCTTTTTCTTGAAACCATTGTTCCCTCTGAGAGGAGTGTGGGTGCACATGCTTTGACACCCATCTACTCAGCATTATAGCTATCCCTGCTCATTTATTAAAGTCCTGTTCCGCAGTCACTCCCAGATCATATCCCTTTAAAGGTAAGTTCTCATAGGAAACCATTTCTTCTTTAACACCTCCACCCAAAACCCTAATAACACACTTGTGTCTCCACCTAAAACAGCTTCCACTTCACACACACACCTGCTAATCCTTAGAAATCCAAGTGGTGGGAAATAAATGCAAAAACAAGCTGGTTAAGTGCATTACAGGTACTCGCCTCTTATTAATACCTTGTGTGCATACACACTCTAGAGCAGGGTTCCCCAACCTTTCTTTACCTGTGAGCCACATTCAAATGTAAAAAGAGTTAGGGAGCAATACAGACATGAAAAAAGTTCCTGTGGTGCAAAATAAGGGCTTTGATTGGCTATTTTGTAGGTCCTAAATGGACTGGCAGCCTACAAGAGGCTCTGTTTGGCAGTACATCTGATTTTATACAACCAAAACTTGCCTCCAATCCTGGAATTGAAAAATAAGCACCTGCTTTGAGGCCACTGGGAGCAACATCCAAGGGGTTGGTGAGGAACATGTTGCTTTTGAGCTCAGTGTCGGGCTGGGACAGGGGCCCACCCAAAAACCTTTGACTAGGGGTCCACCAATTAATCTTAGACCAGGAGCCCACTCTTAGTACTATTATTCTTCCTCTCCTCACTCAACCTCTATTCTCCTAGTCTCTTTCTTTTACATACTATTATCTGTTATTCCATCTATTTAGCCTCTTTGTTCTCATAGAATTTGGGAATGGCCATGAAATAGGCCAAATGTCTAGGAGCATAAGGGCCCACTGACACCTTGGCCCACCGGGACTTTTCCTGGTTCCCGGTGGGCCAGTCCGACACTGTTTGAGCCACTGGTTGGGGATCACTGCCCTTGAGGTATGGGAACACAGATGCAGATGTCCCATTTCAACACAGTCTTCATTCAGCTGTAAACAATATGCCACTTACCCATACCCTATACCCACTATGCCTTATGGCTGCCGTACCCACTGCATTTGTTGGCTGTCACCTTATAACTTCAGTGTCTGTAGTATATTAAAGCTACTGCACAACTGCATTACACCTTAGCAGCAGAGTCAGGCCAAGGGTCTTTGGAACCCAAAGCAAGGGTGGCAATCTGTCACCCCCCCCCGTAATCCCACCGAACAATTATCTCCAGGCTGGAAGAGACAGTGACGGATGATGACAGAAATAGCAGGTCTAATGATGAATTGTTACCCCCTCCTTTAACTAAGTAGTTACACCCATTACTTGTGCATGAAAGTCACTGCAAGGACTAGAGGTAGTCAGCATTGTGTATTAATGACAAGTGGTAACCCAAGCAGAACTGGGCGTTATGGACATCTGTGTGTTAGAGCCTTTATAATAATTATAGTTATTTCAACATACCCTAATATTCACCAACACAAGCTGGAACACAAAACTGTGCACGTCATACCGTTGCACAGAATTATATAGGGAGCTTCAAGTGATGGAAACATGCACAAAAATTTCTGAAGCCCAAAAGAGCTTTTCATGCACACAGACCATGGCACAGCCATGGGCAATTCTTGGATACATGAGCCGGCTCAAACAGTAACATAGGCAAAAAATGCTGTCCATTTTATTTATTAACAAGTTCCAACACCATTTAGAATAGTGTCAATTAAGCCTGCTGCATTTCGTGCCTACATAATGGCACTCAGTGTTACGAACAGAATCCCAAATCCAGAACTAGTCCCAAGGTCCTGGTCGCGGCTCACCCTTCTGCCTATAACAACCACCTTTCGCTTCAGGAGGAGCCCTCCGCTATTCGGATGCCGTCAGGTCTTAACGTGAGAAGACCAGGGAGAGAGTTCTGGGCAGGCAAGGGAGTAGATCAGAGAACAGGAGCGTGGTCAAGGAACAGGCTGGGTCGATATCAAACAGGAGAAGCAGTACAGATTCAGGAGACTAAAGAGTAGACGAGGTCACAGGCCGAGTCAAACACACCAAAGTTGAAGTACAAAGCAGGATCTGAGAGAATGGTCAGTACACAAGCAAAAGTCAGGACAGGACAAAAACAAGGTCAGGGACAGGCAGGGTCAGCAACAGACCAAGAACACCAGAAATAGCACCCAGAAATTAAGAAATAAACCTTTACGTAGGTTTGCTACCTTTTCTGGAAAAAAATAACGGCCTTCCTATAGTCTTGCCATTTTTTCCTATTAATAACATTGACATTAAGCATCATTTTTACCGGCCAGGTGGCAACCCTACCTTTACGTTGGGCAGTGAGTAACTGCTCAAGGCCCCTTTAAATATTCAAACTTCGTGGCAAAGTGCGATTATGTCACGCGCTTCGGACAAACCCGAAGCGAGCAGGCGCGCACCATAGAGGGAGAAGGAGCAGCTTGCGTCAGAGCACCGAACATTAGAGCTGCGGCCGTTCCCTCGGACTGAGTGGTGGCCATCCCCGCCGCCCCACTAGACCACCACGGCTTCTCACATTTAGCCATAGGCAACAACCATGGGCAGGCCAAGAATACCAGTAACGCACTTGCCAAGCTGCAGTGGTCATAAAGAATTCAACATACTTGGCTTACAAGTTGCATTTTCAAGTGATCCACCGCTCTAACAAAGCCATGCCATATCAGTAATAATGGCCAACAGGGTCGGACTGGGCAAGTGGGACATTGGGAAAAACCCCAGCCAGCCCAGGCCCCCTATTGTCAATGCCTTCGACCTTCCTCCCTAGCCCCGGTCTTGGCCGCATGCAGGAAAAAGGTACCCATGGGGGTGGGCCTATTATATTTATGGCAGAAGCCTCTTACCTTGTGTTTAAACTTGTTGGAATTCTTGTTCTCTTTTTTGTTCAGATCAATGAAGTAGTGCGTGATCCGGTCCTTGGATTTAGGATCCATATCCCAAGAGATCTTGAAGGAGTCGCATGTGATGTTGCTGATTTTGATGTTGTGAGGGACGGGAAGCTCCTCCATTTCTGCAATGCCGCTGTCCTGTGATTTATTCCCTGTGTGGAAACCACATTGGATGTCAATGGCGTTACAATAAATAATGGCAAATCCATTGGTTAAATATAAAGTGACAGTACTAGGGACCGTGGATGGATACAAAGCAGGCAAAGGCACATACAAACTCCATCATAGGCCCTGGATAGGTACAGGTATGGGATCTGTTATCCGGAAACACATTATCCAGAAAGCTCCGAATTACAGGACGGTCGTCTCTCATTAAATCAATTTAATGAAATCATTTACATTTTTAAAAATGACTTCCTCTTTCTCTGTATTAATAAAACTAAGTTATAATTAATCTTTACTGGAGGCAAACCAGTCCTACTGGGTTTATTTAATGTTTAATTTATTTTTAGTAGATATAAGGTACTAAGACCCAAATTAGGGAAAAATCCCTTATCTTGAAAACCTCAGGTCCCGAGCATTTTGGATAGCAGGTCCCATACATAAAGGTCACAAAGCTCTACATACAAAAGCAGAAGTACTGCTTTAAAGGAGACCTAAACACTAAAAAAAGAATGTGGCTAAAATGTCATATTTTATATGATGAACTTATTGCGCCAGCCTAAAGTTTCAGCTTGTCAATAGCAGCAATGATCCAGGACTTCAAACTTGTCACAGGGGGTCACCATCTTGGAAAGTGTCTGTGACACTCACATGCTCAGTGGGCTCTGATTGGCTGTTGAGAAGCTAAGCTTAGGGCTCGTCACTAATTATCCAGCAGAAAATGAAGTTGGTCTGTAATATAAGCTGATGCTACAGGTTTGCTGATTATTAAATTCTGATGCTAATTGCACTGGTTTCTGTGATGCCATGTAGTAATTATCTGTATTAATTACTAAGCAGCCTTATATTGTGACATTTCTATTCTATGTGTACTGTATATTGTGAGTGGGTCCCTAAGCTCAGTAAGTGACAGCAGCACAGAGCATGTGCAGTGAATCAGCAGAAAAGAAGATGGGGAGCTACTGGGGCATCTTTGGAGACACGGATCTTTACTGGTAAAGGGCTGTGGTTGCCTTGGGCTGGTACAGAAGCACAAAACATAATGTACAACATTTCTAGCTACATCTTTAATTAAGCTTTAGTTCTCCTTTAAACCGAATGTGATTGTTCCCCCATTGGAGCCCATGTGTGTCATGGAGCTGTCGGTGTCTGTCCGAGCCTGAATCACTTGTCTGTCCCTATGTCTGTGATCCTGGTTCCTCTGATTCTGTACATCACACGACTTTATCATTGAGTTGGCTCCACTGGGGTTTGTCTCTGATTATCCCGCTCACATCTGTCTCTCTCTCTCTAGCTCTCCTCTGGCTTTCTGTTTGACATCTTTGTATGCGTTTCATTCGGCACAATAAATGAGCCATTCACTTACTGATGTACTCTCTATGTCTAGAACTGTATGTAGAGTATCCATATCATCTGTCCATACTGTACAACACATGGACATAAATGGAACATAAGTCCTCTATCTGTCTATTGTAACTAGCCATAATATGTGTGCACAGAACTTTCCATTGTTATCTAGTAAAGCTTTCTATACTCAACTCTTCTAGTCACAGTTGTCAGACCCCTAGATCTTCACTCACAGGGGACTTTCTCCATGAACTGACATAGCCCCCATCTATGGTTTGGGTTATCAGAAAATAATCAAGCCGAAATGAATTTGAAATTGTTGTCTCTTTGAATATAATGCTCCATAATGTGCAGAGTTGCAGGTCTCAAACCATCTCCTCTTGACCCAAAAAGCTTCTTCAAGAGTCAACTACGGAGCAGGATATACAAGAATAATACTCTTTGGATCAAAATGTTCAGAAAATGACAGGGGCATAATAATTACCCAGCAGGCCAACTCTCTTGCACTTGCTCCTCAGTCCCACTTTGCATCACATCAATATTTCAGATTCTATCCAGATTAAGCTGAATTGGTAGTGTCAGTGACCTCAATCCTTCCTCCCTCCTCGAGTGCACACATACAAAACATCACCCTACCATTGGAATCCATACCGAGAGCAAAAACCATTCCCAAAGCAGCCTACCTACCTATCAAACCTATTCCCAGAGAAGCACCCTACTAATACAACCATAACCAGAGTGACAACCTACCTACAGTAGCAAATCCATTCCCAGAGCAGCACCCTACCTATCAAAGCCATTCTCAGAAAAGCACCCTACTAATACAAACATTCCCAGAGCAGCACCCTACCTACAGTATGAAATCCTTTCCCAGAGAAGCACCCTACCTACCAAACAATTCTCAGAGCAGCACCCTATGTATCAAACCATTCCCAGAGCAGCACCCTACCTATCAAAGCCATTCTCAGAAAAGCACCCTATTAATACAACCATTCCAGGAGCAGCACCCTACCTACAGTATGAAATCCTTTCCCAGAGAAGCACCCTACCTACCAAACAATTCTCAGAGCAGCACCCTATGTATCAAACCATTCCCAGAGCAGCACCCTACCTATCAAAGCCATTCTCAGAAAAGCACCCTATTAATACAACCATTCCAGGAGCAGCACCCTACCTACAGTATGAAATCCTTTCCCAGAGAAGCACCCAACATACCAAAGAATTCCCAGAGCAGCACCCTATGTATCAAACCATTTCCAGAGCAGCACCCTACCTATCAAAGCCATTCTCAGAAAAGCACCCTACTAATACAACCATTCCAGGAGCAGCACCCTACCTACAGTATGAAATCCTTTCCCAGAGAAGCACCCTACCTACCAAACAATTCCCAGAGCAGCACCCTATGTATCAAACCATTTCCAGGGCAGCACCCTACCTATGGCATTTGCATAGCAACTCCCTTCCAACAGAATCAACATTTAGAGTAGCACCCTGCTTTGCATCATGCTGTTACCAACCAAGACTATAATCTTTTTTATCAGGCAGGAATAACCTGTAAAATAATATATATACAGTACATTAGCCTGAGTGATGTCACACAATGTTTTAAACATTACTTAGGGGCACATTTACTAAGCTTGAGTGAAGGATTCGAAGTAAAAAAACTTCGAATTTCAAAGTTTTTTTTGGGTACTTTGACCATCGAACAGGCTACTTCGACCTTCGACTGGAACGATTCGAAGTAAAAATCATTCTACTATTCGACCATTCGATAGTCAAAGTACTGTCTCTTTAAAAAAAATTTGACTACCTACTTCGCCACTTTAAACCTACCGAGCTACAATGTTAGCCTATGGGGACCTTCCCCATAAGTTTTCTAAGCTATTTCTGATCGAAGAAAAATCGTTCGTTCGATCGATGGATTAAAATCCTTCAAATCGTTCGATTCAAAGGATTTAATCATTTGACCCAATGATTTTTACTTCGATCTATCGATTGAAGTATATGCGGTAAATCCTTTGACTTCGATATTTGATGGTTAATTAACTCTCGATATTCGACCCTTAGTAAATGTCCCCCCAGTGATGTCACACAGCACATGACTCCCTGTGTGTGTATTATGAAAATAATATACTCTCTATTTTAAAATATGAGGATAGAAGGAATCACCATGATATTCCACGACCTTTAGAAAATCCTGTGTCTTAATATGGTCATGGAATTCTTTGGGGATTTATTATATAGGGGACATTATTTCCAATATTATCTGCCAGATACTTAGAAATGTACCTATACATTACTGCACATACCCTGAGTCTCACCTCTAGATTATAAACACTTGCATGGACACATCAAGTAATTAGCCCACTACATTGATAAATCTGGGCAGCGCTGATATAAGCAGTGATGGGCGAATTTATTCGCCAGGCACGAATTAGCTGCGAATTTGCGCGATTCGCCGCCAGCGAATAAATTCGCGAAACAACTGTGAAAATTCGCTGCCGAAAATTCACCGGCGTAAACATTTTTTTCCGCCGGCATCAAAAAACCGGGCGCCGGCGTCAAAAACGAGACGCTGGCACTGTTTACAAGCTTTCCCCTTTATGCCCTCCATGAGGAAAAAATGACTTAACAGTGTGAGCTGGAATTCTGGGACAAAATGTTGCAAAACAAAGCGATTTCCTGTATTTCCAAAAACTGCACTTTGCACCATGTACTAAATGTTCCTTAATGAGGTTTCTCTTTTAGCAGCAGAAACCAAGAGCCTGGCCAAACTGTATCAGAACCCTATATAACATCAAAGGGCAGATTTATTATGTGGTGTAAAAAACGGCGGAATCATTCGCCACACATCGCCAGGGATCGACCTGGAAAACGGCGTAATTTTTTTTACGCACTTTTTTTTTTGAGCAGCTTCTGCCGGAACTTACTTACAAAGGTCTAAAGCAATGTTAAATTATGGCAGAAAATCTATACACATTTCACCATTTATTCTACGCAGCTTTTTACACTGTTTTTCTGGCGAATGTTATTTTGCACAGTATAATAAATAGGCCCCTAAAAAGTGTCCTTTTTCCAGCTGTGTGCCAGGATTTTCCAGTGCTGCTAAGGGTTCAGATTCGGTTTGGTATTTGGTTGAATCCCTTCCCAATGATTTAGTGATTTAGCTGAACCCCTAACTACAGGGTTGAGTGCATCCCTATTTTGGGTGCCTGGATGGGTGCATATGGCAGGTCTTCCTTGAAGAGGGTGGATATGTGCCTAGAGCCTAGAGCTTTGGATTGGACGGGGCCTCGGTGGTGGTAGGGGACAGGGGAGGAGGGTGACCAATTGAACTGATGCAAAGAAGCAGCACATGACTTCCCCAGCAAGTATGCACTCCTGATACAGATATGGGACCTGTTATCCAGAATACTCGGGACCTTGAGTTTTCCAGATAGTGGGTCTTTCCATCATTTGGCTCTTCATACCTTAAGTCTACTAGAAAATCATGTAAACATTAAATAAACCCAAAAAGCTGGATTTGCTTCCAATAAGGATTAATTATATCTTAGTTTGGATCAAGTACAAGCTACTGTTTTATTATTACAGAGAAAAATGTGATTATAATGGAGTCTATGGGTGACTGGCTTTTTGTAATTCGGAGCTTTCTGGATAATGGGTTTCCGGATAACGGATCCCATACCTAGTAGATGGTAGATCATTTTTGCATAGAAAACTTTAGGATCCAGATCCATAGATATATTTGAGGACCTGAAATCTTCCAGGGTGAATAAAAACAGTTAAACGGGTTGTTCACCTTTCACTTTTAGTATGTTATAGTGGCTAATTCTAAGCAGCTTTTCAATTGGCCTTCGTTTTTTGAATTATTTGCCTTTTTCTTCTGACGCTTTCCAGCTTTCAAATGGGGGTCACTGACCCCATCTAAAAAACAAATGCTCTGTAAGGCTACACACTTATAGTTACATCTACATTTCAATAGGTCTTCACTTTTACTTTTTTTATAGTTTTTTAATTATTTGTCTTCTTCTTTTGACTCTTTCCAGCTTTCAAATGAGGGTCACTGACCCCATTTAAAAAACAAATGCTCTGTAAGGCTACAAATGTATTGTTACTTTTTATAACAATAACATTCATATTCCAGCCTCAGTGCATTGTTACTAGGGACCCCAGCAACCAGATTGCGGAAATTGCAGACTAGAGAGCTGCGTAATAAAAAAAAAAAACGAAATAACTCCAAAACCACAGATAATAAAAAATGAAAACCAATTACAAATTGTCACTCTCTACATCATACTAAAATTAAACTCAAAGGTGAACGACCCATTTAAGGAGAAATAAATACGAATATAAAGCAAAAGTCCTCAATACAGAACCTGCCTTTCTCAAGATATTTTTCTGCCCTTAAGGGCAGGACTCCACGGTCGATTCTGGCTCGCTGCGCAAAAACGTCCGGAATTGTCCGTGGAGTCCTGCCCTTAATCTAACAAATGTCACATTACAAAATGCCCATGTGAATGGGCTCATAAGAAACCATCAGCTTCACTTTCATCCTCTCTCAATCAGTCTAACAGGCATGTAAATCAAAATACAGAAGCACCTGCGGCCTCTGTAATTACTCCTTGATTTTATTCATGAACCGCCAGCAATTTGCACAGTGCTTTCTCCCTTCCGCTGCCGTTTCCTAAAATAAAGACATTTGCCATTTCGGGCTTCGTACGAGGGAAAGTAATATCGTACCAAATCATTTTGGACACCATGTTGCTGATAAGAAAAATGGTTGTTTTCATTAAATTATCCAAATAGCACATTTGCTTCCATGGGATATTCATTCTGCAGGCATTGCCATTAGGGAAATGGGGAAACGGGGTACAGCTAAAACAGGGGTCCCAACCTTTTTTGGACCAATTTTTTTGTTTTCGAGGGGGTGGGGTCGGGGATGGGGTCGGCAGGGGGAGCGGTCGACGGGGGTCTGCAGGGGTCGGCAACAAATTTGGACGTGTCGCGTCCAATTAGGGTTTTTGCGCACTGGGCTCGGCGGCCCAGTGTGGGAGTGTCCACGGCCCGGCAGTTGGGCAGGGCCGGATTTACATTGTGGGCGCCCCTAGGCCCACTAACCGTTCATCGCCCCTGTCCCCTCCAGGGGGACAGGAGCAATGGGGATTGGTGCATGGGAAATTTAAAAAATGATTGTATCTCCAGCACATCCCCAGTGTTTCTGAACCAATGTGGGTGTGGTTGGACAGCATGCCGCCCCCCTAAAATTCTGCCACCCTAGGCCCGGGCCTAGGTGGCCTTTCCACAAATCCGGGCCTGCAGTTGGGGACCCCTGAGCTAAAAGGCTGGAAAAATTAAGAGGGGGGGGAATTGCTTCTATTAAACATATAGGACTTCAAATGATAAATGATACCTTTAATTGGCTAATTTAGTAGGTTATTAACTGAGAGCATTTCATTTAGGTCCCTTCTTCATGCCCAAAAAGGTACCCAAGTTAGCCATTCTATAACATACTAAAAGGTGAACAACCCGTTTAACTGTTTTCACTCACCCTGGAAGATTTGACGTCCTCAAATATATTTATGGATCTGGATCCTAAAGTTTTCTCTGCAAAAATGATCAATCATCTACTACAGGTATGGGATCCATGATCCAGAATCCCGTTATCCAGAAAACTCAGAATTACGGAAAGGCGGTCACTCGTAGACTCCATTATAATCAGATTTTTCTCTGTAATAATAAAACAGTCGCTTGTACTTGATCCCAAATAATCCTTATTGGAAGCAAAACCAGCCTATTGGGTTTATTTCATGTTTATATGGTTTTCTAGGAGACTTAAGGCATGAATATCCAAATTATGGAAAGACCTGTTATCTGGAAAGCCCCGAGCATTCTGGATATCAGGTCCCATACCCGTACTGTTTTAACAGAGAAAAAGGAAAAATTTTAATTAAAATGGAGTCTATGGAAGACAGGCTTCCTGGATAAGGGTTTCTAGATAACGGATCCCATACCTGTTCCTAATATTATAATATGCAGTCATTTATATTTGACTATTTAAACCAGGGAAAGCCCTTAGGAGGTGCAGGGAGTTGTAGTGAAATTAGTGCTAGTATAAGTTGCAAGTCTGTTTTCTTTTTCATGCCACCACTAAAGTTGTCTCTGCAACAAAGTCTCTCTGCCTGATGCTAAACTACAACTCCCAGAATCCCCCAAAACCTAAAGTTCATCAAACAGCAGTTAGCCTTGCACCATATAGTCAGAACATTTTATTTCTATTCTAACCCCTATTCCCCTATTCTAACTCTCTGTATTCTCCGCCTCTCTCCCAGCCCGAATCCTGAATTCAGCAGCATGAATTCCATTCACTTGAACATTTCAGAAATCTGTGACTCACACAGTTAAATAACCACCAGGCAATAGATTTTGTTTTATTTTTTTATCTTTTTGTTTAAAGAAATATGGGTTTATCCCAGTAAATAGAGTTTAATCCTACATATCCAACTGTCAATTTTATTAATCCCTAAATCTTTGCAGCTGTGATGATTGAGACCCAGATTATGGTGTTTATACACAACACTCTGAAATGTATCTGAGATTATAGGAGCAGTTTTATGCTTAGTTGCCCAGGGACAGGACACATAAAGGGTTATTTTCCCCCACATCACCACACTTGCAACTAAATCCGACAGTGGAGCTGAGATGGAAACTGACAGTTGGGCCTGGCCAAAATGAAAGTGTTTTAAAGTAATGAAAATATCATGTAGTGTTGCCCTGCACTGGTAAAACTGATCTGTTTGCTTCAGGAAGACTACTATAGTTCGTATAAACAAGCTGCTGAGGAGCAATGGTGGAAATTGAAAAACGGCTATATGGCACAGGTTAACGAATGGATAACAGATAACACCATTAGACAGACATGATTTATCTGCTATCTGCTGTGTAACCTGAGCCTTTTCTCCTTTGAATGGCTGCCCCCATTGCTACACAGCAGCTTATTTATATAAACAATAGTAGTGTTTCTGAAGCAAACGCAGCAGTTTTACCAGTGCAGGGCAACATTGCATTATATTTTTATTACTTTAAAACAATTTTTTTTTACGTTACTGTTCCTTTAACCAAAGCTCTAAGGGCTGAACCCCAAGGACGATTGTCATCGGATCCGACAAGTCGCAAATAGCAAAATAGTGATGGGCAAGCAGGCGCGAATTTCCGTGTTTCGCAAAATCTTCACAAATCTGTGGCAAAAAAAATTTGGACGCACGTCGGAATAGTCGGTTGCGTTAAAGCTGTTGCGTGTCAACATATTTCGCGTGAAATTTGCCAATTTTTTACCGGAACAGGACAAATTTGGCCATAACTGGACGCAAAACACCAAATATTATGGGACTGATTGAAAAATAGCAGGTGCAAACTACACACAACACGACTGTCGGATGAAGACGCAGCGTACGGCGTTCACATCCGACAGTCGTGACGGTTATATGTAGTTTGTACCTGCGATTTTTCAATCACTCCCATAATATTTGGCGCCTGTGACTTAGAGTTCAGCCCTAAGGCTCACGGCACAGGCGGTGCCCAAATCCGAACTGTCGTTTGCTTTAAAGGAGTTTCTCCCCTTTGAGTTAATGTTTAGTATGATGTAGAGAGGGATATTCTGAGACAATTTGCAATTGGTTTTCATTTTTAATTATTTGTGGTTTTTGAGTTATTTAGCTTTTTATTCAGCAGCTCTCCAGTTGCAATTTCAGTAATCCAGTTTCTAATTTCCAAATTCCCCTAGCAACCATGCACTGACTTGAATAAGAGACTGGAATATGATTGGAGAGGCCTGAATAGAAAGACGAGGAATAAAAAGTAGCAATACGAAGCATTTGTTTTTTCGATGGGGTCAGTGACCCCATTTGAAAGAGTCAGAAGAAGAAGGCAAATATTTTAAAAAACTATAAACAATAAATAATGAAGACCAACTGAAAAAGTGCTTAGGATTAGCCATTCTTTTACATAAGAAAATTTAACTTAAAGGTGAACCACCCCTTTTTTGCAAACCGCAAGTCACCAGCAGTTGGCTTTAGAATGAATAAAATATGGCTGAATAAAATATGAAAAATATGCCATGTGTGCCATTTTAAATACAGATGACTCTGCTACCCCAGCGACCGACACCACAGATGGGGAACCTTTACTAGAAATTATATAGACTGTTATAACAGCAGCACCTCTAGTGGCCATAGTGATATATTAAAGCATACTTTATTTCTAGGGTTGCTGCCCTAAAAAAATATCTATTTCCCTCCATATAAATAACACTGACAACTGTCATTTTTCATATTCCTATAAAATGTGGCAGTTTTGTCTAGAGGTGAGTTCCCCTTTACTTTCCATTCTGAACTCCCAGCTGGAGGAGAGAGAGTTATCCAAGCGACTGCAGTGTTGCCAGGCAACCGCAATATATGTCAGTTCTCAGCTGAAGTCACCTATAATGGAGGGCGGCCTTCCCCTTTGAAAGTTAAAAGTGCTTAGTAATTAGTCACGCTCCCTGGGTACAGGGAAATTTCTATAGGCAGGAAAAATAATTCCAGGAATCCCTGGATTATTTCAAAAAGGTATTATTTTTAAATAGGGATTTAAGGTAATATCATATATTTTTAGTAAAAAAAAATTATTTTTCTACTTGTGGTGATTGACAGGACGACAGTCTAACAGAGATCTGCCCCAGGGTGGGGTTCACTAAGCTACCTCAGGTCGCTTTTAGTCTTGGGGGCAGGGCGGCCATTAGAAATCAAGGGGTCCCGTACAACAACATTTTCTGGGGCCCCCTGGGCCCCACCCACCTGGCACCAAAGCCCTGCCCCAGATCCCGCCCACTCCACATCACAGTTAAAAGACCACACAGACATCAGTGCTAAACAAGTAACCCCCCCCCACCCACACAAGTTATAAAAAGCTATTGATGGTCATTGCCCCCTTATAAGTTTTAAAAAAAAAACACTGGCGCCAGGGCCGCCCATAATTTTTTTTCAAAAAGCATTGTACAAGTAAAAAAAATTGGGGCCCCAAAAAAATATTTTTAAAAAAAAACATTGGCGCCAGGGGCCTATAGAATATTAAAAAATACATTGGTGGCCAGGGGATTAAAAAAAAAAACAACCCCACAAATTGGTGTTCAGTAGAATTGAACTCGTGGCTTCAGGACTTGAACTTCGCCTCCTTTCGTGACTTCGGGTCTTTTCGCCGCTTCGAGACTTCGGCTGTTTTCACGACTTTGGGTCTTTTCGCTGCTTCATGACTTCGGGTATTTTCGTGGCTTCGGGTATTTTCGCCGCTTCGAAGTTCGGCTGTTTTGGCTGGCCGCAGATCTTCGGCGCTGGCAAGGGGGGCCTGGCTCTTTCTAAACTGCAGCACTGCCGGGCCCCTCTTCATGTCTGGGCGCGGGACACTTGTCCCCCCTTTCCCACCCTGATGGCGGCCCTGCTTGGGGGGTCTAGTTTACCCCACCTGTTATCCAGAATGCTTGGGAAGTAAATAACAGATCTTTCTGTAATTTGGATCTTCATAACAAAAATCTACTAGAAAATCATGTAAACATCCCCAATAGAGTAAATAAACCCAATAAGCTGGTTTTGCTTCCAATAAGGATTAATTATATCTTAGTTGGGATCAAGTACAAGCGACTGTTTTATTATTACACAGAAAAAGGAAATCATTTTTAAAAATGTGGATTATTTGGATAAAATGGAGAGACAACCTTTCTGTAATTCGGAGCTTTCTGGATAACAGGTTTCCTGATTACGGATCCCATACCTGTACAAACAAATTTATATTTTGGTTTACATGCCCTTTAAATTCTTGCTGTTCATGACACACGATACAAGCCATTTCCCAGTCCTTTTAATATATAAATTACATTACACACAATTCTGGCCCATGTTTTCTCCATAAAACACAAAAGCTCCCCCTAAAAAACCCAATCCCACCGAAAGTGCGGTTTTCCCTTAGAATTTACGCCCTTTGCCCTTTACTAACCCATTTAAATTTTTTTTATGATACCGAGCTCTCGATTCAAGGAACATTAAGTGACAAATCTCATAGTGAAGTGCAAGTGCCGCGCAACAGGTCTCCAAATCCCCTTGAAAGTTTTCTCATCAGAGCAGAATTGTCCATGAATAAAAGGTGCTTTGTTTTACCATGAAAACAGTACATACTGGTGAGTAGTGATGGGCGAATGAATTCACAAGGCGAAAATTAACAACGAATTCCCGTGTTTTCCTGCCAGCGTATAAATTCGCAAAACTGCCGCGAAAATTTGCCGGCGTCAAAAAATTTTGGACTCACGTCGGAAAAGTCACTTGCATCAAAACCGTCACGCGTCAACAAATTTTTCGCAGTTTTGTGAATTTTGCTGGAAATTCGTGAATTTTTCGGCAAAGCAAAATGGGACCAATTCGCCCATCACTACTGGTGAGTAGACAGCTTTATAAATAAATATATTCTTCTTTATTTATATAGTGCCAACATATTCTGTAGCACTTTACAGAGATTATACAGTACATCATTCCCATCAGCTCCTGCCCTAGTGGAGCTTACAATCTAAGGTCCCTATCACATTACAATCTGCAAGTCAGTTTTTTAGGAGCCCGTCGTTTTTTGGAGTGTGGGAGGAAACCTTAAAGGGGATGTTCACCTTTGAGTTAACTGTTAGTATGATGTAGAGAGGGATAATCTGAGACAATTTGCAATTGGTTTTCATTTTTTATTATCTGTGTTTTTTTGAGTTATTTAGCTTTTTATTCAGCAGCTCTCCAGTTTGCAATTTCGGAAATCTGTTTGCCAGGGTCCAAATTACGCTAGCAACCATGCATTGATTTGAATAAGACACTGGAGTATCAATAGGAAAATACAATAAAATACATTTGTAGCCTTAAAGAGCATTTGTTTTTAGATGGGGTCAGTGACCCCCATTTGAAAGCTGGAAAGAGTCAGAAAAAGGCAAATAATTTAGAAACTGCAAAAAAATAATTAATGAAGACCAACTGAAAAGTTGCTTAGACATTCTATAGCATACTAAAAGTTAAATTAAAGGTGAACCACATCTTTAATTAAAGGTACTTGTGTTCAAAACATACTATGTATTTGCCATTGGGTTTGCTCTGCCTCTTCTGCTGTGTTTGTAATAGTTGCTGGAGAACCCTGGAGATAAACTCTAAACACAGGGTCAGATTGGGTTGACCACACGTGGACCCCACCGAACAAGAACTGATCCCAAACTGCAATATTTTTGCTTCCCTAATGCCCTCCTATCCCCAATTTGCAAAAAAGCCAGTATAAGGTGCACGCTTGGAGAGGAGAAGGGTCTGGCACTGGGTGGGTGGGTGAGCAGGAGGGTGGTGGGGGCCCCTGAGGAGGTTTGGGGGGCCCTGTGGTATTAGCTCTGGTGGTCCTCGCACTTCCCAGTTGGGGTTGGGGGGCTTTACAGCAGTGGAGGGGCCAGAGCAGCTGGAGGGTAGCCCCTGGGACAGCAGCCCCGATGGGCCCCGAGCCCCCCCCAGTCCGACCCTGGATGCAGTCCACAATGTTGACCACTAGTGATGGGCGAATTTGTCCTGTTTCACTGAAAAATGTGACGCCTGCATTAAAGTCAGTGGGTATCCGAATAATGTTGGTGCACGAAAGTTTTGACGCAAGTGACGCAAGTGACGCAAGTGACGCAAGTGACTTTTCCGACGCGCGTCCAAAAAATTTTGACTCTGGTGAATTTTCGCTGCAATTTTGCGAATTTAATCGCTGACTGCGAAATGCGGAAATTCAACGCAAATTTGCGCCTGCCGAATTTATTTGCCCATCACTATTGACCACAACTTGCGCCCGGTTTGAGAATACGTGCACATGCAGGGGCCTTCATTTTGACTCATTGGGTGCAACTCTCTGTGAGGCTGCAATTACAATGGAATTCTGGGGAAAACACTGCATTGTTGGTAAAAAAAAATGCTTCTTAAAACTGCACTTTGCACTGCGATGGTAAATGACCCACCCAACCCCATTGTTAATTGACCTTTGAACAATAAACAGCTAGAAACCCAATTTAACATTGTGACAAGAGTAACGAGACACAAGACATAAAATATTCCATATTCAGTTCACTAAAATATCTGCAGCAGATTTTGGGAGCATTTAAAGCCACTAAAATCTATCTTACCTGGTTTTGGGTGCCCTGGTCTCTTTAGATGGGTGCGCGGTGCGACTAGAGCTCTCAGTAGTCATCACTTAAATGAGAAATGTCTTGAGTGAGTTTTTACAGGAGATCAGAGGTGCAGCGGCGAGAAGATCTGCCTGTGCTACAGACTTGCCGTGACCTGCATCCGCATGCAAATCTCACCGGAATTCCCATCATTTTCTCTCTAAATGTCATCGTTAGTCTGGAGAGCCCGTGCCGCATTTCACTGATGAGAACCTGCGGTGCTGAATACAGGACTCTAGAATATATTGATCTTAATACTTAGGGGCAGATTTATCAAGGGTCGAATTTTGAGGGTTAAAAAACCCTCGAATTCAACCCTCGAAGTAAAATCCTTCGAATTCGAATATCGAATTCGAAGGATTTTACCGCAAATAAGAATAAAAATACGTTTAAAAAAACGAACGATTCGAACGATTTTAAGTGATCGATTGAAGGATTTTTATTCGATCAAAAAAAGCTTACAAAAGTGCTGGGGAAGGTCCCCATAGGCTAAAATTGCAGCTCGGTAGGTTTAAAGTATGAAGTCGAAGTATTTTTTAAAGAGACAGTACTTCGATTATGGTCGAACAATTTTGACTTCAAAACGTTCGAATCATTCGATTCGATCGAATTTGACCAATTCGATGGTCGAAGTACCCAAAAAAATACTTCGAAATTTGAATTTTTTTTCATTCAAATTCTTCACCCGAGTTTAGTAAATCTGCCCTCAAATTAGCCAAATTATATCTTATCTAGCTAAAGTTTTTTGCACTCATCCCTGCCGAATGTTCCCGTTTCTTCTGGGACAGACCCCACTGGGCTTATTTAGATGGACTAAGGCATGACTAAAGGGGAAACTCACTATAGAATTGACCCCTAGCTCTCTATGTACATGTAGGTGGCCCCAACTAAATTACAGAAGCAAAAATATTTAGCAATGGGGCTAGAGGTCTCCTCAGCCCTTTAGGGTAAGGCCAGACGAGGAGATTCGGGGAGATTTTGTCCCCTGGCGACTTATCGCCATGTCTTTTGTGCGACTATCTCCCCAAACTGCCTCAGCGTTTTTTCCCCATAGGCTCCAGCGCAAAATCGTCTGCGCTAGTGCACACGCGGCAATGCTTTTCAATAGTCGCCCAAAGTTGCCTCGAGGCAATTTTGGGCGACTATTGAAAACACATCACCGCGTGTGCATTAGCGCAGGCGATTTTGCGCAGCACCAGCTCACAACTGGGATGTGCTGCCCCTGAGGGGGATGTGGGGACCGAACCCCCGAATCCTTGATGAAAGATTCAGCCGAATACCTAACCAAATCCTAATTTGCATATGCAAATTAGGGGTGGGAAGGGGAAAACATTTTTTACTTCCTTGTTTTGTGACAAAAAGTCACGCAATTCCCCTCCCCGCCCCTAATTTGCAAATTAGGGTTTGGATTCAGTTTGCAGAAGGATTCAGCTGAATCAGAATCCTGGCCGAATCCAGAACCGGATCCTTGATTTGGTGCATCCCTAACTTAAATGGCAGCCCCAGTGGACATTGGAACACCCCAGTCCAATGATGAAGTGCTTATACTTCAAGGGATACTGTCATGGGAAAAAACATACTCCAGCAGAATTCTGCACTATAATACATTTCTCAAAAGAGCAAACAGCTTTTTTTATATTTAAGTTTGATATCTGACATGGGACTAGACATATTGTCAGTTTCCCAGCTGCCCCCAGTCATGTGATTTGTGCTCTGATAAACTTCAGTCCCACTTTACTGCTGTACTGCAAGTGGGAGTCATTTCACCCCCTCCGCTTCCCCCCAGCAGCCTAACAACAGAACAATGGGAAGGTAACCAGATAGCAGCTCCCTAACACAAGATAACAGCTGCCTGGTAGATCTAAGAACAACACTCAATAGTAAAATCCAGGTCCCACTGTGACACATTCAGTTACATTGAGTAGGAGAAACAACAGCCTGCCAGAAAGCAGTTCCATCCTAAAGTGCTGGCTCTTTCTGAAAGCAAAATGACCTGAGATGCGCCTACACACCAATATTACAACTAAAAAAATACACTTGGTTCAGAAATTACATTTTATTGTAGCATGAATTATATGCAGTGTAATATAGTAATAAAAACTACACTGTAAATCATGCACTAAAGGGTGTGCTCTTGCATTTCTTTCTGGGTTTTGATAGATCTCTCTTTTTATCAGTGCAAATCTGTGTCTCTGAGGATGCCCCCAGTAGTATCTCCCCATCTTCTTTTATGCTGATTCATGGCACATACAGTACACCTTCAATACTCACAACACAAAGCTGATAAGCAATTATTTCAGAATAACTGCATGGCCTCATAGGAACCACTAGGCTTCGGCTTCCTGTAGTCTATGATACCCAATACAACATTAAGCACCATTTGTATTGAGTTATGCAAATTCAATGGCTTCCTTCCTAACAATCAGGGGAATGTAATAAAAGTCGCAAAGAGCAAAACAATTCGCACCAATAAGACTAAAAATCCACATCTCGCAATGTAATATTGTTCCTTAAACTGTTACTGCATTGCGAATTTTAATTGCGCATTGCGAATTTTAATTGCGCATTGCAAATTTTAATTGAGCATTGCGAATTTTAATTGCGCACTCATAAGAAGTGCTTGAAGGTGTCGTAATCTTTTGGAGCAAACATAACGACTTTTTCAGTAAGAAGTTTTATTACATTGACTGCGCATTGGCGCAAACTATAAAATTCGCAAACGGTCTTTCACTGTCGGAAGTGGTCGCTAAACAGTTTCCGGGCTCGCAAAAGCTATATTAAATTCGCACAAAGCAAAATTTGTTCAGGCAAAGGCATAACTTTTCGCATTGCGAATAGTTTTTCCATTAGCGACTTTTATTACATTCCCCCGAATGACTTTTGAATATTGCAAGTGCAGGTGTTTGGCAGTGTGAATAAGGCAAGTTGCAGTTTCTTCTTCATGCTCTGCAGGATGTTCTGACCTCTTTCTTTCTGTTGGATCTTCTCTATTTTCTGCTATCATCTCTTTTCTCTTGCATTCTGCTATGGTTCCTCACTACCTATTACGTGAACTCTGCCATTTGACTTGCTGCTACGTCTTCTTGACTATACGGCCCCCATTGCTGCTACATCAAGCAATGCCATTCTTGATGATTGTGAGCTTCCCGCTTTGTGGCAGCAGTTTGCGGAAGACCTTTTCCTGTTTCAGCACAATAAAGTCCCCATGAGCAAAGCCAGGTCCATAAAGAATGGGTTTGCCCAGATGATAATGAAATAACTTGATTGGCCTTCACAGAGTTCTGACCTCAACCCAACTGAACCCCCCATGTGAATTGAAATTTCATTGTGAGCCAGGCCTGATTCCCAACATCAGTTCCCAACTTTTCATGTATCTATGGAAGCTAATTCCACCAACAATGCTCTAACGACTACTGAGAACCTTCCAAGAAGAGTAGAGTTTCAGAAGCAAAGAGAGGACCAACTTCCTATTAATCTCCATGGTTTTGGAATATATATATTATTTTTATATCCAGATTGGGAAAAAAAACTGTAAAAAATATTAAAAAAGAAGAAACTCTTACAAAGTATTAAATACTGTAGCTGTAGGCTCAATAATAATTCCAGCAAAGATGGTGAAATAAAATGAATTAGTTGGAGAGACCTGTATCATGATCCCTAACCTGCACTCCATCAGCTGCCAAGAGCTAGAGGCTGAATGGCCCTGAATTACAGTATTTAGGAAATGAAATTGCCGCTTAATGTAAGATAATTTGTATTCTGGAAAACGACCCAGAAGCACTGCCCGCTTCCTGCCAATGGTCTATTACCTGCAATCCCTTGCTTCATCAACTTTGCAGCAAATTAATTTCTATAAAACTCAGTGTCATGCTGCAGAGGTCTGATGATTATCCCAGCCTCTTCTACAGACTTGACTATTAAATCCAATAATCACAGACTTGCTTTTAGTATATATATGAATTTTGGTCTATGTAACATTCTGGAACATTCTATATCCAATTGTTGAGAGAGTGGGCTCTGGATGTCAGATTCTGGGGTGGGCACTAGGATGCATATGAATAAATGAAGACACAGAGAATGTTCAGAGAACATAGTGAATTATGCCCTTAAAATACAAGTAAACCTTTAACAAAATGATTGCTCAAGATTACAATTTATACATTTTTTTTTTCAGTTTTAGAGCTATTTAAGTTTTTATTAACTGCCAATATAATGACATTTGTAACAACAGAGCCACCTGCTGGTCAGTTCTTGTAAATGTACAGTCAAAGAGATATATCTTCAGAAGGAAAACAGAGAAGTGTTCCGATGTTGCTCTGCTCAGAGAAGAGATTAGAAGCCTCTAACATATTTTCCCATCTTCCTTCTGAACAGAGCAACATCAAAACACTTCTCTTGATTGTATTTTACCACCTCACCCCATATTGGTTGTCAGTGGTGCATTCTCTATTACTTAGAGTTGGGAGCCTTGGAGTGACACAGAGAATTTGTTGCAAAAAGAAACTTCTTGATAATCTCTATATGTTAAACAACAATGACATTGATTGACATAGAACCAGCAGAGATGATTCTTATGCGATGCATCTGTAATTAAGTTTAGTATGCCTGATTTGGAGAGGGGTCCCAAAATAGTCAGTTTAAGTGAATGCTTATATCTCCTTTACAATTCTTCAGCCAATCACTAAGAAATAATAGATTTTGCCAACATATATAAATGAGTGGGTTGTAGGTTGGTGGCTTAGTTGGGACCTTCAAATTTGATTTTCCAAAAGGACTAAAGATTCAGGGCAACAGCAAGATGGCGCCATTGTAGGCTGCTTTGCTAGAGCTCCATTCGCTCCCAAAGCCTAGTGATAGTATAGGCTGTTGAAAGGAATACAACATGTTACCTTCTGTGCCCCTATGATGTTTATAAGAAAGGATCGCAGATTGTGTAGGTACGTGCCCAAACACAGGAAAGGTATGCCTCTAGTACTAGGAACTGGTTGTCACATTCTTTGCAGTTTGTTTGTACATGCAAGTTGTTCTAATACTAAGTATTTGGATAGGAAACATTAATATCAAATACATTCCACCTACGGCCACACCTTGCATTGTGTTTCTGCACCAGACAGATGTGTAATTAAGTTTTTATACAAAGAAATGCTCATCTACAATTATTTCTGAGCCATGTGTCAACGACTGGCTTTGGTTTTTCAAGTCAGAAGAACAATTGGAGTATACAATGGAGTATACTTCTTAAATGTTAGTCTACATGTACGCCTTGTAGCAAGGGTGTGACACCTGGAGTATATGATGTCCATCAGTATCCTGTCAATAGTAGTTCAAGTTTGCATGACTGTTGTAACAGTCAATTCATTACCCTTGCCCGTGTCTATGTGAAAGAAAACTGCCTACTTCATGGCCAAGAAAACTGGACGGAGACCAGTGGCATAACTACCCCCCTTCCTAGCCACTCTCTTACCTGCTGTGGGGAAAGGTGGCGCAAGTCGGCACGGAGTGGGAGTGGGTGAAGGCAGGGCGGAGAGTGTGCCGGAGGGTTGGGAGTATGACGATCAGAGTGCATCGGGCCCCTCTTAAGATTTTTTTGCAGGGGGGGCCCAGCACACTTTAGTTATGCCATAGACTGGGACCCCTTCCTATCACCCCAAGAAAAAAACCTATATGACTCAAATGAGTAGGAGCTTACCCCCAGCTCCCATATGTGAGGTTTTATTGCAGGTTCTCTTTATGCCCAAGGGGTTCTCAGTGTTGTCATGATGCCCACCTTGACCATAGTTACTACCCTGTTCCCCAGTAAACCCTTCCAGTCTTACTTTCTACTCTTCCAGTTTGCCATGAATTATCCAATGGGAAAAATGAAGGAAACTAATAGACACACACACACAATGAACTTAATCTCTTTTTGGCTTTCCCACCAATGGCAGACAAGGTGGGTCCCCTTGTCTAAATGAGAAACACCGTATAACATTGTGTCTTCGAAGATTCTCATTTATCCAGGTCATGATATACAGTATCTAGTAGAATTAAGTCAAAGGCAACACGACATTTAGAGTTTTTCTTGAAAACGTTTCACCACTTATCTGAGTGGCTTCTTCGGTTCAACGGATGAGTGGTGAAATGTTTTCAAGAAAATTTTCATTTGCCTTTGACTTCATTTTACTAGATACTGGACCATATAACATTATATATGAGGCAATATAGAACATGCAGTCCCAAAATATAGCTCTTCCAAGCCAAAGAAGGGTCAAAGAAATTGCAGACTCTGCCCACAACTTTGAAGAGTTCTACAAAGATCCACAAACAAAAAGTATCAAGAGGTACATTTTTCTTTTTTTGGTAGGGGACACAAAATCCATGGAAACAGATGTACATAGCTAGAGATGGGAGGTACCAATATATATATATATATATATATATATTATTTTTTTTTTCTAATAGTAGCACAAGAAAAATGTCCTCACAATCCACAGTAATAACCCCATGTTCTTCCATGAAGAAATACAGTACATTTCCCAGAATGCTTATCTGCATTTAGAAAAAAAAGCAAGAGGCTGAGGGTAAAAGTCCCCAATTGAGTAGGGACGTGCCCTTTATAATTCAGTATTATCCTAGATGTTATCTACAAATCGTCCATCAGCCAACTGAGCCAATAATAGCAGGTTCACACGGCACACTACGGCTAGCTCAATATATTACGGCACATTGACTTGCTGATTATATATCTCGATTCTCGAACAGTCATGAATTATTTAAACATTCCCTGTATAAAATATAAAATAAAGCTCACAATGTAGTTTTGTTTTATCTGTTGTTTCTGTCCCCCTGAGGCATTGAGAGATAGCTGCTTGGCCAAGATACACATGCAGGCTCTAGTGCATTCCTAATACCACATTTAGCAACACCCAAATGTCTGCCAAGGAAACCACATTATCTCATGCCACCAACTCTTACTCCACCCTACCGTGCCTCTACATGTCCCTTGGTAAACTAGGGCTTCTGTCTTATTTAAAGGGATCCTGTCACCGGAAAACATGTTTTCTTCAAAACGCATCAGTTAATAGTGCTGCTCCAGCAGAATTCTGCACCGAAATCCATTTCTCAAAAGAGCAAACAGATTTTTTTATATTCAATTTTGAAATCTGACATGGGGCTAGACATTTTGTCAATTTCCCAGCTGCCCCTGGTCATGTGACTTGTGCCTGCACTTTAGGAGAGAAATGCTTTCTGGCAGGCTGCTATTTTTCCTTCTCAATGTAACTGAATGTGTCTCAGTGGGACATGGGTTTTTACTATTGAGTGTTGTTCTTAGATCTACCAGGCAGCTGTTATCTTGTGTTAGGGAGCTGTTATCTGGTTACCTTCCCATTGTTCTTTTGTTTGGCTGCTGGGGGGAGAAGGGAGGGGGTGATATCACTCCAACTTGCAGTACAGCAGTAAAGAGTGATTGAAGTTTATCAGAGCACAAGTCACATGACTTGGGGCAGCTGGGAAATTGACAATATGTCTAGCCCCATGTCAGATTTCAAAATTGAATATTAAAAATCTGTTTGCTCTTTTGAGAAATAGATTTCACTGCAGAATTCTGCTGGAGCCACACTTTTAACTGATTCATTTTGAAAATGACAGTATCCCTTTAAGCCTACAAATGAATCCTTGTGTTTTGCTAGTCTGTATAATGTTACCGATCTCAAACAATTAGATATGTATGGGAGCTTTGGGGATAGTCTGCCTATTAATCTCCAGCACCTGAACTCCAGCTTCCTAGAGGTTTTACAGAGTAGGACCATTTGTAAGGCATGATAAAGTTGGCCCCATTCTACAGCAACAAACTTTGGTGGTACATTCCACAGTTCTTTACAGAGATTATACATCATTCCCTTCAGTCCCTGCCCCAGTGGAACTTACAGTCTAAGCTCCCTATCACATTCACACACTTAAGGGCATATGTATTATTCCTTGTAAAACGATATTTGGCAAAAAAAAACTGTGTAAAAAGCTGTGTAAAATAAATGGAGAATTTATAAAGGTGTGTTTTATTTTATCAAATTGCTGCCGTTATTTTATAATGCTTCCGGCAGAAGTCACTAAGAAAAAACACATAAAAAATTAGCCTTGCGATGTGTGGTATATTATCTGGCCATTTTTTACATAAAAATTACCCTTGGGGGGTTATTTACTAAACTCCGAATGCAAAAATCATGAAAAATTTCTGATTTTTTTTAATAAAATCTGACTTTTCAAAAATCACGAATTTTTCAGGATTTATTAAACCCCGAGGATTGAAAAGTCAGAATCTGAAAATCCAGCATCTCAGACCTGTCGAGGTTTCATACAGTATAAGTCAATGAGAGAAGTCCTAATGATTTTTTGATGTGCGCTGGGTTTCGCCCGTGAAATACGTGAAAATCGGATGAAAAAATCGCGAAAATCAGATTTTGACCTGCAAAGCAAATTTTCAGAAAATGTAATAATAAATAAACGTAAAAAACCCGAGCGGATTTGATTGGAGTTTGTAGCGGAAAATATTGAGATAAATTCGGACTTTGATAAATAACTCCCTTAGGGTCAGTTTTATCAGGAGCCAATGAACCTGCCTGTTTTTGGAGAGTGGGAGGAACCCACACAGACATGAGGAAAACTCATTGCAGATAGTGCCCTGGCTGGAAGAAAACCTAGGACCCCAGCACTGCTAACCATTGCTCCACTGGGCTGCCCTTTAGCTTTGGCTAAACTACAACTTTTCAGCATTCCCATTGGACAGCTGTGACACAGAATAATATACCCTTTATATTCTACTCAACTTTTTTTCTCACCAAGGCAACCCCATTGATGATGGGGAACCAGGGCACCTGTTGATTCTTTCTGCCCTTCCCTAAAACCAGCCTGTTCTATCTATTCATTCTTTTGCAAGAAATCTCTCTGGTCCCCCCTTAGACTCACCCTCCTTCCCCG
The DNA here is from genome assembly GCA_038501925.1 of Xenopus petersii. Classification (NCBI taxonomy): domain Eukaryota; kingdom Metazoa; phylum Chordata; class Amphibia; order Anura; family Pipidae; genus Xenopus; species Xenopus petersii. The sequence continues at coordinate 131,738,416 of CM076684.1, forward strand.
GCTTCCAAGGCAATAGCAATTTTACCTTATGGGTTTGTACTGTGTGTGTGCGGATGAACCCCGAGAGCCAATCCTGTGATTATGTTTGGTGATAAACAGAGCGAAATTTATTACTTTTAATCTAAATGTATATGAAGTTTTTGGCTTTAATGGATGTCCCTCCTTTATCTATCAAGCCTGCCGTGTTTATTTATTTCTGCGAATAGGATTTATTAGGATGGGTTGAAGAGCGCCGTCTAACATCATTTTTGTACCTTTCGGAAAACAAATAATCTTCCCCTATAACAGCAGAAGGCGCAACACCCCAAAAACACAAATATAGAGATGCTCACACATACCAATGTAAAGAATTGTATTTAGCAACCAGGGGCGTAACTACAGAGGAAGCAGACCCTGTGGCTGCAGGGGAGCCCAGGAGTTATAGGGGCCCCATGAGGCCCTAATTCATATACAGAATTGGCATAACTACACTCCGATCCCCATCCTCCCACCCACTTCCTACCCCGACCCCACCCATGTCCCGCCCGACTCCACCCACGTACAGCCCCAACTTGCCTCTCTTTCCTCGCTGGTCAGAGAGTGGCTGGGGAGAAGGGGTTTTTCTTATTAGTTATAGAGGAAGCAGACCCCACAGTCCGGGTCCCCCTGTTCCCCAGGCCCACCTGCAATTGCGGGGTCTACTTCCTCTATAGTTACGCCACTGTATAGTTTCAATAAATATCGATAATTCTGGTCAACCTCTAGACATGAAAAATAATTTGCTTTGAGACCCAGTAATATCTAGTTACGCCAATGTTAGCAAATACAGTGTGTTGTGTGTGTGTCTATAACATCCATATATCTATTAGGGATGCACCGAATCCACTATTTTGGATTCGGCCGAACCCCCGAATCTGATGTGAAAGATTCGGCCGAATACTGAACCGAATCCGAACCCTAATTTGCATATGCAAATTAGGGGTGGGAAGGGGAAAAACATTTTACTTCCTTGTTTTGTGACAAAAAGTCACGTGGTTTACCTCCCTACCCCTAATTTGCATATGCAAATTAGGATTCAGATTCGGTTCGGCTGGGCAGAAGGATTCGGCCGAATCCTGCTGAAAAAGGCAGAATCCTGGCCGAATCCCGAACGAATCCTGGATTCGGTGCATCCCTAATATCTATATACAGTATATCTCATATACATGAGCAAAACCTGCCCTTAATTTCCCTCTGGGTGACAGTACTTTCAAAACAGAAATAAATTCAAGAAAATTTAACGTAAGAACCCAAGAATAGAAAACTCATATTAATCTAACAATTGAGATTGTTATGGACCTTGATACCAGGATTTAGGAAGAGATTAAAGGCCAAAAATTATTAGACCACCTTCTACAACAAAAGTATTGAGCTGTCTTAGGATACTAGGGATATTTATTAATAGGGTCCTGACACTTAGGCCATAAGGCAGATAGGTCACAGGGTGGGGATTTGTCTTAAACATTATTTTTTAGGTAATCCCTTACCTCAGTGGTGCCCAAAAGAGAGATTGTAATCTACCAGTAGATCTGGCCTTGAGTTGGGAATCACAACTATACTGATAGCAGCCCACAACTTCTTTAGAGGTCCAGTTTGTCAATGATAAAGGAAATGGTTCAAATTTCAGATGTTAATCCAAGAACCATGTCATCTGCTACAATGAACAGTTTATCATTGTTCCCAGACTCTTGTTTTCCAACTGCCATCGTAGTTATGTACTGTAGCCTGCACCCATTAAGGGGGATCTATCGCAAAAATGAAAATTTAATATAAGCTTCATCTTGCTGAAATAAGAAACTTTCTAAGTACAATCAATGAAAAATTAAGTACCATTTATAAAATAATCAAGTTACTCTTCACTCTCCCCCTCTGAGCAACCTGTCTCTCTTCATTCCATGTAGGTGGAGTCAGTTTTTGATTGACAATTAGGTATAATACATCCTTTGGGGTGGTTGCACCCTTAACCTAGGTGCTCACTCTTAATAACCGGCTTAATAATCGCTCTTAATAACTGGCTCTGATGGAAATCCCTTTTCTCTGTGTGCAGAGTCTTTTATTTTGTTACCTTTTGTTTATGCTGGAGTTGGTTATTTGAGTTATTCTGATAAGAAAAGGCAGCCCCTAAAAGACATATTAGACCTACCTGATCAAACCTGACCCAATCCTCAGCATGAAGAGAGCATGAAGAGTGACAGGTTGTGGAGACTGAGATACTGAAGATAAACTTGATTATTTCTTAAACGGTACCGAATTTTTAAATGATTGTATTTAGAAAGTATCTTATTTCAGTGAGATGAAGCTTATATTAAATTTTCATTTTGGAGATTGTTCCACTTTAAGAAGCCAATCAAGAAAAATATAGATATTGGCTATATTGGTGCTTAGGTCTGTATGTCTAGATGGTGTTTTTTTTAGTATCCCTTTAACAAAAAGAAAAAAGTAAACCAATGTATAATATTCCACTTCGTTAATAAGAATTGCTTTGATTAACCATGACATTTTATAATTAGTGGGAAATAATTGAAGGCTTATTCCAAAAGGGATTACTTATCTTAAGCTTCCTCCAGACTACCTCTGAGATTTCTTTCGCTTTTGGCAATTATACATCTTCTGAAACGTGTCACATTTAAATGTCGAGGACCCTGGCGCATCACTTGAAATATCACATTAACATTAGCAACAATTGGAACTTTTGATTTGATTACACCAGAGAGAATATTCTTTTTTCCCCCTAGTTTATTCTTTGGCTGCTCTTATCCCATTGTCAAAGACTCAAGTTCATGGACCATCGCAGCAGAAATAGATGTCTCCTCTAGGGACGTTTAGCCCAATGATCAACCAATCCACCATACTACATCTCTACGTCCTGTTGTTATTACACAATATCTGCCCAATCACAAAAATCTAGTACAATATGTATTAGGAATTAGGTGATCATTGTTGGCGACCTCTATATATAGCCATGTGTAGGTAGATTCTCCTGAAGTTTTGCACAGAGGTCCACCTGTCACCTGTAAATAATATTATGAGCAGTAACAGGCAAACAGGGGTAGTTTTCCTTGCTGTAGGGATCTTCAGTTGGGCTTGAAATATGGTGGCTATATTTCAAGCCCTAAATTGAGCTCCTTGAAGCAAGAGAATAGCCCTATCCTCTAATGGAGTGGCTGTGTCTTCTTCATAAGTGATAAATTATGATACAGCCTCCAAGTTCCCACTATATAGACTTCTATGTTCTGGGTTCAATGTCAGATTGCACGTCTTAACTTGTTGAATTCCTGGGTGTGTTCTAGTGTTACTATTACTGATTTTCCAGTTACTGAGGTTCCGGCTTGAGGCCTGTTTTGACTTAAATCTGCACAGAGGTCCATCTGTCACCTGTAAATAATAGTATGAGCAGTAACAGGCAAACAGGGGTAGTTTTCCTTGCTGTAGGGAACTTCAGTTGGGCTTGAAATATGGTGGCCATATTTCAAGCCCTAAATTGAGCTCCTTGAAGCAGGAAAATAGCCCTATCCTCTAATGGAGTGGCTGTGTCTTCTTCATAAGAGATAAATTATGATACAGCCTCCAAGTTCCCACTTTATAGACTTCTATGTTCTGGGTTCAATGTCAGATTGCACGTCTTAACTTGTTGAGTTCCTGGGTGTGTTCTAGTGTTACTATTACTGATTTCCCAGTTACTGACGTTCCTGCTTGAGGCCTGTTTTGACTTAAATCTGACTAAATTTTGAGTTTTGATCATTTGGACAGTTGGTGGTTGGAGTACTGTATGGTTTGACCAGCGTTTGGCCACCTTGAGGGCACAAGTATGGGATCTGTTATCCAGAATGTTCAAGACCTGGGGTTTTCCAGATACGGGATTTATCCATAAGAGAGGAAGCTCCTTGTCCCTTCTTGCCATGGGAAGGACTAAATCATTAGTCTTTACAAAGTGGAGTGTTCTACATTCATTGCACGTCTAAATAGATAAATATTAATACAGGGTCAGTCCAATGAGATACAGGTATGAGACCTGTTATCCAGAATGCTCGGGACCTGGGGTTTTCCGGATAACCAAACTTTCTGTAATCTGGATCTCCATACCTTAAGTCTACTAGAAAATCATGTAAACATTAACCTAATAAGATTGTTTTGCTTCCAATAAGGATTAATTATATCTTAGTTGGGAATTAAGTCCAATGTACTGTTTTAATATTACAGAGAAAAAGGAAAAGCATTTATAAGCATTTTTAATCATTTCAATTATTTTATTAAAATGGAGTCTATGGGAGATGGCATTCCCGTAATTCAGAAATTAACGGATCCGATACCTGTGCTACAAAACATTTTAACATTTATAAACCCAAATGAATTGCTTTGCCACCACCATGGATTTATTCATCTTCAAGTTCTCATTGACTACAATGTACTGTCTTATTATTATAGAGAAAAGGTAAATTAATATAAAAAAGAGAGCTACAGTATTTGCCATTTTTGTGTAATGGGGCGTGACACAAAAAGGGGTCCTGAGGCTGTTTATGGTGGGTCCTCATAATCCCCTTTATTAAATGAAACCCTTAAGAAACAACAATTAATATGGGCACCAGCTAATGCTCATATTTAATCTGGGTCCCTGCAAGAAAAAGGTAAAGGAAGCCTGTATTAGATCAGAAGTATTAAACCTGCAGCCTCACTAGCAGCTGTTGGAAGAATGTAATTCCTAGATTTTAACCCCCTTCTGTAGGAAAGGGTAGGGCCAAGCTCTGCATTGTCTCTGCAGTATGTCTGCAGTGTGCTGGTACGGTCCGCGTGTCAGAGGAGAGATACAGGCAGAGTTATTGTACAGTTCTGCTGTATTAAGGGGAAAATTAAATGATTGTGGAATTGATGCACATGTCCTTTCTGTTAAATAATCACACAAGAGTAAAAACTTGCAATAAATTCTGCTGTGTAAATAGCGGTCGTGTTTAATGATATTTTTTAAGGGGTCTTCTCAATCTA